>JAQPPZ010001273.1:672500-1345000 GCA_028583015.1 Wollemia nobilis | reverse complement strand
CTCCAAAAGTAAACTATATTTTCTCAATATACCCCCAGACAACAAACCAGTATAGCTAATATCCGTAGTTGTACCATTACTGACCTTCATCCTACCTACTTAGGTTTTCCACTTTTTGTTGTTTCTGCCAGTTGTTTTTTTTTTATTCCACTCATTGAGAGAATTCAAAAAAAAAATGGCAGGATGGAAAGGAGGGCTCCTTATTCAAGTGGTAAAAGCTACCTTAGTCAAAGCCACTCTCGAGAGCATGCTTGTTTTCTTTTTATCCATATTTTGCATTCTAGTTTAACTTTATAACAAGATTGAACAACTCCAAAGGAATTTTATATGGTCAGGCTTAGAACACAAACACATACTCTAGTTGATTATGTGGGACTAGATCTGCTCCAAGGAAGAATATGGTGGTATCGAGCTCAGGAAGATCAAATAGATGAACCTAGCCCTCATTGCCAAGAAAAGATGATAAATCCTTCAAAATAAAAAGTCATTGTGGATTGATATCATCAAGTCTAAATACCTCAGGCTCAACCAAAGTTTTTGGATAATCCTTCACCTATTCAAGGTTCTGCCACCTAGTATTCCATCTTGTGTAAGAGGGAGATCATAAACAAAGGAATCCATTGGAAACTTGGTGATGGCTAGAAGATATACTTTGGGAGGACAAGTGGTTGGGTAACAACCCTCTTTAGAACCATCTTGATCTGATCTACCTCAAACTTGTGACTGACATGTTGTTTGGTACACATGTGTGCAATTTTATTCATGCTGGCAGGAAGTGTTGGAAAACCATTCCTCATGGTAATATGAATGAAGATAAAAAAATACCTAATATTGTTTTGTCTAACATGTTGTATATTTGTTTTATTCCCAACTATTTCATTGAATATAAGCTCCTATAGGTATCCAGTGAAAATATAATTTTCTCTGTCAAAACCATCTATTTCCTTTTTGAATAACCCGGTCAGCCATGGTTCCCTTCTAATATCATCTAGAAGAAAAACCTCATTCCCAAAGTCATTTTGCTTTTTTGTCTTGCTATTTAGGAAAAAATCCTCTCCATTCTAAATCTCCACATTCAAGGACTCTCCATTCCTAATAGTTGTTACCTTTGTAGAGTTATCCATAGTTATCTATATGATAATTAAAAATTTTTCTATCATTCATGGTACTGGGTGGCTAGAGTCCCTGAGTGAAGCTCAATTAGCCAAGTCCCTCTAGCTCCATTATTGTAATATTTCCTCTCTCTTTTTTGTGGTTGATTGCATAATTATCAAGAGGTCTCCTCCATATTTGGGATGGATCAAGTATAATTTTAATCGTGCTACTAAGGGCAACCCAGGACTGGCTGGAGTAAGAGGTATCTTTTGAGATCATATAAAGAAAATATTTATGGCCTTTGCAAAACATCTTGGCATCTAAATCAACCATTTTTTTGAAGCTCAATTCCTCTTCCAAGGTCTATCTCTCCTATACAGAATAAATCTCCCTAACCTTATTGTTGAAGATGACTCTATAAAAATTATTAGAAGTATTGTAGGCACCCAGAAAACATCCTTAAATATCTCTAATTTAATCTCTTAGGATTTTTTTTTTTGAGCTTTTCTCCTACTGTCATTGTCTACCATGTCTTTAGGGAAGGAAACACAACCACTAACTTTCTAGCTAACCTGGGGGTTTCTTCGCCTAACCTCACCATTTGGAATGAAATTTATCCTCCACCCTGGTTGATGGTAATATCACTCATGTATATCTTTTGTAAGTTTTCCCAGGATTTGGGTTTCTTGGGTGGCCACATCTTCTTCATGTTGTGGGAATCCATCTCATATTGGATAACATTTTTAGGATAAATTATTATAGGTTTCATCGATCCATGGAATTTTTTTGAGTTCACAGGATCTATATTCAACATACACTTTCATGCATGGATTCACCTTGACATAATGAATGTTTGAGGTACATGGAGCTTGTGGCTCAACATTGAGATTTGTGAGCCATACATGGAGATACTGTACCACACCATCTTCAAAAAAAATTTACTGCAGGTTTTTTCATGCATGATGGATGATTACATGGATCTATTTATTGTCTTACCTTGACACATGAGCAGGCTCTACATGAGCCCATTGAGGCTTCCTATTTTGCTCCTATGAGGATTTTTCTATATGTTTTTGTCTTTCTTCTTGGTTGTTTTAAAGAAGGTGCTTCCCTTTTATTTCAGATGGTTGGGAGTATTTTTTCTATGGGATCCTTTCAAAACCCCTCTTACCAATAAAAAAAGACAATATTTTAAATTCATAAAGTAGGAAGATAGTTTTTTAATTGCCAATGAAGATCATTGACATTTTTACTCTAAAATTTTATATAAAATTTAATTTATTATATTTTAAATCAACCTATGCAACTTGGTAATGTGAGGCTTGGTTATTGCATGTTAAGTTGTTATGGAAAAGAATTTATCTCAAATAAAAACCAATATCCTATATATAATATTTTCTTTTTATATTAACATAAGATTTACAATGACTATACTTCAAGCATGAGCTTTATGAGTGAATATCTATTGTAAAAGAAATCAACTTATATAAAAACCATTTTCTGAAAAAAATAGCACATGAATGGAATATTTTATATGAACATGAGCACTTTTAAATCCCAAATTACTTATAGCTTTATGTAAATTGTAGGAAAGTTTTTTTATTGAATATTGTATTAGTGGTTGTATGGAAAAGCAAAAATAGATCAAAAGAAATAATAAATTTATACATCATGAATTATGTTAATATGAAGTATTTACTATATAATAAATATATTGTCTACATATAAATCTCTCAAACCATCCTCATTAATAATCTCATGCAAAGCTAATTACGTTATAAACAATGCACATGGAATAGTTTGATATATTTGCTATGATAACCACTCATTTGATATGGATATCTTGTAAAATCATGGTGTTGCCTTACCATGGATGTGCATATCTTTAAAAACCATGTGTTAATTTTTTTCCTAGATCAATTAAATTTATGTCTAAAATGTAGACCAAACTAAGATGGATTACTATGTGAAATATCATTATCAACCATAATATTTTAAATCACATTGTAAATATGATCAAGTTTATCTACATTGAATGTATATTTTAATATGGATTTGTGCTTGAATTTCCACACCTCATTTTCAATTTCTAAACATCTAGGTGAAGACACGGGAGGAATTTGTTTATTGGAACAATGAACTCTTCCTACATTTTTTTAAAATAAAAAAACTACACAACATTTGAGAATACTTTCCTTCTCTTATCTATATAATCCTAGTGTTCACTTTTATCTACTTTGAAAAATTATAGATTACTATCATGGTATTAAGCTCTATTACAAAATTACATATAAAGAGAAGGCATGAGAGGGATGAAAAAAGGGGATCAATATGAAAAAAGAGAGGATTATAAAAAATGGTTTCTTACA
Organism: Wollemia nobilis; assembly: GCA_028583015.1. NCBI lineage: Eukaryota > Viridiplantae > Streptophyta > Pinopsida > Araucariales > Araucariaceae > Wollemia > Wollemia nobilis. The sequence goes on along the minus strand of JAQPPZ010001273.1, from coordinate 1,341,536 downwards.
TTAAAAAAATATTAAATTTGAACCTTTAATTTTAAAACTATCAATACATATCCTTCTATTTTATTTACTCAAGTTATAAGTCTAATTAGTCTATGTATAATATTGTAAGAATCCATCATAAGACAAAACATGGAGCAATATTAAAATGGACAAGCATATTCAATATAGATTGTAAAACACTCTAAAGGTGAAAAGGCTTGTACAAATAACCCATAGAATTCCTATATGGAATAATTTTCCTAAATGTGATGGCTCTCAATAATTGAATATAAATAAGAAAATTTATATAAAAAAAATATTTTTATCACTCTTAAAAGAATATCCAAGGACATATCAAGTGGTTAAATGAATTCAAAATTTTTAGACCATAACACCATTTAAATCCTAACATCATCTAAAGTTACCAAATGTGTTATACTCCTCCTTTAACAAATCCATAGATACTTTTTTGTACTTTACCATTTTTATGCATGTTTTCATATGTATTTATCTCAAACACTATAATATAATGTCTTGATTGCTCCTCCTTATCTTGTTCTACCTAAATATAGAGTTAATGTGTTATGATCATTATTACATTGTATAATCCAACCAATTATGTAATATGTGGGTGGACCAAAACTATTTAAGGAAAGAAAAATTGAAATATAATAAAATATAATAAACAATATAAACATAGAGTAATCCATAACAACTAGTATAACTGTTAGAATAAGTAATTATTTTCCTAAGTTCCACTAGGATAGACATACTTGAGTTTCTACTCCTCCATGAGTCAGGTGAACTCTCAGTATAGTCTAGATCATATTTGATGAGTTTTTGGAATCCAACGGCTCTCAATGATAAATTTTGCTATTTATACAAAGTTGTCCCATGGAATAAATCAATCAATTCCATTTTGTTTCTTCAAATCTTGTAATGTTGTGTAGTTCTACTCTTGGAAAATTCTAACATGGTACTAGAGCAGGATAGATTCTGCTAGGCATTCTCTCTTGAAGGTAATTTCATGAACTAGTTCTTAATATATTATCTTTTGTTTTTTTTTTTAAGAAAAAAAAGAGGTCTTTTATATATTTTGTAGATTGTTTATTTTTATTTTTATACATGGTGGAATCGGTAGCCGCCACGAATCCGAGCAGGTTGTCCAAATTTTATGGCCGCCACAGTATTCTACGTTGTCTGCCCCGAAAGCCACCACATAGATCTTCACGCAATTTGCCCCTATAACCGCCATGCCACAATAATTTTAAACCTTTTACGCTGTTGAAAGCACCTGGAAAGGGACAAGTGTCCAGTCCGATGAGGCCCGAATATTTATTATTTTAAATTTGCAATTTTATTGAGAAATTTTGTTATGGTAATATCTAAATAGTTTAACTAGTTTTTTTACCATATTATGCAAATATTCTCCTCATTTTTTTTCAAAAATATAAAAATTGTTGCTCCTTCTTTGCAAAAATATATATATTTTTGGATTTTTTTATCCTCCTTGTATGCCTATTTCTGCGTTCCGATATTCTCTATCAATATTGACGAACACAACTTGATTTGGCTCAATAGCCATCACTACATATCATCCATAAATGAACGCAGATCTGCATATCGTCCTAAGTGGAGAAGTAATAATAGGCATATACTTTTGGTGGGGAATAATAGAAATTTTAAATTAGGTATTTTTTGAGATCTTGAACTAAGGTAAAGCACCACTTCTGACGTCAAATACAATAGTAGACACTTGGTCTACTAAAAATACCAAAGTCCATTTATTTTTTTCTAAAAATGTGGCATGTTGCCAACATTTCATTGGCGTGTAGTTGGGACTAAGTCTTCTAAAAATGGATTTTTTCCTATTAATTTATATAACATTTGAAAATCTTATGATTTCCCACCTCATTTAACTAAAGCTTCTTCATTTTGTTTCGTCCTTCAATGCTCCCGAAAGAACTTTGTTCTTATTTATAAATTCATCTACTGAAAGCTTGGAAATATTATTCTCTGAGAATTTTATATTGTCTCTAGTTTGAATGCTATTTCTTCATTTTAAGCATTATACTTTGATGATTTTTAATTGCCTAACATCTTCTGATTTCAATATCTGAGAGAGATGTTTGTGATATTTTTGGTTACCCAATATGACATCTTCCAAAGAGATCTCTATGTATTTGTCTTTTTCTGTGTTCTTCAAGTAAAGTCTCTTAGGAAGCCTCTATTAATGTGGTGATGTCTATGATCCCACTATGTGCATGGTCCCATCTCCAAAAATTCCTTTTGGGAATGTGCCTTATTTGCATTCTTTGGGAACCTTTACTTTGACAAGCAACACAGAGGTATATTTATATTTTTTATATATAACTTTAGAGTTGGCTCCCTTTTATCTTACATATATGCAATGAGACATAGCCAACCATATCCTTCATGTTCTTCGAAGCTCATTCCAACATCGTGCGAGCGAACCCTTTAGGTAAAAATATAAGTTTTATTTATTTTTTTGCCTTAACATCTCATCTCAGTGCAGCAAATTCGTAGCTTTTAGATGCTTTCCAAGATCCTTCATCGCTGCCAACTGATGTCTCCTATTTGTTATGGAAACCTTGATGATTTTATCTCCTTCGATGCCTCTTCAACTATTCTGATGTCAGAAATCACAAAGCTCAGATATTATTATATTATTTCATTTTTTAGAAAACATTATTAAAAAAATTTAGATCTGCTAGTTCTTTTAAAATTGTAACCTTCTAAATATCATCTATCCTTTCTTTACAGCCTACCAGTGGCCCAAGAAAAGGAATAAAGTTGTAATCTCATAAATAAAATATTTTGGGGGGGTTTTATAGGTGCTAATTTTTGCACCTATCATTAGCATTAAGGGGGGTTGTTTTTGTGTCCTTTATTTATATTTGCCTCATTCCCATTGATATAATTGTTTTTTCCTTTCTTTCAAAGCTCTTTTATTATATAGAATTATTTTTTCATTTATTCACTTACATAAATTCTTTCTTAACATTAAATATTTTATAAAATACATTTAATTTATACATTACAATTCTTGTAGTGAGATTAATTATTTTAAACACTTAAATTAAAATCCTTCTCAACTTTAAGTATTTTATAAAATACATTTAATTCATTCATTTGAGTTCTTATAGTGAGGATAATTTGTTTAAAACACTTTAGTTACAATCTTTCTCTTCACTAGTATTTTATAAAATAATTTTTTTCTATTCCTTAATTGATGTTCCTTTCTTAAATTAAAACCAAATACATTAAATTATAATCACCTATGTACCACGTATTGGAATCTAAATAACTTATAGTTTCCCTCACGTAAGGGCGGGTTTTTCAGATTTCCAATATAGAGGTCTGGCTGATTATTCTTTTAAAAGCCTATGTTCCAAGTATCAATTCTCCTCCTTACTTATAGTTTCCCTCACGTAAGGGCGAGTAATTGAGAAGAAGAGATATATAGGCCTGGCATAAAACTTGTTTCATTGGCCTTATAGTTTTATCAAACCTCCTCATTTACTTATAGTTTCCCTCACGTTAGGGAAGGTATTTTGAGGAGCTTGGTATTTCTAAAAGGTTTTTTGATCCTTTGCATTCTCTAAAAATATATAATTGAAATTAAAAGGGTAAATTTCTAGTTCTCTTCAATTTTCTTTGGCAAAATGAATACAATGAATAAAATTGATCCACTCACCCCTCATAACTATCATACATGGAAACCTAAAATATTAAATCTCATTTCTCAAAAAGAGCTCACACACCTGCTAGAAGAGGAGCAACCTGAATTTGAAAAGAATATGAAAATTTATTCATAAAGGGAAGTTATATGAAACAATGGGTATTATAAGCACTAATGTAAATAAAAGCTTATGATTTCACATTAAATATTGTAAAAATCCTTATGAAATTTTGGATAAACTAAAGAAATTATTTGGAAAAGTAGATCAAACGAGGTCAATGCAGCTAGACGAAGAATTAACAACATTATCTCTTGAAGAATTCAACAATATTGTTGACTTTCTCACAAAATCCAAAGAATTCCTCACTCAATACAAAGGCAATGGGAAAAATAAAACATAATAAGAATGTATCTATCTAATTCTTTCTAAATTAAATGGTGTATTTCAAATTTTTGCAACCAACTTTCTATATACAAAATATGCTCTTGGTGCAAGTTTTAAAATGCCCTCCTTAGAATAATTTTGTGATAGAATAACTAGAGAAGAAAAAAAACTTGAAAAGTATGAGATCTCTTTCTCTTCGTCAAAAGCCTTAGTAGCATCCACCTCTTCTAAAGAAAAATTCAAAAACAAAGAGAGGATTCCCATATCTAGAAGTCCCGTAACTTGTACTCATTGTAAAAATAATGGCCATTCTATGAACAAATGTTGGAAAAGACTTCAAAAACTAGAGGCAAAAATGAAAGATCAAAAGGTAGACACTAAAAAGTAGATAGGAAAGTCTTAAATATTCAAGGTAAGTCTATAAAAACTTCATCAAAATACTGGGTTCTAGATTTAGGAGCAACTCATCACATGACTTCCTCAGATGAGTCATTCACTTCAATCTCCTCAAGTTCAATATGTAGCATAGAAGTTGGTGACTCATAATTTATCCCAGTCAAAGGAAAAGGTAACATATCCATTTATGGTGGTTATATCAATAATTTTCTCTATGTACCAAGTATTGCAATAAATTTCCTCTCTGTCTATCATATTTGTACTTCTAGAAAAGGTAAAACAATTCTCTTCTCCCCAACAGAAGTTGAGATAAGAGACTTTCAAGATCCTCTCTCTCTAATAGCAAAATGGGATATTGATCACAATACTCACCTATTTCACTTCAAAGGATTCAAAAATTCAGAAGGGGCCTCTTGTTTTGTTTCTCATGGAGATTCTAAAAGAAAAATTTGGCATGAAAGGTTTGGACATCTTAGTTATAACAACCTAAAAGAATTGAAAACCCATAAAATGGTAACATAATTACCACATGTCTCTTATATTGATATAGTTTGTCCTAGATGTTCTCTTGAAAAACAACATCAATATCCATTCCATACCAGTGGCTCTCTAAAGGTCTCATACCCTCTAGAGTTAATCCATAGTGACTTTATGGTCTTCCCAAAGCCTTCTTTCAAAGGAGTAAAATATGTTCTAAGCTTCATTGATGATTTTTCTAGAAGAAATTGGGTATACTTCAAAATATTCAAAGCCTTAGTTGAAAATCAGGCCTCTTTAAAAATTAAGAAAATTCGTACAGATAATGGGGGAATACTTCAGTAATGAGTTCTCAATTTTCTATCAGGTCATGGAATAATTCATCAAAATTTTGTCTCCCATAATCCGTAAAAAAGTGGTATTATAGAGAGGACAAATAGAACCTTAAAGGAAATGACAAAATATATGCTCCACTCAAGATATCTTCTAAATTTGTTTTAGGTAGAAGCAATTAACTGTACAAACTATATTCAAAACCATACACCTCATAAAGCTCTTGACCATTTGAATCTTGAGGAAGCATAGACTGGCTCAAAACCTGACGTCTCTTTCTTAAATTTTTTTGGGTGTAATGATTGGGAACATATCCTAGAGAAGAAAAGGAAGGCACCAGATAAGAAAAGCAAAAATATCACCTTTTTTGGTTATTGTGAAGAAATGAAAGCATATAGGCTCCTTGACCCTGATTTTTTCATAGGAATGTTTAATTTAATGAAAAATTCCCTCATAAATATCCCCAACCATCCTCTTCCACTATTAATTCTCTTGAGCCTTCTCCAATTTTAGAGCCTCAATATAATGAAGAACCAAATTTAGAGGTTAATTTAAAGATTAATGATCAATATGAGGAACCTATAACTCTAACTCAAAGTCCTGCCACTACTACTACTCCTTCTCCAATGTCTAAATGGGCCTGCATAATTACTGAAGAAGAAACTCCATACATCCAAAATATTTCTTCATTAAGCAACTCAATTGGCTTGGTCTTTCCTGTCAATCCATTTCCTCATATCCTTAATCCTTCAAAGAAGCAACTGGTATTAAAGAATGAGATGATTCCATGGAAAGCAAATTCTCTTCCTTAATCAAAAATAAACCTTGGAAATTAGTTCCCCTACCTAAAGGAAGAAAATTAGTTCATCGTAAATGTATTTATAGAACAAAATATGGATCTAATGGAGAAATTGACAAACACAAAGCTCACCTAGTAGCCAAAGGTTTCTATCAAATTGAAGGAATTGATTATTCTAAAACTTTTACACCAGTTGCCAAAATGGATTCTGTTAGACTGGTTCTTGCTCTAGCTACTTTCCAAAAGTGGTATGTATTTCAAATGGATGTAAAAAGTGCTTTCTTACATGGGGAATTAAAGGAAGAGATATTCATGGAACAACCTTCTAGTTTCACTCAAGACTCCTCCCTTGTTTTTAGGCTAAGGAAGTCTCTCTATGGCCTCAAACAAAAATTGGAAATTAGTTTCCCTAACTAAAGGAAGAAAATTAGTTTGTTGTAAATGTATTTATAGAAAAAAATATGGACCTAATGGAGAAATTGACAAACACAAAGCTCACCTAGTAGCCAAAGATTTCTATCAAATTGAAGGGATTGATTATTCTAAAACTTTTACACCAGTTGCCAAAATGGATTCTGTTAGACTGGTACTTGCTCTAGCTACTTTCCAAAAGTGGTTTGTCTTTCAAATGGATGTAAAAAGTGCTTTCTTACATGGGGAATTAAAGGAAGAGATATTCATGGAACGACCTGCTGGTTTCACTCAAGACTCCTTCCTTGTTTTTAGGCTAAGGAAGTCTCTCTATGGCCTTAAACAAGCTCCTAGAGCTCAATATGAAAAAATGGACTTCTTCCTTCTTTACTCAGGTTTTTCTCATTGTGAGTTTGATTACACAGTCTATATTTGGAGAGATGAACAAAAAATCACCATACTTATTCTCTATTTTGATGACCCACTACTCAATGGCAGTGACATCACTCACATTCAAACTATCAAGGACTCCTTTTCTAAAAAAATTGAAATGGCTGATCTAGGTTTAGCTCATTACTTCCTTGGAATTCGAATAATATAAACATATGTAAGAATTTCATTGTGTCAATAAAAATACACTCTAGACCTTCTAAAAAGGTTTAAAATGATAGATTGCAAACCTTCTTCTACACATTTCCAGTCTAGAGTCACTCTAAGTACTTCCTGCACATCCCCTCTATGTGATGCAACTCTATACGGTCAACTTGTAGGCAGTCTATTATACCTTACTCATACTCACCTAGATATCTCTTATGCTATTGGTTTGATATCCAGATTCTCACATCAACCTCATTTCAATAATTGACAAGCAACAAAATAATCCTCCGCTACTTATAAGGCACTCCTCACTTTGGGCTCTTATATGAGGGAAAATATATGGACATCATTGGTTACACGGATTATGATTTGGAAGGTTTAGTAGAGGAAATATGTTCAAATTTTGGCTATGTCTTTTGTCTTGGTACCTCACCAATTGCTTGGTTATGCAAGAAACAACAAGCAGTGGCCTTTTCATCTAAAGAGGCAGAATACATGGTAGCAATTTTGGCGAGTCAGGAAGCTCTTTGGCTTTATCAGATACTAATATAATTTGGTTTTTCCCATGACAAATCTATTACTATTTGGTGTGATAATCAGAGCACAATTTATATTGCACGTAATCCATTTGAGCATTAGCGCATCAAGAACATTGAGATTCACATGCACTTTATTCGACAACATATTTAGAGAGAGGAAATATACTTGGACTATATTTCCACATAAAATAAAATTTTAGACATCTTTACCAAGTCATTTTCTTCTCCACGTTACATTTAGTTGTGAGAGAAACATGGGGTACAGTAGCTACATTAAAACAACAGAGGTATTTCACCTCTCCTTTCTTATTATTATTGTATTATTTACAGGATGGTTTTTTCCCATGTGGTTTTTTTTATCGTCACTCCTAAAAGTATAAATTGTTCATGGGTACCTCATCAAGCCAAGTTGCTAGGACTCATTATTTTTTAATGAGGACAATCTTCACAATCTGAAGACATGCCTCTATCTTTATTTTTTTGAAATATGGTTTTTCTTAATGGGTTTTTTCACCATATATATATTTTTCATGAGTACCTCATCAGGTCAAGTTGTTGGGACTCATTATTTTTTAATGAGGACAATCTTCGTAAACCAAAGACATATCTCTAACCTTTTTTTGATAGATGGTTTTTTCCCATGTGGTTTTACCATATCATAAAATAAGATCATTGTACATGAGTACCTCATCAGACCCTATTATCGGGACTCATTTGTATGAAACTCACCTGGTATCACTTAAGGGGGGTGTTATAATAAGTAATTATTATCTTAAGTTCCACTAGGATAGACATACTTGAGTTTCCACTCCTCCATGAGTCAGTTGAAATCTCAGTATAGTCTAGATCATATTTTATGAGTTATTGTAATCCAATGGCTCTCAATGATCAACTTTGTCATTTATACAAAGTTGATCCATGGAATAAATTAATCAGTTCTATTTTGTTTCTTCAAATATTGTAATGTTGTGGAGTTCTAATCTTGGGAAATTCTAACAATAACCGTAATAGTAAATAGTATATCTCTAATATCATGAGTTTGATGTACAACACCTTACCATAATGTAACTTTTTTAAATAACTTGAGATTCATAAATGTGATGGATATTTATAATCAAGTCAAAATGAGACCATAGAAAAGTCAAATTATTTGCTTTTCTAAAGATCTCTAATTATGATTTTAATTATTTCATTACTTTCAAAACATGATAAGTTAACGCCCATGCTCCTGATGGATGCGCTACTCATTTAATGTAATCAATGACGCTTCATTTTTCTTGATAAATATTTGGTGTAGGTTAATTTATATAATTTTCTTGATTCCTAGAACATAAGATGTTATAAGTCTTGTTCATTATGCTAAACTACGTAAACACACAATGGTCACTTCATGTACATAATTAATCAGATTTCTCTAATCAATGATGAAATATATATCATTTTTATTTTAATAGAATAATATCTAGTATATAACTTGACTAAAACTACACAAGCATAAGCAATAAAAAATAACGTCAAATATACCAAACAGAAATTTATAGATGATTACAATATATAGTATAATTTTGACATAGAATATGGAGATAAATAATTACGTTAAAGAATAACATAAAATAAAAACTATGAGATGTAAACCTATATGATATTAACTATATATAAAAAATTATCCTTTTAGATCTGATTATGAATACCTTATCAAACATAACATAGCAAAACCAAAAAAAAATCAATTGGATAAAACTACAATAATATAAATACTATAACATGATTTAATATTATGATACTGTGAAAGGAAAAAATGAGAAAAAATGCATCTTATAAACAAATATGCTTCCTCAAATAGTTATTTTACATCTTGAAACTAAAGAAATAAGTATAATTAAACAAGTAAAATAATTGGTTATAAACAAGTATGCTTTTTAATAAGCTAAAAGAGATAATATAGAAAGGACTTATTTATAACTAAACTCTTAACCATAGATTAGTTGTATTATTAGTCGTTTCATATAACCATAAGCATAAAACCAAAATTATGATATTTAACCATAGATTATTATAGATATGTGGGATATCCCAAGTATTCCTAATGTAAAAATGTGTATTTGGCTAGTAGGTCATATAAGAGTTTTATCCTTGGATAACCTTATAAAAATAGGTTTTTCATGGCCCTTCAAAATATGTTATTTGTAAAATAGAGGATGATAATAAAGACAACCTCTTGGGACATTGCTCAATAGTGTAGAAACTATGGCAATGGATTCATAATAGCTTCACTAAATGTATAGTGATGAATGGCAAAATTAAAGAATGGTTAAAACTATGGTAGAGCATTTTTAAGAGTGATGCTTTATAGACAATATAGAATATATTAAAATATACAATACTTTAGATTGATTGGCTAGAAATGAATAAAATAATATTTAAAGGAAAGAAAAGCAATTTAGAGGTAATTAAAAGAATATCTCTTTAGCCATAGAGGTGTCTAAACTAACCTATCAACTCATTGAGTCCCTAATCTAGAAGTATAGAGCCTTGATAGATGGAGTGAAGTCATCAAATGGAATAATGATTCTAGGGATAGGAGAAACAAAAATAAAGTAAAGTGGAAAACACTAGATGTGAAGTTAGTCAAATTGAATTTTAATGGAGAATCTAAAGGAAATCCAAGACCAATAGAAAGAGGAGGTGTTATATTATTTTAATGGAGAATCTAAAGGAAATACAAGAATAATAGAAAGAGGAGGAATAATTAGAAATAATAGAGGATATATTTTGCCTCACTATACTTTCAATAGAATATTTAAGACAAATAACTAAGTTGAATCTTGGGTTACTTGGAAGGGTTAAAAATATGCAAACAAATAAAAATGAAAAAAGTATGGATGGAAGGTGATTCATTCATAGGATTAAATGCAAAGGCTCCATGGAACACCCAAGAGATAATTATGGAAATTCAATAATTTTCTATAGATCTTGAATAAATCAGGTTTACACATGTATTAAGGGAAGGCAACAAATGTGTAGATATGATAGCCAATAAAGGGATTTTAATTGAGGATTGTGAAGTTAAATTATTTTTTTCTTGGTTAGAGGAAGTAGTAAGTTTATTTTAAGTTGATAAGAAAATGTTGATTGCTTGAATCAAATAATGATTAAGATTTACTTTAATATTTTCCATTGGTAAAATCTATTTTATTTTATAACATTTTTTTTAAAATAAAGGGGTAAAATTTTGTTGATAAAATGTCTGGATTACAGAATACAACTGAGCTTCCAACCAGGACTCAAATAAATAGCCAAATAGGCTAAAACCACTAGACTAGAATGACACCCAAAAAAGACAACAAGAACAAACCACATTAAGTCTATACATCCTTGTGGATCAACTCCCATAGGCGTTGAGAGTCCCCAGACGAGAGACTCTCCCAATTATCGATACTCCAAGGATCCAGTAGCTCAAAAGCCCTTTTGGCTAGGTAATCAGCAACCACATTCCATTCCCTTGGAATGTGCACAAAGGATATAAATTTGAACTCTTCACTCATTTTGATAATTTGAACGGCTACAGAGGCCAACTACCAATTAAATTCCTCCACCCTTTTACTGTTTAAAATATTAACCACAATTTGAGAGTTAGACTCGCAGATAATCCTATGCCAGCCAAGATAAAACCCCCTATGCAAGGCCTCAAGAATTGCAAGAGCTTACATAACATTGTTGGAGTGAACACCTTTATAAATGAAAAAGAAAAAAATGACACCACCAGTAGAATCTCTCCCAACACTGCCAATACCAGCATTCCCAAGATTACCCCTGGATGATCCATTAGTATTAATTTTTAAAACTCCTCTAGGGGGTGGCCTCCACCTACCATCTCTCCTAACCTTCTTGCTGAGCTGAGGAACCCTACTAGGGCTAGAAGAGTTCACACCATCCCCAAAGATACCAAGGGCTTATTATACCTTCTTCTCCCTAGAATCCAAAAGAGGGTCCACATCACATTTGCTATGGATGGTTTCATGAACCATATACTGGATCCTTTGCTAGATATGTTGAACAACCAAATAACTACCCTAAAATATGTGTCAGTTTTGTTCAAACCAAATTTTCCAGATGATGCAAGAAGGGCCAAAATTCTAAGCCACCTGAAGGAAGGGGACCTTGGTCGGAGGTCTGCCCAGACTACTCCAAAATCCACCAAGGACAACACATGAAAACATGGATGGTTCCAGGCACTCCACCAATGGTGCCAAATGTCTCTAGCAAAGGAGCATTGGAAAAATAAATGAGAAGAGTCATCCTCATTCTTACTACAAAGGACACAAAAATAGGGACCCTGAAATCCTCTCTTCCTCACATTATCCCAAGTGAGGCATTTATTCCGAGCTACCAACTAGAGAAAGAAGTTACATTTTGGCCAAGAAAATTTTTTCCACACATTTTTCCACCAAGTGACAGGAAGAATCCCATAATTTTGCTTATCAAGAACCTGATAAGCATAGGCTACCGAGTAGGTTCCCTTAGGATTAGGGTTCCAAGCCAGAATATATTTACCCCTCAATGAAGAATAAGGCCTCCCCATAAGAATAAGAGCAAGCACCTCTCTGTCCTTGGCCAGTCCTCCCTAGGGCCATTCTTGTAGATCTTTCCACCTGTATATCTCCATATTTCCAAAAGACTAGATTTTTTTGAAGTCCTCCACACGAGACCAGCCTGATTCCAAGAAAAAAATTCTTAGGGAACATAACCTAGGATATTTATTCAATATAGGAGGGTGGACATCCCAAGAATCCTCCCAAATAAGAGCATTTGATCCCTGATTGCAGATCCAAAAAAAACCTTGCTTAATTAAATTAGCTCCTATTTTCAAAGTGTCCCAGATAATAGAACCTTTTCCAACCAAGCTGACTCTAGGGATCTCAGCCTCAGAAATACCTCTCAAGTATTTATAAGATAATATTTTATCCCAAATATGATCTTGAGAGGTACACCATATCCAATAAAGTTTTACAACCAAAGCCTGCCCAAAAAGAGTTGTTTGTCACAACCCAAGGCCTCCCTATTGCACTAGACTACATATAGAATCCCACCTAACAAAACTCCATTTAGATTGATCAAGTTTTCCAGACCATAAAAATTGTCTTGAAAAAGCATCCATGTCCTTGATGAAGTGAGAGGGAGCTATTTGTACAAAACATCTATAAATGGGTAAAGCTTGAACAATAGATTTTAAAAGCAACACTCTACCTGCAGTGGATAGCCATATGAAAGTCTAGTGATTCACCTTCCTTCTAAACTTATCAAGCATAGACTGCCAAGAAGATCTAGGTAGAGGATGAGATGAAATTGGAATACCAAGATAAATGAAGGGGGAGTCCCAACCTGGAATCTTAGAATGTGAGCAATCCTATCTTGAATAAGAGGAGGGGTATTGAAGAAGAAAATAGAAGACTTGTCCTCATTAATCAACTGTCCAAAAGCACCAAGATATATGTTAAGAGACTGTCTAATATTGCCATCTTCCCTGATAGTAGAAACTCCCAACAAAGCAGTATCATCAAAAAATTGAAGATGGGAAAGAGGTGGCAAACTACTATCCCACTTCCACCCCTAAATGAGACCCTGCATGACTTGAGACTTGAGAAATATTCCCAACCCTTCCATCATAATGATAAAAAAATAAGGAGATAAAGGATCTCCTTGCCTCAATCCCCTTGAGGCCTCAAATAGCTCTGATGGCTCATTATTAACAAGAATAGAGAACGAGGAAGAAGAAACACAGCTCATCACCCATCTAATCCATTCCTCCTAAAATCCAAAAGTAGCAATAAATTTCTGAAGAAAGGACCATCTGACCCGATCATAGGCTTTGGCCATGTCCAACTTAATGAACATAGTTTTATCCTTAGAAGTTTCCATCGAGTGAATAGATTTTGTAGCAATAACAACCCCATCCAAGATTTGTCGACCAAAAACAAACCCTCCTTGCTCCTCAGAGATGATTTTTCTCAACCATATCTTTAGCCTCTTAGCAATAATTTTTGTGATGATCTTATACACAACATTGTAGAGAGCAATAGGCCTGAATATATCCAAGGAATTTGCTCCCTCTTTTTTTGGGTATAAGCACCACAAAGGTAGCATTTAGGGCCCTTAGCATCTGTTTGTTCTTTTGGGACTCATGGACCACCTCCAAAAGATCAAATTTGATTAAATCCCAAAACTCCTGATAAAACTCAATCGGTAATCCATCTGGGCCTAGGATTTTCCTTTTTTCATATTGAATACAATATTTTCCAACTCCTCAAGGGAAATTGGACCCATCAAGTGCTCATTCATATCTCTAGAAACAATTGTTGGAATACAATTTAGAATAAGCTTTTCATTCTCATCATATGATAGAGAGTCCTCCTTGAAGAGAGAGAGAAAATACCTCTTAGTCTCTTATGAAATATCCTTGAAATAAGAGAGCAGGGCACCTTGAAAATTCACAAGAGAGGTAATTAGGTTACCATTACGGCAAGACTTAACTGAGTTATAAAAGGAGGTTGTGTTCCTATCCCCTTCCTGAAGCCAATATACTCAAGCTTTTTATTTCCAAAAAAAATCTTCCCTTAGTTCCCATTCAGAAAGGTCTTTCGCAGCCTCAGATTCCTCAAAAAGAAGCTCCTTCGTGAATCCCTGATCTCTAATATTCCTTGAAGCTTCTTTCGTCCTCCTAAGAGCTACCAGCTTAGCCAAGGAAAGGTTCCCAAAATTTAGTCTATTCCATCTCTTCAATTTATTTTTTACAAATTGTAGTTGCTTCATAAAGGAATACATAGCGGTGCCATGAGGAGGTTTGCTATTGGTCCATCAGCCTCACATGAAATCATGAAGCTTAGTATCACGAAGCCACATAAGTTGAAATTTAAATGAGGGATTATTTTTTAGTGCTAACTCCAAAGCAGAGAGTTTTATAGGCAAATGATCATATCTCCTACCCTCTAGAATCATAGAAGTAGCACTTCTATTATTACCCATCCAATAACTGGATATCAAAAACCTATCTAGTCTCTCTGATATGGAATCTTCCCCACACCTTATATTGTGCCAAGTAAAGATCCCATTATCTGGCTTGATGTCAACCAAGTTTAGGTCCTAGCTATGAGCATTGAAGACAGAAGAAAATGGCTCGAGATGGTCCACCCCACCATGTTTCTCCTCCAGACAAGTGATAGAGTTGAAGTATCCAACCAAAATACATGGGTACAAGGGAACCAAACTTTTCACAAAGCAAACGTGCTTCCAAAAATTCACTCTACCATTGTAATCAATAGGAGCATACACATTTATAAGTAGGATGGTTTCACCAAATTCATTATCATGCCTAACCATCGAAATAGACCATCTGCTGGAAATCCAAGAGGGGATATCTTAATCAGATCCCATAAACAAGCGATGCCACCAACATATCCACATGCACCAATACACTGGCATTGCCCCCTTATCCACAACTTGAGAGCAATATTGAACATACTATCAATAGTCAATTTAGTTTCCTGAATAAACACCACATCCGAAGAATGCACATGAACCAAATCATGAACAATTTTTTGTATGGGGATGTTGTTCAAAACCTTTACAGTCCATGAGAGGATAATCATTTTTGGGGTTTATAAAAATGGAAGTCCAATGTTCTCACCAAGCATGACTCCACCAAAGTCTCCCCCATTAAATTAATTTTATCCTAGTCCTTCTTTCGACCCACATTCATATTCTTATCCGAAAAACTTTTTTTAATTATTTTCTACTGCAATCCCAACACTGTAGGAGTTTTGCAGTCCAAGGATGATTGCATTAGTGCTTGAGTAGGAGAGGGCATAACTAAATTTGTACCATTTTTCAAAATAGTTTCCCTTATAGGGCTAGACCCATCCATGTCTCCTATACTTAGATCCAAAGCCCTTTGTTCTTCATTTAAACCCCCTAGATCCGATTCCTTAAGTTCCCCCTCAAGAAGAGATATCTAATTTGGCCTTGTTATATTTGTATCAGGTAGCAACATTTCAGGTATCTCCATGCACTGATCAAGATCATCTGATATTTCAAAATAGTTGAGTAGATCATCTGGCTTGCTATCCTTAAGGTGTTTGTTTGGCCTTCGTCCTTTGTTTCAAGATTTTACCAGAACAAAAACTTCCTTATCTCATTCCCCTTCCTTTATCGGGGATTTTCATTTATCCAAACTTTGTCCAAACCGAGAGGGTCCAGGATTTGAAGCCACAAGAGGGACAAACTTAGGGCATTTTCTTTGCAGGTGGCCATATTCACGGTAAATTCGACATTGAAATGGAAGAACTTCATAGTCAAGTTTTTAAACCCATGTAGTTGATCCAAATTGTATTTCAATAGAATATGGAATAGGATTATCTAAGTCAATTTCAACACAAATACAAGCAACAGAGATTACCTTTTTATCCATTGTCTGTTGTGACGGTCCAACCAGCTTCCCAAGCAGAATGGCAATCTTATGCAAGATATCAGTTCTCTAGAATTCCAATGGGAGCCATGGAAGTCACACCCATACTGGAACCCGTGATGGCCGCTCCTCTGATGGGTTGAAACCCATATGCTAGGGTTTAATAAAGAGTCCCACTTGGTTATAGAAATAAGGACCCCCTTCAAATGCTTTGTTACGATATGCAATACAAGAGAAAACCACCATAAAATAGTTGCTTGCACTCAGCATCACCTCCACATCACCTTCAGGATTCCAAGTTTTCATGAACCAAGCCTCCACAAAGGGGAGAGAAATTCAAATGCCCAAAAATTTACCAATAAGGGCATGTTTGGTTAGATACTCCACATCTTCCACCACCGAGTCTGGTTGAACCACTAGAACTGGCCTGGCTTCACATCGTTCCAAACATCCATTGTTATTTAATAAGTGGTTCCTGGAATGCACTGGAAAATCTTGTTCCTTCCAGTCATTTTCAGATGAAAAAATATCACGAGCATGCAATCTCTGTATCAGACCCGATGCCATCACGATATTCCTCTAATTTTTCATACCTCTTTCGGAAGCTACTGCCATCCCCGCAGAGCAGTTTTTCTTCATCAAACCCTAGCATCCCTTATATATATATATTGGTATTTATACTATAAGTTATATTTTAATATATAAATATATAAGTATGTAATTAAATTTTAAATAAATTCATTTATCAAAATAAAACATATATTTTTCCTTTAAACCTCAAAACACTTTTAATCATTTTTCATTTGTTTCATTAATTTTTAACTATGGCTCCCATGCATTAAGCATCTTCATTGCCATTCAACATCATAGTTTCACAAAATATCAAACATCAAACACTCCTATGAATGCAGCTATATGATATGCATTCTACATGGACCGTTGGTGAATGCATTACCCATAGGGTTCATTACCCCTATCAACTAGCGAATACACCACCGCTCATCATCTCCCTTGACTTACCTTACACTGGTATAATCCTTTTTACCTATTAAAGAGATCTCTTTCCTTTGCAACATCCTGCTAATAACATTTATCTGTCTCTTGCATCCACAAATACATTAGCAGTATCTCAACCTTGCAAACAAAATTGGCATATAAGAAAATAGAGTTTTGGAGGGTTACTACAGTTGGATTTTAATTAAAGATCCTTTATTCCATACATTCTCTACACAATCTATTCAGGAAGATGGAAATTATTATTATCATCAATAAATGTACCCATGTCTCATTAGAAGAAAACTATTGCATTGTTTCATATCATATGCTCAAAATGATTTTGAAGTTGGTATGTATATCCCTTTATAAGATATTTATTCCTACTTAAATATTATTTATATTTTTTCAATGGGTTATATGGGATTGAAACAATTCTATCTATATTTTACTACAACGTAATCAAATAGCGGTATTAGAAAAAATATTATATCATAATCATATAGCAAAATTATAAAAATTTAACAATTATGCATGTATCTTTTGGCAAGATTAAAATCCTAATCCTTTTAACTCATAAGATAAGATAAAATGTTAAGGTTTATCTATGAGATTTGAATATTTATTTAAAATGTGAAACTCTTAGCTTCTAGTCAATTGCTTTACATCCCCATGAAATAAATGTTAAGCTTCACCAATTAAATTTGAACCTTGATTAAGCATACAAAACTTTCATTTATACATTT
The DNA here is from genome assembly GCA_028583015.1 of Wollemia nobilis. Lineage (NCBI taxonomy): Eukaryota > Viridiplantae > Streptophyta > Pinopsida > Araucariales > Araucariaceae > Wollemia > Wollemia nobilis. The sequence continues at coordinate 1,323,717 of JAQPPZ010001273.1, read as the reverse complement.
TACAATGCAAAATAATAATTTTATGAAACTTTTAATACAACACCATTATTCCATATAATAATTATTATGAAATAAATGTAAATTATATTTAAGTTTAAATGTAATTTTTGGTAATCACTCATAGTATAACCATTATTTATATTGTTTTTAACATTTTAGAAAGATACTATTGATGAAGTTTGTGTTGTAGGTATAGGTCATCGAAAGATAAAATGAGAAATGATGGTAGTAGAAAATTTCACCATGGTAAAATATTCACTTTTAGCCTAAGGGCAGAATAGCCCTAGTAGTGAAACATTCACCAATGGCTTAAGGGTACATGTAAGCCCATGTAACTGCATTCATGTAGGTGCATTGTGAATGTATATTTTGTATCATTAAAATGAATTAGTGTTTGCATTCAAAATTCTCCAATAGAAAGGAAAGTGTCACAAAACGTGTGAGCTATTCTTGTTAGGCAAATGATATTGTTTCATTATCATTAGGTTACCTATATGAAAATAATTTGAGGTATATAAATGCATAAATGCATGATTGTTTTAATTTATTGATTTAATTTCAAGCTTATTAGTGAAATTATTTATAAATTAATAAATTAAATTTTAATTTAATTTAAATAATATTCAATCAATTGTTTCACTTTATAATTAGTAAAATTCTAAAATATAAAGCTCTACTTGGCCTATGAATTGGAGTTGTGTTGGCCATTTGCATGGCTTCACACTTACCAAACATTTCCTCCACAATATCCATTTTGAGAGGAGGATGTCAAGAAATATGGGGCAGAACGACAAGGTGAAGGAAGAAAGAAAATAAGAAATGGGATAGAATTTATTCTAAGAAAGTCCAAGATTGGTCTTCCTTTCTGAGCGAGAATAGATCAATAGAGCAATAACTAAATGAGTTGTCTGCTTGTAAATATTTTGATTCTCTATTTATGCTTGCAACCATTGAAATATTAGTTTAATTTATGAATAAGCTCTTTTTTTGTATAAAGAAATTGTAAGTAAAGGAGACACATATTTGTGTGTTTGTTCATTTATCTTCTATGATAATTTAGCATGTTAAAGTAGGTATTTGGGAGGAGCCCTAATATTTATATCCAAGTGTAATATTCCTTCTTAGGAAAATTTGATCAAGTTATTCACTACAACATTGGATTCCTTTTTGTAAAAGGTAGATAAATTACCATGCATAATACAAGAAACAGACTCAAAGTAGCTTTAATGTTCTTTTTGTCTGCATGTTCTGCCCAAACTGCCACAACTATCTTCAATATTGAATGTCACACAGTTTGAAGCTGGTTTTTTGCTGGTTTGATATGATTTGACCTCTTGCATTTACGTTGCCTAGGGTGATGGTCCGCCCTCTTTTAATGGCCGCCAATGCTCAATCTCCCAACTCACTTGCACTTGCAGTGGTTGGAGAACACGATGGCACCCGACAAGCATCCCAGGAAGTTCCTACCCAAGGTCGAGCATGAGGTAAACAATACCGACCCAATGCTTGTATTCCTATGAATGAATTTGTTGATTCTTGTCAATGGTTTGAGAGTCATACCCTAATAGGATATTTTCTGGGTAGAATCCCTAATGACACTCTGTTGCAGTCCTGGGTAAGTCAAGTTTGGCACCCTCATGGTGTTAATATTGACTCTGTGTCCAATATCACCAAAGGGTATTTCCTTTTCCAATTTTATGATCCTGCTCATGCTCAGAAAGTGCTTAATAGGGGTCCTTGGACTATTCAAAATTATCTGTTAGTTCTGCAAGCTTATAACATAAATTTTTTTATTGATGAGGAGGGAACCTCAGATGTCCTGGTTTAGATTGAATTTCCTAGTCTCCCCATTCCCTTATGGAAGCATCTGCGTACCCTAGCTGAGAATATAGGCATCTTTGTTTGTTTTGAGCCTAAAAAATGGTTTAAATCCTGTCCCACCAAGTGGGTATGCATCAAGGTTGACCTTACCCAAGATATTGATGAAGAGATAGATATCCATATTGGGGATATTACTTTTACTCAGAGGATTGTGTACATAAACCTCTTGAATACCTGTTATAGGTGCCAATCCTCTCAAAATAAAATTCGTGAATACCTATTTATGGCCAAAAAATTATAGAATAACTCTGCTTCTTCCTCCACCAATCTTTCTACCTCCATAAACCTGGGTAACTCTCGTAATTATGGTAATAGTGGTTGGTTTCCAATCATCGTAACCATCAACCCTAGCAAAAATCCCAACAACAACCTCAACAGCCACCCCAACAACAACCCCAACAACAACCTCAATAGCCACCCCAACAACAACCCCAACAACAACCCCAAAAATTGCCCCATCAGCAACCCCAAAAACAACCCCGTCAGCAACACCAAAAATAATTTGTCCCTCAGCCTTCTCGTTCTAATGATATTTCCAGTTGGTAGCCCTCTGAAACCCTAGAGTCCTCCTATGGTACCAATGTGCTTTCTCCCCCTTATAGCGACCAATAGATGATTTTAACAATGCCAAAATTCATCGGTCTCGCAGCCCGATAAGAGGTTTGATTGATGGCCCTTTGGAGAAATAACGTCAAATTGATGGGAATCTTCAGATTGCTATTTTTGATGCTGGTAATTATTTTGGGCCCCTCAAAGAATTTGGGGATTCAGAGGTTATCATAGAATAATTTTTTTTCCTGGAATGTCAGAGGATTGATGGACCCAATCCAGAAATACACGGTCTGGGGTGAGCTCGCTAATGCTGCTCACTTATATGGCAAATTCGACTTTATATGTTTGCAAGAAGTCAAGATCACCGATTTCCTGTTAGAATGTACCTACAATTGTCTTTGGCCACGTGGTAATTTTTTTCACCACTAATCATAAACCTGTAAAAGGTGGTGTTATTTTTATTTCTCCCACCTGGCACTCGCATGTGGTGTCTTGGGGATTTGACCCTTATAATCAAGTTGTCTGGGTGCTATTGTAATTGTATGGGAAATCATTTGGCATTATTAATGTTTATGCCTCCAACAAAGCTCCAAAGAGATGTGCTTTATGGTGGTGGCTTGATTTATCCTTGCCTTTTGCTACTTGGGTTATGTGTAGGGATTTTAATATGGTGGAAAAACCATCTGATAAGTTGAGTCAAACCCCTATGCGTTGGTGTGTAGGAGAAAGAGAGGCTTGGTATTTTATGAAAAATAAACTTAGCTTGTATGATCCTAACCTTGGGTTTTCTCCAGAAGATTTTCGAGAATCTTAATGGTATATTTGGTCTAATTTTCAAGCTGGTGATGATAGGGTTTTTAAAGTATTGGATCATGCCATGCTTTCAGAGAATTTTAGCTTTCACTTTAACCGGTTCTCCCTTGGTCACCCCTTTGTCATGACCCTGGAAGATACCACTCTTTCTGATCATGCTCCTATTTTGTTTGATATCACCCAAGATCAGGCTCCTTCTAGGGTTTTTAGGTCTCAATTCTATTTTAATACTTCTTTTCTACAACATACCCCCATGAAATCTCATATTCATAGAATCTGGAATGTTATTCCTTAACCATTTGGATCTATTGGCTAGATTCAATGGTGGAATGATGTTATCTCCTGCACTACCACTGTTCTTCACATCCTTGGCAAGGATGTGACTAAATGAAGGAGGAAAGCTAATTTAACTTTTTGATGAGTTAGTCAAAGCCAATCTCCATCTGCAAGCTAACCCTTTCAACTCTACATACTAGGCACATGTTTTTGCTCCTCGACATAAAATTCATAAGGTAGAGTTGTATGAAGCTAAAGGTGCTCAACTCAAAGCTCAACCACATTGGCTTAAAGTTTGTGATAGGGTTTCAAAGGAGTTCTTCAAGTGACTCCGACCCCGATACATGCCACATAGTTTCAATCCATTCAGTCTGAGGGAGTCAGGTTCACTACTTTACCTAATATAATTCATACTTTTGTGCTACACTATCAAAATGTTTTGCTTCTCAATCTCTTACCTCTGCTAGGCAACAAGCTCTTGATGATTGTTGTGTGGTCATACCTCAGAAGCTCTCTATGGCTCAGTGATATTGTTGTGATGCACATTTAAATCTAAAATATTTGAATAATACCCTTTCTCAAATGGCTAATGATAAGGCTCCTGGTATTGATGGTTTCCCCTATGAATTTTATAAAGAATTTTGGGATATGCTTGGCCCTAATCTGTTACAAGTCTATAACGAAGCTATGATGTTTGGGTCTTTAGGGCACCTCATCAATAAAGGAAATATTAAATTTATCCCCAAGTGACCCAAAACTTATTACCAACTGGCGCCCTATTACCCTACTGAATATAAGTTCTTAGCTTTAAAACTTTGACCTATTTTGCCTCTTATAATCCAGCCAGAACAAAAAGGCTTTGTCAAGGGAAGGTATATTTTGGATAATATGCTTGTTTTTTGGGAAGGCATGGAATGGGCTAGAACCTCTGGACAAGATGCTCTATTTATCAAAATCAACTTTGAGAAAGCCTATGACTGTATTGAATGGTATTTCCTTCTTTCCATGCTTCAGGCTCTCAACTTTGGCCCCTATTTTGTGAAATCTGTCAGAATGTTGTTCTGTGATGCTTCTACATTCCTCACAATGAATGGCCAACAATATGAAGGTATTTAGCTGGCTCACTCTGTCATATAGGGTTGCCCTTTAGCATCTTCCCTATTTATTCTAGTTGTTGAAGCCTTTGATTACCTTTTAGCCTATCAAACTTCACAAGGAATTATTAAAGGGATTTATTTACCTACTTTCTCTCTTCAAATGGTGAATAGACATTTTGTTGATGATTATTTTTTGACATTACATGAAGATGAGCAGTTAGTCACTGCGGCTTTACAATGCCTTGAGACTTTATGTTTAGCCTCTAGTTCTAACATTCAGTGGAAGAAAACATCTTGTTACAGGCAAGCACAAACGCCAATTCCTGATTGGCTAGCTTCTTACTCTTGGCATTGGATCCAACCAGGAGAAATCTTCAAATTCTTGGGTATTCCTTTTGCCTTCCAAGCTTCTCCTACTCAGATTTGGAATATGGTTATCCAAAATATTGAGAAAAATTTGGGCTACTGATCTACCAAAAATATTTTCTTGGCTGGTAAGTTTCATGTTTGTTCTAAGGTGCTAGCTTCTACACATGTCTACTATTCTTCTTGTTGGGTCCCATCTACAAATTGTTATCAAAAGTTGGAAAAGCTCTTACAGGATTTTCTCTAGGATTCAGAAAAACAAAAACAGGGGTTTCATAGAGTGGCATGGGAAGTTTGTTGTCTTCTTAAAAAGGCAGGGGGTATGGGATTGTTTAACTGCAATTTCCAAGGGTTTGCTTTCTATGCTAAATGGATTCTTTGGGAACTTCAAGGTGATGAAGTTTGAAAAGTTCTTGTGTGACATTGCATCTCTTCTGGGCTGCCCTTTGGGAGGAAAGGGTGGAGGGGTATCACCCTACAAACCATATTGATAGCTCCAACCCCTTTTAAAATTATGGGTTCTTTTGTGATGCGAAGTATCTGGAAGTCTTGGGAAGCTTTCAAACCCTAGATTCAATGCCACAATAATGATAAATCTGTAGGAGCTTCTATATCCACTTTAAACCCTTGGTGGTCTCATGTAGTCACTTCAAAGGGCCTACCTTTGGCTCAAGTTTAGTGGGTTAGAGCATTATGCTTATTTAAAAAGGGTATTACAACATTTTCAGATTTCTTTGATGCTCATACCAAGCATTGTTACTATTGAGATTAGTTTCACCAGAAGTTTTGTCTTAAGCACGATGATAAAGCCACTTTTGATGTTGTTATTGATAATACTCCTTTCTCTGTCTGGCTCAAATTTGGTAGGAGATTTCAAAAGCATTGGTCATCTGACTGGTGTTGGCCTAATCATACTCATCTGGTGAAGTATAAACCTTCTTTAGGGTATGGTCTGTTGTCTCCTCATGTTCCTATGGTCAATACTTTAAACAATCATTGGGATTTGGTTTCTTCTCAATCCAGATGGAGCCTACGGTTTTCTGTGGTTTGGAAGTCATATCTTGAACCTAAGCATTATTTTTTTGCTTGGAGTTTATTACATCAAGGCCTTCCCCTTGGTCATCGGTTACAATATATGGGGGTTGCTAATCCTGTTTGTGCTTTTTGTAGAGGCCCTAAAAATTTTGTTCATGTGTTTTGGGCCTATCACAAAGCTAAAGCTGCTTGGGATTGGGTTCTTTCTTTTTTCAATTCCTTTTTATAGGAGCAATGTTCTTGGGTCCATGCACTACTTGGGGATCCCCTAAATTTTTCCCTTCCCCTGAAATAAGTTTGGCATATTTTTTGTCTTAGTATTTTATACCACCTATGGAAAACAAGAAATAATATTATCTTTGGGAGACAAGAGGCCTCTACCTCCTTTTCTATCGTTGATAGATATGTTATATTCTATGATTGTTGGTTACAGATCATTAATCAGGTGGAAAAAGTTAATGTGGAGTTGCAGTACCTTAGATCACTTTTGGATCACTGGGCTAATGCACCTTGTTTTGTTAGCTGACTTTATCCTAAAAATTAGGTGTTCTGATCTCGTGACACCTCTCACAGAGGCTCGCCTCCTACTCAAGGTTGCAGAGGTTGTTCATCTACTGGAGCTTCTGAGCGTCATTGGTCTCAGTCACCACCCAATCCTTGCAGAGGTCGTTCATTTACTGGAGCTTCTAAGCGTCATTGGTCTCAGCCACCGCCCAATCCCAAATGGTTGTGTTTGCAACCTAGTGGATATGACACTTGTCCAGAACCGGCTGAACCAGTTACTGGATGGGGGGATGCTGCACAACTTCCGGTTCCGAATGCACCATTTTACGGGTGGGAATGGTTTCAAATCCCTCTCGTCGAGAATGCTAATGGTTGGGGAGCTACGATTGATGGATCTAGCGGTGGCGGTTGGGAGAATCAGCCGGATATCAACAATTTTTGGCCTTCTTATTCACATGAGTGATTGCATACAGTTGTTTCTCCTCATGTATTTTGTCTTCTTTTCTTTACCCGGTTCTGATGTACTAATGGTTTGTTGAATCGATTCATGTGATTGTGTTTTTTTTTGTGTGTGCCACTGGGTGTGTTAATTCCACCCAACCTTTTTTGTATGAAAGTGATTTTTTTCCATTTATTATAAAATCGTTGCATTCCAAAAAAAATTATACGATAAAATATATAACACTTATTATTGGAATTAATAAAATTACAAGTGGATATAATAAGAACATCGGCCTACATTATTCAATAGATAAGCAGTCCTCTTTTATATATATATATGCTGTACCGTCTTCTAAAGAAGTTCCCGTCATTTGGCTGTGACTCCATTCAACATGAATGTAACAAAATTTTTAATATCGAGTTCCGTTATTGCAAGAAAGACCGTGTAAAAAGAGCCTACATTGAGGCATTTGAGATTTATCCTCAATTCAGTAATCCGAGGGATAGAGAGAGATTATTACAATCTTTGTCATGTCTTCTTCTGGAAAGCAAAGCACAGAAGTCCCTGTTATCGATCTTTCTTGTTTGTTAACCAATAACAGGGTTGGACTTAACCCTGGTTCGTCAGAAATCATGCATGATAAACTGAGAAAGGCTTGCGAGGAATGGGGATGCTTTCTGGTTGTAAATCATGGGATACGAAGCGAGATAATTGGAAACATGGATATGGCCGCTCGACATACGTTCAAGCTCCCCAAAGAGACCAAAGAGAGAAACAAATTCTCGACAGCGCTTTCCAGCTATACGAAATTGTCTAGATATAGCGAAAGCCTTGGCGTTCCTGGCGTGCCTGATCCGCAACAAATTCAATTGTTCTCACAGCAGCTATGGCCAGACGGCAACCCCGAAATCTGGTAGATTATTCAAATTATTTCGTCTGTTCTTTTCTTTCTTAGGAGGTAGACCAGTGAAGACATTTCTTCTAGTAGTTTACTAAACGCATTTCATTATATCTTTTTGACAGCAAAACTATAGAGGAATATACAAGGAGCGTTAAAGAACTTGCAGATAACATCATCAAGCATATTTACAGAACCTTCGGTGTTAGCAAGTATTATGGATTTCATGAGTTTTGGGGCGTCCTCCGAATGAACTATTATGACTTTTCTGAAAATTTGAATGCCGCAGAGGAGGTGTTTCCCGCCCATACAGACGATGGTTGCATAACTGTAATGTACCAAGATGCCGTGGGCGGCCTTGAGGTTCGAAACAAGGCAAATGAGTGGGTTAAAGTGAAGCCCATATGTGATTCCTTTGTCGTTCTTATCGGGGACGCGTTCTGGGCTTGGAGTAATGAGAGGATTCACAACGCGGGGCACAGAGTGACAACACCCGGAGCATGTCAGACTCCTCGTCTATCTTTGCCATACTTTACTTATTTCCCGCAGGATACGGAGATAGAACCAGCTCCGGAGTTCGTAGACGATCAACATCCTCGAACGGTAGACAAGTTCGTAGTCCAATTCATCCAGATAAGAGACTAAATCCTTTGAATGTCAGGAAGAGGTACTGTCCATATTGTTTGTGTAGGTTTCCATTTTTGTGATTGTAGTGATTATTGTATGGTGACAATATTCAGCATTAATAAATATGATCTGCGGGCGGTTCTTGACCGGTCTTTATTTTGTATCGACCGAAAGGTCCTCTGTTCAGCAGTGAGAGCTGCGGTCATAAACAAATAGTTAAACACTCAGGTCACAGAAAAGCCCAATATCATATGTTTCTATGCTTATACTGCCTCTTGAAATGCAATAGCGTGTAATCGAACAAAAAGGTTGTTACAGCTACTGCCTACCATCATGTTGTCAATTGCGAGAGGAGTTGTGTATGTAAGCTTGCAAGAGTTAATCGAAATTTGCAATAGAAGTAAATCGGATTTCCAAAACTTATTTATTTCCTAAGTATAGATGATTTTGCTGTATAAAGATCATGTTTCAAATTTATGACTGCCATTTTCATTGAATGTTTTACGATGAAATTATTAAGTTTCTTGGATTCAAGATTAATAGCTACTGTCGCCTAAATGCATAGATTTAGCTACTTATTAAAGCATTAAATACTTAAATTAAAGTGTGATTATAGATGTATATGGTTGCGGTCTATTTAATTTTGTTTCTTGTAACAGGTTTTTAGTGATGGGTGACCAGTTATTGCCCGTAGTAGTCGCATATGTTTCTTAGATTTCTTCCTTTATCACAATTCTCATACTTCGAATTCCGCAATGATAGAGATATAACAATATAAGTTTAATAATTTGAATTTGGCTACTAAACAAACGTAAATAGAGACAACGAGAGGATAAAAATATCGATGTTAGATGGTAATTAATTATTATAAGTAAATCTTATAAACAATTGAAAAAATAACCATGAAAATAAATAACTTAAAACTTTAAAAATTTAAACATAACTTATTATATAGGTGGAGAGTTAAAAAATTATTAAAATTATTTTATTATACCTACTATATTGTATTTTATATTAAACAATGTTTACAAAATTAATGAATTAGAATTAATATAGGTTAATAATTTTAAATCTATATCCATTGTATATTTCTTATAAATTATATTGAAAAACATTGTGTAAATTATAGTAGTACTTTACCTAAAATTATTTTAGGTGATGTCTTTTAATTTATACAATAGTGAAAATTTTTATTGACAAACTACTTATGGAAGATAGATGTTATCAAATATACTAAACATAAAAATGTTTATACATTAAGAGCATAGTACCACAAAGTTTATTTAGGAAGCAACTACTTAATAATAGGACTAACATTAAGAATTTCTTCATAAATTTTTAAACTCTTTCTTTTATATGTTTTCTTCTTGGTTATAAATAGTATATATTTATTTTTGGTTACACAGGAGAGTTGGTTACAACTACATTACTTTTAGTAACTCACAAGCATAAGGTTCAAGTTATTAGCTTTTGATGTTATATTAAAGAAAGTACAACCACAAGTAAAATAAACATTCAATGTTATTGTTATCTTAGATTCATCTTATGCTTTACATTATTAAATTGGTGTAAGTAGTTCATTTCCCAAACTACATTGGTTCGGTTTCCAATTGCATCAATTGCATGTATTCATTGGTTGAACTACCTTGGCAGATGTAATAATAAAATACAACCACAAGTAAAATAAGCATTCAATGTTATTGTTATCTTAGATTTATTTTATGCTTATTTTATTACATTATTAAATGATTAGGTGGGAGTAGTTCATTTTTTGAACTACATTGGTTCGGTTCCCAACTACATTCGTTGGTTGAACTACCTTGGCAGATGTAATATTTATACACCTAATTCTGATGCAATTCCTAATGCTTACATCATTCACAAAATGGTATCAAAGCTCGACTGATTTGTGGACAATGTAAGTTAATAATCCGAGAAAATTTTAAAATAACACAAGAAGTAAAATAATTAAAGAATATACAACCACAAGAAGTAAAATAAGCATGCAATGTTATATCTATCATAATGGTAATATAATAAGCAAGTAAATAGAATGATAACTTTTAAAATAACTCATGAAATAGCCATTAATGAAAGCTCACTAAAATAGAAACTTGATACAAAATAGAGATACAAATTATACGTTGTATCTAATCTATCTTGTACTTCTATCTATCACTCGCCTCTCATATCATATATCAAAGGGTTATATATAATGAGACATAACTCTTGGCCTTCCATCTTCCTATGACTCTTCATATTCCTATTCTAAGGACTCATGTACATGTGGACAACATGCACATCTACATCATTGCACATTCTAATAATACTTTGTGCATTTATTACATTATATAAAGTAAATATTCATTCCTTAATCTAAGATACTCTTTTAATCTAAATATGTATCCAATATGATACATTAGCATGTACAAATCAATACCTATGTGTATTATATTATTTGGTTATTGAAGACTTTAATCTTCAATATGGATCTTCGTATTTTAAATATTCATCAACTTGATCATGTTCTTCTTCTTCTTTAATCTATAGATGGCCAAGTTATCAACATTTTTATTGTTCTGTCATATTTCTTGTTCTTCCATCGACTTTTATGATATATATATTTTTTACAATATGTTCCTATAAAAATGCATTAGTTTTGTTTTAAAATACAATAATATCTTGTGAAATATTAATTGAATCTAGAGTATATATATCTTTATAGATTGATCTTGTAGCTTCTATCTCATTTTGATTTATGATGAGACTCGTATTGATTCTATTTAAGTATCTAAAATCAATCATCCTTTTGATCTCTAGCAACTTGGCAACTAAAATAGGATTTGATGTTAATCGAGTAACATACATTACATCATGTAACAAAAAAATTAGAAATAATTGTCTAGGAGTTACACACCCATATACATGTATGAGATAGGTTTTGCCATCTACAATTTTTAATCTAAAATTATTAGTTACTTCAAGGAAATCAAACTGTTATATATTTCCTATCATGTGATGACTTGCACCAGAGAATTGTTTGTGCTAGAAGTAATTTCACATCTTTGCTATGGAATAATGGATGGATTTTGATATTAAAATTTCATAGTCTATCTTGTGATGATATATTCCTCTTGCTATCTTATCCATTATCTTAATAATTTGTAATATTCCTTATGTCACCCATTCTTTTCAACTTCTAGATTCTAAAATTTAATTCTTGTAGTATGTGATCAATCAATGGCTAAATTTCTAAATAGAGTTTCTTTTAGCTCTTTTAGTATTTGCATTTCAATGCCTTTGAAGTTTTCTACCTTACGACTCCCTAGTTTAGAGATCAAATTTGATAATATATTTTCAATTTGTAGAATACCTTGTATCTACCAAATATTTTGAGTATGATTTTGATAGTATGCTTAGTGATTTCTTATGTCTAATCTTTCAAATATCTAGTTAGTATACCTTTTGAATCTCTAGTATAAGATTAATTTTGATAAGATCTTTCAAACTCTTAAGTTTTATAAAATACTTTATATCTTGTAAGTGTTTTGAATGTACTATGGTGTTGATAGTATGCTTAGATTTCTAAGATTTTCTTCAGTGGAATCTCTTTTATCTTCCTAAAGTTCAACTTCTATTCTTCACCTTATTTATCCGTATGAATGAATTGAAAGCTAAAGATAGATTTAATGCAATTTAAATTTGTAATATTTTCTATCTTAAATAATTTTAAAGTTGGATTCCAAGTTTAATTTTCCAAAATTTCAATAGCTCTATGTTTTTCTTCTTTCAATTTTCAATTGAATAATTTCTAAATTTCACTAATGTAAACTGGTTTTGATCTTCCTAGATCTCCCTAATTGGAAATTTAGAAACTGTGGATATTTACAAATTTAATGTTTCAATTTCTATGTAGAATTACATTTTCCTCCAAATGGGTTATTTGCAAATATTTCTTGTGCTTGGATAAATTAATTTCAAATGCTATTCAATTAAATATTTCTTGCTTGAAATTATTCTCAAACATTTCAATAATTCATCTAAGTTAATAATATATCAATTCAATTCCTTATACCTTTACTTATATACTTAATATTAAGCATACAAATTAACTCATTTTTACCTTAGCATTAATATTGCTTATTCATCCTTTAACTTTATAAAATTGCAATTTGATTTAAATAAATCTTAATGCGTTCTTGAATTGGATATGCATTGAGTATGAGGTATATTTCTCTTTTGACTCATCTGTAGCTTGCACTTGTAATAAAGCATTGTTCACTCTTCTATATTCAATGCTTATAAAATAACATTAATTGCACTCCATTTTGGCACCTTCAATATTGTTGAATAAATTCAACATGCTACTAGTTAAATTCTCATTCTACTGTGCTATTGGTTTCACTCTGAAAGCACGAGGATACGGAAGCAAAACCGAAGGGGAAATGTAACGCTAAGTCCTACGAACGAGAATGCATGAAAAGAAGGAAAACCAACGAACTGAAACGAGATTTAAAGCAAGTGTAAAAGTGCGGCCCTTTATTTTATTAATTTGCTCCAAATCGGGTTACAATACGTCTCCTCCCTTTTTAGGGGCTAGGAGCGTCGGACATAGTTTGATTACACCATGAATGATACATTCCCCTTTGAGGATCTTCCGCGTGCCCACATTGAAAATGGGTGGACCAAACGTCATCGCCACTTGCGTGAATGTGTCTATGGTTCCTTGCTGCCCCTCCGGTGTCGAGATCCTACGTTCAGAGAAATAGTAAATGGTTAGTAGCACCTACGGATGGAGAGAAACATGCGATCCCCAAGGCCTACGGTCAGTGCATGCATAAAATGATTAAAATGATAACTGAAACATATCAAAATGAGCTGAAAATTTGATAGAAGCAATAAAACATTACCAGGAACCCACTGCAAAAGGAACAGTCAAGAAATCTACCACATATTTCTAATCGCTCCGGGGTGGGACGATTAGGACTGTCATAAGCTATCAGAAAGCCACCTCCTAAATGTCTAATCCAGAGGCCTCCAAAACACCTACAAAGTTGGGGTTAGGCAAAAAGGGGCATTTTGGGATGACCCAGAAGGTCGGATTTGGCTAATTCGGCCTCGATTGCCCTATATCCGATGATGCTCCCTGTATGTTAGCGAAAGCGAGAAATGATAAAATCATAGCCAAAACTTGTCAGAATCACATGAAACTTGAATAGCAGCATATGTAAATAACCTAGAATCAAATGCAAAAGAAAAATCAAGGAAATATACCATAGATTTCTAATCACTCTGGGGTGGGGCGATTAGAACTGCAGCAGTGCGGGGGGCGCCTAGGGGCAGGACGCCCACCGTTTGGGGCTTGGTTTCAGCACCAATCCACTTGGGATGGGTCCAAAACCTCTTATGGGGTTGTGTCAAAAAATTTGGTGGGGTATTGTGGCCAAATGTTTGGGTTTGGGTCCGGATTGCGCTTCCAATAATCACCCAATAACCTCCCTTCCAAAAGAGAGATCAAGGATGTAAGAAGCACAAATGATGGGTGAGGATGTAATTCGGCAGCACTCCGTTGCTCCAAATGCTCCTCCTCTCTCCTTTTTTGGGGTGAGAAGACTCACCAATTTATAGACCTAGGGTCTCTCTCTTTGAATGCGCATGCGAGGGCGCCACTTGACTTGCTTGCCCTATTTTGGGAGAAAATATTCTTCCTTGATTTAGAGTCTCCTTGCATGAGGCCTCCATGATCAAGGCATGCTTGACTGAAGTCTCTCTCTCTGATTTGAAGTCGTTCCTCGCAATTGCATGCCCTGAAGGCGCAGTTAAGTGGCGGACCTATCGAGGTTTGACTTTTTCTAGTCAAACCTGCTATTCACCCCACCCTGGAGTGAATACTGCTAATCGTCCTAGGGTGGGACGAATACCAGTTTGTAATCATCCCTGGGTGGGACGAGTAGGGAGCAAAGTGCTAAAAGGTGCCAAATTGACCTCTGACCTTCCAAAACTACTGTGGGAGTGGTTAGGACCACTGTTTAACCTCTGGGGGCTGCCCTAGGGGCTATGTATGTCAATTCGATCAGTGCTTGTCGTCACATAATCGGATTGGTGTTGTTTTGGTGTCTATAGATGCCCCTTTTTGGGATGCGCTGTGCATGGCGCAGTGTTGAGCAAAAATAGATAACCAAAGCACTAATGATTAGGGTTTCTCAGTAACCTAACCAAATTTTGATGCCCCAAGTATGGAAAGGGCATGCATTCTTGAATCCTTGCTTCTGACGAGCTAAGGAGCTTAATTCAAGTGTTAACCTTTTTTGGTGAGGTGTTACTTGATCTTGGACATTGTTCAATCATGAATAGGCAAAGGGCGCAACCTTTTGTCTATGGGAACCTTGAGTTCATGATTCTAGAATGCCAAGTGTTTGATCAGCTTGTGATTATTGCTTGTTTGCTTCCCCAAGCAGGGGCGTGATTGTCTTTGTCAATGATCCTTTGAATGCATGCCATTTCCTTGATTGGGTGTGTTTTTGTTGATTGGTGACTAAGTGTGACTACCCCCTCAAGCGACGAATCGATGAGGGAATGACCGACATGAGAAAAGTGATGAGTCGCTTGACCCAAGATGACTTTTGTAAGGGTGCCTTCAGTTGTTTTCCTTTGAATGCTTATGCAGTTTCCCAACATTTTGACCTATTTTTGGTGGGTTTGAACCCTTTTTGTGACGCATTTTGGAGCTAAAATTGTCAAAAATCCGTCCTCCCGTGGAGTGGTCCGGCTATGGTAGCCTTATTAGGGAGTAGGATAGTGACAATTTGTGACCCCAATGTCTGTTTTGGATGCCAATAATGTTAGGCGCAAAGGCGCCTTTGTTCGACAATGTTATTGCTATTTTTGGGTGGGTTTGGACCCTTTTTGTGATGTCGTTTGGGGATGAAATTCTTGAAAATCCGTCCTCCCGTGGAGCGGTCCGGCTATGGTAGCCTTCTTAGGGAGTAGGATAGTGAGGATTTGTGACCCCAATGTTGGTTTTGCATGCCAAGAATCATAGGCGCAAAGGCCCCTTTGTTCGGCAAGTTTATTGCTATTTTTTTGTGCATTTGGGTGCAGTTTTTGCTGTTTTTGAATTTCTTGCTCTGTAATCATCCCTGGGTGGGACGAATACCAGTTTAGTAATCATCCCAGGGTGGGATGAGTGCTAACTAGAGCGCTCATCCCAGGGTGGAATGATTACAGGCCTAAAAGCCTATTTAAGGGCCAAAACTAGGTTTTGGGCTCATTTGCATTTGTTTTTCCTGGCGTTTGGAGCTGTGAGGAGGAGGTCGAGTTCGCGTAGCGGAGCGCTATCAAATTTTTTGGACACCATGAGTTCATGGACCGGATCATCAAGTGGCAGAGCTGAAGCGAGACCGGTGAGTGCTCCTCCTCTTTTTTTTTGGTTTTACAGTTTAAAACCACAATTGTTTTTTTTGTATTTTTTTTGTTGATTTAAAAATGAAAACCCTAGTTAAATGTTTGTTATTTTTGTGTGAATTTGTGTTTTTTGTGTTTTTGTTGTAAGCTAAAAAAGAAAACCCTAGTTTAAACTAAGATTGAAAACTTAGCTTAAAAAAATGTTTTTATGTTGTTTTCTGTTGTTTATCAGTTTTAGACTAAGGTTAAACCCTAGGTAACTAAATTTTTTGTTATTGTGTGTTGTATTTTTCAGTTTTACAGTAAAATGAAAACCCTAGGTTAAAGTTTTATTTTTGTTTAACTAGAGTTAGAAACCCTAGTTGTTAAATTTTGATTTTTGTAAACTAAGGTAAAAAACCCTAGAGTTGTTTGTTTTGTTTTTGTTTTAAACTAGAGTTAAAAACCCTAGGTTAGATTTTGATTTTTTGTAAACTAAGGTAAAAAACCCTAGTGAAATAAATTTTGTTTTATTTTGTTTTCTGTTTTTTATCAGTTTAGACTAGGATGAAAACCCTAGGTTAACTGTTTAATTTTGTTTTTGTATTTGTCAGTTTAGACTAGGATGAAAACCCTAGGTTAAGCTGTTTAATTTTGTTTTTGTATTTTTGTCAGTTTAGACTAGGATGAAAACCCTAGGTTAGAGTTTGTTTTTTTTTGTTTTTTGTTTTTTAGACTAGGATGAAAACCCTAGGTTAACTGTTTAATTTTGTTTTTGTATTTTGTCGGTTTAGACTAGAGATGAAAACCCTAGGTTATTTTATTTTTTTTTTTTTGATTTTTTTTTTTTTTGGTTTAGACTAGGATGAAAACCCTAGGTTAACTTATGATTTGTTTTTTGAATTTTTTTTGTTTTTTATTTATCGTTTGATACTAGAGTTAAAAACCCTAGGAAAATTGTTATTTGGAATTTTGTTTTTTTGTATTTATCAGGTTGATACTAGAGTTAAAAACCCTAGGAACTGAAAATTTTTTTTTGAATTTTTTTTTAGATACTAGAGTTAAAAACCCTAGTAAAATTGTTGTTTTTTTTTTTATTAATGTAATATACTGATTTTGTAATGTGTATGTGTACATTTATTAAATGTTTTTGTGTTTAGACATTGTGTATGTTTGTTTTAGTGTTGTATTGTTTTTCATTTTATTTTGTCATGTTTTAATGTTTTTGTTTTGTTTTCTTTTGCAGGTTGTGAAGAGCCGGTACTGTGTGCCGACGGTGTTCTCTGAAGCATGGGAGGCGCTGACTATGGTGGACTGGGAGTGGCTTGATGCCCTTGGGCTCAAGCAGGTGACTCGACTAGAGCTTGTGGTGGGGGATCGGGCCTATCTGACGGCTCTGATCAACTTGTGGGATCCCTAGACCAATACCTTTCATCTCCCAATAGGGGAGATGATAGTGACTCTTGAGGATGTCTATCGGATTCTATGGATTTTGATAGATGGGCTTCCTATTCGGACTACTCCACGTGATCAACGGACAATGCTGACATGGTGCTTCGGGCATGGGGTGGAGATGGGGGTGGATAGTCCGGTGGAGAGGGGAGAGGGGGATTGCCTGATTGGTGGTATCTTGGTGCGGTGGTGGCTAGAGAGGGGCGTGTTGGGGGTGAGGCATGCATTACTAATGACCCTCATCTCCAACATGCTACTGCCCGACTCCTCAGGCGTGAGGTTCCCTTGGAACCTTCTAGAGGTAGTGTTCAGATTGGTCGAGTGTCCGATGGAGGCACCCTTGATTATGAGGTGGGGACAGACGCTTTTAGCATAGCTTTATGATGAGTTGTACGAGGTCCACTATCGAAGGCAAAGGGGATTGGGTGCAGCTACTTGTTGTAGTGTTGGGGGTGGCAGCACATAGCTATGGAGCGGCCATAGGGTTTGCCATGGACCACTCGGAGAGATGGTTGATAGGGAGATAGGGTATGCGGCTCTGTGGTGGAGGTCAGAGGAGGGATAGAGTCGATGGTGGGTAGGTGTCGTAGGGCACTATGTTGATGCCTTCGCTCGGCTTGCTCTAGGGGAGGTGTTCTGGCACCCATACCGGGACTGTCTAGCCTAGCTTGAGGCTAGAGAGTGGCTCCGATGGGTGCGTAGGGGAGATGGCTGATCGGGCGGCATGGGACCGAGCAGGAGTACTTCTCGTATGTTCGAGTGACAATAGTTTGGGGTGCGCCAGGGGTTGCCTGGTGAGCCCTTGATCTATCGACGTCGGGGCGATGAGAGGACTCTGGCTTGGCTGATCATCGAGCCACTTGGTGAGGAGTCGGATCCTGTGATCGATGTCCTTGACGTGGACAATGTCGGGGTGACCGCTGAGTATGACCAGTGGTGGATGATGGTGGTGAGGTGAGGGGCCTCTAGGAGGTCCTGATGCAGAAGCATCAGGTGGGGAGGATACAGAGGCATTAGGGGAGGGTTGGGGGCTCCATTGGAGGATGAGGACATGGTGGAGGTTGATGATTTTGTGGGGGATGATTTTGGAGTTTCGAAGCAGCCGAACATGTAGGACGTCCTAGAGTAGTGGGTGCTGGAGTAGCCCATCATCTCGGAGATGCCTATGCCTCAGGCAGTCTCGAGGGATATGGAGGCTAGGTATCACGCTGAGATAGCATGATTGGAGGATCTACTTTGGAGATGGGATGAGGAGCTTGGGGATGCTTTGCAGGAGAGGGATCTCCTACGGACTCAGTTGGTAGAGTGGGAGAACGCATTGGCTACGTACCATCGATGGGATGGGGACACAGATGCTTCATGGGAGAGGGATCTCCTACGAACTCAGTTGGCATAGCACGATGACGTATTGGCTACGTACCATCGATGGGAGATGGATTTGTTTCGGCATCGGATGGAGTTGGAGGCAGAGATTATCCACCTCGGTGGGCGGTTACCTAGAGGTGGGTCTTCACGTCGGACGAGAGATAGTGAGACTGAGCAGTCTGCTTCCTCTCATCGCAAGCGGCTGGATGAGGGGGGCGCTAGTGGGCGTGATGCGGGGGCTAGCAACAGCCGCCCTGAGAGGTCCCATAGGACCCACACCATGGGGGGTAGTTCCCGTCGCACCGATCTTGCGTGATCATGGTGGCCGACGCCCTAGGCTTGGGGGTTTTTGAGTTTTGGTTTTGTTTTGCGAGGTCAGAGGACCGACTGATTGTAGCCTATGGGCATTTTGATGATATATATACATGACACTCTCTTTTTGGTATACACTTGTCATGGTTTTTGTTTATTTTTATGCACATTTATTTATGTTGATGTATGCATTTGGTATTATGAATGCGATGTTTCTAATTATATGATGTATGCATATGGAATGAATGAAATGATTTGTTGATAACTTGTCGATGGCACCATAGACTGTACAGGATTTACTGGCTTTTGTACTATGTGATTGCTTTGTGGAATGACTTTGCATATGGTAATTTTGTTTTGGTATTTTTCATATTTTTTGATGGTGATGTAAGTAATGAAATGTACCAGTTGTTTTAAAATGTAGTTAAGGTTTTTTTGAGATTCAGATGTTTTAACTAACTAGCCAAGACTGTACATTTATCTCACAAGACTTTTGAACAAGGTACGAATCAGACTTGAGTTTGACCAAGTTATTTCACATCCTTGTGTGTGCAATTGAGTTCTTTTATGTGGTATTTGTCAGGATACCGCCAATGCCAGATAGGCTATCAACCAAACTTGTACTTGAGGATCACCTAATTAGCTCCACTAACTCCGTTGTTGTATTTAGTAAGATTAATCCATGGGACAATCTAAGGTACCATAAGCTAGCTCATCCACATGCAAACATTGGTCTGCTCACATGCAAAGCTAATGTGATAGACATATCGTCATGCGTTTAGGATACCGCCATTGTCAGGTAGGTTGTCCACCAAACCCGTAATGAGGATCACCTAGATGGTTTTTTGAATGTTGAGAATTCCAGGGATTCAAGTTCAGGCGTCTTTCGGTTGCTCAACTTGTTGGGATACTTGCTCGTATACATAGTGATGAAAATCACTGTTTATTTTTCTCTTTTGTTTTTCTTTTTGAGCAAGGACTTTGAATAGTGGTGATAACCACTGTTATTTGATTTTGCATTATAGGTTGCAAAGTTGAGCTCGTAGGTTTTGTGGCTTGTGAATGGCATTGATCCTTTTGGTCTTGGGGATGACTACCCATCTTGTGCAGGGACGTGTAGTACGAATCCTTACGACTTTGGGAACCAAAGGTGATTGGGGATGTTATTATGTAAGTGCATTGACCCTTTAGGCCTTGGGGATGACTACCCATCCTTGTCAGGGGTGTGTAGTACGAATCCTTATGACTTTGGGGACCAAAGGTGTTTGGGGGATATGATTATGTGAATGGCATTGATCCTCTTAGGCCTTGGGGATGACTACCCATCCTTGTCATGGGCATGTAGTACGAATCCTTACGACTTTGGGGATCAACGGTGATTGGGATTTTTGTTAGTGGTGAAGACCACTATTTATTATGGGGAATTGGATGGGGAAGAGCTTGTCCTTTTGTCAATTCTCAGCATTCTTGAACCATTCGCACAGGGGGATGAACAGGCTAACCTTTCACCTATGGTACCCTAGACTGCTTTGTAGGTTTCTCTTGCGTTCACACAACTTGGGAATTATTTTATGTGTTTTAACTTGTGTAGGGATGTTACGTAACGAAGTGTGATCCAAGTAGAACTCTCCCTTTGTAAAATATGTCTGACTTTGTACAGTTTTTGGCTAGAAATTTAAAGACAACTGAATGACGAAAACCCTAAATACATTAGGAGACAACTGACTATGCTAAAAATGTGGATGGTGTTATTCTGGATGGATGTGTTTATAAAATGGATTGAAGGTGGAAAATGATGGAATTGCCTAGCAATTACAGTCTATGGTGCTTGTGACATGTATGACCAACAAATATGCAATGTATGTATGCGATGCCTAATGCAGTTTATTATTTTTTTGTATTTTGATTTTTATGAGTATGCATGGAATTGAGATGCAATTTTTTTTGTTATTTTTGATTATTTTATTGTTTTTGTTTGTTTTTGAATATTTGTTTTTGACCAAGCGATTGTGGGAACCCTTGGAGCTTTTGGTTTGACCAAAGGGTTTATGGATACCTTTGGGGCATTTTAGGGTTGACCAAGCGATTGTGAGAATCCTTGGAGCTTTTGGTTTGACCAAAGGGTTTATTGGATACCTTTGGGGCAGTTTTAGGTTGACCAAGCGATTGTGGGAATCCTTGGAGCTTTTGGTTTGACCAAAGGTAGATCTGGTTTGGATTGGAATGAGTTGATACCTTTGGGGCATTTTAGGGTTGACCAAGCGATTGTGGGAATCCTTGGAGCTTTTGGGGTGGGCTATGGCTCTCTAAATGTGGAATGGCCTCAAATGACTGATGTTCAAGGGTTCTGGCTCCTTGATTCCTTCAAGAGAGGCGAGTCGGTATGTTCTAGGTCCTATTTTACTATCAATGACATAGGGACCTAACCAATTTGCCATGAACTTGTCCCTTAGATGGGGTGGCAAGTTAGAATTTTGTTGGTTCTCTTTTAAGACCAAGTCACCAACCTGAAAGTCCCTCAGGTGAACTTTCATGTTGTATGCTTTCCTAAGTCGCTCTTGATAGATACGTAAATGCTCGAGAGCATTGACGCATCGTTCATCGAGCAACGTAAGTTGGTCTAACCGGGCCTGCCGTGCAGTGTCATCATCGATGAACTCTTGCATTGAGATGCGTAGGGAAGGTATTTCCAACTCGAGAGGCATGACTGCCTCGGAGCCATACACCAGCGAAAATGGAGTTGCCCCAGTGGGCATCCGAATGCTAGTGCGATAAGCCCATAGGGCAAGCGGGATTTGAATGTGCCAATCCTTGTGACTATCTGTGACCATATTTTTGAGGATGGCAACTAGCATTTTGTTTGACGCCTCTGCTTGCCCATTTGCCTACGGATAATAAGGTGTTGAAAAACTATGCTAAATTTTGTACTTTGTTGTCAACGCATGCACATCTTTGTTCTTGAATGACGTCCCATTATCCGAGATGATCTTGGATGGAATACCAAAATGACATATGATGTTATGCAAAATAAACTCCGCAATGCGGGGTCCAGTCATAGAGGTTAGCGAAATTGCTTCCACCCACTTGGTGAAGTACTCTGTGGCCGTTATGATAAACGTGTGATGACCTGACGACGTAGGGGAGATCTTTCCGATTAGATCTAAGCCCCACTATGAAAATGGCCAAGCCGATTGGATCGGTTGCAAGGCCTGAGAAGGTACGTGTGTCAAATTGGCATGATGTTGACACTTCATGCACTTCTTTACATATGCACAACAATCTCGCTCTAAATATGGCCAATAATAGCCCATGCGGAGAATGCACTTTGCGATGGCCATACCGCTGAAGTGGCCACCGCATGTACCATCGTGCGCTTGGGTGATCGCCCAAGCGGACTCCTACTGGTCCAAGCAATGGAGGAGGATTCCTTCATAGCTCCGATGATACAAAATGTCTCCTAGCAAGACATGTTTTGCCACTTTCTATTTAAATGATATTTTTATGGCATGCATCAATCCAAGTGGGAGGTTACCTAACTTGAGGTAGTCTCTTATGGGTGTGTACCAATCCTGCTGATCAGAAACCTCGATGGTATGAATGGCCAATCCCTCTTGTAGTTCATCCCTAGCAAAAGCTGAGCGGGAAAGAACTTGTAAGAATAGCGTTGTGTTGCTATTAAGAGGGGTCGAGGAGAACAAGGACCCCCAGTTGGCGTGATTCAGACTATCACGGATTCGAGAGAACTTATCCTGAGATGGTTCAATCTGGATCAGGTGGATTCCTGGCGTTAGGTCAGAGCTTGCATGCTCCATCATGGATTGCGATAATGTTTTAACTTGAATGGTTGTCATTTCACCAGAAGGGTCTTGCGGGATTAGTGACCCCAAGGAGGCCATAGTGTCCGCAAAATGATTTGATGATCGAGGGAGTGCCTCGATGTCATACCATTCAAGATTTGCCAGGAATTTGTCCACAAGGGCTTTGTAGGCCTGTAGAACTGGGCATTTACATTGGAATACCCCTTTTACTTGGTTAACAATTAACAGCGAATCACCAAAGATGTTCAAGCATTTGATGTTCATGGTGATTGTTGTTTGAAGACCTATGAGCAAGGCTTCATATTCGGCATTGTTGTTGGTGCACGGGAAATCTAATTTAAATGATAGAGGCATTGGAGCCCCTTGCGGTGTGAAGAATACAATTCCCGTGCCACCCCCTTGCTCACATTTAGAACCATCGAAGAATAGGGTCATGTCGGCCTGTGACTCAAGCTCATTAGAATCTGGCGATTCTGAGACATGGAAGACCCCATCATCGGGTAGCTCTATGGTCGAGAGGCTGATCGTCTTCAAGAGGAGCCTCTGCTAGTTGATCGATGATGACTTGACCTTTGATGGACTTCTGTCCAATGAATTCGATGTCAAACTCCATCAACAACATGATCCATTTCGCCGTGCGGCTACTATGATAAGTATGACTCATCATGTACCACAATGGATTCTCCTTAGACACAACATACGTCGTATTGCTCAGCATGTAGTGGCATAGCTTTTTGGTAGCAAATACCACTGCCAAGCATAGCTTCTCGACGTATGCATAGTTAAGTTCATAACTGACCAGGGTGCGGCTAAGATAGTAATTAGCCTGTTCTTTGTGTAGTTCATTTTTTGGGCTAGCATGGCGCCCAGTGCCACCTCAGTAGCTGAGATGTATAAGTAGAATGACACTCCTGGTCTAGGTGGTGCCAATACTAGCGGCGAAGCCAAGTATTGTTTGATGTCGTCGAAGGCTGACTGGCACTCGTCATCCCAGTGAAATGCTACCCCCTTGTGCAATAATTTATTCATGGGTCGGCACTTGTCAGATAGCTGCGCTATGAAGCGCTTGATTGACGCGACCTTTCCCTGCAGGCTTCTGAGCTGCTTGATGGTGGTTGGGGGAAGCATTTCAAGGATTGCCTTGACTTTGTTTGGATCTACCTCGATTCCTCATTTTGAGACTATGAAACCCAAGAGTTTTCTAGATGTGATGCCAAATACGCACTTCTTGGGGTTTAGTCTGACTTTATGTTCAATGAGGCGATCGAGGATCTTGCTTAAGTCATCGAGATGATCTGGGCGCAAAAGAGATTTGGCCAACAAATCATCCATGTAATCTTCCAAAGTTTTATGCATGTGATCATGGAAGATGTATGTCATGGCACGTTGGTAGGTGGCGCCAACATTTTTAAGGCCAAAGGGCATGACCTTATAACAAAATGTCCCCCAAGGCGTTGTGAACACCATTTTTAGTTGGTCCTCGGGATTGATACGAATCTGATTGTATCCCGAGAAACCATCCATGAGGGAAAGCATTTCGTGGCCCGTTGTAGCGTCTACCAATGCGTCGATGCTAGGCAAGGGGAAATCATCCTTAGGACTCGCTTTGTTTAGGTCTCAAAAATTGGTGCATATGCGAATCCTCCCATCGGGCTTCTTGATGGGCACCATGTTGGACAACCATGGTGGGTAATCCACGCAGATGACAAACTGTGCATCCAATAACTTTTGTAACTCATCTTTGACCATTAAGGCTACTGTTGGGTGCATCTTACGTAGTTTTTGCTTGACTGGCTTGACTGTCGGATCAAGCGTTAGATTATGCGTGACTAGCTATGGGTCTAGCCCCGACATGTCTTTGTAGGACCATGCAAAAACCTCCTTCTTCTCTTTGAGAAGGGCAATGTAATCGGCTTGCTCTTTGGGGGATAGACTTACCCCTAGCTTGATGATTTGTAAATTCATTGGATCAGAGCCGATGTCTACGTCAGTCATCTCTTCAACTGACATGTGGGACCCATCCTCCAACTGGTGTGGAGTTGGGATCAGGTGGATATCATTTGCTGAATTTAGATCTACGTTGGGAACGTCGGGTTCCTCTTCAGCATGGAAGACATCCTGAGTCTGTCCTGGGGTGAAATGGAACATCCCACCGCAAGGCCAGTACTCTGATGGGGATGGTGGTGTGTCAGTGTGATCCCAGTCTATAGCATCTAAGTCTAGATACAATGACCATGTTGGGTCAGCTGGGTTATGGATGGGGGCGGTTAAGTCAATGGAGATCATGTTGATGAAATGATTTTGGTCTCCATTACCATGGGTGTGGTGACTCGGACATCCTAGGTGATCTTTGTGCTCCGGATCTGGCTCTGTGGGTACTGGCACAAATGGATCAGCC
The DNA here is from genome assembly GCA_028583015.1 of Wollemia nobilis. Lineage (NCBI taxonomy): Eukaryota > Viridiplantae > Streptophyta > Pinopsida > Araucariales > Araucariaceae > Wollemia > Wollemia nobilis. Next base: position 1,298,498 of record JAQPPZ010001273.1, on the reverse strand, counting down.
CTATGTGTGGATAAAAGGATAGGGTCTACCCTTGGCACTGATGGCTCTATAGGGTCTCTGGGTGGAAGGTGCTCTCTGTATGCCTGAAGTGGCGGGTGCAATACTTGGTCCAACTATGCCTGGTTTAGGTGCCACCTATGCCTTGGCCCCATGTGTAGTTGTTCAAACATGTCATCAATGTCCATGGGGTATTGTTGCTATCGCATATGATTGAGATATGCCATCTCAGTCTCATCTTCATAATCGCTATTAGAGATCCATAGGCCTTCGTTGGCTTCGATAATTATTTGCGACATGTGAGGCTCATCTTGCTCGAGCAAATTAATCTGGTCCCATCGGGGTTGTTTCGCTCTCTACGGGGGGACCTGATTCTCTTGAGGTGGCACTTGCTCGATTGGAGCATCCAAAGGGAACATTGTCATGAAGCTCTCTTGATAATCATCTATGGGGGTCACTTGTGAGTGATTGCTATTAGACTCGAAAGGATCCCAAGGTGCTACCTCATACTCTGACTCATCTTCTGAAGACCCTTCTTGGCCTTGTCTATATCCCTCTTGTAGGTGAGTCCTCGAACTTTCTCCTTTCTCGATCGAAGGGAAAGGGTTGTTAAGGTCAACAAGGTTGGTTGTTAGCAATGGGAGATAATCCCCCAATGTATATGTTGTGTTAGGATTGGCATATGGATCTAATGCCAACCCATCCTTGTTGCCTATCCCTAGGCCTTGCATGTTCTCTACCAAGATGTCAAGGGGCAGGGGGTGGTTGAACCCTACTCCTGACTTGTCGTATGGCATCTGATATCTTGGTTGGCAAAGAACGCGCACTCCTTGCTCATATCTGCCCAACCCATATCCATGCCAATTACATTGGCCAAGATATCTCAAAGCGAAGTCTGGGTTGGACAAATAGTTGACGTCCTCAACAAAGGGCTCTTCATCTTCTTCTTCTTGCATGTAAGGTTCAATGCCATTATCGAGGCCCCCATAAACAAAGTTTGTCTGATTTGGTGGGTAGCCTAGAGGAACCATAGTGTCGATGGGGAGGCGAGGTCTCCCCATGTCCTGCATGGACTCAAGTGCGGGTGTTGCTACAATGTTCCACACTAGATACTCCCCTAGGCTCGTATTGGCCATCTCAACGGTGATCGTTGGTGGTGGAGGGGGAGGGAATGGGAGTTCTTCCTGGGTCCACTCCATGTAGGGTGAACTAGGCATCTCGACTTCCATTCGGCTAGGCATCTCTTCGGTAGAGATGGTTGAGACTAATGGTGGTGCCTCTTCTAGGGGTTTCTTCCCCTTGTCCTTCGGTGTGGCCACCGTAGGTGGCATTGTTGGTGAAGGACCAGATGATGAAGATGGACCCGACTGGTGATTTGATGGACTTAACAGTGGGGATGCATGCGGAATCGGACCCTATTTGGATGGATTCAACTGAAAGTCCAAATGTGTCGATGGAAGGGTCGATTGCGGCATCAGTTGCACCGTATTGCAATACTTGAAGGGCTCTAAGTCTACCGGGACTACATGCACCTGCCCTTCGAATGTGTACTTTAGGCACTGATGAGCTATCGAAGGGACACACTTCATGTCCCTGATCCAAGGCCGGCCCAACAAGATATTATAGGCCATCTCACCTTCCAAGATGTGGCACAATGTAGGAATAGTCTTTTGTCCCACTTGGATGGGTAGGACAATTGTGCCAACCGTCGAGCATATCGCATCATTGAATGCTCGAAGAGTATAGGTGGAGGCCACGATGTGAGATGCTGGCAACTTGAGGTGTTTCAAAGCCATTGTTGTGATTATATTACTGGATGAGCCAGTGTCCACCAACACCCTCTTATACGGAATCTCGTTGACCCATGCAATGACGTGCAGGGGTGGATCCACCATATCACCAGTCATCGATTTTAGTTCATCTTCTCTAAAGGTGATGACTGGTTCTGTACATCATTTTACATGTCCCACAAAGTTGTTGAAAGAGTTTGCTTCATGGGGCTGCAACTCGATGGCTTTTAATATCTCCATTAGAGCCTCCCGATGGGGCGATGATTGTTGAATGAGCTCGTAGATGGAGAGCCTAGCCGACGTGGTCCTTAAACTTTGGGTAAGTCTAGTCTGAATCATGGCCACTGGTCTAGGCGGGGGAGGTTGCGTAGGGTGTTGTTGAGGTTGTGACATTGATGGAACCTCTCCTGTAGCCACCATGGGGGTAGCTCCTGGGTACCTCTTGTTCCGAGTCACTATGCTTATCATCCCTACATACCCCTGCATGGGGCAGTTCTGTGTCACCTCATTGACTTGAAGGGTTTTTGCCTGCGTATCATGGGCAAGCGGGGGTCTTTGAAGACTCCCATCTATTGGTTGTTTGGCGCTACGGGGTTGTCCACCGCCAGCGTCTTGTTGTCTATTAGGTCTTGCACGAAGCTCTTGAACTTCCAACATGCGTAAAGGTCATGTCCTTTCTGCCTATGAAATCTATAGTACAAGTCTTCCCTATAGCCCTTAGGTTTTGGTGCGTTGGGGTCTATGGGTCGACTTTCCGGCAGGTGTATCAAGTTTGCCATGGACAAACGGTCAAACAAGGAGTCTTTGGACTCTGTGAAGGGTGTGAACTATCGCCTAGGGTGACGCTACTAATTTTGCTCTTGTCGATGATTCTCCTTCTCATAGCTATCAAGAGGAACTGCCTGATAGTTAGCCTGTGAGGGTTGTGTTGCTTGTGCAGGCTTAGGCATGTTTATAGCAACCTGATTGACCGCAATGGGTTTCGGTTGCATGGTCCCTATTTTGGCATTTTTAGGCCACTCTTTCTTCTATGGTTTGGCAATCTCACCATCCTGTATCTTGATCTCCTCAATGATTCTGGCTTGCGCCAGGGCTTCCTCAAGAGTGGCATATTGTTGCAGCTGCAATAGCATGGAGATCGATCTCAAACAACTTTTTGAGAACATTTGGGTCAGGTCGGCCATAGGAGGGAGGTAGGGCAGCTTTGAAAGCAATGTCCTCCACCGATTTCCATAGGCCACCATGGTTTCTTCCTCATACTTCCTGAGGCTAGCTAGGTCGCTTAGTGATGCCTTCTTCTTGGTGTTGAAGGTGAAGCATTCGAGGAACGCGTCCACTAGCTGATCCAAGTTACTGATGCTATGCTTTGGTAACTGAGTGAACCAATCCGAGGTAGGGCCTACGAACGTGGTTATAAATGTTCTTAGCAGCAAAGCATCATTGTCCTGAATGCCAAAGCATTGGCTCAGGAATCTAGTCACGTGCTCTTGGGCATCCTCCTCCCCTCTAAAGATTGCCAACTAGGGCAGTTTAAAGTGTTCAGGGTATGGGGGTGTCGGCACTGACGGATGCACAGGGTGACTACGGAGCTGGCATAAAGTGGGCTTTTGGGGCCCAAAAGTCTTGGTCTCCATAGACTCTAAGCACTCTAGCAGCGCTTTGTATGCATCGAAGGATTTGATCTCTTCCTCCTTGGTTTGTTCCCGTTGTGGGTTGCGGGGAACTTGAGGCCTATGGAGGGGTAGCCGGACAGCATCCCCCTGCCTTGGTAGGGCATTTCAGCCCACTCTTCTTCTTGCTCATACTCCTCATAGGCTTCTTGAGGAGTTCTTGGGTGAGACCTATAAACATGGGTGGGTGCCCGCGGAGGGTGCCCATCATTGTTTCTGGGAGTGGCCTCCCGCTCAGGTCTAGGAGGTCTTGGAGGTAATATTTGATAAGGTCACGGAGACCTGTCTCGCACCAAGGGGTTGTTCCTCTCATATAACTCTATCTTATGTGCATGAGGGGTTGGGACCCTCTCAGGCACAGTGTTCTAGAGCAATTCATCTGTCTGACGCCGAATGCGCTCTTTGCTAAGGCGATACAGGTGCTCTAACTATTGTTGGTCTTGCCTGAGCTACGTGATTTGCGCTTGGTGGGCGACATGTTTGGCAAATGCCAAGTCAATTTGTTCCATCGTCTTGTGTTTAGGAAGCCTAGATGCCTCTCCTACATGTCTATCTCGGTCATGGTGATCCGAGATCTCTATGGGTCACTTTCCTCTGTCGAGGTTAGCGGCATTCACCCGAGGCTCTGGCCTCAGTGGGTGATCCTGATACATAGCAGGTGTGGAGGCGCATTGCTCCCATGCTGTGTATTGCTCTTGAGGAATGTAGTGGTCTTCCTCATGCTCCCTTTCGTATGTGTGAAAGGGGCGGGCAGAATTGGCTTGCCCTGTCTGAAGAGCCTTGTGCTCTGGATTTGGCCTATTGTTTCTGACAGTAATAAGGGGTAAAGGAGGGATGACGTAATCATGTGGCCCCTCCTTATGGACCCTATGTTGTTCTAGCACTTCATCGCATGGTGGCCACTCATAATGAGCGTCTAAGGGAGCCCTCCCATCTATGTTGAGTGCCACGTGTATGGCCTCCTCCTGAAAGGGTCTATGCTGAGTGGGAGTGCCCCTCAAAGGGGTGCCTCTATAGTCCCATTCTGTAATGGCATGATGTGGACTATCTTGTGGGTCAGGCCGCCAAGGTGGTATGACCAAGTCCTCGGGACTATATCGGAGGTGACTTGTGCCCCTTTGTACACTTTCTATAGCTTTTGCCCGTGATTGGGCTCGGCTACGGGTGTACACCATGGTGATGTTTCTCTAAAGATGTGTACGTTTTTATCTTCTTTATGATTTTTTATGCTACACTAAACAAAAAGGAAACACACAATCAAAGCAATGATTATCTTGTTTATGGATTAAAAGTGTGCCCTAAATCTAGTTCAGTGTGTTTTGATTTTTGTTTTGAAAACCTTGTAAAGAAATTTTTGTTGTATATGCAATATGAGGGCTCTTATATCTCCCAAAATGGTCGCCCCTTCAATATACCACTGCCAGGCCGTTATACCGAACCTCTCTATATACCCGCCCTTACGTGAGGGAGACTATTGGTACGTGAGAGCAGAACAGTACATGGAACATAGGCGGTACGGAAGGGGAATCACTTTGTTTTGACACCTACCATAGAAGACTTATCCTCATGCGTTGGGAATCACCCCAGCTACACTTGGTCAGCTTTCATCAGGATTTACGTCTAGCAATAGTAGCGATCGGGGTTATGTATGCAAAAATTCAAGCCAAGGTGGTGATGAAATCCACCGTTGGTCTTGATCAAGGGTTGGGGTTTTACGACCAACTCCTTGGTGTTTAAATTACCACGTGGTGTGTGGGGTTATTTTTATTTGTGCAAAGAAAGAAAAACATGCAGTAAAACTCTCCTATGCAAGCAAAGAAACAAGAAATGACAGAGACAGAAAACAAAAAATGACAGAGGATGCTCAGAACCCCTACCTCTTCTCTACCCAAATCGGATGCCTCTGAGTTTCTGCTCTGAAACTGCACAGAGAGCTAATCATCCCGGGGTGGGATGAATAACAGATCTGTATTCATCACAGGGTGAGATGAATTCCTATTCATCCCAGGGTGACACGAATTCCAGCTCTGTATTCGCCACAGGGTGGAACGAGCAGCAGTCCAGTGCTTGAAATATTGACACCTGCAAGCAAAAACACACAACTTTTGATCAGAAATTTGATCTCAAAATCAAGGGACAAGGGTCCCACCGTGATCGCCACTGAAAGCACGAGGATACGAAAGCAAAACAAAAGGGAAATGTAACGCTAAGTCCTACGAACGAGAATGCATGAAAAGAAGGAAAACAAATGAACTGAAACGAGATTTAAAGCAAGTGTAAAAGTGCGGCCCTTTATTTTATTAATTTTCTCCAAATCGGGTTACAATACGTCTCCTCCCTTTTCAGGGGCTAGGAGCGTCGGACATATTTTTATTACACCATGAATGATATATTCCCCTTTGAGATCTTTCGCGTGCCCACATTGAAAATGGGCGGACCAAATGTCATCGCCGCTTGCGTGAATGTGTCTATGGTTCCTTGCTGCCCCTCCGGTGTCGAGATCCTATGCTCAGAGAAATAGTAAACGGTTAGTAGCACCTACGGATGGAGAGAAACATGCGATCCCCAAGGCCTACGGTTAGTGCATGCATAAAATGATTAAAATGATAACTAAAACATATCAGAATGAGCTGAAAATTTGACAAGTCTTAGCATTCTCTAACCATTCGCATAGGGGGATGAACAGGCTAACATTTCACCTATGGTACCCTAGACTGATTTGTAGGTTTCTCTTGCATTCACACAACTTAGGAATTTTTTTATGTGTTTTAACTTGTGGAGGGATGTTACGTAATGAAGTGTTATCCAAGTAGAACTCTCCCTTTGTAAAATATGTCTAACTTTGTACAGTTTTTGGCTAGAAATTTAAAGACGACTGAATGACAAAAACCCTAAATACATTAGGATACAACTGACTATGCTAAAAATGTGGATGGTGTTATTCTAGATGGATGCATGTATAAAATGGATTGAAGGTGGAAAATAATGGAATTGCCTAGCAATTACAGTCTATGGTGCTTGTGAAATGTATGACCAACAAATATTCAATGTATGTATGCAATGCCTAATTCAGTTTATTATTTTTTTTGTATTTTTATTTTTATGAGTATGCATGAAATTGAGATGCAATTTTTTTTTGTTATTTTTGATGATTTTATTGTTTTGTTTATTTTTGAATATTTGTTTTTGACCAAGCAATTGTGGGAACCCTTGGAGCTTTTGGGTTGACCAAAGGGTTTATGGATACCTTTGGGGCATTTTAGGTTGACCAAGAGATTGCAAGAATCCTTGGAGCTTTTGGTTTGACCAAAGGGTTTATTGATACCTTTGGGGCGTTGTAGGTTGACCAAGTGATTGTGAGAATCCTTGGAGCTTTTGGATTTTAACCAAAGGGTTTATGGATACCTTTGGAGCATTTTAGGGTTAACCAAGTAATTGGGGAAACCCTTGGAGCTTTTGGATTTTGACCAAAGGTTTTATGAATACCTTTGGGATGTTTTAGGGTTGACTAAGCGATTGGGGAAATCCTTGGAGATTTTGGGGTGGTCTATGGCTCTCTAAATGTGGAATGGCCTCAAATGACTAATGTTCAAAGGTTCTGGCTCCTTTATTCCTTCAAGAGAGGCGATATGGTATGTTCCAAGTCCTATTTTACTATCAATGACATGGTATGTTCCATGAAATTGTCCCTTAGATTGGGTGACAAGTTAGAATTTTGTTGGTTCTCTTTTAAGAGCAAGTCACCAACCTAAAAATCCCTCAGGTGAACTTTCATGTTGTATGCTTTCCTAAGTCACTCTTGATAGATACATAAATTCTCGAGAGCATTGACGCGTCGTTCATCGAGCAACATAAGTTGGTATAATCGAGCCTGCCAGGTAGTGTCATCATCGATGAACTCTTACATTGAGATGCGCAGGGAAGGTATTTCCAACTTGAGAGGCATGACTACCTCGGAGCCATACACCAGTGAAAATGGAGTTACCCTAGTGGGCATTCAAATGCTAGTGCGATAAGCCCATAGGGTAAGCGGGATTTGAATGTGCCAATATTTGTGACTATCTGTGATCATATTTTTGAGGATGGCAACTAGAGTTTTGTTTGATGCCTCTGCTTGCCCATTTTCCTGTGAATAATAAGGTGTTGAAAAACTGTGCTGAATTTTGTACTTTGTTGTCAGAGCACACACGTATTTGTTCTTAAATGACGTACCATTATCCGATATGATCTTGGATGGAATACCAAAATGACATATGATGTTATACAAAATAAACTCCGCAATGTGGGGTCCAGTCATAGAGGTTAGCATAATTGCTTCCACCCACTTGGTGAAGTACTTTGTGGTCATTATGATGAACGTGTGACGACCTAACGATGCAGGGGAGATCTTTTTGATTAGATATAAGCCCCACTATGAAAATGGCCAAGCTGATTGGATCGACTGCAAGGCTTGATAAGGTACATATGTTAAATTGGCATGATGTTGACACTTCACACACTTCTTTACATATAAGCAACAATCTTGCTCTAAATATGACCAATAATAGCCCATGTAGAGAATGCGCTTTGCGATGGCCATACCGCTGAAGTGGCCACCGCATGTACCATCGTGCACTTGGGTGATCACCCAAGTGGACTCCTGTTGGTCCAAGCAACGGAGGAGGATTCCTTCATAGCTTCGATGATACAAAATGTCTCCTAGCAAGACATATTTTGCCACTTTCTGTTTAAATGATATTTTTGCGGCATGCATCAATCCAAGTGGGAGGTTACCTAACTTGAGGTAGTCTCTTATGGGTGTATACCAATCCTACTGATCAGAAACCTCGATGGTATGAATGACCAATCCCTCTTGTAGTTCATCCCTAGCAAAATCTAAGCGGGAAATAACTTGTAAGAATAGCGTTGTGTTGCTATTAAAAGGGGTCGAGGAGAACAAGGACCCCCAGTTGGCATGATTCAGACTATCATGGATTTGAGAGAACTTATATTGAGATGGTTCAATCTGGATCATGTGGATTCTTGGTGTTAGGTCAGAGCTTGCATGCTCCATCATGGACTGTGATAATGTTTTAACTTGAATGGTTGTCATTTCACTAGAAGTGTCTTGTAGGATTAGTGACCCCAAGGAGGCCATAGTGTCCGCAAAACAATTTGATGATCGAGGGTGTGCCTTGATGTCATACCATTCAAGATTTGCAAAGAATTTGTCCACAAGGGCTTTGTAGGCCTACAGAACTAGGCATTTACATTGGAATACCCCTTTTACTTTGTTAACAATTAACAGTGAATCACAAAAGATGTTCAAGCATTTTATGTTCATGGTGATTGCTATTTGAAGACCTATGAGCAAGGCTTCATATTCAACATTATTGTTGGTGCATGAGAAATCTAATTTAAATGATAGAGGCATTGGAGCCCCTTGCGGTGTGAAGAATACAATTCTCGTACCACCCCCTTGCTCACATTTAGAACCATCAAATAATAGGGTCATGTCGGCCTATGACTCAGGCTCATTAGAATACGCGATTCTAAAACATGGAAGACCCCATCATCAGGTAGCTCTACGGTCAGATGTTGATCATCTTCAAGAGGAGCCTCTGCTAGTTGATCGACGATGACTTGACCCTTGATGGACTTTTATCCAATGAATTCGATGTCAAACTCTGTCAACAACATGATCCATTTCTTTGTGCCAATACTAGTGGCGAAGCTAAGTATTGTTTTATGTCATGAAGGCTAACTAGCACTCGTCATCCTAGTGAAATGCTACCCCCTTATGCATGATTTATTCATGGGTTGGCACTTGTCAGATAGTTGCACTATGAAGCGCTTGATTGACATGACCTTTCCCTGTAGGCTTCTGAGTTGCTTGATGGTGGTTGTGGAAAGCATTTCAAGGATTGCCTTGAATTTGTGTAGATCTACCTTGATTCCTCATTTTGAGACTATGAAACCCAATAGTTTTCTATATGTGATGCCAAATACACACTTTTTGGGGTTTAGTCTGACTTTATGTTCAATGAGGCGATCAAGGATCTTGCTTAGGTCATTGAGATGATCTGGGCGCAAAAGAGATTTGGCCAACAAATCATCCATATAATATTTCAAAGTTTTATGCATATGATCGTGGAAGATGTATGTCATGGCACGTTGGTAGGTGGTACCAGCATTTTTAAGGCCAAAGGGCATGACCTTATAACAAAATGTCCCCCAAGGTGTTGTGAACGCCATTTTTAGTTGGTCCTCGGGATTGATACGAATCTGATTGTATCCCAAGAAACCATCCATGAGGGAAATCATCCTTAGGACTCGCTTTGTTTAGAGCTCAAAAATTGGTGCATATACGAATCCTTTCATCGGGCTTCTTGACGAGCACCATGTTGGACAGCCATGGTGGGTAATCCATGCAGATGACAAACTATGCATCCAACAACTTTTGTAACTCATATTTGACCATTAAGGCTACTGTTGGGTGCATCTTACATAGTTTTTTCTTGACTGGCTTGACTTTCAAGCGTTAGATTATGCATGACTATTTGCGGGTCTAGCCTCGACATGTCTTTGTAGGACCATGCAAAAACCTCCTTCTCTTTGAGAAGGGCAATATAATCGGCTTGTTCTTTGGGGGATAGACTTACCCCCATATTGATGATTTGCAAATTCATTGTATCAGAGCCGATGTCTACGTCAGTCGTCTCTTCAACTGACATGTGGGATCCATCCTCCAACTGGTGTGGAGTTGGGATTAGGTGGATATCATTTGTTGAATTTAGGTCTACATTGGGAACATCGGGTTCCTCTTCAGCATGGAAGACATCCTGAGTCTGTCCTGGGGTGAAATGGAACATCCCACCACAAGGCTAGTACTCTTATGGGGATGGTGGTGTGTCAGCACGATCCCAATCTATAGCATCTAAGTCTAGATACAATGATCGTGTTGGGTCGATTGGGTTATGGATGGGGGTGGTTAAGTCAATGGATATCATGCTGATGAAATGATTTTGGTCTCAATTACCATAGGTGTGGTGAATCATTCATCCTAGGTGATATTTTTGCTCTGGATCTGGCTCTGTGGGTACTGGCACAAATGGATTGGCCCTATGTGATGAGAAGAGGACAGGGTCCGCCCTTGGCACTGATGGCTCTATAGGGTCTCTGGGCGGAAGGTGTTCTCTGTATGCCTAAAGTGGTAGGTGTAGCAGTTGGTCCAAGTGTTCCTAGTTTAGGTGCCACCTATGCCTTGGCCCCATGTGTAGCTATTAAAATATGTCATCAATGTCCATAGGGTATTGCTGCTGTTGCATATGATTGAGATATGCCATATCAATCTCATCTTCATAATCGTTATTAGAGATCCATAGGCCTTCGTTGGCTCCGACAACTGCTTGCGATATGTGAGGCTGGTCTTGCTCGAGAAAATTAATCTGGTCCCATCAGGGTTGTTCCTCTCTCTACGGGGGGACCTGATTCTCCTGAGGTGGCACTTGCTCGATTGGAGCATCCAAAGGGAACATTGTCATGAAGCTCTCCTGATAATCATCTATGGAGGTCACTTGTGAATGATTGCTATCAGACTCAAAAGGATCCCAAGGTGCTACCTCATAATCTGACTCATCTTCTAAAGACCCTTCTTGGCCTTGTCTATATCCCTCTTGTAGGTGATTCCTCGAACTTTTTCCTTTCTTGATCAAAGGGAAAGGGTTGTTAAGGTCAACATGGTTGGTTTTTAGCAATGGGAGATAATCCCCAAATGTATATGGATTTAATTCCAACCCATCCTTGTTGCCTATCCCTAGGCCTTGCATGTTCTCTACCAAGATTTCAAGGGGCAGGGGGTGGTTGAACCCTACTCCTGACTTGTCGTATGGCATCTGATATATTGTTTGGCAAAGAATGCGCACTCCTTGCTCATACCTGACCAACCCATATCCATGCCAATTACATTAGCCAAGATATCTCAAAGCAAAGTTTGGGTTGGACAAATAGTTGACATCCTTAAAAAAGGGCTCTTCATCCTCTTCTTATTGCATGTAAGGTTTAATGTCACTATAGAGGCCCCCATAAACAAATTTTGTCTAATTTTGTGGGTAGCCTAGAGGAACCTCAGTGCCGATGGGGAGGCGAGGTCTCCCCATGTCCTGCATGGACTCAAGTGCAGGTGTTGCTACAATGTTCCACACTAGATACTCCCCTAGGCCCGTATTAGCCATCTCAATGGTGATCTTTGGTGGTGGAGGGGGAGGGAATGGGAGTTCTTCCTGGGTCCACTCCATGTAGGGTGAACTATGCGTCTCGACTTCCATTCGTCTAGGCATCTCTTCGGTAGAGATGGTTGAGACTAAGGGTGGTGCCTCTACAAGGGGTTTATTCCCCTTGTCCTTTGGTGTGGCCATCGTAGGTGGAATTTTTGGTGAAGGACTAGATGATGAAGATGGACCCAGCTGGCGATTTGATGGACTTAACAGCAAGGATGCATGCAGAATCGGACCCTACTTGGACAGATTCAACTGAAAGTCCAAATGTGTCAATGGAAAGGTCGATTACAGCATTAGTTGCAACATATTGCAATACTTGAAGGGCTCTAAGTATTATGGAAATACATGCACCTGCCATTTGAATGTGTAATTTAGGCACTGATGAGCTATCAAAGGGACACACTTCATGTCCCTGATCCAAGGCCGACACAAATGAGAATGCATGAAAAGAAGGAAAACCAACGAACTGAAATGAGATTTAAAGCAATTGTAAAAGTGTGGCCCTTTATTTTATTAATTTGATCCAAATTGGGTTACAATATGTCTCCTCTCTTTTTAGGGGCTAGGAGCGTTGGACATATTTTGATTACACCATGAATGATATATTCCTCTTTGAGATCTTCCACGTGCCCACATTGAAAATGGGTGGACCAAACATTATCGCCACTTGCGTGAATGTATTTATGGTTCCTTGCTACCCCTATGGTGGTGAGATCCTATGCTCAGAGAAATTGTAAACAGTTATTAGCACCTGCGGATGGAGAGAAACATGCAATCCCCAAGGCCTACGGTCAGTGCATGTATAAAATGATTAAAATGATAACTAAAACATATCAGAATGAGATGAAAATTTGAAAAAAGTAATAAAACATTACTAGGAACCCACTACAAAAGGAACAGTTGGGAAATCTACCACAAATTTCTAATCGCTCCGGGGTGGGACGATTAGGACTGTCATAACCTGTCAGAAAACCGCCTCCTAAATGTCTGGTCTAGAGTCCTCCAAAACACCTACAAAGTTGGGGTTAGGCAAAATGGGGCATTTTGGGACAACCCAGAAGGTATTATTTGGCTAATTTGGTCTCGATCGCCCTATATCCGATGTTGCTCCCTATATGTTAGCAAAAGCGAGAAATGATAAAATCACAGCCAAAACTTGTCAGAATCACATGAAACTTGAATAGCAGCATATGTAAGTAACCTAGAATCAAATGCAAAATAAAAATCAAGGAAATCTACCACAAATTTCTAATCGCTCCGGGGTGGGGCGATTAGAACTACAACAATGCGGGGGGCACCTAGGGGTAGGACACCCACCGTTTAGGACTTGGTTTCAGCACCAATCCACTTGGGATGGGTCCAAAACCTCTTATGCGATTGTGTCAAAAAATTTAGTGGGGTATTGTGCCCAAATTTTCAGGTTTGGTTCCGGATTGCGGTTCCAATAATCATCCAATAACCTCCCTTCCAAAAGAGAAATCAAGGATGTAAGAAGCACAATAAGGGTGAGGATGTAATTCGATAGAACTCTGTTGCTCCAAATGCTCCTGCTCTCTCCTCTTTTGGGGTGATAAGACTCACCAATTTATATACCTAGGGTCTCTCTCTTTGAATGCACATGTGAGGGTGCCACTTGACTTGCTTGTCCTATTTTGGGAGAAAATATTCTTCCCTGATTTAGAGTCTCCTTGCATGAGGCCTCCATAATCAAGGTATGCATGACTGAAGTCTCTCTTTGATTTGAATCCATTCCTCGCAATTGCATGCCCTGAAGGCGTAGTTAAGTGGCAGACCTGTCGAGGTTTGACTTTTTCTAGTCAAACCTGCTATTCGCCCCACCTTGGAGTGAATACTGCTAATCATCCCAGGGTGGGATGAATACCAGTTTGCAATCATACCAAGGTGGGACGAGTAGGGAGCAAAGTGTTGAAAAGGTGCCAGATTGACCTCTGACCTTCCAAAACTACTGTGAGAGTGGTTAGGACCACTGTTTGACCTCTAGGGGCTGCCCTAGGGGCTATGTGTGTCAATTCGATTAGTGCTTGTCGTCACATAATCGAATTGGTGTTGTTTTGGTGTCTACACACTCCACCATGCTTCTAGTTATGTTCTCTTGGATTACCTTATTATTTCATGAATAAGTGTGAGACGTGTCACTCATGCAAATAATATGTTTCCTCTTCCCTTAGAGTTTTCTTTTGCACTATGACACTTGTCAATTAAAATCTTCACATCCTTGTCCTTCCAAGTTATGACACTTCTTTGTAATGTTTTTTTAACTCCCAATATGCTATCTCTTCTTCCATGTGGTGTTCACTTCCTTCTCTTTTCTCTACTTGGTAGGGCACTAACTCTTCTCCATGTGGTATTGTTCTTATCTTTGTAACATTTATTTTATATGATGTTATCTCTTATAATGATCCTTCCATGTGGTGATATGCTTTATAACTCTCTTTCATGTGCTATATTCTATGTAGCAGTCTATTTTGCTTTGTAACACTCCTATAGGTATTGTATGTTTTCAATGTGGCTCCTTTGATGATAAGCTTGCTCCTTCTTCACTTTGTAATACTTGATGCTACAACTAACCTCCTTTGCTATGAATGATGCCTCTCCTTTATGTTGGTTAATGTTGCTAGTTGGTGTTTTCAAGATAATGCAATGTTTTCAAACCTTCAACATGAAATATCCTTGGCTCTTGCACTGCTTTAATCACTAATGGAACTTTGGTTATTAGACCTTATTATTTTATGGTGCTTTGATGCTTGTTGGTTACTATTCCTAACTTAAGGAGACACAAGATTGTGCCTTTAAAATGCTTACCTTTCAACTTTCACCCTTGGTTTCAGGAAATGGTGATTTCTTCTCTCAAATATGGTGGCGGTGCTTTTCTCCTTTTTGCTATTTCTGTGGTAGCTCCTTTTTACCAAGATGTGGTAATGGTGGCTTTTGTTTTACATTACCTTTTCTTATTAGGCTATTCTTATACCACATCTCCTTCTTGGGTCAATTCTTGGTAATGTCTTCTATGGTGAGTCGGTGACTCTAAGCTTATAAATTATGCCAAAAAATTTACCAATATTTGCTATACAATGTTGGCTTATTTGATTTCCAATAGATAGTAAGAAGTTGATATTTTCTTTTCCTTGTATTATATCTAACTTCTTATTTCTTTTGTGCAGGTCTTAATACCTTGTAAATGTAATCTACTCAAACCTTGAAAACTTAAACTTGAGATCTTTCCTCTTGCAAATTTAAAACCTCAAATACGATGCTTTAAAGACTTGATACTAAGATAATATAAAAATTTAAATAATTAAATTTTTGCACCAATATTGCATACCTTTTGGTCTCCTTCTGTAGATTTATTTCTTGGTGATTTGATTCACCTATTTGGTGTCCCAAGTTTATTAAATTTGTAGATCCAATTCATTATGCTTTGCTACCCTAATATTTGTCTATCTTACAACTCTACTTCTTGTCCAAATCATATTATAAACTCTTCCAATTCATAGCTTTATAACTCCTTTAACTTGTTGCCTAATAATATATAATTTTACAGCTCTCCTTTCTACTTAATTACTACCTTGAACTTATCAAATTTTCAGCTCTAGTTGCTACCAAAATTGCTGCCCTATTGCTATCCTAAAATCTGTAATTTTTAGCTTCTAATGCAACCAATTCCTCTTTTGTTTTGTTGTCCTTAAATCCTTTAATTTACAGCCTTATTTTCTCCTTATAATGCTTCCCAATATTCTTTATTTGTTGTATTCTTTTTCTACTAAATCTTCCTTCAATTTCTTATCTTGTGACTCTTTAACTTTTGTTGTAAAAACTAACACTCTTCTCCTTTGTAAATTAGTCTTTAAGCCTTTAATGGAATTATTCAAATTTCTCAAATTTGGTGGCCTCTTATAGCTTTTTATCCTCCAATATCCTTGTCAAACTCTAAATACAAAAGTTAGGACACACTACATTGAATGAAATGACAATTACCTACAATAGTATGACTAGACTCTGATTGAAACACCTCTCTAAAAAACTCGATTGTTGAAGGCTTCGTATGATCGCCTACGTTTGAGTCTTTCATGTTAGTAGTATGAGTTATATCTATTGCAATATAATTACTTATCTGCATTTTTTAACTAGCTATGTAACACTCCTTACTTCATAGTGGAAAGGTTTTGGTTTGCTATTTTTTTACAAATTGGACTTTCACTCTATTTTTTGAGACATCTGAACCAGAGTTCTATGAGATCTTATTATTATTTTTCTAGTAATGAAGTTTAGAAAGGTATTTGTGGTACATATGTTATCATAATGACACAAAGCCTACATGAACTACAATTTCCTAAAGCTCATGATCAAAGATTTAATGCGCTCCAAAGCAAGGAAGAAGCTCATTTTTCATGCCTCCAATACAATGGAAAATTTGAATGTAAAGAAGGTGGTGATCAAAGGTGATTGTCTTTAAATAATTAATATTGCTAAAGGAAATCATTTTTCCCACTTGTCCATTGCAGATTTAATAGAAAATATTTATCGTCACACTCAGAATTTGGAAGGTTTTGAATTGAGGCAAACCTTTAGATAAGTAAATAAGGAAGCTGACATGTTGGCCAACTAGGGATCAATCAAAATGCTCTTCAAATATGGATGAAGGATTTTCCTACCTTTGTAACTTAGTGTGTTATGGTTTCAAAATCTAGTCGCTTTCAGTCCGTGGTTGATAAGGTGCTCCCTCTTGATTTTTGTTGAAAGTATTTTCTTCCTTTTGCTTATTTATGGATATTTTGTTTTATCTCCTATACCTTAAATTTATTCTCTTCTTGATCCACTTACTCTTCTTGTTGTTTTTATTGTATCTATCATTATAAAATATTTTAGGTCTTTTCTTTCTCATCAATTAATAATAATAATAATAATACCATGGACCAACATTATTCAATAGACAAGTAGTACTCTTTTATGTATATATGTACTTGATGCATCCTCCTCTGGAGAAGTTCCCGTTAACAAAAATTTTAATAAAAAGTTTCGCTATTGTAAGAAATACAGTGTAAAAAGAGCCTATAGTGTAGCATTTGAGATTTATCTTCAATTCAGTAATCGAAGGGGTAGAGAGGTAGAAATATATAATTACTACCTTTGTCATATCTTCTTCTAGAAATTAAAGCACAAAAGTCTCTTTTATCGATATTTCTTGTTTGTTATCTAAGAGCAGGGTGGAAATTAATCCTGTTTTGTCAGAAATCATGCTTGACAAACTAAGAAAGGCTTGCGAGGAATGCGAATGATTTTTGGTTGTAAATGATGGGATAAAAAGAGAGTATATTGGAAATATGGATATGGTTGCTCGACATATCTTCAAGCTCCCCAAATATGCCAAAGATAGAAACAATAGTGCTTTTCAGCTATAGTAAATTGTCTAGATATAACGAAAGCCTTGGCATCCCTGGTGTGCTTGATCCACAACAAATTTAATTGTTCTCATAGCAGTTATGGCCAAATGACAACCTCAAAATATGGTAGATTATTCAAATGATTTCATCTATTCTTTTCTTTCTTAGTAGGTATATCGTTGAAGACATTTCTTCCAATAGTTTATTGAACTCATTTATTCCAAGATTTTATGCAGACTACCATTTTTATAATTCTTCTAATTCCTTCGTCTGAGTTTTATTTTATGGGTCTGCCTATTTGGGATGGGGTTTTATATGGCCAATGGTGTGAGGGTCCTCATAAAATAAAAGTAGGGTTTATTCAATTTCAAGATAGAGGGTTTCAACAAAGATACATGAATTGAGTCAAAAATAAAATTTAAAGAAGCTATCCACGGAGGACCAACTCAAACATAAGGGAAACACAATGAATAAATGTCAAGGAAACCACTAAGGATGCCAAAGGTTGATTCAAGGAAAACATAGATGGGTTGCATGAAAGCACGTAATGGATCCCAATTAGTGAAGTTGGAAATAATAGATCTCCATGAAGGAATAACTAAAATTGAGAGGAGAGCACTAATTTGTCGATTCATGGGATTTCGACCGACTCATGTGACCTTCAAGCAATAGGCTTATAAAAATAGGAGCACTAAAGGTGAGATCCAAATTAATACTTACCCTAATGGCTACTTCTATATTTTATTTCCTAATAAAAAATATAGGGAGGATATTTTTCAAGGGGTCCTTGGTTTTTGGTAGGGTAGAGCTCTTCATGGAGCCCTAGCATACCAAGTTCAAAGTTGAGGAAGAAATACCATCAACTGTACCTGTATGGATCTATTTATTTGGTCTTCGGTCTTCTGGTAGAATATTGAAATCCTAAGATATTTATAACAATTGAGAATTTTTTTAGGAGTTTTCATGATGACTTCTGATAGCACTTTACACTTAGAGCATATGATTTATGCAAGGATCTATGTTTTGATTGATGTTGACAAACCACTTCCAAAGAATATTACTTTACAATATGGGGAAGAAATATGGGAGCAAGTAGTAGATTATGAAAATATTCCATTTAGATGTAGAATCTATCATGAATATGGCCATCTAGCCAAGGATTGTCCATATAAGGTCCCTAAAAAAGAGAAATATGATGAGAACTTGGTAGGGTTTCAAATATCTAAACAAAAAAGTACAAAGAAGAAATAGCAACAAAAGAGAAAAGAATAATTTCACAAACACCTTTGAAATTATCTCCATGGATGAGCAAGCAGATTACGAGGATGATCAAATGAAAACAATAACTATGGAAACATAGTTAGATGAAGAGAAGGAACATAAAATATTGTAT
This sequence comes from Wollemia nobilis, assembly GCA_028583015.1. NCBI lineage: Eukaryota > Viridiplantae > Streptophyta > Pinopsida > Araucariales > Araucariaceae > Wollemia > Wollemia nobilis. Next base: position 1,279,988 of record JAQPPZ010001273.1, on the reverse strand, counting down.
GCTAGAAAACACTAAATATCTTGCCTTGATGCTGAGAAATAACAATCAAAGAGAACCATCTCAGTTAAATTTAATCTATAAAAAACAATGTACAAAATCAACCCAAGTGTAAAACCAAAATATGGATTTAAACTACAAACAAAATGGATCCTCAAAAATACCATACAAATTCCAATAGTAGTGTTGTGGTTCTAAGTAACTATCCTTTAGTACCAACTGAAATAAAGCAAGATACAAATAAAAGGATGAGGATGCCTTAATCCTAAGGGTTTATAGGATGGGTGTTATCCTACAGTCTCTTGATGGTAATGTCGAAAGCTATGGCTAATTTGCTAAGCAATTTCTATTATTTCTAGTAATTTTTTTAGCTATGGTTTAGTTTTAGTGTTATCTTACATGGTCTGGTTTGTCAATAGCTTCATTGGCTTACTTTTTTTTATTTGTTTTCATATTTTTGTGTGTGGTATTTTTATTTCAGTTTATTATTTTTGTTTTGGTTGTGTTTTGTTATGTCATTTTTTGTGGTTTTATATGTGTGGTCCGTGTTATGTTGTTTTTTTTTTGTAGTGTATTTATTTCATTTGGTTGTTTTTGTTATGGTAGTGTTGTGTTTTTTTGTTTTTCTGAGTTTCATATTTTTTAGGGGTTGTCTTTGTTTATGTATATATGTGCTTGCTTTTGTGTTTTAGGCATGCTCCTTGAGTGTGTCGAAGGTAGTTTTTTTTTTTTTTTGGTTGTGTTTGTTTATGTCTACTTGTTTTTATGTTTTAGGCATGCTTCTTGAGTGTGTCAGAGGTTGTAGGCCAAATACACCTCCTTGGATCTTATCTTAAAGTAACATCCCTTATCCCTTTTACATGTTTTTCACAAAGAAAAAATAATTACCAATTAAAGTATTAAATACTTAATTAAAATATGACTATAAATGTATATGGTTGTTGTCTATTTAGCTTTTTAAATTAATTTACACAGAGTACCTAACAACGACATGCATATTAGTAAAAGTAAGGAAAACAAGACAAATATTTTAAAATACAATGGCAGAGAAAGGAGAATCATATTATCGAAAAAAAAGAATGCAAAATACAACCACGCCATCCAATTAAAATGCTACTAGCATATGCTTATGGACTTATCTTATATGTAGTAGTCTCTTGTAAATCCTAGTGAATGATCATGTGTTTCTTAGATTTATTTATTTATCACAATTCTCATACTTCGAATTCAGCAATGATAGAGATATAACAATATAAGATTAATAATTTGAATTTAGCTATCATACAAACATAGGCAAAGATAACTACAAAATAAAAATAGTCGTGTTTGTCTGTGAGGGCTAGGTGGATTGGTAAGATGTTGGGCACTTACTAGGAGGAGATCTAGGTTCAAACCTCATGGGCATGCCTGCTCTAAGGCAAAGGTAGTAGTCTAACTAGAATACACTGAAGACCTCACACAGATGAATAAAGATAACATGATGGTTACAATATTCAAAAACCCTATTTTTAAAATAGTTTCTTCAATAAAAAGAATGCAGATGCAGTTGCGGATAAAGTTAATGCTTCGAAGTAGAATATTTCGCTTGTTATTAAAGACAATGGAGAGTTGAATAAAAAATTGATGTCATTGTAGTGGGGAGACTCCATAATGAATGAGGGTTTGTAGGAAGTGCATACCATGATTGCCATAACTGATGCAACTCCTAGAGCTGGGAACACTTCACCAAGGATGAAGTCACCTATGAAAGAGCATGAGAAATTACCTTCATCAGCCAAGATAATTTTTTTCAAACATCCCCAACAAAACCCTTGATTAATAATGAATCGATTGAGGTTCTACATGGAGATTTTGAGTCAAAAACCTTTGTGGCCATCTTAAAGAAGGACATGGGAGGTGATTCATTGATGAAGGGTATGGATTCAAAAGTTTATAACTTAGGTGGGGATAATATTCCATTTTTTGGAGATCCGAATGAAGACCTGGCTTTAAAACTAGATTGCATGGATTCAATTTTGGTTGATGCGGAGGATGAGTTCACATTTTGTGCTACATATTTTGAATAATACAGAAACACAAGAAGGTAATTGGATGCTAACGAAATTATTTTATTTTTCTTGTGTAAGGTTCCATCGGAGGCAGACTTCCAGAATTCAATCCAATTGAACTGGGAGTCCAAGGGGTTGCATGTCAAATAATTTTGGGGCTTGGGAGGGAGGTATGCGTTAGTTTTTTTTGAATGAACAGATGTCACAAGATATGTATTGCAATTTAGTACTTGGAACATTGCTGGATCCATGACCTTTGTGTAAACTTGGCATCCAAATTTCGATCCCCAATATGGTTCTCAGGCTCATTACCCCATGTGGATCAAATTTATCACCATGAATTAAAAAATCAAGTGCATGTTAAATTCTATGACGCAACACTTTGGGAAAGTTCTACTGGATCTAGTAGGGAATAAATCTCTTAAATTTAGTCCACGTGTGTGTGTGGAGGTGGATTTGAGCAGGAAGCTCCATAAACATCTTAAAATTATCACACCCAAGGGTTTGGTACATCAAGAGGTAAGGTATCTAAACCTCCCTAATGCTTGTTTTGGCTATCAATATTTAGATCATATGGTAAGGGATTGCCCTTTTAAAAAAGTTCAAAAAGATAAGGAGATAAAAAAAAACAATAAGAAAGAAGAGGAAGAGACTATTTTAGAGCAAGAGGGTAAAAAGGAAATGGGGGTTGATGAAGGATCTCAAGCACGAGATCAACCTTCCAATTATTCCATTATACAGAAGGAATGGAAGGTGGTTTAGAAGATAAAGGATGTTTGTGGCTTCCCTTCTAAGCCTAGTAAAACCCTAAAAGGTTCAGTTTTGGGGGATGGTGTAAATTCCACTCAAAAAATTCACTTGTCAATGTCTAAGATTGAATATAAAGGTAAGAAGGCTATTGTTGTTGATCAGGGAGGCTCTTTGCAGGTTTCTCCTTTGAAGGGAAGGAATGGAGGTATTGGTATTGATGGGAATCAATTTCAGGTCCTTGGTTCCTTAAGTTATTAATTAAGTTCAACATTACATCTTGGAATGTGAGAGGGATGACTATCCTCACTCGTAAAAGGATGGTCAGTAGTTTTTTGAAGTCTTTTTTTATTGATCTTGTATGTCTTCAAGAAATTAAAGTTGATGATTTTGAGTTGCACAGTTTCTTGAAGAGTTCTTGGAAGGGCACTTGGTGGAGCTCATCTCACCATAAAGGGTCTAGAGGATTTGTTCTTGGGGTTAGACAGTGGCTTGCTTCGCTTATGATTAATAGGCTTGAAGATACATAAGGTCATATTTTTTGGGCTACTTTTATTGTAGTTGGGATGACGATTGGTGTGTGTTCTATTTATGGGCCAAATATTGCTTGTGATAGGGTCCACTTGTGGTATTGGATGCAATGTAATATTCCAAAGGTGTTATGGTTCCTTGGTGGTGATTTTAACATGGTGGAATGGGATGGAGATAGAGAAGGTGGTTTGGATTGTTATCTTGCTAGAGCTAAAAAAGAGTCTTAGGCCAAAATGAAAGTGCCTCTACAAGTTTTTGATGTTAATTTAAAAAAAAAATATTATGAATCTTGCGGGTGGTTTACTTGGTTTAACAGGAGGGCTAAGATGGATAGGGTATTTATGAGGATTAATAGGTTCTACACTGATCCTATTTTCACTTGTGAAGGTAGAGGAAAGAGATTTGTGGATGTGGATATTGGAGTCACGGGTTCTGATCATGTGCGCATTCATAATTGTATGCATATTGGGGCCATGCTTGTAGAGAAAAGGAATTTTCCATATAAAATGAATGTCTTGCACTTGGATTCCACTTACTGTAGGGAGTTCATCAGGTGTGTTTAGAATTTAGAGCTAAGACCTTCTGGGCAGGGGTGGATATCTTGGTGGGATGCTATTATTAGAAGGGTGGTCAAGTTTTTAAGAGGATGGGGAAAATTGTTGGGTAAAGGGTGACGAAAGAAAATGAAGTCACTTAGGAAAAAATTGGAAGTTGATAGAAATAATCTTGTGATTGACCCCATCAACTCTTCTCTTCAAGAGAAGGTTGCTCTCTAGGAAGGATAAATCAGAAAATTAGAATATTACATTGGCAAGGGGGCTCATATTAGGAGCAGGCTTCACTGGCTGAAAGAAGGGGATGCGCCTATGAAATTTTTCTTTAATTACATTAATAGAAAAATGCTATAGAAAAGATTCTAAATCTACAAAAAGAGGATTCCACTCATACTGAGGATGAGACTAAAATAAGAAATTTATTTGAAAATCATTTTAAGCAATTTTTTTCTATCTATGAGAACTCTCTGTCGGTCCAGTAGGCTAGATATCTGTTCAAATAATGTGTGCCCAAAAAGATCATCAGTTTTGAAAATGACAATATGACAACTGATTTTTATAAGGAAGAGCTCTTTTATGCTTTATCGAGGATGAATAATGCTAAGTCTCCTGGGCCTGATGGTCTCCCAACTGAATTTTATAAGTATATGTGGGACTATATTGGAGATTATTATGTAAGAATGGTTCAAGAAGTTTTTTATGGAGCTGGATTTTATTCATGGATGAATCAAGGGGTGATCAAGTTAATTCTTAAAGGGAGTAATAAAGACAAAATTTGGGGTTGGAGGTCGATTACCCTTTTAAATATCTCTTATAAAATAGTGGCTAAAGCTTTAGCCCTTCGGTTGCAAGACATTGCTGCTAGAATTGTTTGAGAGGAACAAACTAGGTTTGTTAAAGGTAGATTCATTCTAGATATGGTGCTTTCAGTTTGGGAAGCTATGGATTGGGTAGAGGAGTCGAATCAATAGGCTTTGTTATTAAAAATTGATTTTGATAAAGCTTATGATAGAATGGATTGGACATTTATTTTTAATATGTTGCAATGGCTTGGATTTAATAGGACAACAATTCATAAAATACAAATTCTTTTCTCTTCAACCTCGACTAGAGTGGTGGTTAATGGTAAAATATCAGAAGACATTCAGTTGTTCATATCTATCAGACATGGCTGCCCATTGAATCCTCTTTTTTTTTTTTCTTTCTACCGATGCTTTGGGTTATATGCTAAAACAAAGGAGGTTGGCTAGTCAAATTAGAGGAATTTCTATTCTTGATGGTCATATTATGAATAGCCACTTTGCATATGATTTATTATTTAATGTTCAGATAGATAAGGACTCAATTATTGGCCTACAGGATTGTCTCAGTCAGTTGTATCTTGTTTTTGGTACTGTGGTTAGTGAGACTAAATCTAACTACTGGTTGGTAGGAGTTGAGTCCTTGCCTGAAGGAATTCATATAGGTTGACAAAAATTTGCGGATGAAGATATTTTTAGATATTTGGGCATCCTGTTTGGTAGAAGGGTTTCCATTAAATCTATGCGGGATTGGTGTATGAGCAGATTTGAGAAAAAAATTTAAATTTGGAAAAGTAAGATGATCTCCTTTGCAGGAAAACTTACTGTGGTAAGTAAGATTATTTAGATGTACCACATGTACTATTCCTCCTATTGTATTACAAACCCTACTCAATATAGAAGACTAAAGACCTGTATCAGGAATTTTTTATGGGTAAATATGGATGGTACCAGGCGGATTCCCCTAGTTTCATGGAAGTATTGTATTGTTCCTAAGAAGGAGGCTGGCCTTGGATTGCTCAACATCTAAGTTCAAGGTAAGGTTATTACTTCTAAGTGGGTCATTAGATGTTTGGAGAGTGATTTTGGATGGCAAATGTTGTTGCGTCACCAGATTAAGAACTGTGTGAATATTGACGGAGTCAAGGAAAATTTTAGTTTCAAAGATATTGTTGGTCACACCAAGAAATTTAAAATTAGAGGCTGCATCCTGATTAAAATAATATTGGAGGCTTGGAAATATGTAGTTGGCTTGGTTAAATGGGACTTTCTGGATGATATACGAGGTTGGACTCTTTGCTCCAAAGTAATTTGCCTTTGGAAAAAAATGGGACGTATGCAGCTCATATGCCTACCTTACAGTGCAAGAGACTTGGTAAGAAGGGAATTTTCAAGTGGGAAGATATTTGGGATGGAAACATTGGTATTTTGAATCTGTGGCAACATTTGGATGTTAAATTTAACCTGAAGTCCTTCGATAGGTATGCAGTGCAACAAATGCAAAGTCTTCTTCCGATGGAGCAACTGTACAAGCTTTCCAATGGTCTTGTAGGTCCTATATGGAAGGATTGGAGGTGGAAATATGGAAAACCAATTTGGTTTTTTAAAGCCTCTAATATTTATCATTTGATGGTTCTTGGAATCTCGTTTGGTGACATTCTGAACATCATATGGGGTTTGAGTTGTTCTTGCAAAAAATGGAAGAAGTGTCTCGTTGGGGTGTGGATGTTTCAGGTTTCTATGTAGTTGAAGGTGTTTGCATGGTTAGTTATTATGCAAGGTCTTCATAGTAAGGTTCATCTAGCCAAATGGATTCTTGCATCGGATGCTTGTTCCATTTGTGTAAAAAGTGAAACAATTAAGCATATTTTTTGGGAATGTCCGAGAATGAGAAAGGTATGGAGAAAGGCAGTCTGGTTGTATGACAATGTTGTTCAGGGGCATCTAAGGTGGAAGGCAGTGTTCTTTAGAGACTCCATTGACTGTGTGATCCACAGAAGGATCTTTTGGTACATTATCAAACTCTCTATCTTGTTCAGTATTTGGAAATATAGATGTAGTCTTATTTTTAAAAAAGATGAGGTGCCAGTTGTTGTTACTATTAGCAATGTTGTTGATCTTGTTTCTAGTCAACTTAAGGTATTTAGGTCTAATATTATTCAATTTTGTATTAGAATTGATAAAAATGTTAGATCTGATTTTTTTCTGCTCATTCGCAAATTGATGTAGTGTTGTTATGATGATGTATTCTCTGATTATTTTTTAATATGAAATATTTTTTCAATAAAAAAATTATGAATTTTATAAAATTATTTTATTATAATTACATAATTGTATTTTATATTAAACAATGCACACGAGATTAATAAATTAGAAATACATATAGGTTAATAGTTTTAAATTTGTATCAATTTATATTTCTTATAAATTATATTGAAAAACATTGTGTAAAGCATAGTAGTAGTTACCATTGTATTTAAAGGATAATTTTTTAAAGATGGTGTCTTCTAATTTAGACTAAAATCAAAATATGAAATAGATAGATGTTACCATACATATATTACACATAAAAAATTTCTTAGGAGCATAGTACCATAAATTCTATTCATGAAGCAATTACTTAATATCAAGGACGATTAGGACTAATATTAATATTTTCTATATAAATTTCTAAAACTCTTTTTTCTATATGGTTTTCTTGGTTATAATACAATAGATAAATATTTAATTATTATTAATAAAATTATAAAAAAAAATTAGTATTATATGTCCCAAATATAAATCATAATATAATAATTTAATCATATAAAAAAATAAGAAATATCCGCTCATGTAGAGGACTTGGAGAGCAAGTGGGTAGTTAAAACTCTCTAGTTATGGAGAGGCCCAGGTTCAACTCTCCCCTCACATGTTGCGGATATGTTGTATATAAAAGGTTCCTCATAAAAAAAAATAGGAAATTAATTTTTTGTTTGGTGTTGCTATATTAGGAGTAACAAGGGATTTATTTTTTTCATATGTAGTTATTGTCATCTAGGTTAAGGTATCATTGTTGTTCATTCTTGTTATTTTTTTAACTATTTATCTTGGAATTCTATATAAAGGATAAATAATCTTCCTCTCCCTTATCTAGTTCATTTAATGTATATATAACAACTCTTCTCAATAAAATAAAATAACTAAATAGTTCAAAATTTGTAAAAATTAATAAAGTAATAATGTTCATGAAGTTCTTATTATGGATTTCGCTACTTTTTGGTAAGCAAGAGCACCTAGAATATCTTATTCTAGGATTGAAGTAAACTATATAATAAAATTTACACCATGTATTTGATGTTGATAAAGTATTTTTGCTTGCATCATAGAGTAGTACAACCATCTTTCTAGTTTTACATAAATTTATAGGTGCCATGATCTTGTGCTTTTGAATCAATTTAATCACATGAAAGAATATTAGACATTATTATACGAGGGATTAAAAATAAGTATATTATTATAGTCCCACCTATATATATATATATATATATATATATATATATATATATATATATATATATATATATATATTAAATGGATTATTTAAATTTTTTTCATATAATATTGTTGTCCACATGTGTGTTCTTGTGGTAGATTTCCCTTACACCAATAACAAGCTAATAAAATCCATACTTTAAATATTTTTTTAATTAAAAAATTAGTGAAAGTTTTGAAATAGGGTATTTTTGAATGTTCAAGCTAGATCAATTTTTTTTTTTTATTAGGATTTATTTCTTTTAATAGACATTGAACCCATGGTACTAGACTACAACTAGCTAAATAAGGTGAAAGAGGACAACAAGGATAATTGAGGTGAGAGAATATAAGCTATTTATAAATTTTATGTAGCTACTTTTATGGAGAAAACAATATTGAATGATCATTATGAAATTCCATTTGATAATATTCCTTATATTCACTTCCTCTATATTTTTTAACCATGAATTTGAGTATAATCTCCATATAAAATCATGTATGATATCAATTGCTTGGATAATTTTGTTACTAGGATAAAATATGGGTTTTTTAAAGGGCCCAAATACTTTTATAGTTGTATAATGTACTCTAGTGTTATCAACCAAAAAGTCCCATATTTGAAGGCTATAAGATCTTCAAAAAATTTAACTAACTTGTTTGAAAACTCTATAGATATACATTCATTATTAATCTATTTTCATTCTTATATTTAAGTGTTCCAAAAAAACAAAACCCTTAGTAGACAAGTCCACAGATCTCCAAAAAATGGAACCCTTAGCATACAATGTTAGAATAAGTGAATATTCTCTTAAGTTGTACTAGAATAGACACACTTGAGTTTCCACTCCTCCATGTGTCAGGTGAACTCTTAGTGGTGTCTTCATCAAACTTGATGATTTGTTGTAATCCAAAGGCTCTCAATGATTAACTTTGCTATTTATACAAAGTTGATCCCTAGAATAAATCAGTGAGTTTTATTTTGTTTCTTCAAATATTGTAATGCTTTGTATTTCTACTCTTGGGAATTCTAACATGGTACCAGAGCAGGATAGATTATGCTAGCATTCTCTCTTGAAGCAGGTTTCTCAAATTGGTTTTTAATATCTTATTCTTTGCTTTTTTAAAGAAAGAGATTTGTTTTCATATTATAGTATGCTCATATATGCAATTTTTTTAAAAGATATTTGCTTATGGTAATACCTACTAGTTTATATAATTTTGTTTTACCATTAATGTAAACATTTCAAAATTTCTTTATTCACTACTTTGTGTATGCATATTGAATTTTTTTTGCCTTTATAAAAATACTCCTTAACGAATGCAGCTTGCTTTAAAACAATTAAAGCAACGATGTGTCCTATTCTAGGTGTTTTTTAATTTATATTATTTCTTCCCCTCTCGAACGCAGCCATCACTACATTTCACTCAAGAAGGAAACTAATATAAATCAAACATTTTTTTGGAGGCCCCCTATTTTTATTTGTCATCCTACTTTGCCTACGTTTAATTTTATTTTTTCCTTAAATGCCATTTCGATTGGCTTTCAATAGCCTTCGCTGCGCATTTCATAACGTATAAGGATAAGAATTCAGTGTCATTTTACCCTCGTTGGGTATCTTCTAACATGGAGGAAAGGGAAAAACCATAGGCCCTTACTTTTGGTGTGTTAGCGTACTTAACATATTTTGTCTCTATTTCATTATTTAGCTCACTGTTACAACTCCTGTAACAGTTCAGTTTACGCCGGTGTGCTATTCCCGGCATTGTAACTATTATTTAAACTGCACTCTGAATAATATTTTCTAGTTCGCACATTTACATGGCATCAGAGCCACTCGGAAATTCTGGGCGAGAAGATTGCAGGGAGCGGTGAAAGGTGGCTGTGTTGCGGCGGGGTTATTTTTTTTCTTCACGCCATTGCGTGATTTAAAAAAAAAAAAAAAAAAAAACACCCGCGGACGCGCAGGTCGCTGGAAGCTCCTTGGCGGTCCGTGGCCGCAGAAGCGCAGGAAGGGGACGTCCACGCAGGAGGCGCGGCAATCGCCCCCCGCCCGAAGAGGACGCTACAGGCCCGCGTGACGGCAGAGCGTCGCATTACGCGACAGTGCGCGCAGGGCCGTGCGACAGCGCGCACTCCCGCGACGGGCCGCGGTCGCGCCAGGCGACAGGCCGGCGCGAGAGGAGGGACCCCACCCGCGCGGGATTTTTAAATCCCCGACCGCGCGGGAATTGGAGGGGGTATAAACCCCCCCCCCCCCCCCGCGGCTTGCGACAGCGACAGGAGGGGAGAACCCCCCCCCCCGCGCGCGGGATTTTTTAAATCCCGCGACGGGCCGCGGTCGCGCCAGGCGAGAGGCCGGCGCGAGAGGAGGGACCCCCCCCGCGCGGGATTTTTAAATCCCCGCCCGCGCGGGAATTGGAGGGGTATAAACCCCCCCCGGCGCCATTTGCGCGTAGCGGCGCGGCACCCCCCCCCCAAACCCTCCCGAAAAAAAAAACGGCCCCCCCACCCGGCGCACAGCGCGAATCGCGCGCGGCCGGGAAAGAAAAAAAAAAAAAAAAAAACACAGAGCCACCCCCCCTTCCCGTTAAAAAAAAAAAAAAAAAAAAAGTTGGTCTGTGGAAGAATTTTTTTTTGCAGCCGCAGAGAGGAGCGGTGTTTCTGCCTCGGCAGAGAGGAGCGCCGGCAGCTGCAGAGGCCGAGGAGGAGGAGGATTCGGGTTGATAAGGGAGGAGGTCTACTGATCTTTTCGGATCAGCCCGCTGGCTCACGTGGTCGTGAGCCGTGCGGTAAGGCTCAGGGAGCCTACAGGTCGGGGGTTCGAATCCCGCCGACTCCCCCAAGGTATAATTTTTTTTTGTCAAAGTCATTTTTTTATTATTATTATTTTTAATTAAAATTTTTAATTTTTAATTTTTTTTTAATATAGTTTTTAAACTTTAATAAATTAAATTTAATTTTAATTTATTTTTTCTAAAGTTTAAAACTATAGAAATTAAAATTATTTATTTTAATTTTAAAATTGATAATAATTATAAAAATGCTTTGTTAAAGAAAGCCTTTTAAGGGGGGATTTTTTTTCAAAAAAATCAAAGGGGGATTGAGAGTAATTTTTATGAAAAATAGCAATTTGGCATTGTAAAAGGTGCATTTTCGGCTGTGTGACCGACACCTTGTGGGTTATTCTAGTGGGCATTTTTTTTGTTGTATGTTGCATATTTCATTTTTGCACTATAACATTAAAAATTAAAATCAAACACTCCCTAAAGTCCCCGGAATATAAAACCCATCTGTGCAATTTATTTGCCTCTGCGGCGTCGGTATTTGCGATACCTACGCCGGCACTTACGAGGTAAAGTCGTCGTGATTTGGCTACTGTATCCGCCGCCTAATATAGCTGCTATAACGACGTCTGAGCTTGTTCTCTATAAATCGTCGGGGAGGAATAAGTACGCCATTTTTGCATTTTTTACTCCATCCACTACCCTTTATCGCACTTGTGTTTAGGCGTAAATCCTGACGAAGTATTCTTCATAGTGTTTAGGGGAAGTTACGCCCCACGCATGAGAAGAATCTTCTATGGTAGGTGCCATCAACAAGGCGATTCCCTTTGAGTACCGCTTATGTTCCACGTATCGTATGATCTCTAAATTTCACCTATAGTCTCCCTCACGTAAGGGCGGGTGATTTTTTGTTGATCTTTCTAAATACCTATAGTTTCCCTCACGTAAGGGCGGGTATTTTGTACGGTATATTGGCCTAGCAAAAGGTATATCGAAAGGGGGACCAATTTGGTGATATAAGGAACCTTCACTATGGCCGTTGTTGCAAAATTGATGGTCGATCCGCATCGGTTATTGAAAGGTCCAAATTATACACCATGGAAACATAAGATGAAGGCTATTCTCCAAATGGAAGATTTGTGGGATATTGTTACTGGAGTAGCAACAAGGCCTTCACCAACAGCAGGATCCACAGGTCCTTCAGCAGATCAGATTGCTTTTGACAAGAAAGACAGTAGAGCAAAGGTGCTCATTTTGTTTTTTGTTTCAGATGAAGTGCAACCTCATATAGCTGATAAAGCAAGTGGTAAAGAGGCATGGGATGCCCTTAGAACCATCTATGAGGGGAAGAATGAATCCACCATTCTTCATCTTCAACAACAACTTCATAACTTTGAGTTTGAGACGGGGGTGAAACAGTTGAACTCTTTACGTGCGAGTGTACGAGTTGAAAGAGAAATTGAGTTCTCTAGGAGATATTGTGGATGAAAAGCTTCTCATTTCACTTGTGATGAGAGCTTTACCTTCTTCATTTGACATGTTGATAACCTCCATCCAGGTGTCCCAACGACAAATTACCTACATCGAGTTGGTCAATCTGCTTCAACAACGGGAGGCACGCCAACTTCACAAGGATGATTCTTCCAATACAGCCCTATACACCAACGGAGGGGGGTTCTAGGAAGAAAGGTAATGGGCAAAAAGGAGGCAACTTTCGGAAAGGAGGAAATTCTCAACGAGGATACGAAAGGAAAAGGCAAGCAACCTCAACGAGAAGAAGAGGTGGTGCAAGATCCGTGAGAAAGACAACCATGACACCAACAGGTGTTGGCATAAGAACAAGCAAAAAGGCCAAAACAAACCACAAAATAAAAACAAGCAACCCCGGGCGAATGTTCTTTGTTGAAGAATCGACTCGGATTACGAATGGGCACACAAGGTGCTCATGACTACCACAGATTCCACTCAGAGGGATCCTATTTGGTATGTCGATTACGGAGCTAGTAAACATATGACTGGCGACAGATCGTGGTTTGAATCATTTGTGGCCAAGGAGGGCAAACCTGTCACCATTGCTGATGATAAAACCTACAGGGTTTCGGGGAGAGGGTACGAGTTTGAGTCACTCTTCCCGATGGCAAGTGTCGGATTGACAAGGTCCTCTATGTTCGGGATTGGCCAACAATTTGTTGTCGGTGACACAAATCCCGGACAGAAATATGGTTGTCAACTTTCGTGTTGAGAATGGAAAGAAGTGTTGTACAATTACCGGGAAGGGTAAGCGGATTGCAACGGCTTCATATAAGCATGGCTTATTTGCACTAGATGCTATCTCTACTCCACATGTTGCCATGATTGTCTCTACCAAGGAGGCAACTTCCCTATGGCACAAGAGATATGGGCATCTTAGTTACGGCTACTTACTTGAGCTCGAGCAAGTATGAGATGGTAAAGGGTCTTCCTTCCCTTTACGCCACATTGCCGGTGTGCTCGGTCGCTATGGCGAAAGCAGCATAGAGTACCATTTGAGAAGAGCTCTACAAGAGCACGAAAACCTCTGGAGCTAATTCACACCGATCTATGCGGTCCTTTCACACCCAACAGTGTTGGAGGGAAGAGGTACTTTCAGTTATTCGTAGATGACTACTCACGAAAGATGTGGGTTTTCTTTCTCAAGCTGAAATCTGAAGCTTTCGCATTCTTCCAGGAGTTCAAGAAATCCGTTGAGAAGGAGTCAGGGGCTTCTATTAAAACCCTCCGCTCAGATCGAGGGGGAGAGTTTACCTCTAATGAATTTTCTGCATTCCTAGATAAACATGGGATCAAGAGACAGTTAACAATCGCCTATACTCCTCGACGAGAATGGAGTTGCTTGAGAGAAGGAACCGTTCTATCATGGAAATGGTTCGTTGTATGCTCACAAGTGCAACTCTTGGGCAACAATATTGGGCGAGAAGCTGTCACCACTGCGGTGTATCTTTTGAATAGGGCACCCACAAAGGCCCTAAAAGGAATGACTCCACGGGAAGCATGGAGTGGTCGAAAACCCTCCATATCTCATCTACGTATTTTCGGGTGTCAAGCTTTCATGCACATACCGAAAGAAAAAAGGAAGAAGCTAGATGAGAAAACACTGAGATGTATTTTTCTTGGATATTATGAGCACTCTAAAGGATATCGGTTGATAGATCCTTTGACCAAGAAAATTCATATCAGCGAGAGATGTTGTCTTTGATGAAGCTTTCACATCACGAGAGCACATCTACGAGTACACCAGGATATTGTGGAACCAAAGGAAGAGGAGATTCCTTCGTCAACACGAGACAGGGAGGTCCTTCTACATCTTCTTCACCACCACCGAAGGAGAATCCTAAATGGTGTACAAATACAATCGAGAGATGCAAATTTATCCACTCCTCCCAATTTGAATTTGGATAGACCTCGTACACGCGGTATGGCTCAACAGGAAAGAGAAGCCGAGAAGCCGGTGAGGTTGATGATCTTTGTCAATCTTTTGAGGAACTTTCCGTGACTCCAAGTAGAGAAGTTGAGGATATGGATATTGATGATGACAGGGCATTCATGTCTACCATAGATAGTCTTGGACTGCATCGGTGCAAGATGCTCTTAGTGAGCCTCGGTGGAAGGCCGCTATGGATACGAGTATGAGTCTCCGATGAAGAATAAAACTTGGAAGCTTGTTGATCCGCCGCATGGAAAGAAACCTATTGGCTGCAAATGGGTATACAAAGTCAAGTACAAGGCGAGATGGAACAATTGATAAGCATAAGGCCCGTCTTGTTGCAAAGGGCTATGCTCAAAAGGAAGGCATCGACTATGAAGAAACTTTTGCACCTACTGCTCGGATGACCACAATTCGGGTTATGTGTGCTATGGCAGCACAATATGGGTGGAAAGTTCACCAAATGGATGTCAAAAGTGCCTTTCTTAATGGTGATCTCCAAGAAGAAGTCTATATGACTCGGCCTGAAGGATTTGAAGTGGAAGGCCAACAACGGAAAGTTTGCAAATTGGTTAAATCCTTGTATGGTCTGAAACAAGCTCCTCGAGCTTGGTATATAAAAATGGACAATCACCTAATGCAGCATGGATTTAAGAGATGTCCGTCAGATGCAAACCTCTATTTCAAGAAACAGGGTTATGAGATAGTGTTGCTTGTACTCTATGTGGATGATCTGCTCATTACGGGGAGTTCGGAAGATATGATCTCTACTTGTCAAAAGAAACTTGTGCAAATCTTTTGAGATGACGGATCTTGGACTTCTCCATTACTTGTCTTGGTCCGGAATTCAGCCGGAAGGAGCACACCATCAAAGTGTCTCGGAAAAAGTATGCCAAGACATTGCTCGATAAATATCGCATGGTCGATCGCAAGCCAATGGCAACTCCTATGGAGAATGGACTTCGATTATCGCGATATGATGACTCACCCAGGTAGATGGCACTCTCTATCGACGGTTGATTGGGAGTCTCATATATCCGACCAATACTAGGCCGGATCTCGTATTTGCTTGTAAACTATCTTTCGAGGTTCATGCGAGGAGCCTAAGATTACTCATTGGAAAGCAGCAAAACGTGTTCTTCACTATGTCCGTGGTACTATAGAATATGGCCTAGAATACAAGAGGAACAACAAATTCTTCTTGCAAGGATACACGGACTCCGACTATGCCGGATCATTTGATGATCGCAAGTCAACTTATGGATACATTTTTCATCTGGGATCCGGTCCTGTCTCTTGGCACGACAAGAAGCAACAGGTGGTTGCTATTTCTTCAACGAGAGGCGAGAATATCGCGCCGCACGTGAAGGTGTGTGCGAAGTGATATGGTTACGTCGCATTCTAACAAGTATGGGCCATCCATCAAAATCTCCAATACACTTGTTTTGCGACAATCAGGGTGTTCTGAACCTCGTCAAGAATCCAGTCCATCATGAAAAAACAAAGCACATTGACACACAATGTCATTTCATTCGAGAGGAAGTTCCAAAGCACCGAATTCAGCTTGACGACATTCCCACCGATGCTCAAGTTGCGGACATTTTCACTAAGGCACTTGGACGTGTCAAATTTGAATTGTTTCGCGGCTCACTTTGTATTGCAAAATAATGTAAGGGGATGTTAGTATAGCTATTAGTTATTACATTACCCAAATAATGTAATAAAGGGGGATGTTAGCGTACTTAACATATTTTGTCTCTATTTCATTATTTAGCTCACTGTTACAACTCCTGTAACAGTTCAGTTTACGTCGGTGTGCTATTCCCGGCATTGTAACCATTATTTAAACTGCACTCTGAATAATATTTTCTAGTTCGCACATTTACATGGTGGGCATTTAATTTTTTTTTATCTTACAACCTCAAATCATTTTGCCTTTGTAAATTTTAATTAATGTAAGGATCACTCTCCACATCACCAATTAATGAATCTTGGTATACCTACCTAGACCAACTCTCATAAAATAAATTTTCAAACGTGGCCTTTGGCCAGTGTTTTGTTGTGGTGTGCCTTGAGACTGCGTCTCTCAACGGGTATTTACCTCATTAATTTTTTATATTCTTCGAAGATCTTGAGATTTTAGGAAGCGTTCTACTCAAAGTTCATCATATCTGTTTGTCCTTCATATCTCAAGAGGATATTCTTTCCTCTTGTTATATAAACATCTTTCTAAGCTTAAAATCATAACTCTTTTGTATTCCTAAGATTTTCTTCGATAAAGCTTAGATTGATATTTCTTTGGGCTCATTTTATTATGTTCCCTGTAAATATTTGCAAGTGTTTTTTCTTCAAGTTAGTGTGTGGTGATATAATCTATTCTACAAGTGAAATATTAAAAAATACTCAGGTCACCACATCCTCTCTTCGGTGCCTTGCTCTCAGTGTCTTTATTAATATTTTAAACCTGGTCTATGGCACAGTTGCTAAGGAAGACTCTCTACTTTGGCATCCATCCTCTCAACGCCTCTTCAATGCGTCATATGGTAAGGTGTTATATGATTTTTTAAATAATATTTTTCTTAACCAGTGGAGATATAGAAGGAGTCTCATTTTTCTTGGATGTCGTCATTGGTACGACGAGCGTAGATGCCACCCTTCCTTATATTCAATGCAGATATAGGAGTCTCATTTTTTCCTGGATGCCACCATTGGAGCGGTGAACGTAGATGCCACCCTTCCTTGCTGCTTGTTCATTGAAAGGTGCTTTGTGGACCCTTACTCATTGCCTTTCAAGATATTTTTTTTGCTGCATCCTCTGTCTGACGTCAACCCCTTTAATTTAAGCTATAATATCTTTATATATATATATATATATATATATATTATAGCAAGAAAAAAAATATTTCATTCCCTTTCCTTTTCGACTTTTTATTCACCTAAAAATCAAAGGAGAATTGTAAAAATTTTAATAAAATATTTTATGAGGGGGGTTTATAGGTGTCTTTTGCACCTATACTAAGTTCAGGGGTGTCATTGCATCACTTTTTACCTTCTTTTGCCTTATTTACTTTTTTTCTTAAGTTGGTAATATTAATTTTATTTATATATCTTGCTTAATATTAAAAAGGTGTTGATTAAATATTCAATCCTTAATTAAAGAAATTACTACAATATTTTTTTACTATTTCTTTATTTCATTAAGAAAATTTTTATAATATCAACTTAAGTTCTCTATTTTTGAAACATCTTTAATATTTTATAGAGATATTTTAGTGAATGAAAAATCTTTCCTTTCAAAACAGTATCTATATTAATTAACTTTTTTGGAATCACTTTGTTACATATAGTCAGCTTAAATGAAATAAAAGGGTATTCAATCCAATCCTTACATAATAAATAATAAATAAAATATATTTATTATTTCTTTATTATTTCATTAAGAAATTAAAAATATTTGTTTTCAATTTATTATTGTTGACAAAGAGTATTTTTAATTATCTCTTTAAAAGCATTATTTCCCATTCTAAACTTCCTAAGATAAACAAATAATTCATATCACCACTCACCTTATTGAACATACTATTTAACTTATAGTTTCCATCAAGTAAGGGCGAGTTATCTGGTAACCAATATAGGCCTGGTTGATATTCACCTATGTTCCAAGTATCATATCTAATCAAATACTTATAGTTTCCCTCTAGTCAGGGTGGGTATTTGAGAAGAAAAGATATATAGGCCTGGGATATTTGTTCTCTTAACCATAATTAATATCAAATTTAATCAAAATACTTAGTTTCCCTCTCGTTAGGGCAGGTATTTATTGATATATTTGGTGTTTCCTAAAAGCTTTGATCAATTTGGTATTTTCTATAGGCTTCTATTGACTAATATCCATTGCATTCTCTAAATTAAAGTTAAAGGGGGACCTTTGGGTTAACTTCAAAATGAATTCAATGAATACAATTGATCCTCTCACTCCTCACAACTTCCATACATGGAAACCAAAAATTTTAAATCTCATTTCTCAGAAAGAGCTCACACACCTATTAGAAGAAAAGCGACCTGAGTTCGAAAAAGAATATGAAATATTTGTTCACAAAGGTAAAATGTATGAAACAATGGGTATTATAAGCTCTAATGTGCATGAAAGTTTGTGGTTTCACATTGCAGATTGTAAAACTCCTTATGAAATTTGGGAGAAACTAAAGACCTTGTTTGGAAAAGTAGATCAAATAAGATCAATGCAACTAGAAGCATAATTAACAACTCTATCTCTTGAGGACTTCAGGAATATTTTTGACTTCCTCACCAAATTCAAAGAGGTCCTCACTCAATACAAAGGCATTAGGAAGACTAAGATTGAAGAAGAATGCATTTATCTAATCATTTTTAAACTAAATGGTTTATTTAAAATATTTGCTACCACATTTCTGTCTACCAAAGATGCTCTTGGTGCAACCTTTAAAATTTCCTCTTTAGAAGAGTTTTGTGATAGACTAACTAGGGAAGAAAAAAAACTTGCAAGATATGAAATCTCTTCTTCTTCTTCTTTCTCAAAAGCCTTAGTAGCCTCCACCTCTTCTAAAGAAAAATTCAAAAAGAAGGAAAAGAATCCCATAACTTGTACTCACTACAAAAATAATGGTCACTCTGTAAACAAATGTTGGAAAATATTACAACTAGAGGTAGCTATGAAGGATCAAAATATAGACAATAAAAATCAAATAGGAAAAACCCTTAATGTTCAAGGAAAAACCTCCAATTCTTCTTCTAATCACTGGGTCCTAGATTTCGGATCAACTCATCACATGATTGCTTTAGATGAGTCATTCTCTTCTATCTCCTCAAGTTCAACATGTAGCATAGAATTTGGTGACTCTTCCTTCATCCCAGTCAAAGGAAAGGGTGATATAACCATTTATGGTGGCTCTATCAATAATGTTCTCTATGTTCCAAAAATTGCCACAAATCTCCTCTCTGTATATCATATTTGTACTTTTGGAAAGGGGAAAATTGTTCTCTTCTCTCTAACAGGAGTAGAGATAAGAGACTTTCAAGATCCCCATTCTCTCATAGCCAAGGATATATTGATCACAACACTCACCTATTTCACTTCAAAGGATTCAAAAATACAAAAGGGGCCTCCTATTTTGTGGCTCATGGAGATCTTGAAAGCAAAATTTGGCATGAAAGGTTTTGTCATCTCAGTTACAACTACCTAAAGGAATTGAGAATCCATGAAATGGTAACAGGTTTACCTCAAGTCTCTTCTATTGATGGAGTTTGTCCTGGATGTGCTCTTGGAAAGCAACATCAAGATCCTTTCCACCCAAGTAGTTCTCTAAAAATTTCATCCCCTCTAGAATTAATCCATAGTGACTTGATGTTTTTTCCAGAACCTTCTTTCAAAGGAGAAAAATATGCTCTAACCTTTATTGATGACTTTTCTAGAAGAACTTGGGTCAACTTCGTAAAATATAAAAGTGATGTTCTATCCCACTTCAAAGTCTTCAAAGCCTTTGTTGAAAATCAGGCCTCTTGCAATATCAAGAAAATTTCCATAGATAATGGGGGGAATACTATAGTAATGAATTCTCCATATTTCTATCAAATCATGGCATCATTCATCAGCATTCTGTCTCCCATAATCCTCAGAAAAATGGCATTATAGAAAGAAAAAATAGAACATTAAAGGAAATGGCAAATTGTATGTTCCATTCAAGAGATATTTCAAAAGTTTTTTGGGCATAAGCTATTAACTGTGCCAATTATATTCAAAATCACACACCTCATAAAGCTCTCAGTCATTTAACTCTTGAAGAAGCATGTACTGGTTCAAAACCAGATGTATCCTTCTTTAATATTTTTGGGTGTACTTCTTGGGCACACATCCCAAAGAATAAAAGGAATGCTCTAGATAAGAAAAGTAGAAAGCTCATATTTGTTGGTTATTGTTAGGAAATGAAAGCATACAGGCTCCTTGATCCCTCAACTCATGAGGTATTTTTTCATAGGAATATCCAATTTGATGAAACATTCCCTAAGAAAGATCCTCAACTATCCTCATCCTCTATTGAGCCTTCTCCTATAATAGAACCTCAATATTATGAAGAACCAACTCTAGAGGTTAACTTAGAGATTGATAATCAAGATGAGGAATTTGTAACTCCAACTCAATGTCTTTCCACTCTTTCTACTCCTTCCACTATGCCAAAATGGGCCCGCACCATTGTTAAAGAAGCTACTCCTTACATCCAAAATCTTCCATCATCTAGATCAACCAACTCCATCGACACTAGTCTTGTTTGTCAGTCTATTTCCTCTGATCCTCAGTCCTTTAAAGAAGTAACTGGTATTAAATAATGGGATGATGCCATGGAATACAAATTCTCTTAATTAAAAACAAAACTTGGGATTTAGTTCCCTTGTATAAAGGAAGAAAATTAGTTCGTTGTAAATGTATTTACAGAACAAAGTATGGTCCTAATGGAGAAATTGATAAACACAAAGCTCGCCTAGTAGACAAAGGTTTCTCTCAAACTGAAGGAATTGATTATATCAAAACCTTTGCTCTAGTTGCTAAAATGGATTATGTAATACTGGTTCTTGCTCTGTATGCTTCCCAAAAGTGGCATGTCTTTCAAATGGATGTAAAAAGTGCTTTCTTACATGGGGATTTAAAGGAAGATATATACATGAAAAACCTTTTGGTTTCACTCAATACTCCTCTCTTGTTTTTAGGCTAAACAAGTCTCTCTATGGCCTCAAACAAACTCCTAGAGCTTGGTATGAAAATATGGACTCCTTCCTTCTTTTCACAGGTTTTTCTCATTGTGAGTCTGATAACACAGTCTACATTTGGAGAGATGAAGGAAAAATCACCATTCTTATTTTATATGTTGATGAGCTTATAATCACTGATATTACCTTAAATCACATTCAGACTATAAAAGACTCCCTCTATAAAAAATTTGATATGGCTGATCTAGGTTTAGCTCATTACTTCCTTGGGATCCAAATAAATAAAAAAAATGTAGGTATTTCATTGTGTCAACAAAAATACACTCTAGATCTTCTTCAGAGGTTTAAAATTTTAGATTGCAAACCTTTTCCTAGACCTTTTCAATCTGGAATAAATGTAAGTACTTCCTACTCATCCCCTCTATGTGATGTAACTCTATACCATCAGCTTGTAGGGAGTCTGTTATACCTTACTCATACTCACCCAGATATCTCATATATTGTTGGCCTCATATCTAGATTATCCCATCAACCTCACTTCATTCATTGGCAAGCAACAAAAATAATCCTTTGCTAATTGCAAGGAACTACTCAACTTGGGATCTTATATAAGGGAAAATCCATGGATATAATTGGCTACATAGATTCATATTGGGAAAGTTCCATAGAAGAAAAACATTCAACTTCTGGATATGTCTTTTGTCTTGGTTCTTTACCAATAGCCTGGTTATGCAAAAAAAAAACAAGTAGTAGCCTTATCATCTGCAAAGGCAAAATACGGGGCAAAAATTTTAGCAAGTCAGGAAGCTCTTTAGCTTCATAAAATTCTAAAGGAATTTGGTTTATCCCATGATAAACCTATAACTCTTTGGTGTGACAATCAGAGCACAATTCACATTGCACAAAATCTAGTTGAGCATCAGCGCACCAAGAACATTGAGATACATATGCACTTCATTCGATGACACATTCAGAATAGGGACATATACTTTGACTATATTACAAATGAGGAGTAAATTGTAGATATCTTCATCCAAGTCATTTCCTTCTCCGTGTTACATATAGTTGTGAGAGAAACTTGGAGTAGTACAGCTGCATTGACATATAGGTCTTCCACCTCCCCTTTTACTATTGTAATCTTTGGAGGATGGTTTTTTCCCTTGTGGTTTTTTCACCATATCTCTAAAAGTATATATTGTTCATGAGTACCTAATGATGCCAAGTTGTCGGGACTCATTATTTTTATTGTTTTAAGAGGACAATATTCACCATCCGAAGACAAGCCTCTATTTTGGATATTTTTCTTGTAACATATGGTTTTTCCCTAAGGGGTTTTTTCACCATCTATATATTGTAAATGAGTACCTCATCAAGCCATATTGTCGGGACTCATACTTTTATTATTTTAAGAGGAAAATATTTGCCATCCAAATACAAGCCTCTTCCTTATTTATTTTTTTGATTTATGTCTTTTCTCATTGGGTTTTTACCATCTCTTCAAAAAATAAATCATTGTACATGAGTACCTCATCAAGCCTTGTTTTTAGGACTCATTTGTACAAACCACCCCTAGTATCACTTAAGGGGGGTGTTAGAATAAGTGAATATTCTCTTAAGTTCTACTAGGATAGACACACTTGAGTTTCCACTCCTCCATGTGTTAGGTGAACTCTCAGTGGTATATTCATTAGACTTGATGAGTTGTTGTAATCCAACGGCTCTCAATGATCAAATTTGCTATTTATACAAAGTTGATCCCTAGAATAAATCAATGAGTTCTATTTTGTTTCTTCAAATATTGTAATGCTTTGTAGTTATACTCTTGGGAATTCTAACATACAAACCCACAAACCTTTAGAAAATGGAACCTTAAGTAGATAAATTCATAGATGTCTAGAAAATGAAATATTTAGTAGGCAATTTTCAAAAAGCCCAAACCAATAAATTTCTCACTCAAAATCGCACAATGCTTCCAAAAAGTCATAAATCCACACATCTCCAAAAATAAGACCATTAATAAATAGGCCTATAAATCTACAAAAATGGAAATCTCAATAGATAAATCCATATATAACTAGAAGATGAAACCCTTAGTAGAAAAATGCATAAATCTCTAGTAGACAAATTCATAGATCTCCAAAAAATGAATATGTTAGAAAATAAATCCATAGATCCTAAAAAAAATAGAACTCTTACTAGAAAATCCCTTAGAAACCTAAACTAACATGTTTATCAACTTTTTATAGCTAAAAGCCAACAAACACCATAAATATCTAAAAAAATGACCCCTAAGCATACAAGTCCATAAATCTCCAAAAACTAGTTTACTATAAACATTCTAAAATTTTGAACTTTCACCCATTGAATTCACTTTCAAAATTTCCTCCTTTATTTTCTACTAATTGGAGTACATTATGATGCATACCATATTATGCCACCAATATTTTGTGTTCCTCTCTAAGAGCTCCCCAAGTGGTTAACCAGTTAACCACACCATTTTCTTCTTTATATGCATACCACATAAAACTCTTCTAGTGAATCTAGGGATTTTAGTGTATTTGTTACTATATTTTCTACTCTTAATATTGACATAAATATTTTGTTGAGGTAATTAACAATATTCAGTAAGTCTCTCAATTATTACTCTTTTAGCCCCTAACTAAATGATCATGTTTACTCTTGCTAAGACTAGTCTAGCTTCAGCCTAATGACTACTCATAATGCCTAAGCACTTAGTCATTGATCTAACTACCATATCTTAGCTATTACTTAGCATATTTCCTTCTCCAAACTTTTCTATATTACCTTTATAATCCCCATCAAACATTATTTTTAGTCATCCTTTTTTTAAGTGGCTACCACTTGGTCATGATCCTCAAGCCTCTATGAGAATATCCATTCACCCTAACTACACCTAGGTTACAATGTTCACTTATTTAACCTCCTCTAATGACTCTAGACTCTTTTACACTTTAAATGCTTTAACATTCTACACTATGGCTACTATAATATTTTCTCTATTCTCAATTATAGTTTTCTTCTCTACCTTAAAAATTCTTCTATTTCTCTCCAAAAAAACTCCTCATGCATAATGAAAGAGAATTAAATTCCCATTTTGATTCAATATTATAATTTTAAATGGATTCTCCCATTGTTCTATGCATACTTCCATATTATTAGGAATCACCCACACCAACCTAGGGACTAATATTTTGAATGTTCATATAGACAAGGATGGTTTCATCTAAACATAACATTAATTAGCAATGCTTCTCTTGGGAATTCATGCCTTAGTGAATTTTGTAATATTTTCTCCTACCTACTAAGTAAGCCTTTCCATCAATTCTAAAGTTAGCTTATGTTGTGTGGGTCTTATCTTTGCATATGCTTATCTCTTGGGCTAGTTTCATTATCTTTTCATTATTAGGTTTAGTCGGTGCTTACTAACCAAAACCTCATGTATAGTGTGGTGCTTAGGGTGTCATTCATCCTTCAATTTTGATCCGTTCAATTGCTTCCAAAATTTTGGGGGTATATTTATCAAGTTTGGGTGGTGACGCCTAGTGCAATATCCCTTCTAAGAATTTGGTCATTGAGGTGCCATGTAGCCTTTATGCTATATTTCCTTGAAAAATTCAATTTAAATTAGAAATCATAATTAGACTCTACATGTAGTGAAAATTCACTACAAGTATCATAAAAGGATACCACCAAATACATTAATAATCGATTGCTAAAGACTATTAACTAGTTAATATTTTTAGATAGATGTAACTTACATAATTTACAATAACCATTTATCCAAATGGGATTTTTTTATATATACAATATTTTGTGACATAATTTTTGCGTATAATATTTTTTGACATATTTTTTGGTACGTATTTTCTCACAATAGTAATCTTATATACATATTTATCAAAAATCTATTGCACAAGACTGAAAAAATATTATTAAAAATTAAATAATTGAAACTTATTACTTGGAAATATTTATCACTATAAATAGAGTCAAATTATGTAAGCTAATAATTCGTAACTACCCATAATAATCCATGGTTTTTATTTCTTTTTTTCTCAAAAACAAAGGGTTGTACTTGACTCAAAAATTATATTATGAGTGATTATCAAAGATTATATTTAAACTTAAATATAATTTACGTTTATTTCATAATTTTATATGGAATAATGGTGTTGTACTAAAAGTTTCTTAAAATTATTATCTTACATTGTAAAATGTATAAATGAAAGTTTTGTATCTTTAATGAAGGTTCAAATTTCAGTAGTCAACCATAACTTTTAGTCCATGGTGATGTAGAGCAATTGACTAGAAGCTAAGAGTTCCACATTTTAAATAAAAATTCAAATATGACCGATGTACCTTAACATTTTATCTTATGAGTTAAAAGGACTAGGATTTTAATCTTGTCAAAAGATACATGAATAATTGTTAAATTGTTATAATATCACTATGTGATTATGATATAATATTTGTTCTAATATGGCTATGTGATTATGATATAATATTTGTTCTAATATCACTATGTGATTACAATGTAATAAAATATAGGTGGAATTGTTTCAATCCCATATAACCCATTGAAAAAAATAAGAGCAATATTTAAGTAGAAATAAATATCTTATAGAGGGATATACATACCAACTTCAAAATCATTTTGAGTATATGATTGGAAACAATGCAACAATTTTCTTCTAATGAGACATGGATACATTTATTGATGACAATGATAATTTCCATCTTACTGAATAGATTGTGTAGAGAATGTATAGAAAGATCTTTAATTAAAAGCATACATAAATAAGATAGACTAGAAGATGACAATAATGGGGAGCTTTGCTAGAAGGAGAGAAAGTGTCATGATATCATGACATGTTGCAACGTCGCTGCCAAAAGAGAAGTGTCACGATATCGTGACAAGTATCATCGTTGCGGCCAGAGGAGGAAAGGTGTCATGATATCGCGACATGTTGTATTGTCGAGGCTAGAGAAGAAAATATGTCGTGATATCGCGACATGTTGCATTGTCGCGGCCAAAGGAGAAAAAATGTCGCGATATCACGACATGTTGCACCATCATGACCATAAGAGAAAAGGTGTCCTGATATCGCAACATGTTGCATTGTCGTGGCCAAAGGAGGAAAGGTGTCGCGATATCATGACATGTTACAATGTCACAACCAGAAGAGAAAAAGTGTCGCGATATTGCGACATGTTGTATCATCACGGCCTAAGGAGAAAAAATGTCGCAATATCTCAATATGTTGCATCGTCTCGGCAAAAAGATAAAAAATGTCGCGATATCACGACATGTTGCATTGTCATAGCCAAAGAAGGAAAAGGTGTCGCGATATCGTGACATGTTGCATCATTGCGGCCAAAGAGAAAAAGTGTCATGATATCATGACTGTTGCATCGTCTCAGCTAGAGGAAAAAAAGTGTCACGATATCGCGACATGTTGCAGCATCGAGGCCAAAGGAGAAAAAGTGTCACGAAATCGTGACATTTTGCATCATCTTGGAAAAAAGATAAAAAATGTTGCAATATCATGACATGTTGCATCATCGCGGCCAAAGAAGGAAAAGGTGTCGCGATATCATGACATGTTGCATCATCGCGGCCAAAGATAAAAAGTGTTGCGATATCGCGACATGTTGCATCATCGCAGCCAAAGAGAAAAGGTGTCGCGATATCGCGACATGTTGCAACGTCGCGGCCAAAAGAGAAAAAGTGTCGCGATATCATGACATGTTGCATTGCCATGGCCAAAGGAGGAAAAAGTGTCGCAATATCGCGACATGTTGCATCATCGTAGCCAAATAGAAAAAGTGTTGCGATATCGTGACATGTTGCATCATCACAGCCGAAAGAGAAAAAGTGTCACAAAATCATGACATGATGTAACGCCACGACCATAGGAGAAAAAAGTGTCGCGATATCACAACATGTTGCATTTTCATTGCCAAAGGTGAAAAGTGTAGCGATATCACGATATAGGTATCTTTTATTTTTGCTAATTTTTTTTTTTTTTGAAGTGGATTAGGGTTTGGCTACCTATATAGTTTTTTTATGGTAATTGTGGTAGGGGTCCCTCCCTCGAAACCTTCCTTTTGGGATGTAATATGATAAAGAGGTGGAGACCATATCAGTAATTCTATTATCAATCTTTCTTGTAAGCTTCTACGAATTCCATGCTTATATACTAGAAAGAATACTAATGGTTTCATGAAAGTAGTAGATGGATCCCCAATAGTTCAATTGAAAAAAGAATATATTTAAATGGGCATAAAGGATATGCAAAAGAAAGGTCTAATATGCAAATTCATGGATTTTAGATCCCAACTATCAACGTTTAGGGACTAGGAATCTAGAAGTCGGTGAACTAAGGGAGACATTCAAATCATACTTTATCCTAATGGCTAATTCCTAGTGCTCTTTGAGTGTGAAGAGGATTGAGAACATATTTTCCAAGGAGGTTCATGGCTTCTTGGAAGAGTAGGATTATTCACGAAACTTTAGCATATGATATTCTAAGTAAAGGAGGAAATGCCATCTATGAGCCTTGTATGGGTTAGGTTATTTGGATTATTAGTTGAATATTGGAACCTCATCTCCTTTAAAACCATTGGAAACACTCTAGGAACTTTTATGATGGTGTATGACAATACTTATAATTATGAATAAATGATATATGCTAGAATATGTTGTATAATGGACCTCATCAAACCTCTTTCTAAAAAGATCATATCACAAATAGAGGATGAAGCCTAGAAGCAAAAAGTAGGTTTTAAAAACATCTCATTCAAATATTAGATATACCATGAGTATGAACATATGGTCAGAGATCATCCATATAAGTGCTTAAAGCAAATGTAGGAAAAGATTACAAGTTTTTAGAACCTAAAAAGAAAGCATAGTCAAAGAAAAAATAAAATATGGAAATAAATGTGAAACTAAATAATAAAATTTCTCCTATAATTGTTAAAGACCCAACTATAGGAGAAGATCATCAAATGGAGATAGAATTTATGGTGGAACCAGTTCTTGAAGTAATTGCTTGGTCTAAATCAGGGGAAAAGGCGCTACCAAAACTAGATGAAAATATTATTAATAGGTAAATGGATGCACACCTAAATCAAAAATATCAATAAAGGTAAAATAAGTGAGGAGCCAAAACAGAATAGAATAATTCTTAACTATTGTCTTTGAGGGTAAGGTGACTCTTATCACCAAATTCTTAACCCAATCATCCTCATGAGACTCTTTTCATGGAATTTAAGGGGATTAAAATTTAGTTCCCTCAAACATAGTGAAATTAGAAGGATAATTCAGAGATATAATCCAAACATAGTCTTTATTTAGGAGACTCAGTTAATAGTAGAGAATATAGAAATAGTTGGTAAGACTTTGTGGTCCGTGGGTTGGGTATAATCTCTCAACTCTCAAGGAATATCAAGTGGAATTTCTTGTGTATGAGATATAGAGGAATTTTGTGTGCATGAAACTATAGGAAGATGGTGTATTCTAGGACTTCAGGGATAATGGAGACAAAAGGACTAGCAAATCCTATCTATTAGCATACATGTAACCACTACTATATTGTAAAACAAAGGCAATTAAGCTATATCCAAAATCTCAAGCTCTAATTTTCTACTGACCAAATTTTCCTAGGAGGGGGTTTTAACACCATTCTCTCCTTATATGAAAATATGGGAGGGAGAAGAACATTGGATACTATGATTGCATGAGCACTGGGATATCTCCACATGATTGATATTAAGAATAACAATGGATTTATGACATAGAAAAATAGATGAAAGGGACCCACATACATATTAAAATACTTGGATAGGTTTGTAATATTAGATAACCTTATTTGTCCAGGAATAATTCTAAAATCAATTATTTTTTATAATGTAAGATCAAAACATTGGCTTATTTTGCTAGATATTTGGTAGTTTACTAGGAATTATTCACCCTTTAAATTCTAGCTTATGTGATTAAAATATACTTCCTTTAGACTATTAGTTCTTTAGTGGTAGAGGGAAGGAAAGCGAATATATGACACCTAGATGTATTTCTTTGTCAAGAGATTATAGTTTGTCAAAATTAAAATTAAGGAATAGAATTAGCATGAGTTCAAGGATGTGAAAACCAAAAATATAGATTGAGATATAAAATTGGAGTAAGTGAACACTCGTATTCTTTCCTTGGAACTTATAGAGGAGCTTATAAAATAAAATAAAAACCAAGTATCTTATGAGTTAATAGAATGGGAAAGGAGGGAGGATCTCTTATGGAAATATAAATCCAATATCTAGTGGTTGGAGAAGGGGACAAAAACTCTACTTTCTTCCATAAATATCTTCTAGCCAAATGAGTTTCAAAATTTATGCCTTCCTTGAAGACCAATAGAAATGATCTAGTTTACTCCTAGGATGGGATGAAGAAAATTACCATTGACAAATGTATCTTTCCTGATGATTCCTCCATCTCTTGCAGTATCTATATTACCCTTAGCCACTTCATCAAAGTTTAATTTTATCCAACTCTAAGGTGGAGGCTTCCATTTGATAAGATTTCTAGGATTGGTGGTGGATAGACTACAAATACCTTCTATACTTAATATACCTAGCTATATGGCAATATTACCTTTGCTATGGGACAATTTATCATCTTTGATAGAGATTATAGAAATATTTTCTTTCAAGGAATTAAAATTTTTAGCTTCCACATGTAGAGGATATATTTTAACATTTTTGAAGCGAACTTCTCCAGAAAATGGTATGACATATATACATAAAAGAGTACTGCTTATATATTGAAAAATGTCGGCCCATGTCCTTACTATATCCTGTTGTAATTTTGTTTAATTCCAATAATAAGCATTATATATTTTATCATATAATTTAAAAAAAAAAAAAAACTTTTAAAATGTATTATTAAGTTTTAGTTTCTTTTATATTATGAGTGATTATCAAAAATTATATTTAAACTTAAATATAATTTACATTTATTTCATAATTTTATATGGAATAATGGTGTTGTACTAAAATTTTCTTAAAATTATTATCTTACTTTGTAAAATGTATAAATGAAAGTTTTGTATCTTTAGTGAAGGTTCAAATTTCAGTAGTCAACCATAACCTTTAGTCCATGGTGATGTAGAGTAATTGACTAGAAGCTAAGAGTTTCACATTTTAAATAAAAATTCAAATATGACAAAAGTACCTTAATATTTTATCTTATGAGTTAAAAGGACTAGGATTTTAATCTTGTCAAAAGATACATGAATAATTATTAAATTGTTATAATATCACTATGCGATTATGATATAATATTTGTTCTAATATGGCTATGTGATTATGATATAATATTTGTTCTAATATCACTATGTGATTACGATGTAGTAAAATATAGGTGGAATTGTTTCAATCCCATATAACCCATTGAAAAAATAAAATCAATATTTAAGTAGAAATAAATATCTTATAGAGGAATATACATACCAACTTCAAAATTATTTTGAGTATATGATTGGAAACAATGCAACAATTTTCTTCTAATGAGACATGGATACATTTATTGATGATAATGACAATTTCCATCTTAATGAATAGATTGTGTAGAAGGATATTTAATTAAAATTCTACATAAATAAGATAGACTATAAGATGATAACAATGGGAAGCTTTGCTAGAATTTACATGAATTGTCATTGCCATTGCATGTAAAAACTTGAGTAAGGTGGAATGGTTATAGGTATCTTTTATTTTTGCTATTTTAATTTTTTTGAAGTGGATTAGGGTTTGGCGAGCTCTATAGTTTTTTATGGCAATTGTGGTAGGGGTCCCTCCTTCGAAACCTTCCTTTTGGGATGTAATATGATAAAGAGGTGGAGACCATATGAGTAATTCTATGATCAAGCTTTCTTGTAGGCTTCTACGAATTCCATGCTTAGATCCTAGAAAGAATACTAATGGTTGCATGAAAGTAGTAGATGGATCCCCAATAGTTCAATTGAAAAAGGAATATCTTTAAATGGGTATAAATGATATGCAAAAGAAAGGTCTAATATGCAGATTCATTGATTTTAGACCCCAACTATCAACCTTTAGGGACTAGGAATCTAGAAGTTGGTGAACTAAGGGAGACATTCAAATCATACTTTATCCTAATGGCTAATTCCTAGTGCTATTTGAGTGTGAAGAGGACTTAGAACATATTTTCCAAGGAGGGCCATGGATTCTTGGGAGAGCAGGATTATTTACGAAACTTTAGCATATGATATTCTAAGTAAAGGAGAAAATACCATCTATGAACCCTGTATGGGTTAGGTTTTTTGTCAAACGGGAAGAGGGGGACTTAAAATTTCCCACGAGAAGCCATGGAAATTGCTGAAAATTGTTGTATATATGTTGGTTGTTATCCACTGAAGGTTTGTATCTTTGTTGGTAAAAATAATGCTAATGTCTCTGTCTGAGATGGAAATGGTTCTGCCCTCAATGGTTTCTAGGTCCCATTGACACAACAGTCCTCCAAAGGCTCCTTGGGATGGATTGAAAGTAAAATTGCTATTCTTCAATATGGATCTACAGACCTCTGTACTATTTTGTGCATCCAACTTAGTTTCTTTAAGAAGCATGATATTAGTTTTAATGTATTTCCTGATTGATCTGACTATCCTTTGTTTTATAGCCCTGTTGAGACCTCTTACTTTCTAGGACAAAATCTCCATTTAGATGTTTTGGATGTGGATTTCTTACCTCTGTCTATCCCTTCAGACGAAGTTAATTTGGTTCTTCTTTACTCATCAAAGGGAGGTTCCAAGTTTAAATTGTTTGTAATGCATGACAGGATGGTTGATTGGAGACCATTATCAATGGCATCGTCACTATATTTAAGTATTTTTTCAATGTTAGAGGGTCTACCTCTTTTTTCTCACTTCCTGTATCTGCAATGGTTGCAGGTTTGGGTAAACTAGGGAGCTACTCTAGGACTGGAGAGGAAGAAAGGATTTGTTGGATGGAGACTCCTGAGATGGATCTCAAGGAGGGCTTTGGAGACAGGGAGTTGTGGATAGAAAGCTAAACAGATATGGGGATGGTGAGCGTGAGACTGTCATATTTGGAAGGTAGTGAAGGGGATGAGGAGATAGAAGGCAAGATAGAGGGCCTTGAAGCCTTGGGAGGGCTAGTACACAAACCACCGCTAGTGGATGTTGGGATGGTGGACAAGGCTACTGCCAAAGGAGGGCTGGCACCTGAGATCACTACAGAGGACAAAGGGGGGGTGGGTGGGATGGTCTTGAGTCAAAAGGTGAGATGGGATCACCTTACACCATACTTTTACCATGATGAGGGAAAAGGTAGGATTCCCATGAGGATATGGGGATGGTTTTTGGTAGCTTATTAATAGGATCGTCCTTTGAGTCCTGGTGGTTAACAAGTGGGATGAAAGGATTAGATTTAGAGAAGAGAGAACCAACTTGTTTTAATCTAGTAAAAAGGTAGGAAGAATGTTGTGCCTGATGCTGGATCTGCTTACCTTTCTTAGTCTGCAACTTTTTTTAAAACCCTTGGTTCTATATAGAGTTCTTCCTAGCAACATATTTTGAAGGCTCCTTCTTCAGATATGGACACTATGACCTGAGGTACCCCTAAGTTTTGCGCTTGATGTAGTAGGCAGATTTGTTTTTGTACTCGATACCTTGATGCTGCCTATAATCTTTAGTAATGAGGTTGACAAAGGTGGGGAGGGCCGAATCCAGATTAGCAAGAACACATATGTGAGCGCAGGTAATCTTGGATCTAGCTTTGGTAGCAGGATCAATAGCCACTAGCTTGTCTATGGTCTACGCTATACCTTTAAAGGCATTATTGTAGAAAATTTGGGGGGGGGGAGACCATGGAGCTTGACCCATATCAGGGCTGAGTTAATGCTTTGAGTTTTGGGGTCAAAGTATTCTACCCATTTACACAGAAAAAGGCTACGACATCTGAAGAACCATGGGATTCCAGTAAGGATAAGATGAGTTTCGAAGGTATTGTTAAGCCTGATCATTAAAAATTCTCGCGGGAAGGCAACCAAGTCCATATTTTTGGAAAGACACCATTTAGACAAATCCCATTCGCATATAGTTTCAATATCTGACTGAGCTCCAACAAACTTCCCCATTAGGGAGATGGATTCTTGGAAGATCAGAGATTCCATAGATCCACGCGTGAAAGAGACTGCATTACCTGATACTGAGAAAGGTATGGGGATTTGAAAAGAGGATTTACCAGAGGAAGCCCTAACCTTATCAGCAAAGGTGGATGAAGACCATGGGGGTGCTTTGGGGTTATCACCCACCGAAATCCTAATTGGTTCAAAATCGCAATGATTAGCCTCACTATAGGCTGTCCTCATCATCACTAAAAAACCCACCACCTGAAGACCCAAAAATTAGCGATCCACCACCTCAAAGTGATGCAGTACTTCCTAACCCTCCTCTTGTCGCTCCTACCATTGCTCTGCCATCATTTATTTGCATTGTAACATTTACTTATAATATTTAATTAACATCTAGCACTATTAGTTTTATCCTCTCGTTGCCTCTACTTATGTTTGTTTGATAGCCAAATTCAAATTATTAAACTTATATTGTTATATCTCTATGAGAATTGTGATAGAGGAAGAAATCTAAGAAACACATGTTCATTCACAAGGGTTTACATGCGACTACTACATATAAGAGAAGTCCATAAACATACACTAGTAGCCTTGTAATCGGATGGCGTGGTGGTTGTGTTTTGTATTCTTTGCCTGGATAATATGATTGTCCTATCGGTATCGTTGTATTTTAATAATATTTGTTTTGTTTTCCTTGCCTTTACTAATATGCATGCCGTTGTTAGGTACTCGGGTGTAAAGCAATTTAAAGAGCTAAATAGACCACAACCAGTCACACTTTAATTTTAAGTAACTAATGCGCTAATAAGTAGCTACTAATATATACACTTCCAAATGTTTTAAATCTTGAATCCAAGAAACTTAAATATTTCATCCTAAAACATTGAATGAAAATGGCAGTCATAAATTTGAAACATGATCTTTATATAACAAAATCATCTATACTTAGGAAATAAATAAGTTTTGGAAATCCTACACAGATTTACTTCTATTGCAAATTTCAATCAACTCCCGACATCTCAGGCTTACATACACAACTCCTCTCACAATTGACAACATGATGCATTTAAATTTAAATTTAAATATATATATATATATATATATATATATATATATATATATATTATATATATATATATATGAAGATGCATTTGTACAACAATATTATATGAAAATATATATAAATAATTCATTTAATTTGAGATTTATATACACATTCTACCATATAAATAAAATATAGATGGGACTTTAATAATATATTTATGTTTAATCTCTCATATAATAATTCTTCTTTCATGTGATTAAATTGATTCAAAATTATGACACCGATAGAGTTACATAAAACTACAATAATGCAAGCAAAAGTACTTTATCAGCTCAAATAATTTGTGTATATTTTGTTATATAGTTTACTTCAATCTCTTAGGCGCTCTTCTTAAAAAAAAAAAAAAAATCCATGATAAGAATTTTGTGATTATAATTATTTTATTATTTTTTACCAAATTTAAAATATTTATTTATTTTATCTTATTGAGAAAAATTGTCAATTATTAAACCCTTTATATATAAATTCAAGACAAACAGTTTAAAAAAATAATAGGAATAAACAAAGTGACAATAACTATATTACTCCTAAATCGCAGGCTTACATACACAACTCCTCTCACAATTGAGAGCATGATGGCAGACAGTAGCTGTAACAATCTGTTTGTTTGATTACAGGCTATTGCATTTCAAGAGGCAGTATAAGCATAGAAACATATGATATTGGGCTTTTCTGTGACCTGAGTGTTTAACTATTTGTTTTTGACCGCAGCTCTCACTGCTGAACAGAGGACCTCTCCGTCAATACAAAATAAAGACCGGTCAAGAACCGCCCGCAGATCATATTTATTAATGCTGAATATTGTCACCATACAATAATCAATACAATCACAAAAAAGGAAACCTACACAAACAATTTGGACAGTACCTCTCCCTGACATCCAAAGGATTTAGTCTCTTATCTGGGTGAATTGGACTACGAACTTGTCTACGGTTGTAGGATGTTGATCGTCTACGAACTCCGGAGCTGGTTCTATCTCCGTATCCTGCGGGAAAAGAGTAAAGTATGGCAAAGATAGACGAGGAGTCTGACATGCTCCCGCGGTTGTCACTCTGTGCCCCGCGTTGTGAATCCTCTCATTACTCCACGCCCAGAACGCGTCCCCCATAAGAACGACAAAGGAATCACATATGGGCTTCACTTTAACCCACTCATTTGCCTTGGTTCGAACCTCAAGGCCGCCCACGGCATCTTGGTACATTACAGTTATGCAACCATCGTCTGTATGGGCGGGAAACACCTCCTCTGCGGCATTCAAATTTTCAGAAAAGTCATAATAGTTCATTCGGAGGACGCCCCAAAACTCATGAGATCCATAATACTTGCTAACACCGAAGGTTCTGTAAATATGCTTGATGATGTTATCTGCAAGTTCTTTAACGCTGCTTGTATATTCCTCTATAGTTTTGCTGTCAAAAAGATATAATGAAATGCGTTTAGTAAACTGCTAGAAGAAATGTTTTCAATGGTCTACCTCCTAAGAAAGAAAAGAACAGACGAAATCATTTGAATAATCTACCAGATTTCGGGGTTGCCGTCTGGCCATAGCTGCTGTGAGAACAATTGAATTTGTTGCGGATCAGGCACGCCAGGAACGCCAAGGCTTTCGCTATATCTAGACAATTTCGTATAGCTGGAAAGCGCTGTTGAGAATTCGTTTCTCTCTTTGGTCTCTTTGGGGAGCTTGAACGTATGTCGAGCGGCCATATCCATGTTTCCAATAATCTCGCTTCGTATCCCATGATTTACAACCAGAAAGCATCCCCATTCCTCGCAAGCCTTTCTCAGTTTGTCAAGCATGATTTCTGACGAACCAGGATTAAGTCCAGCCCTGTTCTTGGTTAACAAACAAGAAAGATCGATAACAGGGACTTCTGTGCTTTTCTTTCCAGAAGAAGACATGACAAAGATAGTAATAAATTATCTCTATCTCTCGGATTAATGAATTGAGCATAAATCTCAAACGCCTCAATGTAGGCTCTTTTTACACGGTCTTTCTTGCAATAGCGGAACTCGATATTAAAAATTTCGTTACATTCATGCTGGCTGGAGTCACAGCCAAATGACGGGAACTTCTCCAGAAGACGGCACAGCATATATATATATATATATATAAAAGAGCACTGCGTATCTATTGAATAATGTAGGCCGATGTTCTTATTATATCCAGTTGTAATTTTATTAATTCCAATAACAAGTGTTATATATTTTATCGTATAATTTAATATATATATATCTTCTATAAATAATGGTTATATTATGAGTGATTACCAAAAATTACATTTAAACTTAAATATAATATACATTTATTTCATAATAATAATTATATGGAATAATGGTGTTGTATTAAAAGTTTCATAAAATTATTATTTTTGCATTGTAAGATGTATAAATGAAAGTTTTGTATGCTTAATCAAGGTTTAAATTTCATTGATGAAGCTTAACTTTTAATTCATGGGGATGTAGAGCAATTGACTAGAAGCTAAGAGTTTCACATTTATTCAAATCTCATAGATAAACCTTAAGATTTTATCTTATCTTATGAGTTAAAAGGATTAGGATTTTAATCTTGCCAAAAGATACATGCATAATTGTTAAATTTTTATAATTTCGCTATATGATTATGATATAATATATATTCTAATACCGCTATGTGATTATGTTATAGTAAAATATAGGTAGAATTGTTTCAAACCCATATAACCCATTGAAAAAATATAAACAATATTTAAGTAGGAATAAATATCTTATAAAGGGATATACATACCAACTTCAAAATCATTTTGAGCATATGATATGAAACAATACAATAGTTTTCTTGATATTGGTACATTTATTGATGATAGTAATAATTTCCATCTTCCTGAATAGATTGTGTACATAATGTATGGAAGAAAGGATCTTTAATTTAAAGCCAACTATAACAACCCTCCAAAACTCTATTTTTTCTTATACGCCTAATTTATTTGCAAGGATGAGATACTGCAAATGTATTTGTGGTTGCAAGAGACAGGTAAATATTATTGGCAAGATGTTGCAAAGGAAAAAGATCTCCTCAATAGATAAAAGGATTATACCGGTGTAAGGTAAGTCAAGGGAGATGATGAGTGGTGGTGTATTCACTAGTTGATAGGGGTAATGAACCCTATGGGTAATGCATTCACCAACGGTCCATGTAGTATGCATATCATGTAGTTGCATTCATAGGAGTGTTTGATGTTTGATATTTTGTGAAATTATGATGTTGAATGGCAATGAAGATGCTTAATGCATGGGAGCCATAGTTAAAAATTAATGAAACAAATGAAAAATGATTAAAAGAATTTTGAGGTTTAAAGGAAAAATATGTGTGTTCTTTTGAGAAATGAATTTGTTTAAAATTTAATTATATACTTATATATTTATATATTAAAATATAACTTATAGTATAAATACCAATATATATAATCTTAATAAAAACAAATAATGATATTTGTTTTATGGATGCTTTGGAGGTAAGGTAAATAAAAGACTCTAAGCAATGTTATGTTAAAATTAATATATTATAAAATGAATGCAATAATAATTTGAGCATTAAAGGGTAAGCTTGGGCATTCTTTGCAAAAGACAAGTAGGGATTTGTCGGCATAGCTACGGAGGTTAATATGGTTGTTATAATGGAATAGTGGTGACCACTTGGCAAAGTTTTAGATTAGACAAGCTTGAAACTACCACCGATTTTTACGTACAAAGGTGGTGGGAAAAACCATCATCTAGATGGTAAACAAAGGAGAGGAGAGGATGGTAGGTGGTTTCTCAATGGAAGAAGAAAGTGAACCTTGGAATAAAGGAAGGGAATAGAGTACATGAAAAGAAGGAAGACGATTTGAAGGTAAGGCAGAATTAGTAAGTGCTCTTAGATTATAAAAATTTAAAAAAGGTAATGGAAAATTCAATTGTGTTTTGAATTAATGATTTAGGGAAAGCAATAAGGAAAAATCGATTAAAATGTGTGATTCATGTATTGCATGTGCTCTTAAATATTTACTACCTTATTTGTTTTATGTGTTGGTGAATGGCTAAAGGTTGGTTGGTTGAAAACTAAAACTAAATTTAAATCTTCTTGAATTGTTGTTGCTACATGTTGGTTGATTGAAAACTAAAACCAAATTTAAATCTTCTTGAATTGCTATTGCTACATGTTGGTTGATTGAAAACTAAAACCAAATTTAAATCTTCTTGAATTGTTTTTTTTTTTTTTGGTAGTATTAAGAAAGAGAGTTTTAAAGGAAATCCCACAACCTTACATAGCAACTCCCAGAGGGAGAGAAAAATGAACACAACCCAATAAACTATCTCCAAAAGGAGACTAACAACCAACCACCCTAAAGGGGAAAATCCGCCAATAGCACCAAGCAAGAACAAACAACTATCACATTCAAGGTACTATAAAATACGAGAGGAGGTGAAGAAAGTGAATCTTGCACTGACCTCTCAAACACAAAAAGCTAAAGAAAATTTAAATTTTAAAATTTAAAAAGCATGCTTGTCCCACAAGGAATGGGCAGACCCCTATAGCAGGAACAATGAGATGTTGTCCCATCACCTAAAGGTCCTCACACTCCTTACGTACCAAAGAACATAAAATCCCTTAAATACGCACATAGAAAGCATTAACACTACACAGAAGAATTCAAAATTAAAAACCACTCTAGCCCAAAACTATACAATAAAAAACAACCCAAAAATGAAACCAAGCTCTATGGTACCAGCAAGATCAACGATGAAGAACACACCAAAACCATAGAACACTGCCAACCAAACTCAAAATCCTCTCTAAGAAATGGAGAATTTAAACACATCCAATTTGAGTTGTCTACTACAACACCTAAAACTCATTCCTCTAGGCAAACTCAAATTGGGAAGACCACCATAGGCAACAACATAAATGCTCTCACTCTTATCCATTTTATTTTGGTGGCTTCTAGTTTTAGGACCAGGTGACCCTTTCTCCACCATCGACATCGAAGAAAATTATGAGCTTTGACCCTTCGCCATAATGGAGTTTCCTTCTCCCTTTTATGAAGGTGACTTTAAACAATTGACAAAAAGAAATTCCACAACAGGAAAATTTGACAAGGGCACCAGAGAGATTTTAATCATTTCATTCAAAGGCACTTGGATACCTTCATCACCATCCTCCTTGTCCTCCTCAAGACACCCAAAGGAATTAGAAAGAGGTAAATCCACAGAAATATTGGAGGGGTCAGAATGGAGAACCACCTCCAAATTGTGTGGGGAGCAGTTCGGAGAACTCTTCTTGCCAAGCACAAATACCTTTCTAGTGGAGACATGATTCTTAGTATATTTAATTAATAGAGAAGGATAAGATGCAATCTCCTTACATTTATCTGACCTAGGAGGCTTCCTATGTAAAATATTTTACTTCTTAAAAGGGGTTTGGCTAAGGAAGACTCCATATTTGTCTCGCACTTTGGAAAATTATGGGCCTGGGGGGCAGACTACTTAATCTAAGAGCATAGAGTTTGGTGGTGACCCCCAAGCCATAAAAATTATAATCCTATGGTTTATTCTCATAAACCACGACCTGAGTCCATAAACCAACATGAGAAACTAGCTCCATAGAGCTAGGGAGATTTCTCTTGATGTCCACCATAATACACATTCTAACATACTGCCTGCGGTTAGAAGACAAAGAGACTTTATCAAAAGAGATAAAGTCACCAATGGTACTTGCCACAACTTTGAACACAGTCTCATGCCACAAATACGTAGGAAATTCTAGTAAATGAATCCAGACTAGGACCAGATTGACCCTCAGAGTCACCGAGTTGAAATCATGGCCCCACTTTCTAAGAAAAAGCCCTTGATTCCCAAGGAACTAAGGACCACCTTCCAAAATTCTACACACATCCTCCTCATAGGAAATCCGAATAAGAATTTTTTTTTAGGGAGAGTGGTGAAATCCACTGAGCCATGAGGCCTCCACCGTGCCAAAGCCTAGTGTTTTAAAGCATTCAACATTGGCCTACCTTCGACCAACTTACCCACCAAATCCCAAGAACCTTTCCTCAATAGGTAGTTGACTGTGCTATCTGAAACACGAACTTGGCTAGAATCCACATTGACTTCACAAGGAGAAAATGATTCTCCAAAGGACAACCCAACAACCATCTAGGAAAAAGAAGGTGAGGAAAATGAAGGGTTCTTCTCAACTTCCTTACGATTAATAAACCCATCTAGCACTGCAGAGCACACCTTATCTAGATCCCATGACAAAGAAGGATCAACTGCACCATGCATACCCAACCAAAATGAGTTACTCAGATTGAGATCCACCAGATACAACTCACCATCCTCACATACACACACTCCAGAGTACCACATCCTCTAAACAGCTATGTAGATGCCCTAGACACTCCACACATAGATGCTCCAGATGCTCACATGCTAGGGTATAAATATTCTTGAATTGTTGTTGCTACATGTTGTGATGAGTTTAAGCAATAGGAGGTTGTTGTATGAAGAATTAGATGAAAACCAAGAATATTTTTCCTTTTCTGAAATATAAATTGAGGCAGCATGTTGTGTGATGTTGTCGTGGAGTATTTATAGTGATGAATGAATGTTAAAAACTATTGCATGTAGTTTTATGTTCTAAAAATGATGGATGCATGTAGACATAGATGCATTGCATGGTAGAATGATCATTCTGACCCTTGAATTCACCGGATAATTGGATGATGTGAAATAATTATGTGGAGCTTTGCAAAATCTTATGCATACCATTTTCTTTAAGACTACTTTAGCATTCGGGTGTCAATATTTGTGCATAAAGAGTCAAGAGAAATGTTGGGTAATGCCATTTGGGAATCTAGAAAAACATTCTACTTAGGATAATATTGATGTCTAAGTTATATAGGGCTGTAGCTAACCCATTTCATGCACTAGTATTGGGAAATGTGGCTCTTGAATGGAAAAAAAAGTAAAGACTATAAATTGTGTATTGGTATTGAACATATAGTTCGGAAATAAGAGCATGGTTGAACTTAGAAACCTGATGTAAAAGCATTATATCCTCAGATGTTATATTATTTTATTTTCAATTATAAAAATTATTGTAGAGGAGAGTAACTCTTGTATTTAATTTTATATAAGGCAAATTTCAGTGTGTTTTACTCTTCACTTAACATGTTGAGCTTGTATTCATCAGTACTAGTGTAATTGTTTAGATTTAAAATTTCATTTAATTATAATATGGTTAATTGTTATGTGGGTTGTATGCAAAGACGTGAATCTTTCATCTCCATTTATTTTTCATGGTACAAGTGTTTGACAATGGGAAAAAACCTCTTGATTGTAAATTTATTGCTTAATTCAGTTTTGAATACATAATTTCGTACATCATGAATGAAGTCTTTTTCCATTTATTCAAATGAGATGTAGCATGTCT
Organism: Wollemia nobilis; assembly: GCA_028583015.1. NCBI lineage: Eukaryota > Viridiplantae > Streptophyta > Pinopsida > Araucariales > Araucariaceae > Wollemia > Wollemia nobilis. The sequence continues at coordinate 1,238,059 of JAQPPZ010001273.1, read as the reverse complement.
GGAATCCATGGTGGTTTACTTTATTTTGGATTACACCATTTCAAATTGGAAATAAAATGATTTAGATGTCTATTTTTAAAATAAAAAATAAAATACCCCAAATAGTCCTTAAAAATTTGTGATGTATTGATGAATTAAGTAAAACTTTGGGTATAAAAGGATGGGTCTAGACTGACATCATATTTACAGTTTACTTCTTCTATTTGAAAGCCATATAACAAGATTATAGTATGGTTTAAACATAGGAATTTCTAAAACAATTAGTATACAATATTCTAGCTTAGTAGAATCGTGAAAGCTTAATTCTTTAGGGAAGAATATCCAATTCTAACAAGGGTCGGGTATGAGAGTCTATAAGAAAAGCTTTTCAAATTACATCCAAGCATAAGCTAAATAGAGATAATAGATGGAACCCTTTGTGTGAAATCATTCATCATGGTTGTTTCAGTCAAAACAAAGAGAGTATTAGTGAATGGAATCTAGCAAGATTCATGTTTCTTTTAAAATGCTCTTCGAGATTATTTATTATGGATTTTTTACCCATAACCTAGTCAGTTGCAAGTAAATCGTTTAATCATTTAATTGTGTAGTATAAGTGTTGTGGAACAATAAGAGTAGAGAAGATGTATTTCCTTTTATTAATTTTAGAGGTAGTGTATATTAGTTAAAGAGAGGAATTAGATAGTAATATTGAAATAAAATAGTAGTGTGGATTTGTGATTTATCTACTATGCTTTCAGGGTATTTAATTTTTGATCAACCTTAACCACATTAGAGAAAGTTAGCCTTTAATTTATTTACTATGCTTTCAAGGTCTTTAATAGTTAAATTTTTATAGTCAATTCCAACAATAGCTAAACTTGTGATAAGTGAATTTTAGAATTGTGGACTTAACAAAATTTAAAATGTAACCTAAGGTTGTGGGTAGGAAAACCTTGATTAAAAAATTAATATTACAGAAAGGATAATATTGAGAAGATAATATAAATGGTGTTGCAGGTAGGCAATCACTATGGAAATAAGTTTTAATGATGAAGTGGGTAGGCATTCATAATGGATTAGGGCTCTAACCATACTTTTAATAGAAAAAGAGTTAGAACAGGAGGTAACAAAGAGTTGTATGGGCATCTCTTCTAGGTTATCCTTGCTAGTGATGAGTGGTAAATTGTGTTAGACTATGTGACATCATGTTGGTTAATCTACACAAGATTCCAGGTGCTACCAAGGTATTGGTAAGACCTTAGAAAATGCTCCAAAAAGAGTGGATGATCATCTAGGTCGAGCATGTATGCACCAAGTATTACATGACCTAAAAATTTAAGTTTATAAATTTATGTTAAGACATGGGAAAGTCATGCATCACACCTCTAGGTGTTATGGGCCATAGAGAAAAATAAACCCATTTTTTGAACTTGGAATCTCGAGAGGAGAGTGAAGTTAAAAAAAAGGCAACTATTCAGGATTTGGCCAATCTCGATCTCATAAGTATTTCGACTACAGTGGAATGACTCTCATGAATATGTAATTAACATGCTCATACTAGAAAGGAAATAATATATATATAAAAGAAATTTTATCAAAATTAAAGCCTTTGATGTTGGATAACCAAGTGGGTAGACATGGGGTGAATGGACAACCAAGTGGGTATACTTTGGTTGTTACTCCAATATAAATAAGATAGGCTAGAAGAAGATAATAGTGGGGATCTTTGTTAGGGTTTTCATGGATTGTTATTGCCATTGCATGCAAAAACTTTAGTAAGGTGTAATGGTTACAGGTAATTTTTATTTTTTCTATTTAATTTTTTTTGAAGTGGAATAGGGTTTGGCTAGTTTGGTAGCTTTGTTATGGCAATAGTAGTGGGGAGTCCCTACCCCCAAACCTTCATTTTGTGATGTAATATGATCAAGAGGTGGAGACCATACGGGTAATGCTATGATCAAGAATCCTTGTAAGCCTCTAAGAATGCCATGCTTAGATCCTAGGAAGAGTACTAATGGTTGCATAAAAATAGTATATGGATTCCCAATAGTTCAATTAAAAATGGAATACCTTTAAATAGAAATAAAGGATATGAAAAAGAAATACCTAATATGCATATTCATGGATTTTATATCCCAACTATCAATATTTAGGGACTAGGCATATAGAATGTCGTAAAATAAGGGATACATGTAAATCATGCTCTTTTCCAATGGCTAATTCCTAGTGCTCTTTGAGTGTGAAGAGGATCGATAACATGTCTTCCAATGAGGGTCATGGATTATTGGGAGAGTATGATTATTCATGAAAGTTTAGCATATGATATTCTAAGAAAATGAGGAATACCATCTATGAGCCCCATATGGGTTAGGTTATTTGGGTTACTAGTTGAATATTGGAATCCCATCTCCTTTGCATCCTTTGGAAACACTCTATGAGATTTTATAATGGTGGATGATAACACTTACAATTTTGAACAAATGATACATGTTATAATATGTGTTCTAATGGATCTCATCAAACCTATTTATGAAAAGATCATATTACAAATAGAGGATAAATCCTAGGAGCAAAAAGTGGATTATGAAAATATCTCATTCAGATGTTGTATATACAGTGAGTATGAAAATATGGTGAATGATTATCCATAGAAGTTCTCAAAGAAAATGTAGGAAAATATTGCAAGTTTTTAGAAACCTAAAAATAAAGTATAGTCAAAGAAAATAGAAAATATGGAAAGCAATATGGAACTAAATAATAAATTTGCTCCTTTAATTGTTGAAGACCCAACTATAGGAGAAGAATATCAAATGGAGATAGATTGATGGTGAATCCAATTTTCGAAGCAACTACTTGGTTCAAATTAGGGGAAAATGCACTACCAAAACTATATGAAAATCATATTAATAGGTATATTGATGTAAACTGAATCATAAAGGTCAACAAAGAAAAAATAAGTGAGGAGCCAAAAAAGAAGATAATAATTCTTAACTATTGTCTTTGAGGGTAAAGTGACTCTTATCACCAAATTATTATCCCACTCATCGTCATGAGAATATTTTCATGGAATGTAAGGGGGATAAAACTTAGTCTCCTTAAACATAGTGAAAGTAGGAGGATAATTCAGAGAAATAAGCCAAACATAGTATTTATTTAGGAGACTCAGTTAATAGTAGAGAAGATAGAAATAGTTTCTAAGAATTTATGGCCCATGGGTTGGGTAGAATCTCCCAACTCCCAAGGAACATCAAGTGGGATATCTTGTGTATGATATCCAAAGAAATTTGTTGTGCATGCAACTATCAAAATATGGGTTATTCTAGGACTTCAAGGGCAATGGAAACAAAAGGACTAGAAAATCCTATCTATTAACATATATTCAACCACTTATTCTAGGAATTCAAGGCCAATGGAAACAAAAGGACTAGAAAATCCTATATATTAACATATATTCAAACACTACTATATTGGTGAAATGAAGGCAATTAGACAATATCCAACATCTTAAACTCTAATTTTCCAATGACCAAATTTTTATAGGAGGGTATTTTAACACAATTCTCTCCTTATATGAAAATATGATGGGGAGAAGAACATTGAATATTATGACTAATTAATGCATGAGCACTTGAGGTATCTCTACCTGATTGATGTTAAGAATAACAATGGATTTATGATATGGACAAATAGATGAAATGGACCCACATACATGATTGAGTGCTTGGATAGGTTTGTAATCATAGATAACATTCTCTATCTAGAAATAATTTCAAAATATATTATTTTTAATAATTTACGATCAAAACATTGGCCTATTTTACTAGAACTTTTGCAGTCTAGTAGAAATTATTCACCCTTTAAATTCTAGCTTATGTGGTTCAAAGATACTTCCTTTAGGCTATTAGTTATTTAGTGGTGGAGGGAAGGAAAGCCAAGATATGGCACCTATATGTATTTCTTTATCATGAGATTATAGTTTGTCAAAATAAAAATTAAGAAATGGAATTAGCATGATTTTAGGGATGTGAAGGCCAAAAAGGTAGATTGGGATATAAAATTGGAGTAATGAACACTCAGATTCATTCTTTGGGACATATAGAGGAGCTTAGAAAAGAGGAAATCCAAGTATCTTATGAGTTAATAGAATGGGAAAGGTGGGAGGAGCTATTATGGAAATAGAAATCCAAGATCTAATGATTGGACAAGGGGACAAAAAATCTACTTTCTTTTGAAAATCTACTTTATTTCATAAATATTTAAAAACTCACATATAAACTATTAATTTTAGTCTTAATAATCCTTCATAATGAGTAGTTGTTTTGTGAATAAGCTTTGTTATACTATGTTCCTGACGTATAAATATTTTTATGTTTAATATATGTTTGATAACATCTATCTCCCATGAATAATTTACCTTAAGTAGTTGTTTTGTGAATAAGCTTTGTGATACTATGCTCCTAATGTATAAACATTTTTATGTTTAATATATGTTTGATAACATCTATATTCCATGAATAATTTACCAATCTAAATTTTGGTTATAATGTAAACTAAAAGACATTATCTAAATTAAATGTTAGCCTTTAAATGTAATGGTAAAATACTACTATGCTCTACACAATGTTTTTCAATAAAATTTGTAACAAATATAAAATGGATACAAATTTAAAACTATCAGCTATAGGTATTTCTAAATCATCAATCTCATAAACTTTGTGAAATATAAAATACAATTATGTATGTATAATAAAATAATTTTATATTTTAATAATTTTTAAATTGTGCACCTATACAATAAGTTATGTTTAAAATTTTTAAGTTTTAAATTATTTATTTAATTCACTTATAATATTTAATTACCCTCTAGCACCAATATTTGCATCCTTTATTTATCTCTACTTATGTTTGTTTGGCCAAATTCAAATTATTAAACCTATATTGTTATATCCCTATCATTGCCGAATTCAAAGTTTGAGAATTTTGATAAAGGAAGAAATCTAAGAAACACATGTTAATTCACTTGGTTTATATTATATATTAGACTACTATTGAACAACTATAAATATTATAATTGATCACCTCATCAAGTAAATCACTTACAATTTTATATAAGAAACAAAATCAAGTAAACCAGTTATAATAAAATTGGCATGGATGGATGGGGTGTTGGAGTAATTATGGTAGGGGGTGGATGGCTGTTTTTCTTCCCTATGGCACCTTTGAAGCATCCATTTTTCAAATTTCAAGTTCCAAAACCTACCTGTATTTGCACCTTAGTTGTCAGGGAATGTCCCGAAGCTTTCCAAGCTTCCGTTGAAATATACTCTCTGCCCAAGGTCCTACTTTTACTTTTCACTTGAGGTACAGGATTAGGTTTGCATACTAGCCTTGGGTTGCTCCATGGTTGCCTTTTCCAATTTTGTTTGAGTTTTGGTGGCTTATTTTCCATTTTTGCTATTAGGTAGGCCCATAGGATGGAAAAATATCCTTTCATCAGGATTGGTTCTCCTACTTTCTTCTTTGGAATTCATACCTTTGAATATCCACTTTCTTTTTATCACCCTCGATGATGTTATTTTCAAGGTGTCCCTTAGCCTTTGCTCCATATATTCATTGTCTCTCCTTTTTTCTAGTTGGAGGTGTGGTGGGGCCTTGTCTTCTGGGTCAGGGGCTGGGTGGCAATTTTTATTCTCCTTGTAATATTGAAAGTTGGCTCGTGCCCATAGTTGGGTTTTTTGAGCTCCTTATGCTTTTTGTGTTCTTATTTTTCCCATGCATACTCTCCTCCCCTATGTGTTCATGTGGAGATGTTCTGGTATTCTCGGTGCTTGTGAGATGTTGATGGGAAGATTTCACATATTTGACTTTGGTGTCTTCATGAGGCCTGGTTCAGGTAAGATGGTGTTTTTATTCTCAAGTCGTGTTTGGGGCCTTTTATGCTATGTTGTGTGTGTAGACGATTTTCTTCCTGGTCTTCTTGTTTGGTCTGTAGTTGGTATTTTTACCTGGTGTATTGTGTCCTTATCAAATATGGATAAATATAGAGTTTGTAATCATAATTCTAAGAAGTCCAATTCAAGGGTGGAACCTACATATTTTACGATGGATGAGGATTTTTTGTCTATTCTGAATGCGGAGGGTTTGATGGATTGCATCCAGAAATTCCATGGCCATAATCATATTCTCTCTCAATGGATGGCTATTACTTGGAAGGAAGATTTTATTCATGTTGGATCATGGTCTTTTGAAGTATCGATGGATTTGGTCAGTCCACCATAGTTTTGGAGTTAGATGGTACACCTCATAATAGGGAAAGACACTCGTTATTATAGGAGATTCACATATTTTTGGATGAACATGAATTCCTGTCGAGAATTCAAAATGGTTTTAGTGCTATGGAATAAGGTGATAAAGGTGATAATGGATTTCTTCACTCTGGATTCTTCTTACGACATTATTCAAAGTTTTCATGCCATGTTCTTTAATCACCTCCGTCTGGCAGAGTTGGATGCACATCCCTTTTGTTCCTTTTCAATTCAATGCATAAATCTATGTTGGCTATGCAAGGTTGGCAGGGCTAGGTTCCCCTACGCCAGGTTTTGGCTTTGTTGGTGTTCAAACATCCTACTTTGGAAAATAAAGTTGTGACGGATGATATTTTGAAGACCTTGAGCTCTATTTTTATTTTTGTGCCTCGTGATCCCTCACGAGTTTCAAAAATTTTGAGTTTAGAATATGAATATGTGTATTCTTTCTATTTGGGATCGGGATCAAAAAATATGTCTCACAAAGAGTTTGATTCTACTAAAGGGGTATGGGGATCAGTAGTGAGAAATTCTCCTATTGAGGTAGTGAAGAATCCTATGGTGTCTCCTGTCACTTCTCTAGTTGTGGAAAGTGTTTCTATGGGTGTTTTTCTGGAGAGTGGTAGTGCTCATAAATTTGTCTGACTAATTGGAAAAAGGATATATTTGGTGGGTTCTACCCCATTTCTAAGGTGGATGATGGGGGCGATGAGGTGGAGGTTCTTCCTACACCTTCCATCAAAGTCAAGTCTGTGGCTGATGTATTCTCTCCAAGTAAATTATAGTGAAGAAAAGTGCTATCCACCACAATCTTCACCTGATGGACATCAAGCAACATGCAGTTTGGCGCTCTATTAAAATGGCTTTGTATAATACTTAGGAAGCTGCCCATATATCTAGAAATATTATTCATGAATTTTATTATTTAATGGAGAACCAACTCGGTTCTCTCACATGTTGATTCATCTGGTTTTTCTTGGGTTTGTGGGCCTCTCATTCTATTTGTTTGCTTGTAGTGTATGTTATGTTTTTTATGTCTGTGTTGTGATGTGATATGTAAAAGGTTGTGGGGCCCCTTTCAAAAACCTCTTTTCTCTTAATATTACCAAAAAAATACCAGTTACAACAAAATTAAATAAGTATAATTTAATTATTTGATGCCTTAATAAGTAACTATTAATCTATATGCACTTCAAACCGTTTTAATCTTGAATCCAATAAACTTAATTATTTCATCATAAAAAAAGAATAAAAATGGAAGTCATAAATTGGAAACATGATCTTCATATACCAAAATTATCTATAATTACCAAATAAATAAGTTTTAGAAATCCTACCCGAATTTACTTCTATTGCAAATTTCAATCAACTCCTGATATCGCAGGCCCACATACACAATTCCTCTCACAATTGACAACGTGATGGTATTTGTAACACATTTTTTGTTTGATTATAGCCTATTGCATTTCAAGAAACATAGGACCTAATATAAGCATAGAAACATATGATATTGGGTTTTTTTGTGACTTGAGTGTTTAACTATTTTTTTATGAACGCAGCTTACACAACTGATAGGTTTGAGGTTTGTTCTCATATATCACAGACTAAGATAAACAACCAATATGGGAAAGAAACTCTATAGATCTTGGAAGCTATTTTCCATATCCACCATAATTTACATTCAGAAAAATTATCTTCGTGTAGAAAAGAAAGATAATTTATCAAAGGATATGAAATCCCCTATCACCTTTGCCACCACCAGGAAAATACTCTCATGCCATAAAAAAGTTGGCAACTCTAGAAATCAAACCCAAACTAGAACAATATTCACTCTTTGTAAATTTAGATTGAAATCAACTTCCCAACGCATAATAATAAGACCATGATTACTGAAATACCATGGGCCTTCTTCCAAGATCTTCCTGGAGTCCTCTTGATACGAAATATTGATAAGGAAGAAATTATGGGGAAGTGTAGCAAGGTCTAAGGATCCACTTGGGTTACACCTTGATAACACCTAGTGTTTAAGCACATTCAAATTTGGTATCCCTCCCACAAACTTGCCAACAAGGTCCCAAGAGCCTTTCTTCTATAGAGATTTGACCATATTATCCGAGATTTGAATCTAGAAGGACCCTGAAATAACTTCACAGGGTGCAAAAATCTCGTTAAAACTTAGGTCAGCCACTGCATCAGCATAGGAACGAGAAGGTATAACTTCCTTTCCAACACCCCATCTCTAATCTTCATAGGATCTCAAGAGATGGATTAAATCGAAGTACATAATTTACTTGCCCAAAAGGGATCCCAAAAATTGAGGTTCATAGAGTCAACTTCACCATTTACATCACCCACATACCACATTATCCTTGACTTGAAGCACACTATAAATGCTAATAATTGTTTCCTGAAATCTCAATGTAGTTACAAATTATTAGCTTACATAATTTGATTCTATTTATAGTGATAAATATTTCCAACTAACAAGTTTCAAATATTTATTTTTTAATAATATTTATTTTATTCGCGTGCAATATTTATTTTATAAATATATTTATAAAATAAATATTTTCAGAAAAGACATGTCAAAAAAATATGTCGAAAAATATTATGCACAAAAATTATGTCACAAAATATTGTACATGTAAAAAACGCCATTTGCATAAATTGTTATTGTAACTTATCTAAGTTACATCTATCTAAAAAAATAATTTATTAATAGTATTTAGTAGTCAATTATTAAGGTGTGTGGTGGTATCCTTCTATGACACTTATAGTGAATTTTCACTATATGTAGAGTTCAATGGTTATTTTCCATTTGAATTGAAGTTTCCAAGGAAAGCTAGAACAAAGGCTACAAGGTACCTTGATGATCAAATTATTACAACACGTCTTGCACTATGAGTCACCACCCAAATTTGATAAAATATATTCCAAGAATCATGGAAGTAGTTGATGGGAGAAAAATTGAAGGATGAATGAAACTACAAGCACCACACTATACAAGAGGTTGTGGTTAGTAAGCATTGATTGAACCTAATAATGAGGAGGACATGCCACTATTACAAGAGCCAAGCATATAAAAATATAGGGCCAACACAACCTAATCCAACTTTGGAATTGGTAAAAAGTATTCCTTAGTAGGCAAGAGTAAATATTACAAATATAACCAAGGCATAAATTCCCAAGAAAAAGAAGGCTCATTAATGCTATGTTCATATGAAACCATCATTGTCTATAAGAGTATTCATAATATTAAACCCCAAGTTGGTGTGGGTGCTTCCTAATGATATGGAAGGATGGATAGAATAGTAGGAGAATCCATTTAAAATCGTAACATTGAATCAAAATAGGAATCTAATTCCCTTTCATTATGCATAAGGAGTTTTATTGGAGAGAAATAGAAGAATTTTTAAAGTGAAGAAGAGATATACAATTGATAATAGAGAACACATCATAGCAACCATAGTGGATAATGCTAAAGCATTAAAAGTGTATAAGTCTAAAGTCATTGGAGGAGGCTAAATTAAGCCAACATTATAAACTAAATGTAGTTAGGGTTAATGGCAATCCTCATGGAGGTTTGATAAATATGAATAAGTGATAGCCACATAAACAACGATGGCTAAAACTATTGTTTGATGGATATTCTAAAGGTAATCTAGCAATAGTTGGAGGAGGAGTATTACTAAGGGATAGCTAGGAAATGGTAGTCAAATCAATGACTGAGTGCTTAGGCTTTATGAATAGTCATTAGGTTGAATCTAGACTAGTCTTAGCAAGAGTAAACATGATCGTTTAGTTGAGGGCTAAGAGATTAATAATTGATAGAGATATAAATATTGTTAATTGTCTCAATAAAATCTTGATGATAATATGGAGAGTAGAAAATATAGTAATAGATACACTAAGATCCCTTGATTCACTAGAAGAGTTTTATATGGTACACATATAGAGAAGAAAATAGGGTAACCAATTGGTTAGCCAATTGGGGATCTTTTAGAGAGGAAAGTAAAAGATGAGTACCATCATATGGGATGCATCATAATGTACTCCAATTAGTAGCAAAGGAGGGAGGAAATTTATAAAGTCAAGTCAATGGGTAAAAGTTCAAAATTTTAGAATGTTTATAGTAAATTGGTTTTTGGATATTTGTGGACTTGTATGCATAGGGGTCTTTTTGTTAGATATTTATGGGATTTGTTTACTTTTAGTTATGAAAAGTTGAGAAATATATTGGTTTAGGTTTTTAAGGGTTTTTATGCTAAGAGCTCCATTTTTGAGAATTTATGGATTTATTTGCTAATGGATCTATTTTTAGGATATTTATGAATTTGTTTACTAAGAGTTCATTTTTTTGAGATCTATGCATTTGCCTACTAAGGGTTCCATCTTCTAGTGACACATGTATTTATCTATTGAGGTTTCCATTTTTTGTAGATTTATAGGCCTATTCATTAATGGTCTCATTTTTGAAGATGTGTGGATTTTTGACTTTTTTAATCATTGTATAGTTTTAAGTGAGAAATTTATTGGTTTCGTTTTTTTAGGAATTGCCTACTAGGGATTTAATTTTCTACAGATCTATGAATTTGTCTACTTAAGGTCCCATGTGGATTTACATGCTAAGGGTTCTAGTTTCTAGAGATATGTGGACCTATCTACTAAGGGTTCCATTTTGGGGGGACTCATTAAAGATATGAATGAAAAGAGACTAATAATTATTGTATATTTATAGAGTTTTCCAATAAGGTAGTCCAATATTTTGAATATCTTGTAGTCTTAGATGAGACGTTTTGGTTGGTAAGACTAGAGTACAATCTATGAGGGCCTTTTCAAAAACCCATATTTTACCCTAGTAAAAAATGGTTTAAGCAATTGATATCATACATGAATTTTATATAAAGGTTATGCTCAAATTTATGCATCAAATTCTTGTCTTAAAATAGATAAAAGAAGAAAATATGAGGAAGATTATCAAATGGAATTATAAAATGATCATCCAATATTGTTTTCTCCATAAAAGTAGCTACAAAAAAAATATAAATAATTTATCTTCCCTCACCTTGATTATTCTTTTTGTCCTCTTTCATCTTCTTTGTCTAGTTGTAGTCTAGTACAATGGGTTCAATTTCTATTAAAATAAATAGATCCCAATAAAAGATTATTTGAACTGGTTTTAACATTTGAAAAGACCATATTATATATCTCACTAATTTTTTAGTTAAAAAATTATTCAAAGTATGGATTTTATTAGCTAATTATTGGTGTAAGGGAAATCTACCATAAGAATATGCATGTGTACAACAATATTATATGAAAAAATATATAAATAATTCATTTAATTTAAGATTTATATACACATTATACCATATAAATATTTTATAGATGGGACTTTTATAATCTATTTATGTTTAATCTCTCATATAATAATGTCTATTCTTCTTTCATGTGATTAAATTGATTCAAACGTACAAGATCATCACACCTATAGAGTTACATAAAACTAGAAAGATGGTTGCACTACTCTATGATGCAAGCAAAAGTACTTTAGCAGCATCAAATAATTTGTGTATATTTTTTTATATAGTTTACTTCAATCCTAGAATAGGATATGTTAGGTGCTCTTGCTTACCAAAAAAAAATTAGCTATAAGAATTTTCTGATCATAATTATTTTATTATGTTTGACCAATTTTGAAATAATTATTTATTTTATTTTAATGAGAAAAATTGTTTATATATGCATTGAATGAACTAGATAAGATAATATTAAAAATATCAACCATAACAATTATTATATCATTTAAGACAAATAGTTAAAAAAATAACCAGAATAAACAAAGTGATAACTTAACCTAGATGATAATAACTATATATGAAAAAATAAATCTCTTTTTACTCCTAAGTCGTAGGCTTACATACACAACTCCTCTCACAATTGACAGCATGATGGCAGACAACAGCTGTAACAATCTTTTTGTTTGATTACAGGCTATTGCATTTAAAGAGGCAGTATAAGCATAAACACATATGATATTGGGATTTTTTGTGACCTGAGTGTTTAACTATTTGTTTATGACCACAACTCTCATTGCTGAACAGAGGACCTTTCCTTAAATACAAAATAAATAACGGTCAAGAACCGCTCGCAGATCATCTTTATTAATCCTGAATATTGTCATCATACAATAATCACTACAATCACAAAAATGGAAACCTACAGAACCAATTTGGAAGCCTACACAACCAATTTGGACAGTCTCTTCTCTGGGGAAATTGGACTATGATCCATAATAATTTCATTATAGCGTGTGGTATCCTTTGCCATATCTTCAATTTTACAGTCTTTTTCTTGTAGTTGTCCTCAACTACTTTCTACTGATTTTTCTATTTGGCCAGTTGTTAATTTTGTGGTACTAATTGAGCTTCCAATTACTTTGTACGCTCTTCTGCCTACTAGATCACAACCTATTTTTCTAGGGGAGTTCCAAGTTGCTTTGTTCCTGAATACTTGTCCGTATTTATTCAATTTGTTCTGAAATACCCATTTAATATCGATTACATTTTTATTTGCGGGTCTTGGTACTAACTCCCAAGTCTCATTTTTTCGATCTGATCTAATTCTTCATTTACTACCTTTACCTAAATTTCATATTTTATTGCATCAACAACAATTTTGGGCTCAATGTTAGATAATAAAGAGTAGTTACTTACTAATATTCTTCTTGTATGAACACCAACTGTGGGGTCTCCAATTATTTGCTCTCTAGGATGATCTTTTACGCCAGCTGCTTGTTTTAAATTTCTTATTTTCTTCCACTTCTGAATCACTGTTTGAATCCTTTGAGTCAATTTTTGGTTTCTTTTCTGTTTCCTTTTCCTCATCTCCTTCAATGACCTCTTCATAATTTGGATCGTTCTCTTCATAGCTAATTACTCATTATCTTCCTTCATCAACTTTAACATCGAAACTATTCATAATTTTCCTTAGCCTCTTGTTGTAGCATTTGTAAGCTTTGTTTTTTGATGAATAGCCAATAAAAATACCTTCATCTGCTCTATCTTCAAACTAACCAAGGTTTTCTTCAGTTCTTTTGATGCAACACTTGCTACCAAAAACTTTAAAGTATCTTGATGTTGGCCTTTTACCAAACCACAACTCATAAGGAGTTTTGCTTTCATGCGTCCTCAACATGCACCTATTTTGGATGTATACCGCAGTATGGATTGCCTCTTTCCAAAATTTATCTGCTACTTTGCTCTCAGTCAACATAGTCCATGTCATTTCTTGCACTGTCCTATTCTTTCTTTCTACCACACCATTCTACTGAGGTGTCTTGGCTGCTAAAAATTGTCTCCTAATGCCATATTTTTTATAATACTCTATGAAATCCTCTAAAATAAACTCTCCTCCTCTATATGACCTTAAAAATTTAATCCTTTTTCTGTTTGATTCTCAACTTGGTTTTTGAAAACCTTGAACATCTCAAAAGCTTCTGATTTATGTTTCAAAAATAGTACCCATGTCATCCTAGAATAGTCATCTATACACAACATGAAATATTTGTCATCGTTTAAGCTTTGCCTTCTCATGGGTCCACATAAATCAGTATGTACTAGTTCCAAAGGTTTGCTTGTGTAGTACTCTTTTGTTTTAAATGAGACTCTAGTTTGCTTCCCCTTTTGACATGAAGCACAAATGTTATTTGATAGTTTACTTCTCACTGCTTTCTTTGAGTTGATTTTTACTAGATTGTCAAAACTGATATGACCAAGCCTCTTTTGCCACAACCAATTCTCCTCTTCCTGTCCAATCAAGCAAGCTCCTTCTAAATTCTTTGAGAGGGTGTACAAGTTTCTAGATATCCTTGATCCAGTTGCTATCAACTTTCCATTGTTTGCCTTTTTTACTACATAACCTTGCTTCTTAAATATCACTTCATGACCTCTATCACAAATCTGACTTACGCTCAACAAGTTATGCTTCAGAAAAACCACAAACAAGACTTCTTTTGACTTGATTTTTCTATCACTAATCTTAAATTAACCTCTGCCAACTATCTTAGCTCCATCATTATTTCCAAACTAAACTGTACCACCTTCATATTGCTGCAACTTCTCAAATTTTTGTTTGTCACCTATCATATGACTAGAGCATCCACTATCAAGTATCCATGGTGCTAATTTATTCTGCGCTTTAAATGCCATATGTACGATCAAGGATTCATTTTATTCCTTAGGTCACTCTTTTTCTTTCCACTCAGGTTTGATTACAATTTTGGGCTCTTGTTTTGTCTTTTCTTTTTCAGTAGCTTATGCATGTTTTTTGGGAAATTTTCTATTTTGTATTTGGCTGAAATTTTCTTCCCTGAAATTGATTTTTTGCAAATGTACTTCAACAATTTCTTGCAATATGCCCAAAATTATGGCAATTATAACATTCTACTGCATAATCCATCAAAGATGAAAAAACATTTCTATTGGTAAAATTCCTTGGTTCTACATTATACTTACAATCTGAGATCTTATGTCCATAACCATTGCATTTAAAATAGTAACCAGAAAAGATATGATTGAACCTAGGTTGTGGTCTTTGCCATGTTGTCGTAGGAGCCATAAATCTTCTTCTTATTTGATGTGTCACATTGGTGAAACCATCATTGTCAATTCTCCTTTCGTGCCTTGCATTATTACTTTCCTTTGCATGATTCGTTTTTGCTTGATCAACCTGTTTCTTCTCTTCATTCTTTGTGGATTCTTTATTTATGGCCTTTGATCCATTTGACAATT
The DNA here is from genome assembly GCA_028583015.1 of Wollemia nobilis. Lineage (NCBI taxonomy): Eukaryota > Viridiplantae > Streptophyta > Pinopsida > Araucariales > Araucariaceae > Wollemia > Wollemia nobilis. The sequence goes on along the minus strand of JAQPPZ010001273.1, from coordinate 1,222,980 downwards.
CTCCTTCATCAAAAACCAAACCAAATTTAATTCCTGTAGTCTTTAGTTTATTTATGATCTTATCCAACTTCATAGAAATTTCTTCACGTTTGTGATAACAACTAATTTTTTGATTCATCTTTTCTAGCTGCATTCTTAAACCAACAATCTCTTCTTCTAGCTTGTTGCAATAATCTATTTTCATGGTTATTTGTACTTCAAGATCTTTGAATATTTTCTTGGATTCTTCTATCTGTACTTTCAAATTTGTTATGATTTCATTTTCATCCTCAAGCTTTCTTGAAATTTTCTTATTTTTTTTCTTTTATCTTCAATTCATCTAGAGCTGCAATTAGTTCCTCTTCCAAATTCACTTCTGCGTCAATTTCTTCTTCATCACATTTTTGTTCTTTTTCTCATTTTTCTTCTTTGAGTGCCATAAAAAGAGCTTCACTTGATTCCTTTTCAAAATACTCACTAGAGCTATATTCTAATGAACTGACATTCTTGGAGATGAAACTTTTCTTATTGAAGTTGCCTTTTTCTAAAATTTGTTTTTTTCTTCTAGTCACTTCTTTCATCGTGCGATCCTTCATCACTTATGTCCTTCTCATTAAGTGGACATTTAGCTGTAAAATACCCAATGCCTCCACAGTTGAAACATTTAAACAATAAATTTACTCTGTATTTTCCTTTTACCCTTTTTAGTTTTTGAACAAAATTTTCTTCCATTTCATCTGATGTCTCTTCTTCCTTGGATTCTTGTTTTTCTTTCATATTTGTATGGGCTTTAAAAGCAAATTCTCTATCTATGGGTTTATATTTTCCTATTCTCATCTCATATACAGTCAAAGAGCCATGCATCTCATCCATACTAAAAGAATTTAGATCTTTAGCTTCTTCTATAGCTGAAACTTTAGAATCAAATATTTGGGGAAGGGATCTTAATACCTTTTTCATGATGACATAATCTTTGATTTCCTCTCCAAGCCCTCTAATCGCATTAATTACTTCATTAAATCTTAACATATATGCCTCTATATTCTTGTCGTCATTCATATTTAATACTTCAAACTAAGCTAGATGTGTTTGTAACTTGGCCTCCTTGATATTAATGTCTCCTTCATGAATGCTCTTTAGTTTATCCCATATTTCCTTTTTCATTTTACAACCCATAATATTTACCAGTTCACTGTCCACTAATCCACACATGATAGCATTCTTTGCTTTTGAGTCATTCTCAAATAGTTTCTTACTAGTAGCATCGGTTGGAGAAGTGTTGGGTATTGTGTATCCACTATCTATTGAATCCCAAATATCGTATCTCAAAGAACAAATATATGTCTGCATCCTAAGTCTCCAAAATGCGTAATTATTTTTATCAAATAATGGTCCTTGTTTTGATGAGAAGCCTTCACCATATGCCATTATGTCACTTCCAAGATCATCCTAGTCAGTTAAGCCTATTCAGGAACCTTGCTATTTTTGTATATTAGTCATAGCAACTAGGATAAGCTATGCTCAAAATAGGGTCCTAGCCATCTTGTCCTAAAATTACCTTGAAAGTCTTGGTAACAAGAATCAAACAATAAAGCTCAATCTCTTAATTCAAATGTGCATGGTACAATGTGTTTATCATGCCATTTATTTCATTGTTGTTGGGTTATTTCAGTCCTATGTAATGCCTCTAGTCTCCTTTCAGCTTCTAAATGGTGTTATGAGGGTGCACACATTCCTTATTTTCCAAGTTCCAACTAAGTATATGTTGTGGCTTGTATGGTAGATTCAGACAATGAATAACTTCTCCTTCTCCTTATAAAATGAGTGCACTCTTATTGACTAAGTGCTACAATATAATGTGTCTTCTCCTTTATTTGATGGTGCAAGCTTGTTGGATTTGCCTTACACCCTATAAAGGTCCTCAATGTTGTTTACATGGCCCGAATGAGAATGCTTGCCTTTGTGTAAGTCAATGTTGTTGTGAGGACATAATGGAGACTAAGCCTTAGTGCCAACGATGCTTTCTCCAATATATCAATGTTTTTATGTGGGTAGAATAAAAACTATGCCCAACAATGCTCTCTCTGTTGGAAGATGTACCTTTTGATTACATTGCTTAGGGTAGACTTCACTATACTTCTTTATATTACCTTCACCAAAGGCTCTTTAATTCTTGTGTACCATACCTTACCTTCACCAAAGGATTTTGAATGCTGGAATTACCTGCTTTGATGACTTTAGTTTTTCTATTGATTTCTCTTGCATTTAGCTCAATAGTCCTTAGATGAATAAGTAACTTGAGAAGTATTAAAATCAATCTTTTGCTTTCACCTTTTTTTATTAACTTCTTATCCAAGAAATATCTCATTTGCTTTATTGTAAATGTGTAGGTTTGATGATGTCCAAGATGTCTCCTTTTCACCTTGGAGATATTAACCTTAGAGCTCTAATTTATGGCTCTAATGTGGTGCTTTGAATAACTTAGAATGCACTGATTTTATACTTTCCTTTATAGCACCAATATAGCTAAGTCTTCTCAGGACTTAGTAGATGTAGAACTTAGAACTTTTCAAATGCTTATTCCAAGCTTTTAATCATGCAAGTAGTATACCTCTTAGATGACTATACTCTACACTATAGTATATCAAATCTATACTCTAGAATAATATTTTATTTTACTTTGAATGAACAATAGAAAGTTGACAACCTTAGGAATAATTAAAGGAAATCTAGGCTAAATAGAACTAATTTTTCTTGGTGAAAAAGTATCACTACAAGGTTAATCGTTGCTATACAACTTAATCCTTCATAGTCACATTATATTTCCTTCATCCTTATTAAAACTTTCCAATTTTTCCCATCCCTTTTCAAGATCATTGGTGGATATTGGAGACAAGAAAAATATGTTTAATATTATAAAGCATATAGACAAAGGACCAACTTGCTTACATTAAATCAAATTTCTACCTAAAAAGAGATCATCTCTTTGTCATCTCCTTATTTTTACTTAATTACATTTCTATTTACTTATCATATTAGATTTATGGCTTTGTTTTTCTTACATAGTTGTTTGTTCATGCATTTTATCTTTATACCATACCTTTCCTTGATTATAACCTAACCATCCATATTTTAATCTATTTTAATTTGTTTTCACTTGGTTTGGTTTATCCTAGTGTGATGTATGTTTATATATGTCTTGTTCTCCTAGGTTTATCAAAATTCTTATTATACAGAATTGAATTTTGTGGTATCCAATGTTGGAAAATTTATAACGATCCATGTTATTGTGTTATCCTTTGAATTATTTAACAATATGTAAGGGAATGAAAATATTAAAATCTAATATTTAAAATATATAAAATAATAAAAAAATCAAAGGCTTATATAGAACTTGATTTCTTCAATATCATTATATGTGCATAATCAAATACAAAAATAGACAAACGAGCTTCTTCTTGTATAATTTTTTTTTATTGAAAAAATACTTCATATTAATGAATAATCAAGGAATACATCATCATAGAAACACTAGAGAAGTTTGTGAATGAGCAAAAACAAATAAGATCTAACACTTTTATCAATTCTAATACAGTCCTGAATAATCTCAGACCTAAACACCTTAAGTTGAAAAGAAACAAGCTCAGTAACTGTGCTAACAATGTCAGCAACCGACACCTCCTCATTTTTAAAAATCAAACAACATATGTCTTTCCAAATACTGAACAAGATAGAGAGTCTAATAATGTGCCAAAATATCCTTTTGTGGATCGCACAGTCAATGGATTCTCCAAACAACAATGCCTTCTATATTAGCTACCCCTGAAAAACATTTTCATATAACCAGACTACCTTTATCCATACCTTTCTCGTTCTCAGACATTCCCAAAAAATATGCTTAATTATTTCAAATTTTCCATAACTGGAACAAGCATCTGATGCAAGCATCCATTTGGATAGATGAACCTTACTATGAATACCTTACGTAATAACTAACTAGACAAACACCTTAAATTGCATAGAAACCCAGAACATCCACTCTCCAATGAGACACTTCTTACATTTTTTACAAGAACAACTCAAACCCGATATGATGTTTATAAAATCACCAAATAGGATTCCAGTAACCATCAACTGATAAATATTAAAATTATTTAAAAAACCAAATTGGTTTTCCATATTTCCACCTCCAATCCTTCCAGATAGGACCTACAAGACCATTGGAAAGCTTGTACAGTTACTCCATTGGAAGAAGACATTGCATTTGCTACACTGCATATCTATTGGAGGACTTTAATTTAAATTTAATAACCAACTATTACCACGGAGTCCAAATACCATTTTTTCCATCCCAAAGATCAGCCCACTTGAAAATTCCCTTCTTACCAAGTCTCTTGCACTGCAAGGTAGGCATATCTACTGCATACGTCCCATATTTTTTCCAAAGGCAAATTGCTTTGGAGCAAAGAGTCCAACCCCGTCTATCATCCAAAAAGTCCCATTTAACCAAGCCGACTACATATTTCCAAGCCTTCCATATTATTTTAATTAGGATGCAACCTCTAATTTTAAATTTCCCAGGGTGACCAACAATATATTCAAAACTAAAATTTTCCTTGACTCCGTCAATATTCACACAATCATTAATCTAATGATGCAACAACATTTACCAGCAAAAATCATCCTAAAAACATCTAATGACCCACTTAGAAGCAAGAACCTTACCTTGAACCTGGATTTTGAGCAACTCAAGGCCACCCTCCTTCTTAGGAACAATACAATACTTCCATGCAACTATAGTAACCCTCCATGAACCATCCATATTTACCCATAAAAAATTCCTAATACAGGTCTCTAGTATTCTATATTGAGTAGTATTTGGAAGCCAACAGGAGGAATAGTACATGTGGCACATCTAAAGAATATTACTTACCACAATAAGTTTCCCTGCAAAGGAGATCATCTTACTTTTCCAAATTTGAATTTTTTTCTTGAATTTGCTCATACACCAATCCCACATAGATTTAAGAGAAACCCTTCTGCAAAATGGGATGCCCAAATATCTAAAAATCTCTCCATCCCTAAATTTTTTCCAACCTATATGAATTTATTTGGGCAAGGACTCAGCTCCTACCAACTAGTAGTCAGATTTAGTCTCACTAACCACAACACCAAAAGCAAGACAAAAATGATTGAGACAATCCTATAGGTCAAAAATCAAGCTCTTATCTATCTGAAAAGTAAATAATGAATCATATACAAAGTGGCTATTCATAATATGACCACCAAGAATAGCAATTCCTCTAATTTTACTAGCCAACCTCCTTTGTTCCAGCATATAACCCAAAGCATCGACGGAAAGAACAAAAAGAAGAGGAGCCAATGGGCAGCCCTGTATGATACATCTGAATAGCTGAATGTCTTCTGACATTTTACCATTAACCACCACTCTAGCCGAGGTTGAGGAGAAAATCATTTGTATTTTATGAAATGTTGTCCTATTAAATCCAAGCCATTGCAACATATTAAAATAAAGGTCCAATCCATTTTATCATAAGCTTTATCAAAATCAATTTTTAAGAACAAAGCCTATTGATTCAACTCCTCTGCCCAATCCATAGCTTCCCAAACTAAAAGCACCATATCTAGATGAATCTACCTTTAACAAATCCAGTTTGTTCCTCTCGAGCAATTCTAGCAGCAATGTCTCACAACTGAAGGGCTAAAACTTTAGCCACTATTTTATAAGAAACATTTAAAAGGGTAATCAGCCTCCAACCCCTAATTTTTTCTTTATTACTCCCTTTAGGAATTAACTTGATCACCCCTTTATTCATCCAAGAAGAAAATACAGCTCCATCAAACACTTCCTGAACCATTCTTACATAATCATCTCCAATACAGTCCCACATATACTTATAAAATTTAGTTGAGACCATCAGGCCCGGGAGAAATACCATTCTTCATCCTTGATAAAGCATAAAAGAGCTCTTCCTTAGAAAAATCAGCTGCCATCCTGTCATTTTCAAAATTGATAATATTTTTGGGCACACATTATTTGAACAAATCTCTAGTTTGCTAGACTGACAGAGAGTTCTCATAGACAACAAAAATATGCTTAAAATGATTTTCAAACTATTTTAATCTTGAATCCAATAAAATTAATTAGTTCATCATAAAACAATAAATCAAAATGGCAGTCATAAATTTGAAACATGATCTTTATATAGAAAAATTATCTATACTCACAAAATAAATAAGTTTTGAAAATCCTACCTAGATTTATTTCTATTGCAAATTTCAATAAACTCCCAATATCGCAGGCTTACATACACAACTCCTCTCACAATTGATAACATGATGATAGGCAGTAGTTGTAATGCATTTTTTGTTTGATTATAGCCTATTGCATTTCAAGAAACATAGGACCTGATATAAGTATGGAAACATATGATATTGGGTTTTACTGTGACTTGAGTGTTTAACTATTTATTTATGAACACACCTTACACAACTGATAGAGTTGATTTTTGTTCTCATATATCACAGTCTAATACAAACAACCAAGATGGGAAAGAAGCTCTATAGAGCTTGGAAGCTTTTTTCCATATCCACCATAATGCACATTCAAAAAAATTATCTCCACGTAGAAGAGAAAGACAATTTATCAAAGGAGATGAAATCCCCTATCACCTTTGCCACCACCAGGAAAATACTCTCATGCCATAAAAAAGTTGGCAACTCTAGAAATCAAACCCAAACTAGAACAATAATCACTCTTTGTAAATTTAGATTGAAATCAACTCCCCAACGTCTAATAATAAGACCACGATTACTGAAATACCATGGGCCTTATTCTAAGATCTTCCTGGAGTCCTCTTCATACAAAATATTGATAAGAAATCACGGGGAAGTTTAGCAAGGTCTAATGACCCACTTGGGTTCCACATTGATAACACCTAGTGTTTAAGAACATTCAAATCTAGTATCCCTCCCATAAACTTGTCAACAAGGTCTCACGAGCCCTTCTTAGTAGAGAGTTGATCGTATTATCCAAGATTTGAATCTAGAAGGACCCTGAAATAACTTCACAGGGTGCAAAATTCTCGTTAAAACTCAGGTCAGCCACTGCATCAGCATAGGAACAAGAAGCTATAACTTCCTTTTTAACACCCCATCTCTAATCTTCCTAGGATATCAAGAGGTGGCTTGAATCGAAGTACATAATTTATTTGCTCAAAAGGGATCATCCAAATCGAGGTTCGTAGAGTCGACTTCACCATTTACATCACCCACATACCACATTATTCTTGACTTGAAGCACACTGTAAATGCTAATAAATTTTTCCTGAATTCTCAATGTAGTTACAAATTATTAGCTTACATAATTTGTTTCTATTTATAGTGATAAATATTTCCAACTTATAAGTTTCAAATATTTATTTTTTAATAATAAGTTTTTTATTTGTGTGCAATAATTATTTTATAAATATATTTATAAGATTAATATTATTATTAAATACATGCCAAAAAAATATGTCAAAAAATATTATACACAAAAATTATGTCACAAAATATTGTACATATAAAAAAACCCATTTGCATAAATTGTTATTGTAACTTATCTAAGTTACATCTATCTAAAAAAAAAATAACTTATTAATAGTATTTAGTAGTCAATTATTAAGGTGTGTGGTGGTATCCTTCTATGTCACTTATAGTGAATTTTCACTATATGTAGATTTCAATGGTGATTTTCCATTTGAATTGAAGTTTCCAGGGAAAGCTAGAACAAAGATACAAGGTACCTTGATGATCAAATTATTACAACAGGTCTTGCACTATGATTCACCACCCAAATTTGATAAAATAGATTCCAAGAATCATGGAAGTAGTTGATGGGAGAAAAATTGAAGGATAAATGAAACTACAAGCACCACACTATACATGAGGTTGTGGTTAGTAAGCATTGATTGAACCTAATAATGAGGAGGGCATGTCACTATTACAGGAGACAAGCATATAAAAAGATAGGGCCAACGCAATCTAATCCAACTTTGGAATTGGTGAAAAGGATTACTTAGTAGGCAAGAGTAAATATTACAAATATCGCCAAGGCATAAATTCCCAAGATAAGAAAGGCTCATTAATGCTATGTTCATATGAAACCATCATTGTATATAAGAGTATTCATAATATTAAACCCCAAGTTGGTGTGGGTGCTTCCTAATGATATGGAAGGATGGATAGAATAGTAGGATAATCCATTTAAAATCCTAACATTGAATCAAAATAGGAATCTAATTCCCTTTCATTATGCATAAGGAGTTTTATTGGAGAGAAATAGAAGAAATTTTAAAGTGAAGAAGAGATCTACAATTGATAATAGAGAACACATCATAGAAACCATAGTGGAGAATGCTAAAGCATTAAAAGTGTATAAGTCTAGACTCATTGGAGGAGCCTAAATTAAGTGAACATTAGAACCTAAGTGTAGTTAGGGTGAATGACAATCCTCATGGAGGTTTGAGAAATATGAATAAGTGATAGCCATGTAAACAATGATGGCTAAAATTATTATTTGATGGGGATTCTAAAGGTAATCTAGCGATAGTTGGAGGAGTATTACTAAGGGATAGCTAGGAAATGGTAGTCAAATCAATGACTGAGTACTTAGGCATTATGAATAGTCATTATGTTGAAGCTAGACTAGTCTTAGAAAGAGTAAACATGATCGTTTAATTGAGGTATAAGAAAGTAATAAATGATAGATATACTAAATATTATTAATTGCCTCAATAAAAGCTTGATGATAATATGGAGAGTAGAAATTATAGGAATAGATACACTAAGATCCCTTGATTCGCTAGAAGAGTTTTATAGGGTACACATATAGAGAATAAAATAGGGTGACCAATTGGTTAGCCAATTGGGGAGCTTTTAGAGAGGAAATTAAAATATGAGTACCATCATATGGGATGCATCATAATGTACTCCAATTAGTAGCAAAGGAGGGAGGAAATTTATAAAGTCAAGTCAATGGGTAAAATTTTAAAATTTTAGAATGTTTATAGTAAATTGGTTTTTGGAGATTTGTGGACTTGTATGCATAGGGGTCCTTTTGTTAGATATTTATGGGATTTGTTTACTTTTAGCTATGAAAATTTTCTGCTAAGGGCTCCATTTTTTATAACTTATGGATTTATTTGCTAACGGATCTATTTTTAGGAGATTTATGAATTTGTCTACTAAGAGTTCATTTTTTTGATATCTATGCATTTGTCTACTAAGGGTTCCATCTTCTAGTGATACATGTATTTATCTATTGAGGTTTCCATTTTTTGTAGATTTATAGGCCTATTTATTAATGGTCTCATTTTTGGAGATGTGTGGATTTATGACTTTTTTAATTATTGTATAGTTTTAAGTGAGAAATTTATTGGTTTAGTTTTTTTAGGAATTGCCTATAAGGATTTAATTTTCTACAGATCTATGAATTTGTCTACTTAAGTTTCCATGTGGATTTTCATGCTAAGGGTTATAGTTTCTAGAGATATGTGGACCTATCTACTAAGGGTTCCATTTTTGGGGGACTCTTTAGAGGTATGAATGAAAAGAGACTAATAATGATTGTATATCTATAGAGTTTTCAAATAAGGTAGTCCAATATTTTGAATATCTTGTAGTCTTAGATGAGAATTTTTGGTTGGTAAGACTAGAGTACAATCTATGAGGGCCTTTTCAAAAACCCATATTTTACCCTAGTAAAAAAAAGGGTCTAAGAAATTGATATGATATATGAATTTTATATAAAGTTTATGCTCAAATTTATGCATCAAATTCTTGTCTTCAAATAGATAAATGAAGAAAATATGAGGAAGATTATCAAGTGGAATTATAAACTGATCATCCAATATTTTTTTCTCCATAAAAGTAGCTAGAAAAAAAAATATAAATAATTTATCTTCCCTCACCTTGATTATCCTTTTTTTCCTCTTTCACCTTCTTTGGATAGTTGTAGTCTAGTACCATGGGTTCAATTTCTATTAAAATAAATAGGTCCCAATAAAAAAATTATTTAAACTGGTTTTAACATTTGAAAATACCATATTCTATATCTCACAAATTTTTTAGTTAAAAAATTATTCAAAGGATGGATTTTATTAGCTAATTATTGGTGTAAGGGAAATCTACCATAAGAAGATGCATGTGTACAAAAATATTATATGAAAAGACATATAATTAATTCATTTAATTTGAGATTTATATGTACATTCTACCATATAAATAAAATATGGATGGGATTTTAATAATCTATTTATGTTTAATATCTCATATAATAATGTCTATTCTTATTTGATGTGGTTAAATTGATTCAAATGTACAAGATAATCACACCTATAGAGTTAGGTAAAACTAGAAATATGGTTGCACTACTCTGTGATGCAAGCAAAAGTACTTTAGCAACATCAAATAATTTATGTATATTTTGTTATATTGTTTACTTCAATCCTAGAATAGGATATGTTGGGTGCTCTTCCTTACCAAAAAAAAAAAATAGCTAAATCCATGATAAGAATTTTATGATCATAATTATTTTATTTTGTTTGTCAAATTTTTATAAGATTAATAAAAAAAATATTCCAGATTATTTGGCTAGAATCTTCCCACAAGGTTGAAAGGAAAACCCATGAATACTAGTGAAGATTAATTTTTTTTAATGGCTACTGAAGATGGCTAGTGAAGATTATTATTTTTTGAAACATTGAATACATATGATTATTATTATATTATTTTTGTTAGAGAATATTGATTCTTAGAAGATGGGAATCTTCCTACAATATATAGAGAAGAATTTCATCTTCAATTAAATTGAAATTCGATGTTCTTTCCTAGTATAGGGATTAACTCTTTTGTTGTAAATAATTATACATTGAAGGAGGTCCAAGAAGGAGACCTTATTAAATATTGAGAAGAACCAATAAATGGTTCTCATTACAAGATCACAAATTAAAGAAAGAGACCCAAAAAGAGTCTACATTTAAGAATTTCCAATATTGAAAGATTAAAGACTAAAGATAGAAGATAGAAGGACTACATAAGGTCCTATTGCAAACAAAAGCAACAAAATATAGAAATCCTAGAAATATATCTCATTGAATAATTTCCCATAGATGGAAGATTGAAGAAACCAAGGTAAGTTTCTTTAAAAGCATATACTAAAGAATTGGAGGCTGCAAAATAGGAAGACCCAAGAATAGAGGTCTATAGAATATTTTGAAGAAATAAAAATAAGACAAGAGAAAGCCTTCTTGCAAAAGTAGAAGTAGTGATCTAAAGTAGAATATTGTAAGTAGAAATAGCACTTGCCCAATAGATATTGGGATGATTATTGCCATACGATAACAATCCCAAAAGGAAAAAAGATTTGATAAGAATTTTGTCAACTATTGAGAATATTTAAAATTAATTAATCGTTACATTGTAGAGGTGGACAAGGTGGATAAATAGGTGCATCGGGGTGCTTGGGTGGAAGATGTATATGGAATATTGGTTAACGGATGGGTAAAATACAAAGGTAAAACTCATATTTGTTAGTAATGGGTGTGATAAGGGCTGACATTTCTTCAGAGATATCATAGGTGATAGATATTGTATCAAATGCCTCATCCATATCCTCTTTGGAATAATCATAAAAAATGGCATCAATCACTAAGATTTGTGAAAAAAATTCAATAAATACCACATGTAGGTGAGACACAAATTCAAGATCTATATACTTATTTTTACTATCCTCACTATCTGCTATCCTCATCAAGAACTACAGTAACTTGTTGAAATATTTCTTCAAAGGAGGTTGTAGAGAATTATGGTTTGTATCCAAAACCCATTTAATCGCATGCATCTTGAAAGCAAGACTCAAAAATATCATGAATTCCCTACTCATATCATCCTAACCCATATCATTTCCATTTAATGCATCAAAATTAATGCATGGATAAGGATGATTTGGATAGATAATCAATGTTAGTGCAAAACTGTTGTTGGAGTTCAATAGAGGGAGGTGTATTGGACAAGGAATAGACTCCCTATACATAAAATTGATTCGATTTAGCATAGAATCCATATTTTATACCACACCAATGGGTAAGGGTGGATCATGTGGGTAATTATAATATCTGATCATACTAATGCTTGGTCTGATGATTGCAATATTTTGGACAATCTACTCACTAATAATTGGATTGAGGAGATGGACTGCAACTTGCACATATGTAGTTATGGATGAGGCAAATATGGAGGTGAAGGTCTCAAGAGTGACCTATTGCACAGATGGGGAAAATGATGTATGTTGAAGGGTGTATCACAAATAGCCATATCTATCTATGATACAACTGATGGAGGATGTGGATTTGGTTGAATGGACTAGATAATATTTTGGGGCTTAGGATGATATTGGGTTATAACAGGTGCAAGTGAAATTGGAGTGGTGTATTATGGGGGATGATGAATGGTTATGGATTTTGGTGAGGGACTATGAAGTTAGCCTTGTGAAGTGAAGGCTTGTCCCCCCTACGTGAAGGTTGGATGAGTGGAAAGATGATTATTTGGATGATATGATAACATGTGATTTAATGAATATGATGAATGATTCACTAGATGATGAGGTGTAATGGGAAAGTGATATTATATCGGTGATAAATCATGATTTAGATTGGTGGTTTGGGATGTGGATGCATGATCAAATATTGGAAGGGCCTCTTGGATGAGTGCTTTAGATGAGGTATTTTTATGTGAAGTTGAGATGGTAATGAGTGGAGTGATGGATGCATGACTGGATGGCAAAGGTGAATCACATGGATTGGATATTGTGTTGCAGTATTTGAATGGATCCTCATATACTAGTATACAATGAATTTAGATCTCATGTATGTATTTTTGTACTGGTTTAATGCTGAGGGAACACTTTTTAGGTCTCTAATCCATGGGTACCCAAGAAGTATATTATATTGCATGGAGACATCTTGGATATGGAATAAGGTTTGAGTTTTTTTTACCCCCACTCATACAATAAGGATAACATTTTTGACTGTAGAGCATAAAGTATCATTGAATTTCTACAAGGTGAAGGTGGTGTTTGTGATATACGAAGGTGAAAGGTTAAGATGTTCTAGTGCAGTGGTAGTGATGATGTTGATGGAGGAGCTAGTATTGACTAGCACTCGTTTAAAGGCATTTTGATCAATATAAGTTATAATATGCAACGAAGGATCAGGTATATCTATTGGCATGGTTTTAATTTCAAAATTATTGAAATTGATTGAGGTTTCCATGCATGTTTGGACATTCCCTACAATGTTTGCAAAGGCATTGGGATCTTGAGTCTAAACTTTGATGGATTTAAGGATTTCCATCAATACCTCATGATGTGAAGGATATTATTGTATTAACTCATTAATCAATATTTTAGCCAAAGCAAATTTTAGGCTATGTGTCATCTGACTCCTCAAGGTGATGGTTTATCTTGGTGGAGGATTTGGAAGGTGGATTTGTGGAGTTGGATTGGTTTGAGTAGGTTGTAGAGGTATAGTAGGTTTTGGTGTTATAGGAGGGAGTGTCATTTATATTGGGTCATTTGATTTTTGTGCTTACCTCACACCTCTTTGATCTCAAGTACTTAGCATTGTGGATGTAGTTGACTTGATTGGAGGAACTGTAGAAGTTGATGCCCTAGTTGTTTGTTGTGTGGCCTCGTGATGAGGAAGGGGTGTTTGATATATACCAAGGCTTTGGTTTTTTTGGTGCTAAAGTATTATTGATCTGAATACTTCCCTTATTGATCATATATTATATGATGTCTTTGAAATAATATCAATTGTTAATATTATGACACTTCTAACAATGAAATATGCAATACTAATACTCCTTATATGACTTACCCCATGGTTTTTTGGGGTCTTCTGGTCTGATTTGTGATAGTGTTATCATATGTGACTCATTAAACCATTAAAATATGGTGGAAAGTAGTTCAGGGAATGGAGTGTGATTACGAGCTAGTTGATTGTATTGTTGACATTGATGCTTGTTTGTTGTGTTGGCTTGATTTTCAATTAAGATAAGGATTGCACTGCTTGGTATGTATGTTGTTGTGATGGTTGTTGTGTTGGAGGTTGTTGGTACTAGAATTAAACCTTTTGATTTTGTGGTTGAGGTGTACTCAAGAACATTTTATTCAAATGTTTAGGTTTTGGCTATCCTTGATTGTTCCCCATTGAGTTATTTGTTTTCATTCTTTCTGCTTGATTTTAATCTTGCCCTCTTAAATTTTAATCTCTTAAATAACTCTAGCTTGGGCAAGGCCTTGTTCAGATTTTCTAAATTGGTGTAGTTATAATAACACAAATATGGGTTTGGAGAAACTCCTTATGAATATTTGTGTAAGTTCCACCATGGGGAGGGTGAATGGTAGTTTGGTGATGACTACCCTTAGCGGTTTCCATAATCATGAACCAAATCATCTTCAAATTGGTGTAGGTTGAATAGATCAGTTAAGGTGATCTTCTTATAGATATTTAAAGAGAAACACTCTCATAATTGATCCTCTAATTATTCAAAACTATAAATTTTGTGATGCGGTAAATAGTTATACCATTCCAGAGCATCTCCTCTAAAATTTTGGGGAAATATTTGAAGTATCAAAGGGTCATTATCTCGTATTCCAAAGCACACATTGATGATTGTACTTACGTTCTCCCAGATATACTCATACCATTTGCATTTTTCTAATTTTGGTACCTCAAAACTGATATAATATGGTAAAGAAGCACAAAAAATGACACGCTTAATAGATGGAAATTGAAATGCAATCTAGCATTTATGAGCAAGCATATAAAGGAAAGATGCAAAATTTGTAAACTATTAAAATGATGAATAATTTGTAGTAAAAAGGTGGGATTTATCCTTGTATTTATAAATTCATCAATTCCAAAAGGTTATAATACACCCTCTTTGAGGCCTTATCATTTTGATATATTTCGAATTACAAGTTACAATGGATCAAATCCCTTCATGAGCTTAATGGCATGTTTTAATGTTCTTCTCGCAACCCAAACTTGAGAACTAATCTTAGAATTATTTTAATATGCCACTTAGCCCCTCACTCATACCTATAATACCTGCACCTACACACAAGAGATTGAAAACTATTAATAGCATATGCATTTTATATTGAAAACCTTGAAAAGTATGTAATAGAGAAAGTAAAACTTATTTGCGATAAATAAAAACAACTCCAAATGACTTGAAAATATAATATGATGTTATTAATATGATTTTGGAAGGATTTTAGCATAAATTGAAGTGAAATTGTAATCAAAACCTATGGCCATCCCTGGTAGGAGCAACTAAGACTAAAATCACAAAAACCTAAATTGACCCATCAAATCTGCTCAAAACGTAACCAAAATTGAATAGAATGATAATCTAATACTTTAGAATTGATCTATGGTGAAATTGCATCAAAAATTTTAGCCATTTGGTGGTCATCCTTGGCAATTTCAACTAGGACTGTTAGTCATCCCTGGTATGGACGATCCCTAAAATGGGTGGTTTTTGACACAAATTTCAAGGGGATTTGGCTTACAATCCTCCTAAATGTGTTGTTGGCATATTTGGTCAAATAAAACTCATATTTTATAGGTTTTGGAATCGATTTGACATATTTTGGGATGCCCCTAAAATTACCTTCGAATGAAGAGGTTTTCAAGAAAAATACTTGGCAAGATGTGAGGACAAATGTGAGCAACACTTTGTGAGCAAAGCTTGTTATTGTCTCCTTTTGAAATTGGGTGAGGGCACATCAATTTATAGTTAAAATAGGGCCAATGTGCAAAGAGGAAAGTTCTAGCATGTAGGGAAAGTGTTGCCAATTGTCAATACCCTTGTCATGCATAGGGTGGAAAAGGTTTCCCATTTTGCGCCTCCAATTTGCAAGCCCTAATGTTTATGATAGCCTCCCAATAAACTTTGGATGATTGGGTGGGATAAATAGAAGGAATTGATTGCCATTGTTCTACCCTTTGAATTTTTGGAGGGTTTGGAGCATGGCCATCCCACCCAGGGATAGCTGCATGTGGCCTTTCCTGGGTGGGATGGCCACCAACTATGACCGTCCCTAGGTGGTACGGTCATGGTTATATACCCCAAAACTTCCCAAAAGTTGGGAAAACCTTACCAAAACTATCAGGGGGCCCAAAATAACCCCTAAGGGTTGTCCAATTGGACCATATTATGTCAATAAGAGTGGTGCATAGCAGTATTATCTAATTTACATGATTTTAGTGTCTAGATATATCCCTTTTTGATATGCATTATGTGCAACAGAGTGCCAAGCAAAAATAGATGAGTAAATCATTAAATTATTGAGGTTATTATATAATGTAACCAAATTTAGATGCCTCCATTTGTGGAAAGAGCATACATTATTGGAATCCTTGCTTTTGATATAACTAAAGGATTAATTTTGGTATACCTTTCAACTGTGCTTTCCATAGCATTTTTAGGGATTAGGGTATACTTGGTCTTGGTTCTTTGTTTCCTTGTAAGCCTTTTCAAGGGTGAATTATTGAGGTTTTGAGGAGGACAAGCCTTTGTTTTTTTGCATTTATTGATTGTTTTCCCCAGCATGGGCTTGTAGATTTGGCTTTGGCAATTATTCTTTTGAATGTATGAAAATTATACTTTTGAGTGTTTAAGTGTTGATTTTACTATGAGATATTTGTTATGACTACCCCTTCAAGTGATAAGTCGATGAGGGCATTTATAATAATGAAATAAATGATCCAATTGGCATATATGACTTAATTGGGATAACCATCAGTTTTACCTATCGCAAACCCTATCAATTCTGCTAGGATTTTGATCCTTTTAATGATGATTTATGGAAGCGAGAGCCTAAATAATTCATTACCTTGGAGTGGTCCAGATATAATAGCCTTCTTGCAGAGTGAAATAAATACTTTTTAGATCATCCATGAATACTTTAGATTTAATATTGATCCCTTCTTAATTTGAACTATTTTTTACCTATTTCTGATGTTTTTGAGCTATTTTTGTAGGGTTTTGTGGTGGCTATCCCTGGGTGGGATGTCTGCATATGTTATGGCTATCCCATGGTGGATCATACCAAGGGGAATAAATGCTTATTTTAAGGCTATATAAGCCCAAAATTAGGCAAATGAGCTCATTTTGCATTCTCAACTTGGGAAACTTGAGAAGTGAAAAGGAGAGATATTTTTTTGAAGTAGAGTGCTATTAAGAATACCCTATAAATATTATGAGCTAGAAACAAGACTCATAAAGTGGAGGAGCCAGTGTGATATGGGTTTTGTGTGCCAAACACTGGTTAAATTTGTCCTATATATGTCACAACACTTGTATTTAAATTGTCAAACCAGGGAGCTCATAGACTTTGGAAGTACCATGGTTGGGACTGCTCACACTACTACTTTTGATATGAATCCATTCAATTATCATTGGGTTTGTTTGTTAGATAGTAATTGATTCATCCACACCAATAAAAATTATGCATAAATACAATATGTAAAACTAAACATACCACATTGAAATTAGTAAACACACTTACATAATTGAAAGGAACACCACTCTAAAGCAAATAAATTTAATCTAAGAAATAAATATACTATCATGCATAATTAAATCTATGAAAATAACTAATAAGTAGGGGAGGAATACTAGCTTGGAGTGGGCTTGAGCTCCAGTATATCCCGCCCAACGAATCACAAAGATAATATGCAAATGAAAGAACGCTCAAGCTTTTATTGATGGTGCAATGAAATATTATATGTGATAATATTCTCTAAAATATTTACCTCCCCTACTACAGAGAATTTTGTGTGTTTATATAACACGCACAGGATATTATGTTGTAGTTATATTACAACAGGCATCTTGGTTATAGTCTAAATTGGGATAATTTAGTTACTATAACATGCACACGATAAACAACTTCTTGTTGTTTCCTGGAAATCATATGATTTCTGCTTGGTTATAATTTTACTTCATTGAGTGGTTATGTGTTCATCCACTTTAGCTGGGATAGCTTATTCATTCAGTGGTTTCCCATAGATGATGTAGAACTATGGTCAAAGGGGTCCTTCTACAGTCATCCAATCAATAATTCCAGAACTTGCTTGAGTAAGGTGCCTGCTTGGCGCCTACTTGTGTAAGGCACCTTCTTCAGTAAGGCGCCTACCTCAGTAAGGCACCTAATTGAGTAAGGTGCCTATCTCAGTAAGGTGCCTACCTCAGTAAGTCACCTACTTGATTAAGGTGCCTACCTTAGTAAGGCACCTACCTTAGTAAGGCACCTACTTGAGTAAGATACCTACTTCAATAAGGTGCCTACTTGAGTAAGGCACCTACTTTAGTAAGGTGCCTACTTGGTATGCCTTAGTCTGATGAAGCAGAAGTGTGCAAGTTCTATGTAGGACCTCGACTGAGCAAAATATGACAAAATTGGGTGAATAACTACATAAAGTACACTTCACACACAGATTATATAATACACATGCTTTTATTAAATAAATACATAATGTTTCATAAAAATATACAACAAATTATATATTGCCATGCAAAAACCATTAGTATTTATACAAAAGTATGAGCATATCTGATGCTCATCATCCCCCCCATACCTAATATGTGCCACACCCTCGTGGCACCTGAAACTGGTAATTACCTCCTCCACATAGATCACTTATACTTATTTCCTTTTCTTACCAATGGCCTTGGCTTTCCCTTCATCCCAAGGCTTTCATTTTTGCTGAGGGGCCTTGGTTTGTTGTGGGGAGCGACCACATTGGCTTCCAACTATGATGGGTTGGAATTCCTTCTTTATCGACTTCTTGTTGCATTGGCTACACCTCCTTGGTATGCTCAACCCAGTACCTATGTTGGGTGTTGCAGCTACAATTCTCTCTCCTCTCTAAAATGCCACCTCTACTTCCTATCATAGGTCAGTGTGTTGAGGGCGTAATTCTCTGAAAGAAATATTGAAATCATCCCTCTTTCGAATGACCACGCTAGCCTTGTACATCTAATGTTCTTCAAGGTAAGACCATCATTTTCTTCTATAATCGTTGCTGCCTCTACCTCTAGTCTATATATCCCCCATATTTCCAACCATTTCTTCATCTTGGAAGGTTGTCGTGTGACGAACCATAGATCTTCCAAAATTGGTCATCTGTAAAAAGGTCCACACAGATGCCAGGTCCTCTTTCGATCTTCTTGGAAGATTTCCTAGTTATCTTTGTCACCTCAAAATCCTCTTAGAGCTTTTTGAAATTTTATTTTTGTTCAATGAATGCCTACAAGTCTTCTTCCCATTCTTCATTAGAGCGGGGGTTTGGTTTGGTGAATGTAACTCTGGCCTTTCTTTTGGCCCTCTTATATGATTTTTGAGGTACCTTCCCCTTTCTCATATCTAGTATTGTGGCAACCTACGTGGGGATATCTTTATTTTCTATGGGATATGCCTCCTTATTAGAGGATCCAAGAATCTACCCTTATAATCTTAGGTCCCCTGTAGTTGTATTCCATGTTTATTGGTTGCTCGATGCCTGCTCCTTTGGTTTTTTAGGTAATGGTCCCTCAATTTTAGGTACCTAGCACTCTAGAGAGTCCTTCTTGGCCTCAAGTTTAGGGTTTTTCCCTTGGCCCTACCATGAAGGCTCCTCATCATTGTCAATGCCAATAAAAGGGGTTTCTATATGAAAAATAAAATTCCCTTGTTCTTTTGTAGTCGCTCTATTAGAGGCACATGAACCTTCTCCTACCTCTGCTTCCTTATTTTGGGCATTCGACTTGACTTCCCCAGATGAGACCACTCTCTATAGCGATGTTGGAGAGTTTTTGCGTACCTCAATTACCCAATCTATTTGGGTAGAGGTATACTGCCTCTCAATAGCCCTAACCTACAAGTGCTTGTTCTCTAACCTAAGATGTTGGATCAGTTGTTGTGATTGGTTGATGGTGGCCTCTTACCTCTAAATTTTTCTCATAGTCATCTCCTTAAATTCCTCAAACAATGTTTACATCATGAAATTCTCACTCTGCCCAGTGCGGTCCTCTCCCATCAACACCTTGGACTGCTATTGTAGGCTTGTTGAAGACTATAGGTCTTGTGGACTATGGGCAATCAAATTTTTTAGGGTTTAGACCGTGAATCCAACCTCTGCATATTTCTTTCTTCGCGTTACCTTTAGTTGTGAGAAAAACTTGGAGTATTACAACTGCATTGACAAATAGGTCTTCCACCTCTCACTATATTATACATGAGTACCTCACCAGGACTTCTTTTTAAGACTCATATTTTACTTAAATAGGATAATATTTGTCATCCGAATACAAGCCTCTTTCATACTTCTTTGCTTTTGATTGATGGCTTTTCCCACTGGGTTTTTACCATCATTTCAAAACAAAGAAGTGATAGTTGGTTTTTTCCCATAGGGGTTTTTTCCACCAACTATCTATGATGTACATGAGTACCTAATCAGGCCTCGTTATCGAGACTCATTTGTAGGATCTCCTCTAGTATCACTTAAGGGGGTGTTATAATAAGTGAATATTCTCTTAAGTTCACTAGGATACACACTTGAGTTTCCACTTCTCCTTGTGTCAAGAGAACTCTAAGTGGTGTCTTCATCAGGTTTGATGAGTTGTTGTAATACAATGGTTCTCAATGATCAACTCTGCTATTTATACAAAGTTGATCCTAGAGATAAATCAATCATTTCAACTCTTCTCTTCATATTTTTGTGTAATAATTTGCATATCTATTATTGTGAAATTCTAACAAATTATTATATATTTTTAAGTGAGAAATTTATTGGTCTAGTTTTTTAGGAATTACCTACTAAGGATTTAATTTTCTACAGATCTATGAATTTGTCTACTTAAGGTTCCATGTGGATTTGCATGCTAAGGGTTCTAGTTTCTGGAGATATGTGGACCTATCTACTAAGGGTTCCATTTTTGGGAGACTCTTTAGAGATATGAATGAAAAGAGACTAATAATGATTGTATATCTATAGAGTTTTCAAATAAGGTAGTCCAATATTTTGAATATCTTGTAGTCTTAGATGAGAAGTTTTGGTTGGTAAGACTAGAGTACAATCTATGAGGGCCTTTTCAAAAACCCATATTTTACCCTAGTAAAAAAAGGGTCTAAGCAATTGATATGATATATGAATTTTATATAAAGGTTATGCTCAAATTTATGCATCAAATTCTTGTCTTCAAATAGATAAAAGAAGAAAAGATGAGGAAGATTATCAAATGGCACTATAAAATGATCATCCAATATTGTTTTCTCCATAAAAGTAGCTAGAAGAAAAATTAGAAATAATTTATCTTCCCTCACCTTGATTATCCTTTTTGTCCTCTTTCACCTTCTTTGTCTAGTTGTAGTCTAGTCCCATGGGTTCAATTTCTATTAAAATAAATAGGTCCCAATAAAAAATTATTTAAACTAGTTTTAACATTTGAAAAGACCATATTATATATCTCACTAATTTTTTAGTTAAAAAATTATGCAAAGTATAGATTTTATTAGCTAATTATTGGTGTAAGGGAAATCTACCATAAGAAGATGCATGTGTACAACAATATTTTATGCTAAGATATATAAATAATTCATTTAATTTGAGATTTATATACACATTCTACCATATAAATATTTTGTAGATGGGACTTTAATAATATTTTTATGTTTAATCTCTGTATATTCTTCTTTCATGTGATTAAATTGATTCAAATGTACAAGATCATCACACCTATAGGGTTAGGTAAAACTAGAAAGATGGTTGCACTACTTTGTGATGCAAGCAAAAGTACTTTAGCAGCATCAAATAATTTGTGTATATTTTGTTATATTGTTTACTTCAATCCTAGAATAGGATATGTTAGGTGCTCTTCCTTAACAAAAATAAATAAATAACTAAATCCATGATAAGAATTTTCTGATCATAATTATCTTACTATGTTTGACAAATTTTGAAATAATTATTTATTTATTTTAATATTGTTTATATATGCATTGAATGAATTAGATAAGGTAATATTAAAAATATCAACCATATCAATTATTATATCATTGCAAGACAAACAGTTAAAAAAATAACAGGAATAAACAAAGTGATAACTTAACCTAGATGACAATAACTATAAATGAAAAAAATAAATCCTTTTTACTCCTAAATCGCAGGCTTACATACACAACTCCTTTCACAATTGACAGCATGATGGCAGGCAGTAGCTGTAACAATCTTTTTGTTTGATTACAGGCAATTGCATTTCAAGAGGCAGTATAAGCATAGAAACATATGATATTGGGCTTTTCTGTGACCTGAGTGTTTAACTATTTGTTTATGACCGCAGCTCTCACTGCTGAACAGAGGACCTCTCGGTCGATACAAAATAAATACCGGTCAAGAACCGCCCGCAGATCATCTTTATTAATCCTGAATATTGTCACCATACAATAATCACTACAATCACAAACATGGAAACCTACACAACCAATTTGGACAGTCTCTTCTCTGGGGGAATTGGACTACGTACTTACCTACGGTTCGAGGATGTTGATCGTCTATGAACTCCGGAGCTGGTTCTACCTCTGTACCCAGCGGGAAAAAAGTAAAGTATGGCAACGATACACGAGGAGTCTGACATCCTCCGGCTGTTGTCACTCTGTGCTCGGGGTTGTGAATCCTCTCATTACTCCACGCCCAGAACGCGTCCCCCATAAGAACGACAAAGGAATCACATATGGGCTTCACTTTAACCCACTCATTTGCCTTGGTTCGAACCTCAAGGCCACCCACGGCATCTTGGTACATTACAGTAATGCAACCATCGTCTGTATGGGCGGGAAGCCCAACCTCTGCGGCATTCAAATTTTCAGAAAAGTCATAATAGTTCATTCGGAGGAGGCCCCAAAACTCATGAAATCCATAATACTTGCTAACGCCGAAGGTTCTGTAAATTTGGTTGATGATGTTATCTGTAAGTTCTTTAACGCTGCTTGTATATTCCTCTATAGTTTTGCTGTCAAAAAGATACAATCAAATGCGTTCAGTAAAGTACTGGAATAAATGTCTTCAATGGTCTACCTCCTAAGAAAGAAAAGAACAGATGAAATCATTTGAATAAACTACCAGATTGCGGGGTTGCCGTCTGGCCATAGCTTCTGTGAGAACAATTGAATTTGTTGCGGATCAGGCACGCCAGGGACGCCAAGGCTTTCGTTATATCTAGACAATTTCTTATAGCTGAAAAGCGTTTTTGAGAATCTGTTTCTCTCTTTGGTCTCTTTGGGGAGCTTGAACGTATGTCGAGCGGCCATATCCATGTTTCCAATAATCTCACTTTGTATCCCATGATTTACAACCAGAAAACATCCCCATTCCTCGCAAGCCTTTCTCAGTTTGTCAAGCATGCTTTCTGACGAACCAGGATTAAGTCCAACCTTGTTCTTGGTTAACAAACAAGAAAGATCGATAATAGGGACTTCCGTGGTTTGCTTTCCAGAAGAAGACATGACAAAGATGGTAATTATCTCTCTCTATCCCTCCGATTACTGAATTGAGGATAAATTTAAAATGTATTATTAAGTTTTAGTTTCTTTTTATATTATGAGTGATTATCAAAAATTATATTTAAACTTAAATATAATTTACATTTATTTCATAATTTTATATGGAATAATGGTGCTGTACTAAAAGTTTCTTAAAATTATTATCTTACATTGTAAAATGTATAAATGAAAGTTTTGTATCTTTAATGAAGGTTCAAATTTTAATAGTCAACCATAACCTTTAGTCCATGGTGATGTAGAGCAATTGACTAAAAGCTAAGAGTTTCACATTTTAAATAAAGATTCAAATATGACCGATGTACCTTAACATTTTATCTGATGAGTTAAAAGGACTAGGATTTTAATCTTGTCAAAAGATATATGAATAATTGTTAAATTGTTATAATATAACTATGTGATTATCATATAATATTTGTTCTAATATGGCTATGTGAGTATGATATAATATTTGTTCTATCATAATGTAGTAAAATATAGGTGGAATTGTTTCATTCCAATATAACCCATTGAAAAAAATAAAATCAATATTTAAGTAGAAATAAATATCTTATAGAGGGATATACATACCAACTTCAAAATCATTTTGAGTATATGATTGGAAACAATGCAAAAAATTTCTTCTAATGAGACATGGATACATTTATTGATGACAATGACAATTTCCATCTTACTGAATAGATTGTGTAGAGAATGTATAGAAGGATCTTTAATTAAAAGCCTACATAAATAAGATAGACTAGAAGAAGCCAACAATGGGGAGCTTTGCTAGAATTTACATGGATTGTTGTTGTCATTGCATGCAAAAAAATGAGTAAGGTGGAATGGTTATAGGTATCCTTTATTTTTGCTATTTTATTTTTTTTTGAAGTGGATTAGGGTTTGGCTAGCTCTATAGTTTTTTATGGTAATTGTGGTAGGGGTCCCTCCCTCGAAACCTTCATTTTGGGATGTAATACGATAAAGAGGTGGAGACCATATGAGTAATTCTATGATCAAGCTTTCTTGTAGGCTTCTATGAATTCCATGCTTATATCCTAGAAATAATACTAATGGTTGCATGAAAGTAGTAGATGGATCCCCAATAGTTCAATTGAAAAAAGAATATCTTTAAATGGGCATAAAGGATATGCAAAAGAAAGGTCTAATATGCAAATTCATGGATTTTAGATCTCAACTATCAACCTTTAGGGACTGGGAATCTAGAAGTTGGTGAACTAAGGGAGACATTCAAATCATACTTTATCCTAAGGCTAATTCCTAGTGCTCTTTGAGTGTGAAGAGAACTAAGAACATATTTTCCAAGGAGGGTCATGGCTTCTTGGAAGAGTAGGATTATTCATGAAACTTTAGCATATGATATTATAAGTAAAGGAGGAAATGCCATCTATGAGCCTTGTATGGGTTAGGTTATTTGGATTATCAGTTGAATATTGGAACCTCGTCTCCTTTAAAGCCATTGCAAACAATCTAGGAACTTTTATGATGGTGTATGACAATACTTATAATTATGAATAAATGATATATGCTAGAATATGTTGTATAATGGACCTCATCAAACCTATTTCCAAAAATATCACATCACAAATAGAGGATGAAGCCTAGAAGCAAAAAGTAGATTTTAAAAACATCTCATTTAGATATTGGGTATACCATGAGTATGAACATATGGTGAGAGATTATTCATATAAGTGCTTAAAGCAGATGTAGGAAAATATTACAAGTTTTTAGAAACCTAAAAAGAAAGCATAGTCAAATAAAAAAAAATATGGAAATAAATGCGAAACTAAATAATAAAATTTCTCCTGTAATTGTTAAAGATGCAACTATAGGAGAAGATCATCAAATGGAGATAGAATTTATGGTGGAACCAATTCTTGAAGTAATGGATTGGTCTAAATTAGGGGAAAATACGCTACCAAAAATATATGAAAATCTTATTAATAGGTAAATGGATGCACACCTAAATCAAAAATATCAATAAAGAAAAAATAAGTGAGGAGCCAAAACAGAATAGAATAATTCTTAACTATTGTATTTGAGGGTAAGGTGACTCCTATCACCAAATTCTTAACCCACTCATCCTCATGAGACTCTTTTCATGGAATGTAAGAGGATTAAAATCTAGTTCCCTCAAACATAGTGAAATTAGAAGGATAATTCAGATATATAATCCAAACATAGTCTTTATTTAGGAGACTCAGTTAATAATAGAGAAGATAGAAATAGTTGGTAAGACTTTGTGGTCCGTGGGTTAGGTATAATCTCTCAAATCTCAAGGAATATCAAGTGGGATCTCTTGTGTATGAGATATAGAGTAATTTTGTGTGCATGCAACTATGGGAAGATGGTGTATTCTAGGACTTCAGGGACAATGGAGACAAAAGGACTAACAAATCCTATCTATTAACATACATGCACCCACTACTATATTGTATAAACAAAGGCAATTAAGCTATATCCAGCATCTCAAGCTCTAATTTTCTACTGACCAAATTTTCGTAGGAGGGGGTTTTAACACCATTCTCTCCTTATATGAAAATATGGGAGGGAGAATAACATTGGATACTATGACTAATTTAATGCATGAGCACTGGGATATCTCCACATGATTGATATTAAGAATAAAAATGGATTTATGACATAGAAAAATAGATGAAAGGGATCCACATACATCTTAAAATGCTTGGATAGGTTTGTAATATTAGATAACCTTCTTTTTCTAGGAATAATTCCAAGATCAATTATTTTTAATAATGTAAGATCAAAACATTGGCTTATTTTGCTATATCTTTGGTAGTCTACTAGGAATTACTCACCCTTTAAATTCTAGCTTATGTGATTAAAATATACTTCCTTTAGACTATTAGTTCTTTAGTGGTAGAGGGAAGGAAAGCAAAGATATGACACCTAGATGTATTTCTTTTTCAAGATATTATAGTTTGTCAAAATTAAAATTAAGGAATAGAATTAGCATGAGTTCAAGGATGTGAAAATCAAAAAGATAGATTGAGATATAAAATTGAAGTGAACACTCATATTCATTCCTTGGAACTTATAGAGGATCTTATAAAATAAAAAAACCAAGTCTCTTATGAGTTAATAGAATGGCAAATGAGGGAGGTTCTCTTATGAAAATATAAATCCAATATCTAGTTGTTGGAGAAGGGGACAAAAACTCTACTTTCTTCCATAAATATCTTCTAGCCAAATGAGTTTCAAAATTTATGCCTTCCTTGAAGACCAATACAAATGATCTAGTTTACTCCTAGGATGGGATGAATAAAATTACCATTGACAAATGTATATTTCCTGATGATTCCTCCATCTCTTGCAGTATCTATATTACCCTTAGCCACTTCATCAAAGTTTAATTTTATCCAACTCTAAGGTGGAGGCTTCCATTTGATAATATTTCTAGGATTGGTGGTGGATAGACTACAAATACATTCTATACTTAAGATACCTAGCTATATGACAATATTACCTTTAGTATGGGACAATTTATCATCTTTGATAGAGATTATGGAAATGGTTTCTTTCAAGGAATTAAAAATTTTAGCTTCCACATGTAGAGGATATTTTTTAACATTTTTGAAGGCTCTATTGATTCTTTCATTCCAAATACCCCAAATAAAATGAGGTAAACATAAATACTAGTAAATTCTAAGTAGAAGATTATGGAAGGGGGAAATCCACCTATAACACCTATTTTTGGAACATATTACATTATTTGGTACATACCAATGTACCATCATGGGTTACATCTATAGATTCTAAAAAGATTCTTAGATGAGGATTTACTTTATGAAATGTAATTCACAAGTGTGTATTGATATTTTGGAATGTAAATGTGCGTAGTTGTTCTTATGTATATGTGTCACTAGAGTAGAAAGATGAAGATTCATAGGAAGAGTGAGGCCCAATAAACCTCCATATGAAGAGTCACATTCCATTCTATATACATGGATGTATTTATGTAAAAGATATATGGCATAGGTGGAAGAATCACTTATGTAACCAATGGAAGGTGATGTAGTATGATTTATTTTTTATCTCTTCATTAAATAAAGAATTTTGAGTATTTTTTAGCATTTGCCATTAGCATTATTTGAGTTATTCTCTAGTATATTTAGAATTTATATGCTTGATTTATCAGCATTATTATATATTTCATATTGTAATTATATTATTTATATTTAGGCAATATTATTTGATTATTTACTCATCAAAAGCTAACAATGGTATCAGAGCTATGATATATCTAGTTAGAAATTGAAAGAGCCTCAAGATTTATTATAAAGAATATTTCTACTGGTTAAGAAGAGACCAATAATTATAAGAGATTTTCCTCTAGAAAATTAAACAAGAGAAGATAAAGAGAATTTCCTTTGTAAAAGCAAACTAAAGAAAATAAAGATAATTTCCTCTGGAAAAGTAAATTAGAGAAGATACAGAGAATTACCTCTGGAAAAGGAACTAGAGAAGATAAAGAAATTACCTCTAGAAAAGGAACTAGAGAAGATAAAGAAATTACCTAAAGAAAAGAAAAAAATAAGATAAAGACATTTTCTTTAGAAAGAGAAACCAAAGAAGATAAAAATTTTCATTGTGTTGAATAAAAACAAGTGACATTTAAGGATATACATATTCCAAGAATAAAATTGAAATAGAAGAAATTTTACAGGTCTTGAAGACAGACCTTGATATTGAGAAGAAAATAATATATCTATTCCAAGAGCAAAATCAGAATAGAATATTTACAGGTCTTGAAGATAGACCTTGATATTGAAAAAAGAATATACCTATTCCAAGATTAAAGTTAGAATAGAAGAAAAATTTATAGGTCTTGAGGACATAACTTGATTAAGAGATACTTAGAAGAGGTCCTATTGATATTATTAATAATAAAAAAAAAAATCCAGATTATTTAGCTAGAATATTCCCATAGGGTTGAAAATAAAACCCATGAAGACTATGATTCAATATAGATTTGATTCCACTAGTTTTAAGATGGGTAGTAAAGATTTATTTTTTTGCAAAATTGAATACATATGATTATTATTATATTATTTTTGTTAGAGAATATTGATTCTTAGAAGATGGGAAGCTTCCTACAATAGATAGATAAGAATTTCATCTTCAATTACCTGAAAGTCGATGTGCTTTCCTAGTATAGGGATTAACTCTTTTGTTGCAAAGTAGACATTGAAGGAGGTCCAAGAAGGAAACCTTATTAAATATTGAGAAGAACCAATAAATGGTTCTCATTACAAGATCACAAATTAAAGAAAGAGACCCAAAAAGAGGCTACATTTAAGAACTTCCAATATTGGAAGATTAAAGACTGAAGATAGAAGATAGAAGGACTACATAAGGTCCTATTGCAAACAAAAGCAATAGAATATAGAGATCCTAGAAAGATATCTCATTGAATAATTTCCCATAGATGGAAGATTGAAGAAACCAAGGTAAGGTTTCATTAAAAGCATATACTAAAGAATTGAAGGCTGCAAAATAAGAAGACCAAAGAATAGAGGTCTATAGAAGATTTTGAATAAATAAAAATAGACAAGAGAAAGCCTTATCGCAAAAGTAGAAGTAGTGATCTAAAGTAGAATATTGTAAGTATAAAGAGCACCTGACCAGCAGAGATTGGGATAATTGTTTCCATAGGATAACAAGCCTAAAAGGAAAATGGATTTGACAAGAATTTTGTCAAATATTGAGAATATTTAAAAATAATTAATCGTTACGTTGTAGAGGTGGCCAAGGTGGAGATGGTGGATAAACAGGTGCATCGGGGTGCTTTGGTGGAATATGTATATAGAATATGGATTACAAGATGGGGAAAATGCAAAGGTAAAACTCATATTCATTAGTAATGGGTGTGATAAGGACTCACCTTTCTTCTGAGCTATCAGAGGTGATTGATATTGCATCAAATGCCTCATCCATATCCTCTTTGGAATCATCATCATAAATGGCATCAGTAACTAAGATTTGTGAAAACAATTCAATAAATTCCACATGTAGGTGAGACACAAATTCAAGATCTATATACTCATTCTCACTATCCTCACTATCTTTGCTATCCTCATCAGGATCTATAGTAACTTTTGAAATACTTCTTCAAAGGAGGTTGTGAATAATTATGCTTTGTATCCGAAACCCATGCAATCACGTGCATTCAAGGATCAAAAATATCATGAATGCCCTACTCATATCATCTTAAACCATATCCTTTCCATTTAATACATCAAAATTAATGCATGGAGAAGGATGATTTGGATAGATAATCAATGTTAGTGTAAAATTGTTATTGGGGTTCAATAGGGGTAGGTGGATTGGACAAGGAATAGACTCCCTATACATAAAACTAATTCAATTTAGCATATAATATATATTTTATACCACACCAATGGCTAAGGGTGTATCATGTGAGTAATTTTAATCTCTGATCATCTCAATGCTTGGTCTGGTGATTGCAATATTTTGGACAATTTACTTAATAATAATTGGATTTGTAAGATAGACTACAACTTGCACATATGCAATTGTGGATGGGGCAAAGACAAAGGTGAAGGTCTCAAGATTGACCTATGGTACAGATGGGGAAAATTATGTATTTTGAAGGGTGTATCACAAATAGCCATATCTATCTATGATACAATTGATGGAGGAGATGGATTTAGTTGACTGGACTAGATAATATTTTGGGGCTTAGGATGATATTGGGTTATAATAGGTGCAAGTGAAATTGGAGTGGTGTCTTATGGGATATGATGAATGGTTATGGATGTTGGTGAGGGATTATGAAGTTGGCCTTGTGAAGTGGAGGCTTATCCCCCCTACGTGAAGGTTGGATGAGTGGAAAGTTGATTAATTGGATGATATGGTAAGATGTGATTTAATGAATATGAGGAATGATTCACTAGATGATTAGGTGTAATGGGAAAGTGATATTATGTCGATGATAAAGCATGATTTAGATTGGTGGTTTGGTATGTGGATGCATGATCAAATATTGGAAGGACCTCTTGGATGAGTGCTTTATATGAGGTATTTTGATGTAAATTTGGGATGGTAATGAGTGGAGTTATGGATGCATGACTAGATGGAAAAGGTGAATCACATGGATTGGATATTGTGTTGCAGTATTTGAATGGTTCCTCATCTACTAGTATACAATGAATTTAGCTCTCATGTACGTATTTTATGCAATGGTGTAATTTTGAGGGAACACATTTTAGGTATCTAATCCATGGGTACCCAAGAAGTATATTATATTGCATGGAGACCTCTTGGATATGGAATAAGGTACGAGTTTTTTTGACCCCCACTCATATAGGAAGGACAAGATTTTGGACTATAGAGCATAAATTATCATTGAATGTATATAATGTGAAGGTGGTGTTTGTGATATACGAAGGTGGCAGGTTAAGATGTTCTAGTGTAGTGGTAGTGATGATGTTGATGAAGGAGCTAGTATTGACTAGCACTCATTTAAAGGTTTTTTATCATTATAAGCTATAATATGCAACGAAGGATCAGGTATATCTATTGGCATGGTTTTAATTTAAAAATCATTGAAAGCGATTGAGTATTCCATGCATGTTTGGATATTCTCCACAATGTTTGCAAAGGCATTGGGATCTTGAGTCTAAAATTTGATGGATTTAAGGATTTCCTTTAATACCTCATGATGTGGAGGATATTATTGTAATAACTCATCAATCAATATTTTAGCCAAAGAAAATTTTAGGCTATGTTTCAACCGAATCCTCAAGGTGATGGTTTATCTTGGTGGAGGATTTGGAAGGTGGATTTGTGGAGTTGGATTGGCTTGAGTAGGTTGTAGAGGTATGGTAGGTGTTGGTGTCATAGGAGGCAGTATTATTTGTATTGGGTCATTTGATTTTTGTGGTTAGCTCACACCTATTTGATCTCAAGTAACTATATGGATATCATATACAAAACCTTTGTACTACTTAGCACTGTGGATGTAGTTGACTTGACTGGATGAACTGTAGAAGTTGATGCCCTAGTTATTTGTTGTGTGGCCTCGCGATGATGAAGGGGTGTTTGATATATACCAAGGCTTTGTTTTTTTTGTGCTAAAGTATTATCGATCTTCATAGTTCCCTTATTGATCAGATCTTATATGATGTCTTTGAAATAATATCAATCGTTAATATTATGACCCTTCTAACAATGAAATATGTAATACTAATACTCCTTATATGACTTACCTCATGGTCTTTTGGTGTCTTCTGGTTTGATATGTGGTAGTGTTATCATTTGTGACTCATACAACCATTAAAATATGGTGGAAATTAGTTTAGGTAATGGAGTGTAATTGCGAGCTAGTTGATTGTATTGTTGACATTGATGCTTGTTTGTTGTGTTGGCTTTATTTTTCAATTGAGGTGAGGATTGCTTTGCTTTCTATGTATGTTGTTGTGATGGTTTTTGTGTTGGAGGTTGTTGGTACTAGAATTGAACATTTTTATTTTATGGTTGAGTTGTACTCAAGACCATTTGACTCAAATTTTTAGGTTTTGGCTATCCTTGATTGTTCCCCCTTGAGTTATTTTTTTCATTCTTTCTTCTTGAGATTAATCTTGCCCTCTTAAATTTTAATCTCTTCAATAACTCTAGCTTGGGCAAGACCTTGTCCAAATGTTATATATTGGTGTATTTATAATAAAAAGGATATGTTTTTGGAGTAACTCCTCATGAATATTTGTGTAAGTTCCACCATGGGGAGGGTGAATGGTAGTTTGGTGATGACTACACTCAGCGGTTTCCATAATCATGAACCAAATCATATTCAAAATGGTGTAGGTTGAATAGATCGATCAAGGTGATCTTCTTATTGATATTTAAATAGAAACACTCTAATAATTGATCCTCTAATTATTCAAAACTATAAATTTTGTGATTCGGTAAACAATTATACCATTCGATAGCATATCCTCCAAAAGTTTGGGGAAATATTTTAAGTATCAAAGGGTCGTTATCTTGTATTCTAAAGCATGCATTGATGAGTGTGCTTATGTTCTCCTAGATATACTCATACCATTTGCAATGTTCTAATTTTGGTACCTCAAAACTGATAGCATATGGTAAAGAAGCACAAAAAATGACATGCATAATAGATGGAAATTGAAATGTAATCTAGCATTTATGAGCAAGCATGTAAAGGAAAGATGCAAAATTTGTAAACTATTAAAATGATGAATAACTTGCAGTAAAAAGAGGGGATTTATCCTTGTATTTATAAATTCATAAATTCCAAAATGTTATAATACATCCTCTTTGAGGTCTTATCATTTATATATATTTTGAATTACAAGTTACAAGGGATCGAATCCCTTCATGAGCTTAATGGCATGTTTCAATGTTCTTCTCGCAACCCACACTTGAGAAATAATCTTAGAATTATTTTAATTTACCTCTTAGCTCCTCCCTCATGCCTAGAATACCTACACCTACACACAAGATATTGAAAATTGTTAATAGCATATGCGTTTTAGATTGAAAACCTTGAAAAGTATGTAATAAAGAAAATAAAACTTATTTGCGATAAATAAAAACAACTCCAAATGACTTGCAAATATAATAAGATGTTATTAAGATGATTTTGGAAGTATTTGAGCATAAATTGAAGTGCAATTGTAATAAAAACCTATGGCCATCCCTGGTAGGAGCAACTAATACTAAAATCACAAAAACCTAAATTGAGCCATCAAATCTGCTCAAAATGTAACCAAAATTGAATAGAATGCTAATATAATACTTTAGAATTGATCTATGGTGAAATTGCATCAAAAATTTTAGCCATTTTGTGGTCATCCTTGGCAAGTGTAACTGGGACTGTTAGTCATCGTTGGTATGGACGGTCCCTAAAATGGGTGGTTTTTTCCACCAATTCCAAGGGCATTTGGCTTAGAATCCTCCTAAATGTGTTGTTGTCATATTTGGTCAAATAACACTCATATTTGATAGGTTTTGGAATTGATTTGGCATATTTTGGTATGCCCCTAAAATTACCTTTGAATGAAGAGGTTTTCAAGAAAAATACTTGGCAAGATGTGAGGACAAATGTGAGCAACACTTTGTGAGAAAATCTTGTTATTGTCTCCTTCTTAAATTGGGTGAGGGCACCTCAATTTATAGTCAAACTAGGGCCAATGTGCAAAGAGGCAAGTTCTAGCATGTACGTCAAGTGTTTCCAATTGTCAATACCCTTGACATGCATAGGGTGGGAAAGTTTGCCCATTTGGGCCCTCCAATTTGCAAGCCTTGATGTTTATGATAGACATCCAATAAACTTTGGATGATTGGGTGGGATAAATGGTAGGAATTTATTTCCATTGTTCTATCCTTTGAGTTTTTGGATGGTTTGGAGCATGGCCATCCAACCCAAGGATGGTTGCATGTGGCCTTTCTTGGGTAGGATGGCCACGAACTATGACCGTCCCTAGGTGGTACGGTCATGGTTATATACCCCAAAACTTATCAAAAGTGGGGAAAACCTTACAAAAAGTTTTTGGGAGCCCCAAATAACCCCTTAGGGTTGCCAAATTGGGCCATATGATGTTGATAAGAGTGGTGCATAGTTGTATTATCAGATTTACATGATTTTAGTGTCTAGAGATGCCCCCTTTTTATATGCATTGTGTGTAATAGAGTGTTGAGCAAAAATAGATGAGTAAATCATTAAATTATTTAGGTTATTCAATAATGTAACCAAATTTAGATGCCTCCATTTGTGTAAATAGCATACATTCTTGGAACCCTTGCTTTTTATATAACTAAAGGATTAATTTTGGTTTACCTTTCAACCATGCTTTTCATAGCATTTTTGGGGCTTAGGGTATACTTGGTCTTGGTTCTTTATTTTCTTGTAAGTATTTTCAAGGGTGAATTATTGAGGTTTTGAGGAGGAAAATCCTTTTTTTTTTTGCATTTATTTATTGTTTTCTCCAGCATAGGCTTGCAAATTTGTCTTTGGCAATGATTTTTTTGAATGTATGAAAATTGTACTTTTGAGTGTTTAAGTGTTGATTTGATTATGAAATATTTGTTATGACTACCTCCTCGAGTGATATGCCGATGAGGGAATTTCTAATTATGAAAGCAATGAGCCAATTTACATATATGATTTAATTGGGATAACCATCAGTTTTACCTATCGTAAACCCTATCAATTATGCTAGGATTTTGATCATTTTAATGATGATTTATGGAAGCGAGAGCTTAAATACTTCATTCCCTTGGAGTGGTCCAGATATAATAGCCTTATTGTAGATTGAAATAAATAATTTTTAGATCATCCATGAATACTTTTGATTTAATATTGATCCCTTGTTAATTTGAACTATTTTTGACCTATTTTTGGTGGGGTTTTGACCCTATTTTTGATGTTTTTGAGCTATTTTGTAGGGTTTTTTGTTGGTTTTCCATGGGTGGGATAGTTGCATAGTTTATGGCCATCCCATGGTGGAAAATTCATCCAATTATATTACCATCACACCAAGGGGTAGCCATGCTTATTTTAAGGCTATATAAGCCCAAAATTGGGAAACTTGAGAGAGATATTTTTATTAAGTAGAATGCTACTAAGAATGAGAAGTGAAAAGGAGAGATATTTTTATTAAGTAGAATGCTACTAAGAATACCCCATAATTATTATGAGTTAGAAACAAGACTCGTCAAGTGGAGGAGCTAGTGTGATATGGGTGTTGGGTTCCAAACCTTGGTTAAATTTATCCTATATATGTCACAACACTCATATTTAAATTTTCAAACTAGGGAGCTCATAGACTTTGTAAGTGCCATGGTTGAGACTGCTCACACTACCATTTTTGATATGAATCCATTCAATTATAATTGTAGGTGTTTGTTAAATAGCAATTGATTCATCCACACCAATAAAATTTATGCATAAATACAATATGTAAAACTAAACATACCACATTGAAATCATTAAACACACTTACATAATTGAAAAGCACACCACTCTAAAAAATATAAATTTAATCTAAAAAATAAATATACTATCATGCATAATTAAATATATAAAAATAACTAAGAAGCAAGGAAGGAATACTAGCTTGGATTGGGCTTGAGCTCTATCACGAAGACAATACACAAATGAAATAATGCTCAAGCTTTTATTGATGGTGCATTGAAATATTACATGTGATAATGTTCTCTGAATATTTTCCTCCCCTACTACAGAGAAGTCTATGTATTTATATAACACACACAAGACTTTATGTTGTAGTTATGTTACATAGGCATCTTGGTTACAATCTAAACTGGGATAATTTAGTTATTGTAAAAGACACACGATAAAAAACTTCTCATTGTTTCCTAGAAATCATATAATTTTTGCTTGGTTATAGTTTTAATTTTTTGAGTGGTTATGTGTTCATCCACTCTGGCTGGAATAGCTTATTCATTCAGCGTTTTTCCATATATGATGTGGAGTTGTGGTCAACAAGGTCCTTCTACAGTCATCTAGTCAACATGTATAATTCTATAACCTGCTTGAGTAAGGTGTCTACTTGGAAACTACTTGAATAAGGCACCTTCTTCAGTAAGGTGCCTACCTCAGTAAGGTACCTACTTGAGTAAGGTGCCTACCTCAGTAAGGTGCCTACCTTAGTAATGCACCTAGCTTAGTAAGGCACCTACTTGAGTAAGATACCTACTTCAATAATGTGCCTACTTCAGTAAGGTGCCTACTTGGTATACCTTAGACTAATGAAGCAGAAGTGTGCCAAGTCTATGTAGGACCTCGAATGAGCAAAATATGACAAAATTAGGTGAATAATTACACAAAATACACTTCATGCATAGATTATATAATACAAATGTTTTCATTAAATAAATAAATAATGTTTCATAAAAATATACAACTCATTGTATATTGCCATGCAAAACAATTAGTATTTATATAAAAGTATGAGCATATTTTATGCTCATCATCCCCCCATGCCTAATATGTGCCACGCCCTCATGGCACC
Organism: Wollemia nobilis; assembly: GCA_028583015.1. Lineage (NCBI taxonomy): Eukaryota > Viridiplantae > Streptophyta > Pinopsida > Araucariales > Araucariaceae > Wollemia > Wollemia nobilis. The sequence goes on along the minus strand of JAQPPZ010001273.1, from coordinate 1,186,287 downwards.
TGAAAATGGTAATTACCTCCTCCGCATAGTCCACTTCTCCTTATTTCCTTTTCTTACCAGTGGCCTTGGCTTTCCCTTCATCCTAAGGCTTTCATTTCTACTGAGGGGCCCTGGTTTTTTGTGGGGCATGACCACATTGGCTTCTAGCTATGTTGGGTTGGCCTTCCTTCTACACCAACTTCCTATTGCATTGGCTACACCTCCCTGGCATACTCATCCTAGTGCCTATGCTGGGTGTTGCAGCTACAGTCATATCTCCTATCTAAAATGCCACCTCTACTTACTGTCATAGGTCAGTGTGTTGAGGGTGTAATTATTTGAAAGGAATATCAAAATCATCCCTCTTTCAAATGACCATGCTAGCCTTGTACATCCAAATTTCTTCAATGGTAAGGCTAGTGTTTTCTTCTACAAACATTGCTACCTCTACCTCTAGTATATATATCCCCCATATTAAAACCATTTCCTCATATTGGGAGGTTGACCCTATGACGAACCATAGATCTTCCAAAATTGGTCATTTGTAACAAGGTCCACATAGATGCCAGACCCTCTTTCGACCTTCTTGGCAGTTTTCCTAGTTGCCTTTACCACCTCAAACTCCTCCTAGAGATTTTTGAATTTTTTTTTTTGTTATATTAAGGCCTGCATGCCTTCTTCCTATTCTTAATCTGATTGGGGGTTCGGTTTGTTGAATGTAACTTTGGCCCTTATTTTGGCCCTCTTCTGCACTGTTTGAGGCACCTTCCCCTTTCTCATATCTAGTATTATGGCATCCTGCATGGGGATATTCCTTTTCTATGGGATATGCCTTCCTACTAGAACTTTTGAGAGTCTACCCTTATGATCTTGGGTCCCCCGTAGCTGTCTCCCATGTTTCTTGGTTGCTCAATGCTTGCTCCTTTGGTTTTTCAGGTAGTGGTCCCTCAATTTTGGGTACCTGGTACTCTAGAGAGTCCTTCTTGGCCTCAATTTTAGGATTTTTCCCTTGGACCTACCATGAAGGTTCCTCATCATTGTTAATGTCAATAATAAGGGTTTTTGTTTGAAAAATAAAATTCCCTTGTTCTTTTATAGTGAATCTATTAGAGGCACATGAACCCTCTCCTGCCTATACTTTCTCATTTTGAGCATTCGACCTAACCACCCTAGATGATACCACTCTATCTAGTGATGTTGGAGAGTTTTTGCATACCTCAATTACCCAATCTATTTGGGTAGAGGTATCCTACCTCTCAAGCTCCTTGACCTGTAACTACTGGTTCTCTACCCTAAGTTGCTAGATCAGTTGCTATAATTGGGTGATGATGGGCTCTTGCCTCTAAATTTTTCTCATAGTCATCAACTTAAATTCCTCAAACAATGTTTGCATCATGAAATTCTTGCTCTACCCAGTGCGGTTCTCTCTCATCAACACCTTGGACTGCTATTGTAGGTTTTTTGAAGACTACAGGTCTTGTGGACTGTGGGTAGTAAAATATTATAGGGTTTAGATTGTGAATCCAACATCTGCATATTCCTCTTCTTCCTCACTTGAAAAAATTAGTTATCGTAGGTACCTCCTACCATGTATGCACTCTATCTGTCGAGTTGTGGATTCGAGACTAGAGGATTCTAGCCTATCCTTTGTATATTTGGGTAGAGAAATCTACTCCTCCTCTGTAGCATCTAATAATTTTTTATATTATTCCCCTTTAGAAATTCCCCCTAATTTGACCTCATATATAGCCTCTGATATCGCTTGCTCCTGTGCATCAAAATATTTAGCTCATGGTTGCTTCACGTAATTTGACCTCTTACTCTGCTTTAACCTCCATTTTCTCTTACGCACGAGAGTGTTTAGCTCCTATTGTCGATGATCTTCCCCTGTGTTCCTCCATGTAGTGTATTAGGGATATTATTATCCTATGGTGTGCTAGGGTAGAGACTGTCCCTCGCTAGTACCACAACACCTCATCCTGTAGGGCATTTTCTAGATAGAATGAGACGTTAATTTCTTACTCATGCACCAAGTGGTTCCAGAACTATATATGGTTTGTGTTCAGGTGTGAATACTTCCCAATGTATATGAAGTATATCATAACCTATTCAAATATGTTTTTCAAGAGCATCAAGAGTCCCTACTTTGGGAGCCATCCATGGTTGCATTAGACATTCCTCTATCCAAGCAACAATTATGTACATTGTTTTACCACACAATATTTGTATGTGGACTCTCCAGTGAGGGGAAGATCAGTGACATGATCAATGTGTTCTAAGGTGATTGGAATATCTAGTCCACACAACCAAGAAACTCCTCTCACAGTAGTAGAAAACTCCTTTGCTACCTCTATGTCTTGGTCTTGGTTAACCAGAAAATAATAATTCATCCACCCGATTGCCTCAAATTGGTTGCAAACTTATCCTCTAATCCGCTCAGTTCCACTAGGCTCATGTTTTTTTAGCACATGATTCTTCAAACATATTTCCATGGAAAAATCTCTATTTATTTCAACAAGCTTGAAGCTCTATTCTCAGTAAGGTGTCTTCTTATAGATTCAGGCAACTAACTTTAGAAATTGTTTTCACATAGGGGTTGGCAAGGTACTCCACTTGAATTAATTTACAGCACAATGTATTAGGCATGAGGTGTAAACTCAATTATTGTAGCAACATTATTTTCATATAAGCATATCATATGAAAAAATATGTATATATTTAAAATAAATCATGCGCATACCTGATTGGTCATTTCGTGTAGCATGGAGTATGCCAATTTGGTACTCGATAATATATTTCCCATGTGATGATTATCTCATCTTGGGTACTACAATTCTAGTTCACTCGAGGTCCTACGCTAAAAATATTATGGATCCTATTGGTTCAGGTTGGGATGCATATATCCTCAATGGTTGGACTTGGGACATGTAGATATCCTATCCAATAATTTCAAAATATTTTTAGGTGCTTTAAAATTTTCATCACATGAGATGATGGTATTGGTTTCGTTTTCTCCACGTACTGCCAAGTTGCACACGTGCTTTTGATTCAATCAAGGAACCTACTTAAGTAAGGCACCTGCCTGGTGCCTGCTTGAGTAAGGTGCCAAAGTAAGGTGCCAAAGTAAGGCACTAGAGTAAGGCATCAGAGTAAGGCACCATAGTAAGGTGTCTAAGTAAGGCACCAAATTAAGGTAATGGAGTAAGGTGCCATATTAAGGCACCATATTAAGGTTCCAAAGTAAGACCCCAGCTTGATAAAATTTTTTGAAAGAAAAAATACCTCCGGAGTGGTGCCTCATTGGAAAAGTAAGGTGAATCCCTTCCAAAGTAAGGTTCCATAGTAAGGTGCCTCCCTACCATAGTAAGGCACATCCCTTCTGAATTAAGGCATCTCCTTGAAATTATATATATATATATATATATATATATATATATATATATATATATATATATATATATATATATATATATATATATATATATATATATATTGAATGGACACCTCCGGGGTGGTGCCTCCTTGGCAGATTAAGGCACCTCCCTTCTAGAGTAAGGTGCCTCCCTTTCGAAGTAAGGCATTGGAGTAAGGTGCCTCCCTTCCGAAGTAAGGCACCCGAGTAAGGCACCTCCCTTCAGGAGTAAGGCACCATAGTAAGGCACCTCCATTCTAGAGTAAGGCACCAAAGTAAGTCACCTCCCTTCCCAGGTTAGTTGTCCTGCCACTATTAAAAATTCAATAGTGGTTAATGTGTCTGTTGATGCGAGGTTGATCAAGCCTCCTAAAATTATCTTTGTACTACATAATTTTTTGCTTCATCTAGGAACGAGGATGCATAATTTTCCTTTGCAAGGAATTGGCACCCACTCCATGTTTGGATCAAAACTATCTTCCTAAACATGTAGGTTTATGGGTCCTGAGCTAGTCTAGGCCTTGTTAACCAAGATGCCTATTATTCAATAAATCAAGTCATTTCCTTGTAAAATAAAAAGAGAAAAAATAAAATTTTAGTTAAACACAATCCTTACCTATTAGGCCCTGGCTCTCAAGATACCTACAGCTTGTATGTGAGCATTTTTCCTACAAAACACACTATAAGCTAAAAAATGTGAAACAACACTAGCTTATTTTTGGTGGACACCTCTGTGTTCACCATATTATTGAGAACTCTAGAAAAATTTACTTCAATGAGGTCTCCCCCATGCTTTTTCTAGACTCTACCAGCAAGCTTTTGGACGTGTGGTATAGGCGCAACCAGTTGCCATTAGCTGTTACAATGGTGTTGTTGTCATCAATTGTCTTAACATGCACAATACCATTTTTGATGATTTCCACCACTTCATATGGTCCCATACACCTTTACATCATTTTTCCCTTCCACTCCTAGAACCTGGAATCACACAATAGTACCTAGTCTCCTTGAATTGTTTCATTTTAATGTGGTGGTCATGCCACTACTTCATTTTCTTCTACATGATTTTCGTTCTTTGTAGGGCACCCATTTAAAATTTGTCCAGTTGGTTCAACTACTAAATTTGTTCCCTATGTGCTTTTTCTAGGATTAGGTCTAGTTCTACCACTGTTATGAGCATCCTAACCTTGAACTCTATGGGCATCATTGCATCCTTCTCGTATACCAATCATAAGGGTGTAAAGACTATGGCTGATTTCCACATTGTATTGTATGCCCACACTACCTCCGATAAATCTTGTAGCCCAATCCTATATGTGATGCTACACGGTTTTCATCAAGATGTTCTCTATTTCCTTGTTGGTCACTTCCATCTACTAGGGTTATGCATAAGGGGTCGACCTCAAAATATATTTATAAAAATTTGGTGAATCGGTTTCAAAATCTAGGTGAATAGTTTCGAAACACATGTAGAAGGTTCACTATTATTAGGGGTAATGTTAAAAATTTAAACTTAAAATGGTCAAATTATTATAAAATTGGGGCGAATCAACCAAAAAAAAATTGCACCTAGAAATTTTTGGCTAATGGACCCTGGTCAAGGGTCCCAAATATTAGCCAATTCCAAATTTTGAAAATCCTAATTTTAGCCAATTTTGTGAAAATAGCCACTATGCATAACCCTGACATCTACCCATTCACTTGTGGATGGTAGGGGGGTAGTCCTATTGTGTCGAACCCTGTATTGCTCCATCAAATCTTCAATTATATTGGAGGTAAATTGGGGTCTTTGGTCCATTGTAATTTCCTTAGGCATCCCAAACCTTTTAAAATATGGGTGAATGGGAATTCTACTACTATCCCTTCCTTGGAGTCCCTCAGTGCATAGACTTCGACCCATTTAGTAACATAGTCTATATAGACTAGAATATATCTCCTCCCAATCAAATGTGGGTTTATGGGTCCAACAAAATCCATGTTCCACTTGTCTAAGGTCTCTATATGCACATGATTTTTAAGGGGTATTCCATCCCTATGGATTATCTTGTCCATTCTCTTGCATTCATCATACCTACTGGTGTATGTAGTTGCATCTTTGAACAACATAGACCAAAAATACCTAGTCTGTAACACCTTATACACAATCCTTATCCCTACAAAGTGCCCTACACATGGCTCATTATGATAGGCTTTGAGAAACTCCAAAAACTCATGCTCTACTACATACCTCATGATCTATTTGGGCCTTATTTTAAATAGGTTACCGTCAATCCATTGAAAGGAAGTGCTCTTTTCAATCAACGCCTACTTCTATCTATATGAAAGAGTAGGGGAAGTTCTACTGGTGGCTAAATAGTTGGTGATGCCTGTATACCATGGCATCTATTCCCTGATGATGAATAAATGTTCATCCAAGAACTGATATTCTACTGTTGTGTGATCTTCTGGTATTAGCCTGGATAGGAAGTTCATGACTACATTGTCCTTATCAGGCTTATCAATGATGGTAATTTGAAAAATCCTATAGAAAAAATCCACCTGATGATCCTACTACTAATCACTGGTTTACTCATTAGGTACCTAATGGCCACATGGTATGTGTGAACGAACACCTTGTATCCAGTAATATAGTGGCAGAATTTGTTGATGGCGTGCACCACTACAAGAAATTATTTTTCTGTTACTCTATAGTTAAGATCAGCCCTTGCTAAGTTCTTATTGACATAACAAATAGCATAGAACTCCTAACCATCCTTCTTCTTGAGGACCACTCTAATTCCATATTGCATGCATCACAATATATATGAAATGAGATAGTCCAATTTGGGCCTCACAAAATTGGGGCAAAAATTAGCTTCTCCTTCAACATCTAAAATGCTTGCTCGTAGTCCTCCATACAGATAAACTCTACATCCTTTGTCAATAGGGTGTGCAATGGTTTGACAATCTTACTAAAGTCATAAATAAATCGTCTATAATACCCAATAGAACAAAAAAAAATTCTTACTTTCCTCTATTTTTTTGGGCTGTGTAAGTCTTTGATGACTTCTATTTTATTTTGATCAACTTTAATTCCCTCTATCGATAGATGATGTCCTAGCACTATTCCCTCACACATCATCATAAAATACTTTTTATTGCTAAGGGATAAGTTGTTCTCTTCGCACCTATGGAGTACTCGTTCCAAGTTCATCATTGCTTCTTCAAATATTTCATCCTAAATGGTGAAGTTGTTCATATATACCTCAATTGCCTCCCCCATCATATCCTATAATATTCTTAACACCACCTTTTGGAAGGTGGCTAGTGCATTGTATAACCTAAAGGGTAGCACTTTGTAGGTAAAAATTACCCATGGGTAGGTAAATGTTGTCTTATCTTGGTCCTCCTCTATGATCTGGATTTGGTTGTATCCATTGAATCTGTCTAGAAAGGAGAAGTATTTTCTCCCAAATAGTGTATCCAATACTTTATCAATGAAGGGAAGTGGAAAGTAATATTTCTTAGTCACTTTATTCAATGATCTATAATCAACATAGATCTACCATTTCTCATTTTTCTTAGGGACCACCAAAAGTGGTGACACCCATTTGCTGTAGAAGATTGGATAGATAAATCTAGTTGACAAGAGCTTCTATAGCTTAGTTTTAAAAATTTCCTTCATGGTTGGGTTCATCCTTCTCTTTGGTTGTATGACTAGGGTAACCTGCTCTTTGAGATAGATTTTATGGGTGTATATTTCTAGGTTGATTCCCTTCATATCTGAATAATCCCAAACAAATGCTTTTTGGTACCTAGCTAGGAGTTCTTTTAACTCTATTAGCTATGTGGGGGTCAACTCACTACTAACGTTCAGTGTTTTTCTAGGCTCAATGTTATTTTTCCTAGTGTGGTGGTCCTAAGAACCGACCAAAGGTGACTCAAGAACTGTGAGGGATGATTCCCCTTGAAGGAATCCTATGATGATACTATATTTTTTGGCTTCTTCCTCCAACTCTATTAATGCCATCACCAGTTGGAGCATGGACAATGAATTATCCTTCTGATCATCCCATGTGGGTTCTCCCAATGTATCCATGGACTGCCTAGGAGGTGATATAGTCAGTCTCTTTATGTTCTAACCATTTTATATGGTCATAAGTGCATCATGGTAGCTGATGTAGGCATTAGTCGTAGCTAACCATGGAATCCCTAGGATGAGTGGATAACCACCCAGTCCCATTTTAGACTATAGCACTAGGAAATCCATTGGGTATTTCCATGCATCAACTATTACAATGATATCTTCAAGCATTCTCTATGGTGTTATAGTTGACCGATCGACCAATTGTAAAACCATCTTGGTGGGTTTTAGGTTTGTGAGCTTTAGCTTTTGTATGGTCTCTTACGGCATTACATTGATGGTTGCAACCAAATCAACTAAGATGTTATCCAATGAATGCCCTCCTATTTTTATGGTTAGCACTAGGCTATATATATCTATGTATTTAGGATGATATGGATTCCCCATCATCAATTCATCTAATTTTCCTTCGATGTTGATTTTTTGTGCTGCTTTACATCCTGGTTTCCTCATAAACAACTCTTTCATCAGTTTGGTATATATCAAGACATCTTTGAAGAATATATTCTTATAATGATAGGGGTAAATAGTATAAGATCTAAATTTTTACTTTTCAAACCAATTACCATCATCAAGATCAAAGCAATAAACATCACACAAAGTATCACACACATGAGAGCCATCATTTACGTGGTTCACCCAACTTGGGCTACGTCCAAAGAGAAAATATTTTACTAAAAATTTCTCAATCAATCTCTTGGGAACTCTTTCTCGATTACAATATTTATGGACCACATTCCAATGGAGATACTGATCCCCTAATATCAATTTCATGTATCTCTTCCATAGGATAACTCTTTCCCATTTAGCTATGGCTAGTGATCTTCTAGAAGACTATATCTCTTAGTTGCACTAACTGGTGGATCGCTTTCCTCTTGAAGAGTCCTCACTCATAATACTTATCTTCAATTGTCATGCCTACTAGATCTCTATCCACTGATACTTTCTCCTCTATACTTTGTCACATCCAAAGTTCTATCATCAAGCTCACATAGAACTTGCTCAATCTCTGTCTTACAAACTCACTCAAAACTTGTCTAATCTCTTTTGAGCAAGCTCACCAAGAACCTACTAAAAATATGTGCAGCAAGCTCACTAAGAACCTACTCAAAATTTTCTTCAACAATCTCATGAAGAACCTACTCAAAATCTGCTTTAGCAAGCTCACCAAGAACCTTCTCAAATCTACTCAGCAAGCTCACCAATAACTTGCTCAAATTTGCTCAAAATCTGCTTCAGCAAGCTCACCAAGAACTTGCTCAAATATGCTCAATCAATCTCAATCAATAGCTTAGAAACATAAAGAGAATTATTAGAGACTCAATATGCTTCAGATTCAATTCAATTCTCAATCACTCTTTCAGAAACATAAAGAGAATTTTTAGAGACTCAATATGCTTCAGTTCAACTTTCTCTTTCTCAACTCAATTCAAAATAGAAGATAGTTTTGTGTGTTAGGGTACTTGATCAATTCAGTCACTTTACTTTCACCAAGCATGTACTTAGGCTAACACCTCCTAGTACAAGCACACTCTCAAAATGTCTCAACAATGCTCAATCCCAAATCTCACATAACAATGATACTCATGATCCTTCAAGCTTCTCAAAACAATTTTGCCAAAAATGCTAATAAAACAACTTTCACATAACAATGATACTCATGATCTCTTCAATATTTTGCACAAGATTCTCAACCCAAATATTTTGCAATCACTCTCAAGTCTTGGCACAATCAATATTAACAACAATGCTCATCAAAGAAGGTTTTGAAGTCACTTCACAAATCCAGAAAACCTTGAACCAACAACTCACACTCACTAGGCAAAAATTCATTTTCTATAAAACCTTATACAACAAGTACTTTCAAAAAAGGAAACCACAATCAATCCTTTTCTCTCCAATGTTTTTTTACAAAAATACAGCCATCCACTCACAAAAAAAATGAGAATAATATTTACCCATACATTTTGATGCCCTACGAATTGATATCATAAAATCTACCACTTTCAAATGTTCATTTTTCAATCACAAAGAGGTTAGAGGACTTGATTAATATCACAACAATAAAAATAATATCCCAATAACACCTTATTACTCCTACTCAATAAAATTCACCATGTCCCCTCATGAAATAATTGACCCCCTTTGAAAAAGAACAAATCAAACTCACTTTTGAACCCCTTTACAAAAACAAAAATATCTCTTTACACACATCTTATTTCTCCTTTTAAGCAATTTAATCAAATGGCCCTTGAAAATGCTTTCTAGTGATATATAATATGCTACCCTTCCAAAAATAAAACCATAAAAAATCTTTCAATTTTCTAAGGTATAGCATAATCCTTATTTATCCCTTAAGGCTATTTTAATTAAAATTAAAAATGAAATTGCCTCACCTCTCAGAGGGATTCGATTCCCCGATGTTCTCCTTCCCAATGCCTTAACCATGGCCAAGCCGTCGTTGGGCCATGTGCCCACACATGCCTAAAGGGGCATGAACTAAACAAAAAAACTCACAAACTTGCACCTTTCGGAATAATCAAAATGTGCTTCGAGCGCTTTGACTTTGCAAGCAAACTCCAAGAAAATCAAACACGGGACATCCTATGCCTCACCAAGCCAATGCACCGCTAGTCCAAGATGGCCTATGTGCTCCACAAATCCAAATATTCCCTACTTCAACCTTTTCATAATTCGTAAAGTATTTTAAAACATGAGCCTTAATTCGCATGCACTCCAAAAATGAATTAGCAAGGATGTCTTCTTCTAAGGTTTGAGAGGATATTAAATAGGAAATATTCCACCACCTTTTCAAATGTTGGTGCTTTCTAATTTTAACGAGAAAATAAGATAAAACCTTTACAAAGCCTTTAATTAATTATTTTAAAAAGCACTTTGGGTTATTGAATTATTTCTCACTTGCCTTATTGAAACTTGATGAACCCAACCTTTGGGTTATTAATATTTTAAATTTGCCTTCTTGAAACCTTGATAAACCCAACCTTTGGAATTTATTATTTTTGCACTGGATTCTCGAATTAAACCCAACTTTTGGATTTATCCCCAATAAAATAATTGTAACCTTATGACCCAAAATATTATAATTAAAATTACAATATGGAATTTTGGGTTTCTCCTTCAACCTAGAATAATATTATAAGAATTATAATATTATGTTCTCCTCTTACTCTTGAACAATCTACTGCCATTATGGAATTAAATCAAACTTTGACTCACTTCCTTGAGTGCACTGATGAAGATATTTTACCTTAACACCGAAACTATTTCCCTTTTACCTAAGATGGCGAAGGATGATTACTAGTATCTTAATAACATCATGACATCAATGACAAATCAATTTGGATATTTGGTGATAACTTCTCAAAATGTCCAACAATATTCCCATTTTTCATTTATGGGAACCCAAATACTCATGCTAAAAACTTAACTCACTTATGCTTTGTTCCCCTTGGGACATTGCTCCCCTTGGGTCAAATCTCTCCCCTTTTCCTTTTACTTATCAATCTGCTCCCCCTTACTCTAATATCTCCCCCTTTGACATCAATGGAAAAGGGTCACCTTTGGGGATCGGGGCTAATAAAGAGCCACTTAGCTTAGCCCCTCCTCCACCTCCTGATGAGGTGTTTAATTCTAGGGTGGGAGTATCTCTACTCTCAAAAATCATTGTTCTTTCCCTTTGTCATCTTTCCTTCTTGTCTGATTCTTTTGATTTCTCTAACCAACTTCCATATCCATATCTTCATTTATATATTTGTTCCTGTTCCTATTCCTACCAAATTCCTTGTTCATGTTCTTATTCTTTTCTGAGTCTCTATTCCTATTCATATTTTTGTTCTTTTCTGAGTCTTTATTTATGTTCATGTTCTTATTCGAATTCTTCTTGTTCTAGCTTCTGCTTAATTCAAGGATATCTTATCTACACCACATTGTTATATGACCATCATTATTGCATATGTAGCATTGAAAACTGTTACTATTCCTTGGAGGAATGAATGACTTTGAACTCCTCCTAGTGAAGCCATATCCTATTTTTTATTGAACCCTGCAATTCATTGCCTTGTGACCAAAATGATTACATTAGTAGAAATACCCATGAAAGTGTTTTATACTTCCATATTCATGTCTTCCCTGTGCTCTACACTGTGAAGCCATGTGCCCAAACCTGTGATAATAAAAGCATCTTCCATTGAAATCACTTTGTCTTGGTCTCATTGGTCTTCTAGTTTCTCTTGACCTGTTCTGATTGTTGTTCCATATGAATCTTCTTTACCCATTGTTCCTATTCCTGTTGGACTCACTACAATCTGACTCATCCTTAGAAGTTTCACTTTAACTTCCACTCTCATATAAGAATCCATCTTCTGAAGTATCCTCTTCTTCTGAAGTATCTTCGGAACTGGTAGTTAACTTATCTTCTTGAACCTGTTTGCTTCCAAGACCTGATTTGCAAGAAACTCTTTGTTGTCCACTTTTGAACTTATCCATGTTCTTAGAATTATTTGTGAACCCTTTTATCATGGTATTAGATTCTTATATATCCTTATTGATTAGTTTCACTTCCTATTCTAGTTGTTAACATTTTGAGATCTTATATTCCAGCTTGTTCTTGGACCTGTTTGCCTTAGCCTTGGATTTCTCTACATCCTCTATGAATGCTCTTCTTTCATCATCACATTCCTACAACTGAAATTGAAGATTAGAATTCTTCTTTCTCACCTTATTTACTATTTTAAGAGCAAATATGATTTCTCCCTTGAGATCATATCCATTATCTTCTAAATATTCTTCTATTTGTTTGCCTTTGTCTAAAATTCTACTTCCTTTAGACTTGATTTCTACATAACCATCTTTGTTATCTTCCAAAACCATTAGAAGATTCTCATTTGGCCCAAATATTCTATGTTGTAACCAGATCTCATTTTATTTGGATAAGAGACATCTTTCCCCTTTGATCTCATTAAGTACATAAATATTTCTTTCTCTTATAGCATTAGCTACTAGTTTCCCAGATTTAGATTTTGTTACTTCACATCTATCTTGATTAAAAGATACCATATGGCCTTGATCATAGAGTTGAATAATGCTCAAGATATTATGTTTCAGACATTCCAGATATAGAATTTTTTTATTTTTTACTTTCCCATTGCTTATACTTAGAGTTTCTTTTCCATAAATATTTTTTGAACCATTGTCCCCAAAACTCACTGACCCTCTATTTGCTTCTTTCAAAGTTATAAACTTGTCCTTTTCTCCTGTCATGTGTCTAGAACATCCACTATCCAGAAACCATTTTTCTTCTCTATCTTGAGCATGCAAAGCTGTTTGAACTAACATAGATGTTACCTTTTCATTTCCCTTTTCCTTTTCCCTAGTAGTTTGAGTTGTGACCTTTCTGCTAGACTTAGGGATCTCTAGTTTACACCATCTAGCTATATGCCCAAAATTATTGCATTTGTAACACATAACATCATAATTCATAAGAGGTGCAAAGGAATTTGTATTTCTACCAACATTGCTTCTTGTTCTACATTGCATAGCTCTATGACCATATTTATTACAAGAAAAACAATATCCATGGAAGGAATTTTGTAACATGTTTTGATGAGGACTTGATCTGGTATTCTTCCTTTTGTAGTTTGCTTTTCTCCATGGTTCTTCTTCCCTTTGAGTGTGATGAGAGACCTCCTTCTTGCTTGATGTTTCAGCCTCTTGTTGACACTCTTCTACTTTCTATTTGCCCATGGCTATTTCTTGTAGTTTCTTGTTCTTTTCAGTGATATGTTGTAGCATGATGACCTCTGCTACCACCTTCTCATAATTTGCTTTTCTGGCCTCTAGTAGTTCTTCCATATCATGTTCAATATTTTTCCTTTCTTCTACCTCTACCTTGAGGTCTATCATATTTTGTCGAAGTTCTATTTTTGTCAACTCATCATCCTGAATCTGTTCTTTTAGTTGTGCATTCTCTTCTCAAATACTTTCCAACTTTTTGAGATAGGTGAAGAATTATTCATTAAGATCAAATGTATCTTCTTCACTTTTTGATATCATGTGTGATATTTATGAATCCTCCTCCAAGTTGTTAGACTCTTTCTGAAGTGACCCGCTTTAATACCAATTGAAGAACATATGCTTATACTGAGAGGGGGTGAACAATATAAGATCTAAATTTTTACTTTTCAAACCAATTACCATCATCAATATCAAAGCAATAAACATCACACAAAGCATCACACACATGAGAGCCATCATTTATGTGGTTCACCCAACTTAAGCTACGTCCACAAATAAAATATTTTACTAAAACTTTCTCAATAAATCTCTTGGGAACTCTTTCTCGATTACAATGTTTATGGAGCACAATCCAATGGAGATACTTATCCCCTAATCTCAAGTTCATGGATCTCTTCCATAGGATAACTATTTCCCCTTTAGCTCTTGCTAGTGATCTTCTAGAAGACTTTGTCTCCCTCTACTACACTAATTGGTGGATATATTTCCACTTGAAGACTCCTCACTCAGAAGACTTGTATTCAATTGTCCTGGCTACTAGATATCTATCCACTGAGACTCTGTCCTCTATACTCTGTCACCTCCAAAGATCTATCAGTAAGCTCACAAATAAATTTCTCAATCTCTGTATTACAAGCCCACTCAGAAATTTTCCAATATCTATTCAACAAGCTCACCAAGAACCTGCTCAAAATTTTCTCAGCAAGCTCACCAAGAACCTTCTCAAAATCTACTTCAACAAGCTCACCAAGAACCTACTCAAAATCTACTTTATAAATATCACCAAGAACCTACTCAAATATTCTCAGCAATATCACCAAGAACTTGCTCAAATTTACTCAAAATATGCTTCTGAAAGCTCACCAAGAACTTGCTCAAATCTGCTCAATCAATCTCAATCAATAGCTTAGAAACATAAAGAGAATTGTTAGAGACTCAATATGCTTCAAATTCAATTCAATGCTCAATCACTCTTTCAAAAACATAAAGAGAATTGTTAGAGACTCAATATGCTTCAGTTCAACTTTCTCTTTCTCAACTCAACTCAAAGTAGAAGATAGTTTGTGTGTTAGGGTACTTGATCAATTCAGTCACTTTACTTTCACAAAGCATGTACTTAGGCTAACACGTCATAGTACAAGAGCACTCTCAAAACATCTCAACAATGTTCAATCCAAAATCTCACATAACAATGATACTCATGATCCTTCAAGCTTCTCAAAATAGTTTTGCCAACAATGCTAATCAAACAACTTTCACATAACAATGATACTCATGATCTCTTTAATATTTTGCACAATATTCTCAACCCAAAGCTTTTGAAATCACTCTCAAATATTGGGATAATCAATCTCAACAACAATGCTCATCAAACAAGATTTTGAAGTCACTTCACAAATCTAGAAAACCTTGAACCAACAACTCACACTCATTAGGCAAAAAGTTACTTTCTAGAAAACCTTATACAACAAGTACTTTCAAAAAACAAAACCACAATCAATCCTTTTTCTCTCCAATGATGTTTTATAGAAATACAACCATCCACTCACAAACAATTTTGAGAAGAATATTTGCCCATACCTTTTGATGCCCTAGGAATTGATCTCACAAAATATGCCACTTTCAAATGTTCCTTTTTCAATCACAAAGAGGTTAGAGGACTTGAGTAATATCACAACAATAAAAATAATATCCCAATAACACCTTATTACTCCTACTCAATAAAATTCACCATATCCCCTCATGAAAAAATTTATCCCCTTTGAAAAAGAACAAATCAAACTCACTTTTTAACCCCTTTACAAAAATAAAAATATCTCTTTACACACATCGTATTTTTTCTTCTAAGAAATTATATAAAATATCCCTTGAAAAATGCTTTCCAATGATATATAATATGCTACCCTTCCAAAAATAAAACCATAAAAAATCTTTCAATTTTCTAAGGCATAGCATAACCCTTATTTCTCCCTTAAGGCTATTTTAATAAAAATTAAAAATTAAAAATTAACTTGCCTCACCTCTCGAAGGGATTCGATCCCCCGACGTCCTCCTTCCCAATGCCTTAACCGTGGCCAAGCCATCGTTGGGCCGCGTGCCCACACATGCTTAAAAAAGCACGAACTGAACCAAAAGCCTCATGAAGTCATGCCTTTAAAAATAATCAAAATGCACTTCGAGCACTTTGATCTTACAAGAAACCTCTAAACGAATCTAACATGGGACCTCCTATGTCTCACCAAGCCAACGCACTACTAGACCAAGATGGCTTATGTGCTCCACAAATCCAAACATTCCCTGCTTCAAACTTTTTGTAATTCACAAAGTATTTTAAAACATGAGCCTTAATTCACATGCCCTCCAAAATTGAATTAGCAAGGATGTCATTCTAAGGTTTGAGAGGGCATTAAATAGGAAATATGATACCACCTTTTCGAATGTCGGTGCTTTCAAATTCAAATCAGCAAAAAAGATAAAACCTTTACAAAGACTTTAATTAATTATTTTAAAAACCACTTTGGGTTATAAAATTATTTCTCACTTTCCTTCTTGAAACTTGATGAACCCAACCTTTGGGTTATTAATATTTTAAACATTTGCCTTCTTGAAACCTTGATAAACCTGACCTTTGGAGTTTATTATTTTTGGACCGAATGCTTGAATTAAACCCAACTTTTGGATTTATTACCAATAAAATAATTGCAACCTTATGACCCAAAATATTATAATTAAAATTACAATATTGACTTTTGGGTTTCTCTTTCAACCTGGAATAATATTATAAGAATTATAATATTATGTGCTCCTCTTACTCTTGAAAAATCTACTGCCATGGTGGAGTTAAATTGAACTCTGACTCACTTCCTTGAGTGCACTGATGAAGATATTTTACCTTAACACTAAAATTGTTTCCCTTTTACCTGAGCTGGTGAAGGATGATTACTAGCATCTTACTGACATCATGACATTAATGACAATTCACTTTGGACATTACGTGATAACTGCTCAAAATGTCCAACAATCTCGGATAGCTTGGAAGAGTGGGATAGTAACTATGAAATTCCTTAAGCTAGAAAGGATATCGAACTCGGGCTATGTCGGCTTCCTCTATTCTTGCAACCGTTTAGGGAATGGAACCTCTATTTTCTCAATAACTTTTTCTTCCTCCACCTTTTTTATAAGAGGGGATTTTCCTATGTTTTCCTCCTCTTCTACTAGAGGAGGTTCTTATACTCCTATTTTCTTACTTGATCTATGATGAATGGGATTACAACTACTATGATACATCAAATACATCTCTCCCACTACTTGATATACTGGTTGGTTTACATTTTTAATTGGGTTTATCATTAGTTATGCTGGTAACTACGTAGGTCTCACCATAGGTAGATCTGGTAAACCTTGCTAAGGTGGATCCTGTACCATGTTTTATGGAGCATATTTCCATAGAACATGGTTCCTCCACTACTGCCTAGAATGCTAATATGGCATCCATGGTTTCTAATTGGGAAATGTAGGTCCTAGAGGTATGTTCATCCAAGGTGGTACTTCCTACCATACCATATTAGGTGGTTGTGGATGCCCGTATAGAATATATGGTCCTCCTCCATAGGGCATCATACTCATGGGAATATTATCCATAGGGATTACTACCAATTTCTTTGATTTCCCATAAAATAGGCTTCACTTATGTCAACATCCTCCTTGGTATTGGGTAGCTGGAGGCTTAGTCGAGTTTTGTGATTCTGTTGGTAAACCATGCATACTCTAACCTTGTTCTTTGGGCACGCATTCCTAGCATGATTTCATTTGTATTTTGGGAAAAAATAGTTCAACACTACTTCATTATCTTATCTCTTATTCTACAGCAAGATCATATCCAAATACAATGCTAGAGAGGATAACATTTCACTCTTTAAATCTTCCAACATGTTGCCTATCTTTGTTTTTGTATCTGATGTGATCACCTTAACTATTCTAGAGGTGGGCTTACCTCTCCTCCATGAGTAGTTTTGACATAATTTCCGAATGTCTTCCATTGCATGCTGGTAAATATCTCCTTCCAAAATCATGTTTAGCACTTCCAAAAACTCATTGTTGAGTCCTCTTAGAAAAATACTTTTGAGGGATTTTTCACCCAAATTTTCTTGAGGGGATCATTGTAGGTTGAAATTAAACCTCTCTCAGTATTCTTCCAAGGATTCATCCTCCTTCTATGTCATATTTAGGACTTCCTCTTTGGAATCCCATGCTCTATCAAAGTTTTGGTAATTCTCTAGGAAGAGCTTCCTTATTTATTCCCTTGTGGTGATCTGCTTGTTCCCTAACCCGATAAACCAACCTTTTTTAGCTTATGATCATCTGACTTATAGTCGATAGACCTGCACAATACATCAAATTAAAAAAAATAGATCAGGGTCTCCGGTTGGGTATCCCCTAAAGGTAGGGAGATGAATAGGGAATATATTCTTCATTTTGGTATCCATTGATCCTTCCTCTATCAGGAAGTTAAATCTATATGAGACTTCTTCATCCATTGTTTTAGGAGATATGGTCTCTAATGCAGCTTCTATGGCCTTTCAGTCATTTAGAACTTTTTGTATTAGAGCCTCTAATTCAGTTGGTGTTACGGTCTGATCCTCTATGGCTTTCCATATTAGGGATTCCTTTGATGGTGTACTTTTAAACAATGAGTTTATGATGATATCTAATTTCCTAGGTCGATGAGACAAGGAGGTGCTTTGCACAAAGTAAGGATGCTCACTCTAGTGGACTACTAGTGATGAGTCAAGAGAATCTAATTCAAACTCTAAGTCTTTGGTTGACTCAAATTTTTTTGATGGGATCTATATAATAAAATGATCATCATGTACTATTTTTCTTGGTGGACTCATACAAGGTCAAATAGAATGTTTTAATGGGTACTGTGGTTAGTCTACTAGTGGCACTTCCTCAAGAACAATACCAAAATATTGGGTGTCAAACACTGGTTAAATTTATCCTATATATGTCACAACACTCACATTTAAATTATCAAACCAAGGAGCTTGTAGACTTTTGAAGTGCCATGATTGAGACTACTCACACTACCACTTTTGAGATGAATCCATTCAATTATCATTGGGGGTGTTTGTAAAACAACAATTGATTTGTCCACACCAATAAAAATTATGAATAAATACAATATGTAAAAATAATCATACCACACTGAAAGCAATAAACACACTTACATAATTGAAAATCATACCACTCTAAAGCAAATAAATTTAATCTAAGAAATAAATAGACTATCATGTATAATTAAATATTTGAAAATAACTAAGAATAAAGGGAAGAATACTGGCTTGGAGTGGGCCCAAGCTCCAATAGATCCTGCCCAACAAATCATGAATACAATATGCAAATGAAATAATGCTCAAGATTTTATTGGTGGTGCAATAAAATATTACATGCAACAATGTTTTATGAAATATTTGCCTTCCCTACTACAGATAAGTTTGTGTGTTTATATAACATACATAGGACTTCCTATTGCAGTTCTGTTACAACAGGCATCCTAGTTATAGTATGAACTCGGATAGTTTAGTTACTATAACAAGTGCACGATAAATAACATCTCATATTTTATAGAAAATCAAATGGTTTTTACATGGTTACAATTCTCCTTTATTGAGTGTTTACATGTTCATCCACTCTGGTTAGTACAACTCATTCATTCAATGATTTCCCATAGATGACATGGAACTGTGGTCAATAGGGTCCTTCTATAATCATCTGGTCAACATGTATAATTGTGGTACTTGCTTAAGGTGCCTTCTTGGTGCCTACTTGAGTAAGGCACCTTCTTCAGTAATATGCCTACCTCAGTAAGGTACCTACTTGAGTAAGGTGCCTACCTCAGTAAGGCACCTACCTCAGTAAGGCACTTACTTGAGTAAGGTGCCTACCTCAGTAAGGCGCTTACCTCAATAAGGCACCTACTTGAGTAATATGCCCACTTTAGTAATGTGCCTACTTGAGTAAGGCACCTAATTCAGTAAGGTGCCTACTTCATTAACATGCCTACTTGGTATACCTTAGTCTAATGAAGTGGAAGTGTGCCAGGTCCATGTAGGACCTTGATTGAGCAAAAGATGACAAAATTAGACGAATAACTACACAAAATACACTTCATGCACAAATTAGATAATACACATGATTTCATTAAATAAATACATAATGTTTCATAAAAATATACAACTCATTATATATTTCCATGCAAAAACCATTAGTATTTATACAAAAGTATGAGTATATTTGATGCTCATCAACGGGTATGGACTGCATTTTCCTCTCTTTATTTATTTAACGTGAAATGTTAATTTATTTTTATTTTTCCATAAAACACACTAAATCCTAGTTAAATAACCACAATAGTAGTGAAATATAGAAATGCAATCATTTATTTTTAGTGTATATGTATTATTTTACCATTATTTTGCTATTTGCTTGCATTTTTAGGGCTATTTTACGGGTCAAAATGACCCTATTTTAGCCATTTTTTAGGGGTCGTCCTTGGGTGGAACGACCACTAGTGGTACTCCCTAGGTGGGATGGCTGCCAAATTTGGGTTCGTACCTGGGTGGGACGATCACCAAACTAAGGCAAAAGGACCCTTTTTTGGTTATTTTTTGGGTATTTTTAAACTTGGTTGATGCATTTTGAGTGCATTTTTGACACTTAGCTATGTCAAGTGGTGAAGAGTTGATATCAAGTTTCAACTCTCTTTTAGGTTTCTAGGGACATGTTGATAGAGGAGGACTGGAAATGTCTCAATGCCATTTGCCTTAAGCATGTGATATAGTTAGAGCCCATGGTGGGCGACCATGCCTACTTGATTGCCTTGATAGACCTTTCCTCACACCAACACTTTCTATTTACCTATAGGATATATGATGATGACTTTAGAGAACCTCTATTAGATATTGTGCATTTTGATAGAGGGGCACCCTATCCACTCATTGATATCAAAGAGATGCAGTGTTGTAGAGATACTTTAGGGAATGCTGGGAGGAGGTAGTGAGAATCCTACTCAATGGAGGAATATTAGTAGAGTCATGGTTTGGAATGGATCTATTGGGTATTAAAAATTATTTATTTATGATCTTGATCACCAATATGTTGCTTCCAGACTTGTTAGGTGCTAGGTTCCCCTAGAACCTTATAGAGTAGGTTTTTACACTTGTGGAGTGCACTGAGGAGCCTATAAAGATGGCTTGGGGTCCTACATTATTGGCACACCTCTATGACATGTTATATGAGATCTATTTATGTGGGAAAATGGTCTTAGGGTGCAAATTATCACTATAGGTTAGGAATGGTAGCATATTGTTGTGGATAAATCAAGGGGACTACCTTGGATGACCCAAGCATAGCTTACCAACAGGGACATAGGCTATGAGATACTACGGTAGCAGGCCTAGGAAACAAGTTAGATCCATCGCTTTGTAGGTGAGGTTGAGTACTATGTATATTCTTTTGCATGACTCAAGGATGAGGAAATTACCTAGAGATATTATAGAGATTTTTTAGTATGGGTTGAGGCTGAGACCCAACTATGTTGGGTGAGGTGAGACAAATTGTTGATTGGGTGACACAAGACTGAGTGAGAGTACTTCCTTTATGCTCAAGTCCTATGATAGTTCAAGATATGCCAAGGGTTTCCTATTGAACCAATGATCTATCGATATTTTTGGGATGAGAGAACGCTTAGCTAGCCTACAATGGAGATATTGTAAGAGGAGTTAGATCCTATAGTAGACATCTCAAATTTGGATGATGTTAGGATGATAGAGGAGTATGACTCTTGGTGGGTGACATGGTAGTGGAAAGGAGAGGGGCCACTAGGAGGTGATATAACTAAGGCAGTAGAGGAGTCACCTAGGGATTCTCCAGATGAGGAGGATTAGGATGAGCCTTCATATGATTAGGAGGTAGAGGGAGGTGAGCAAAATGTGCATCGTGATGTAGTGAATGAGTGAATAGATCTCTTTGACTTAGGGGATCTATAGGGTGACTTGTATGAGGCCAAATTTGATGATCATAGTATGCAAGTACAGTTGGCAACTCGAGATGCTACAATTACTGAGCTACATGGTGAACTTATTAGAGGTCAATGTGATAGAGAGGTTCTTCAAGATGAGATGAAGATATAGGTAGTATTGATATGATTTTTTATCATAATGTGATGCTTTTGCTATTTTATTATATGTATGCAATGCTTATATGTGCTTTATGTTGTTGTACTGGATCTCTAACATGTATGCATGTATTTATAATATAATGTGATTTGATGATATGGCTATTTGTAAATGCAAAAATGAAATGGATGATTTGATTTAATTTGTATGATGTATTATGATGACTATTTGACACATTATATGCTAGCACCATAGATTGTATAAAATTTATCTCATTATTTTCATGTTATTATGACATTATGTAATGGCTTGTGAAAATGTACACTAAAAAACATGTGATGGCATGATATGAATTGTAATGAATAGCATAATATTTTATGATGTGTTTTGGATTTTCAGGAGACTCAGACACTCTATTTACCTAATAAAAATTTGTATAGTAACCATGCAATATGTTTTAAAAAAGTATAAATATGCTAAGATAACCAAGATATTCAATATCCCTGTGTGTGCATGTGATTTCATTACTATGATAACGCATAAAGTTACCCTAGTGCCAAACATGATTTATACAACCCATTTGTACTAGGTATCATCTTATGAGTATCATTATCTTGAGTTTTTTACTTAGTTGGATTTCCCACTAGGAAATACAAGCTACCAAAATCTAGCTCATCCACATGTAAACATTGGTCTATACAAAAGCAAATTATTTATTTGATAGACATATTTTCATGCACAAGGATACTGCCATTGCCAAGCGGGCTTGATGCCACCCAACCTATAATGAGGATCACCTTATGGTTCTCTAATGCTAGAATTATAGGGATTCAAGTTCAAAACTCCCTTATTTTCTTTCAAATTTGAATTTTTCAAGGGAGTTGCTCATTTGTGTTATGGTGAGCAAGGGATTTTGATAGTGGTGAGAACCACTATTTATTTTGATGTTGCTAATGGTAAAAAACAATATTTATTTTTACATATTTTGAAGTGATAACAATCATTGTTTATTTTTAATTTTGGATACTTGCCCCAATTTGGTGTGAGGTATAGGATTTGGATTTTGTGTAAGGAGGAACTTGTCCTTTTGTGAATTCTCAACATATTTAAACCATTTGCATAGGGGGATGAGTGAGATAAATTTTTTTGCTTAGGGTAACCTAGACCACTTTGTAGGTTTTATCTTTCATTGTGCTAAAATTGGATTTATTAATGTGAAAATATATGGGGATTTTGACGTATACAAGGTATAATATAAGCAGGATTCTACCTTATAAAAATCATTATAGCTTTCTACAAAATATAAAAAAACTAGATATGGTTGAGTGACAAAAAAAATTAACTATGTCTTATAAAAAATGGCTAAGTGAAAAGAAAGAAACACATGTAATGGAGTGTAAATGTAAATGAAACATGCAATGTAAACAGGTGGTAACATTGACATATGATAAAAATAAATTTAATAGATGCCTAATGTAGAGACTTGGTACTAAACATGTATGATCAACTTCTAACAATGCACAATGCAATGATGAGTATACCTAATGCAATTGATGTTGAAATGCCAATTATGTGAAGTGCAATGAAGAAATATTTTTATATTTTTTATTATTTTAATGATATTTTTGTATTTTAAATATATATTTGTATATACATGTTGACCGATGGGCTTAATAGATGCTATTGGAACTTTTTGGGTGACCAAAGATATTATAGAAGCCTTTGGGGTATTTTTGGGAGACCTAGATGGTCGTAGACCACCTAGGAGCATTTTAGGGTGATGAAAGGGCTCATTTATGCATTTGGAATATTTTGGGGTGACTTGGATGGTCATAGACAACTTAGGAATATTTTAGGGTGACCAAAGGGCTTATATATGTCTTTGGAAAATTTTGGGATGACCTAGATGGTTGTAGATCATCTAGGAGCTTTTTAGGTTGACCAAAGGGCTTATAAACACTTTTGGAGCATTTTGGGGTGACCTAGATAGTCGTAGACAACCTAAGAGCATTTTAGGATTACCAAATGGCTTCTATATGTCTTTGGGATATTTTAGGGTGACCTAAATGGTCGTAGACCGCCTAGGAGTATTTTAGGGTGACCATAGGGCTTATAGATGCTTTTGAGGCATTTTGGGATGACTAAAGGGCTTATAGATGCCTTTGGGGTATTTTGGGATGACCTAGATGGTCGTAGACTACCTAGGGGTATTTTGGGATGATCAAAGGTCTTATAGACATCTTCGGGGAATTTTGGAGTAACCTATATGGTTGTAGACTACCTATGGATATTTTGGGGTGACCAAAGAGCTTATAGATGCCTTTAGGGCATTTTTGGATGACCTATATTGTCATAGACTACCTAGGAGCAATTTAGGGTGACTAAAGGTCTTATAGATGTCTTTGGAGCATTTTGGGGTGACCTAGATGGTCATAGACTACCTAGGAGTATTTTAGGTTGACCTAGATGATCATAGACCACCTAGGGGTGTTTTAGGGTGGGCATGGTGCTCTAAGAATGAAAAGGCTAGAAATGATTGATATTCAATGGTTCAGGTTCTTCACTTCCTTCAATGGATTCTAGGCAATAAGTTACAAGTCCAACCTAACTAGTAATGATGTATGGACCTAACCAGTTTGCCACAAATTTATCTCGTATATGGGGTGGTAAATTTGAGTTTTGTTGGTTCTCTTTCAAAACTAAATCACCAACCTAAAAGTCTCTAAGGTGGAATTTCATGTTTTAATCTCTCTTGAGGTGCTCTTGATAAACACGTAGATTCTCAAAAGCATTAATGTGTTGTTCATCAAGTAGAGTTAGTTGATCTAGATGAGCTTGTTATGTAGTATCATCATCAATGATCTCTTGCATAGATATGCACAATGATGATATCTCCAACTCTAAAGGCATGATAGCCTTAGCACCAAACACTAGTGAAAATGTAGTTGCCCCAATGGAAGTCCAAATAATAGTGTGATAGGCCCAAAGGGCAAAAAGTAATTGATTATACCAATCTTTATAATTTTTCTTAATGGTTTTATTTAAGATTGCAACTACTATTTTATTAGATGCCTCTGCTTACCCATTAGCTTGTGGATAATAGGGCATAGAAAATCTATGTTGTATATTATATTTTGTTGTTAAAAGCATGCACATCCTTCTTCTTAAAGGGTTTCACATTATCTAAAATTATCTTGGATGGAATACCAAAATGACATATGATATTATGCAACATGAACTCTACAATGTGAGGTCTAGTCATAGTGGTAAGGGGAATTAATTCCACCCATTTTTTGAAGTACTTAGTAGTTGTTATGATAAATGTATAATGGCCTTAGGAGGCAGGTGAGATTTTTCCAATTAAATAAAGTCCCTATTGTGCAAATGGCCAAATCGATTGAATCAGTTGTAAGGTCTGTGAAGGTACATGTGTCAAATTTATATGATATTAACACTTTATGCACTTATTTACATAAGCACAACAATATTTCTCTAATATTGACAAATAATAGCCAATGTGAATAATGTTCTTTGTGATGGTCATACCGCTAAAATGACCACCACATGTACCATCGTATGCTTGGACAATGGCCCAAGATGACTCTTGAGAGTCTAAGAAATGAAGGAGGATACCCTCATAGATCCAACGATATATTATATCTCCTAGTAAGACATACTTTACCACATTTTTCTTAAATTCTCATTTTGTAGCATGTGATAATCTAGAAGGAATATTTCCTAGTTTTAAATAATAATTGATTTGTATAGCCTAGTATTATTTTATAGAAGTCTCAATTGTATAAACTACACAATTCTTTTGATATTTTTCTTGTGCAAATGCTGATTGAGAGTGAACTTGTAGATATAGTATTGTGCTAGTATCAAAAGTATTTTGAGGGAACAAATTCCCCAAGCTGCATTATTCAAATAATTATGTATTTCAAAGAACATTTCATGTGAAGGCTCAATCTAAATCATGTGGACTTCAGGCATGGATTTAATCTCATCACACATCATCATATATTGTGATAGAATTTTCACTTGAATATTCATGATATCATCAAATAGGTTCTATGGGTTTAATGACCCTAAGGAGGCCATTGCATCCACAAAACGGTTAGATGAACAAGGGAGTGCCTCAATATCATACCATTCTAAATTTGATAGAAATTTATCCACTAGGGCTTTATAGGCTTGTAATACTAGGCACCTACACTAGAATATTCCTTTGACCTGATTAACTATGAGTAAGGAATCACAAAAAAATTTTAGTTTTGTTATTTCATGGCAATTGTCGTTTGAAGGCCTATGAGAAGGGCTCCATGTTTAGCATTATTACTGGTGCACTAGAAATCGAGTTTAAATGAAAGGGGTATTAGAACCCCCTAAATGTGAAAAACATGATTCCTACACTACTACCTTACTCGCACTTAGAACCATCAAAAAACAAAGTTATGTTAGCCTATGAGTTAGGCTCTTCAAGATCTAGTTATTTTAATATATGAAAAACTCCTTCATCGAGAAGCTCTATAGTGATAGGTTGGTCATCCTAGAGAGGAGCCTCTGATAGTTGATCAGGTATGATCTATCCTTTCATTGATTTATTTCCATTGAACTCTAGGTCAAATTCTATCAGCAACATGATCCATTTGATCGTGCAACTACTATGGTAATTTTAACTCATCATGTAATGCAATGGATTCTCTTTTGATACTACATATGTGGTATGATTGAGCATGTAATGGTGTAGCTTTTTAGTGGCAAATACCACTGCTAAGCATAGATTCTCAACATATGCATATTTTACCTCATAGCTGACTAGGGTGTGGCTAATATAATATGTAGCCTATTCTTTATGTAATTCATTCTTTTGGGCTAACATGGTTCCCAATGCCAATTTAGTATCTAAGATATAAATATAGAATGACACTCTTAGTCAGAAGGATCCAATACTAGTGGTGAAGCCAGATATTGCTTAATCTTTTCAAAGGCATATTGATATTCTTTGTCCCAATGAAATGAGGCCCCCTTGTGTAGCAACTTGTTCATGGGTCAATATTTATTCAATAATTGCACTATGAAGCGCTTTATGGATGCAACCTTTCCTTGCAAACTACATAGTTTCTTGATAGCTTTGGGGGGAGGCATTTATAGAATTTTCTTAACTTTATTTAGGTATAATTCTATGCCTTTCTTAGATACTATGAATCCCAAGATTTTACTAGATGTGACATCAAATACACACTTCTTAGGATTTAGCCTAACATTATGCTCAATGACTCAATCTAAAACCTTTCACAATATATTGATTTGATCATGGTGTAATAGAGATTTGATATGTAAGCAATCCATGTAATATTCAAAAAATTTATGCATGTAGTCATGGAAGATATATGTCATGGCTCGTTGGTAGGTGGCACCACCATTCTTAAGGTTAAAATGCATGACCTTGTAACAAAATGTTCCCTAAGGTGTTGTAAATGCCATTTTGAGCTGGTCTTATGGATTAATACAAATTTTATTATATCCAAATAAACCATCCATAAGGGATAATATTTCATTTCTTGATGTGGAGTCTACCAAAACATCAATGTTTGGTAAAGGAAACTCATTCCTAGGACTCACTTTATTGAGATCTCTAAAATCAATGCAAATGTGAATCTTCCCATCAGGTTTCTTGATTGGTACCATGTTGTAAATCCATAGTGGATAATCTACTGATATAATAAACTCAACATCCAATATTTTTTGCAATTCATATTTGAACATCAAGGAAACTATTGGATTCATCTTATGCAACTTTTGCTTAATTGGTTTGAAATTTGGTTCTAGTGTAAGATTATGTATGACCAAATTAGAATCTAGTCTTGGAATATCTTTATAATACCAAAAAAAAACTTCTATATTTTTTTTAACACCTTTATATAATTATCTTATTCATCAGGGGATATACCTTCCCCTAATATTATGTTATGGGGATTATTGAGATATGTGTCGATATCCCTGTCAACTATTGGCTCAATTGATATATGTGATCTATCTTCCTATTGGTGTGGAATAGGGTTAGGTGAATGTCATTAGATAGGTTTATGTTGTAAATTGATATTTCCTACTCAACCTCAACTTGAAAAACATTTTGAGTAGTTACTAGAGAAAAATGAAATGGTTGAAATATTTACTTGCAAGGCCAAAACTCTGATGGAGTTGGGGAAGAATATCCCCGACCAAATTCAATTGCATAAACATCAAGGTGCAATGGCTTTGATGGGTTATTTGGATCTCTCAATAGTGCACTTAGATCTATGGAAATCATTTTGATGGATAAATGATCTTCCTTCCATGGGTGAGTGGGTATAGAGATATGATGTTGTCTCTTAACTCATGGGGGTGGTCTTGGTGGAGGTGGAATGATCGACGTTGGTCGATGGGAAAGGTGATGATAATGCTCTTCAAGTGGAAAAATCTACTTCTATATGGGATGTTGTACTGGGAACATGCAAAAATAGGACTCTTCTTAATCATCAAAAGGACAACTCTCTCATATTCCTCATCTGAACATGGTAATTTATGGGTTCTATGCCATAGTCCTCCTCATCATTTGAGGTCCATTCATGAGGAGGATCTTGATCCTATTCCTCACTATCAGATGGCAAGGTATGTGAAATCTCTCCCACTTTATGATATTGAGCGACATCACTAGATAACCCTTGATTTACCAAGTTTATGGGAAACTAATGTCCCAATGAATGGATATTATGTGAATTGGCATAGGGATCACATGCTAATACATCCTTATAATTTAGACATAGGAATTCTAGAAATTTTGTGAGGCTATCTAAAGGTACTGGCTTATTGTGTCCCAACCCAAATTTTTCATATGGTAACTGGTATTGTGGCTGATATGGAACATGAGTACCTTGCTCATATAGACCTAGCCCATAACTGTACCAGTGATAGTGATAAACATATCACATGGTAAATTCAGAACTTGACATGTAGTTTATATCCTCAAAGAAAAGTTCATCATCTTCTTCTTGTTGAGGAACTAGCAACATCCCATACTCGATACCTCCATATATAAAATTCATTTGGTTGGGAGGTGAACTATGCAATCATTTTGACATTCATATCATGTAAATATTGATAGAGAGTGAACTTGTAGATATAGCATTGTGCTAGTATCAAAAGGATTTTGATGGAATATACTCCCCCAAGCTACATTATTCAAATAATTGTGTATTTTAGAGAACCATTCATGTGAAGGCTCAATCTAAATCATGTGAACTTTAGGCATGGAGTTAATATCATCACACTTCATCATAGATTGCGATAGCATTTTCACTTGAATAGTTATGATATCATCAAACTGGTTTTACGGGCTTAATGATCCTAAGGAGGCCATTGTGTCCACAAAATGGTTATATGAATGAGGAAGTGCCTCAATATCATACCATTCTAAATTTTCCAAAAAATTATCCACTAGGGATTTATAGGCTTGTAATACTAGGTACCTACATTGGAATATTCCTTTGACCTGATTAACTATGAGTAAGGAATCACAAAAAATGTTTAGCTTTGTCATTTTCATGGAAATTTCTATTTTAAGGCCTATGAGAAGGGCTTCATACTCAGCATTTTTATTGGTGCATAGGAAATTGAGTTTAAATAAAAGGGGTATTGGAGCCCCTTATAGTGTGGTAAACACAATTCATATGCCACCCCATTGTTTGAACTTAGAACCATCAAAAAATATAGTTATATCAGCTTGTGACTTAGGCTATATAGGATCTAGTGATTATGAGACATGAAAAACTCCATAATCAAGATGCTCTATAGTGATAGGCTAGTCATCCTCGAAAGGAGCCTCTACTAGTTGATCGACTATGAGCTATCCTTTGATTGATTTTTATGCAATTAAATCTAGGTCAAATTTCATCAACAACATGATCTATTTTGTCGTGCAACTACTATGGTAATTTCAAATCATCATGTAATGCAATGGAATCTCTTTTTATACTACATATGTGGTAATATTGAGTATGTAATGGCATAGCTTTTTAGTGTCAATGACCACTACTAAGCATAACTTCTCAACATATGCATATTTTACCTCATAGTTGAGTAGGGTGCAACTAATATAATATGTAGCTTTTTCTTTATGTAATTCATTCTTTTAGGCTAACATGTTTTCCAATGCTAACTCAGTAGTTGAGATCTAAATATAGAGTGACACTCCTAGTCACGAAGGAGCCAATACTTGTGGTGAAGCTATATATTTCTTAATATCATTAAAGGCATCTTGATATTCTTCATCCTAATGAAATAAGACCCCCTTGTGTAGCAACTTGTTCATGGGTCAACATTTATCTGATAAATGAAGTACTTTTTGGATGCGAACTTTCCTTACAAGCTACGTAGCTACTTGATAGTTGTGGGGGGAGGCATTTATAGAATTATCTTGAATTTATTTGGGTATACTTGTATGCCTTGCTTAAAGAATATGAATCCTAAGATTTTACCATATGTGACACAAAATACACACTTCTTGGGATTTAGCCTAACATTATGCTCAATGAGGTGATCTAAACCCTTTCACAATACATTGATATACTCATGGTGTAATGAATATTTGGCTAGTTAGTCATCCATGTAATCTTCCAAAATTTTATACATGTAGTCATAGAAGATATATGTCATGGCTCGTTGGTAGGTGGAACCATAATTCTTAAGGCCAAAAGGCATGACATTGTAACAAAATTTTCTCCAAGGTGTTGTGTACATCGTTTTGATATAGTATTTTGGATCAATACAAATTTGATTGTATGTAAAGAAACCATCCATAATGGATAACATTTTGTACCGTACTATGGCATCTACCAATGCATCAATGTTTGGTAAAGAAAACTCATCCTTAGGAATCACTTTGTTGAGATCTCTAAAATGAGTGCAAATGTGAATCCTTCCATTAGGTTTCTTGACTGGTACCATGTTGTAAATCCATGGTGAATAATATACTGATATAATAAAGTTGGCATCCAACAATTTTTGCAATTCATCTTTGACCATCAAGGCGACTGTTGGATGCATCTTAAACAAATTTTGCTTAACTGGTTTGACATTTGGGTCCAGTTTAAGATTATGCGTGGCCAAATTAGGATTTAGTATTGGCATATCTTTATAAGACCAAGCAAAAGCTTCTATATTTTTTATTAACAACTTTATATAATCAGCTTGTTCATCAAGGGATATACTTTCTCCTAATATGATGTTATGGGGATTATCAATAACTGTGTCGATATCCCTATCAACTATTGGCTCAATTAACATATATTATCCATCTTCCAACTAGTGTGGAATAGGTATTAGGTGAATTTTGTAAACTAGGTTTACACCCTCAATTGGTATTTCCTGCTCAACCTCAACTTGATAGACATTTTAAGTAGTCCTTGGAGAAAAATGAAATTGTTGTAATATTTTCTCACAAGGCCAAAAATCTAATGGAGATTGGGGAAAATATCCTTGATCAAATTCAATTACCTCAATGTCGAGGTGCAATGGCTTTGATAAGTTATTCAGATCTCTCAATGGTGTACTTAGATCTATGGAAATCATATTGATGGATGATCTCCCTTCCATTGATGAGTGGATCTAGATATCTGATGTTGTATCTTAACTCATGAGGTGGTTGTGGAGGAGGTGGAATGACCAGCAGTGGTCTATGGGGAAGATGATGGTCTTGCTCTTAAAGTGGTAAAATTTACCACAAGATGGGATGTTGTATAGGGAACATGAAAATATAGAACTCTTCTTCATCATACAAGAGGACAACTCTCTCATATTCCTCATATAAACTTATGTAATTTATGGGTGCTATGTCATATTCCCTCTCATAATTTGAGGTCCATTCGTGAGGAGGACCTTAATCCTCTTCCACACTATCAAATTACAAATTATGCAAACTCTCTACCACTTCATGAGATTGAGCGACATCGTTGGATAAACCTTGATTTGCCATGTTTATGGGAAAATAATCTCCCAATGAATGGATATGATGTGAATTGACATGGGGATCACATGCTAACTCATTTATATAATTCAAACATAGGTGTTCTAGAAATTTTTTGAGGATATCAAAAGGTATTGACTTATTGTGTCCCAACCTATATTTTTCATATGCTAACTGGTATTATGGCTGACATGGAATATGAGTACCTTGCTCATATTGACCTAGCCCATAACTGTAGTAGTGATAGTGGTGAAGCTATCACATGGCAAAGTCATAATTTGACATGCAGTTTATATCCTTAGAGAAAGGTTCATCATATTCTTCTTGTTGAGGAACTGGCAACATCCCATACTCAGTACCTCCATATATAAAATTCATTTGGTTTGGTGGTATACCCATGAGATGTTGGAATACATAGGTATTTAAGAGCACTAGTGGTTATTATGTGTGACCATAGAAAAGGCTCACACATATTGATTGTTCCTATTGTAATAATTGACAAAGGCATAACATGGATACAAGAACAAAAAATTGACAACAAATGAATCAATAAAACACGCTTTATTCCATTATATTCAAAGTCAAAATCAAATTACAAGTACATCCCTCTTAGGGATAATCATATTGATACAATATTACAATAGGAGTGTGTATTTGTTTTCCCTCTTAAGGGTAGGTGTGATCAAAATGCCCCTCAAGGTGACACGAACTACCTTGGGGTAGAGCTAACCCCCTTCTCCGTGTTGTGGAAGGATTATGATATAGGCTCCTTTCTGCACCTGTCTCCCTACGAACAAGAAACAACAATGCATGATTATATAGATTGATAGCCTCTTGTGATGAGGCCATTTAAAGGATTATACATGTAAATGCCATCAAAATAATGAAATAAGAAAGCATAAAGAAAGGTTCTACAGTATTCTAATTGTATCAAGAATTACATTGCAATACACAAAACATGAATACAAGCATGATGCATTAAAAAATTCTGAATTGAAAGCAATAAAACATAAAAAATATTCAATGTACTTCTAGCCACTACAAAACATAAAATGCCTAATTCCTACGGTCATAGTTTCTCTAAAAGTGCAATTTAACCTATGAACTAACTAATCTGACTAACCTATGCATTAAAAAGTAGATTGAGTAAGGTGATCTCTAACCTGTTGTAAACCACAGCTCTGAGGGGCGGTTTACACTGTAAACCAACCATGGTTTGACCTTTGATGTGTTTACCCTCAGAATTAAGGGTAGTGGGCTTGACCTCCTTGTCCGAATTGATGTTAAAGGGTCACCTTTGTCGTCTTCTGATAGATTTGGTGGTCAAATCACTATGAAGAGCCTTCTTTCATCCATATTTGTGTTTCTTGATCTTCTGAGGCACCTAGAGCTTCCGTGGCTAATTGATCATTGAATGGATAGCAAAGGGGCTCCCAAATGCACAAGATCATTATGCAATTTGACAAGGCTTCGTTGCTTTCTTGATCAACTATTTTGCTCGACAATTTGATAGCGCTTCGCTATGCAAATTATCTCTTCTCAGTCCTCTCCTTCCCATTGAAAAATGGGGCTACTTATAGCATGCCCCTAGCACTATGGGTGGCTTCATGGAGAAGCCAAGATCAAGAAGGTTTGTTAGATTAGTTGGAATGGAAGCCTTTGGAATATTCCATCCCCCAACTGCCTCCTTCTTGATCTCTTGGCCATTCCATCTGATTTGGCTCAGATGGAAGGCCTAACTAAATTCTAGTTCAAACCGTAGGTCATAGCTATGGTCCAGACTGGATATCATAGGTATTAATCATGGTTTAGACTAGAGACCATAGGTCTGGGCTGCAGTTCATACTTCTTAGACTTAGAATGCCTAAATTGAGTGGTTAGAACCACTACTCTATCTTGGAGTCTATCCAAGATCCTTCATATGGTTTTGTAGCATGTCCATATGAGTAGTTGCCCTTGGCATGGTACATTTTAGGTGTCTAAAAATGCCCCTTTTGATATGTGTTGTGAGATTGAACAATGTTAAGAAAAATAGACCTCCTAAAATGATGCTAAAGGTTCTATGATGATCATTAGTTTGATCAACATTAGATGCCCTTGGTCTAGCAAAAGGACGCGCATCCTGGAATCATTGCTTCCAACATGGGAAGGCTTACATTTGAAAAGTCTACACTCGTCATTAGACATTTGGGTAGCTTTGGTGCTACAATAGGAGTTAGGCCTATATAACCGAAGGATGAGAGCTACAAATGAAATTTCATATTTGCTATTTGCCCCAAGCAGAGGGGGAAGCTTATGATAGCTGTTAGCAATTATTTGCAAGGACGAATGCAATTTTGACAAGATCAAGGGATCTACAATCTCCAAGATCTTTTGTTGATTTTGATTATGACATGAAATTATGACTACCCCCTTAACCGACGATTCGATGAGGGTAATGACAATGTCTGAAGCGACGAAATCGCTTGACCATAATGAATGATCCTGAATGACTTTAGATTTGAGACATTTAATACCTTGGCTAGGCCTAGTTGAACTTATGATTGCAATACTTAGTAGTATTTGCATATCTCTCTCCCTTGGAGTAGTTAGGCTATGATAGCCGTCTTAGAGAGTCAAGATAATACAAATTCAAGAAGACTTGTGTTGAATCATATTGTCAATGATTTGCTAAAAAAATGTCATAGAAGAAATGACAATTTTGCCACAAATGTTATTATTGTGATCTACTCATCTTGCCAGATTACATGGATCGAAAGTCGCTGCAACCGCCAAGTGTATAGGATAAATCACTGAATACGAGGCACATTTGGTTTTTCTTTTGTTTGATTTTTTTGTGTTGAATTTTGTAATTATTGGATTAATCCTGGTGCTTTAAATGTCACAAAATTTACAATTTTCATCATTTATTTTGATTTTTGTCCACTAGGAGTCATTAATTTACCTTTTTAGACCTTTCCATGGTGGGTTTTTAGTGCATTTATTACTAATTGTAGACCGCGGGTATGGCTGGTGGTTTCTAATACCAAATTTTGGGGACTGTGGGTAAGACCTGTGGGCGCAAAACCCTAGTTTGTGGACCACAGGTGTCAACTATGGTCCGTAGTTACTATTAGCACCTGTAATTTAAAAATTTATTTATAATTTGCCATTATTTTCATGTAACCTTCAGTAATTGGAGAGCTCTAAAAGAGAGAAAAATAGTCCCTGATATGGAACGTTGTCCAATTCCATAAATTGTACACTCATTATTCTCTGATGGCAGATCCTAATTAGTCATCTACTAGCCGAGGGTAGGGTGCGGGCGAGGTAACTCGAAATCGAGACCTCACACTTATTAATAGTAAAATAAACCATACTTAATAAATGCAAAAATTTAACCTCATTAAACTTCTTGTAATGAACCCCACTAGTTTAGGCTAGATTAGGATTTTAATTTTTATGCATGAGTGGTCTAGGATGGTACCCAAAATGGGTGCCGCTCCTAAACCGCAGTTGGTAGCTACGGTTCCCAGTTGGAAAAATGGGAATCGTAGGTTTCAGCTGTGGCCCCCAATTTGCAAATTGGGAATCGCAATTTGTAGCTGCGATTCCCAGTTGGAAAAATGGGAATCGTAGGTTTCAGCTGTGGCCCCCAATTTGCAAATTGGGAATCACAATTTGCAGTTGCGGTTCCCAATTTGCAAATTGGGGACCACAAGGTGCAGTTGCAGGCTGTAATTACTTGTGTTTTTTTTTTTTTTTAGCATTGCTTAGCTAGATTTAGCTTACAATATGTATTTTTTTACTTTTTACTTTTAAAAATTTGATGTCTAAAGTGTGAGAGCCTAACTTGATGAAGACTCTTCATGAGGCCTTATCAGATGAGGACCAAGCATGGTTTCAAATCATTGGGTTTGGTTATGTCATGGATCTATCCACCATTAGGGTAGATCAGGCCTATATGACTGCATTGGCCCAATGTTGGAATGTGTGGACCAACACATTTCACCTACCTCCTAGTCAGATGACTATCACACTAGAGGACATCTACAGGATCTTTAGGATCCCTATCGATAGTGAGGCTATTGTTTTCTCTACCTACACAGAAAAATATGCCATATTTACTGCCATATTCAATGATCAGAACATTGACACATAGGATGATATAGACCATGGAGGGGTGCACATTGAGAACTGGTACCAGGATGACATATTCTCTATTTGAGAGGCCCTGTTCATGTACCTCATCATTTAGATTGTTCTTCTAGACTCCTCAAACATGAGGATTCCCTAGAACATGCTAGCCCCTACTTGGAGGGTGCTTTAGAGCTCGACGAAGGAGCCACTAATGCTAGCCTGGGGGAGTACTTTACTAAGCCAGCTCTATCAAGAGCTATACTAGATCATGGAGCAGAGTCGTAAGGGCATCATTTGCAGCCTTTTTCTACAAATTTAGGGGTGGTAGCATATCTAGATCGAGCATCCTATTGACCTACCTCTACGCATCACTACCCTAGATGCTACTCATTAGTGCTATACCACCTACTGGCCTTGTACTAAGGAGGGTGTCCATAGTAGGGCTCATGTTTGGGATACACAACATTATATTTTTAGTTTTGTGACATTGGGGCCAAGGGATGTCATCTGATGCCCCTACATAGATTGTCATGTATGACCAAAGGCAGATGAGTGGCTACGATAGGCCCACTGAGATAGATGGCTCATCTAGCATAAGTCAAAGGTGAGAGAGTACCAGTTTTTCTCTCACATACTGTGATAGTTTGGTATGGTGTAGGACCTACAATATATGCCCCTTAGGTACAGATGACTGGATCTAAAGAGGGATCTCCCACTAATAGTTCCATCACCACTAGGGGATGAACCTGATGACTTCTAGGAGTCGAGGGTTGAGACTTTTGGGACCACACCTGACTATTATGGGTGGTGGTATCCTTTTAGATGGCATGATACTCTCTAGGTTGAGATCTAGCAAAGGAAAAGGTAGAGGATGATCCTAACGGGCGTATGGTGTGCCAGTGTACTAAGGATAGTTGGGACACAGAGGCCACTGCTGAGGACCTACCAGAGATCAACCTTGAGGAGGATGCTCCAGAGGAGGGTGAGGTCCCTCCTGAAAGCACAAAGGGACAACTACTAGCATAGGTTGCTAACTTGCAGAGTCATATTGGGTGATTCCATATGCAACAATTGGAGCGAGATGCTATCATAACCACTCTAGACGTAAAGATGACTGGCAGGGAGTGGCACCTGACTGATGCACAGGGCTAGATACAAGAGCTCACGACTTGAGCTACTGATGTAGAGGCCCAGGTTCAGAGACTACAAACTTCCCTAGAGTTGGCATAGGCACAACGAATTATAGCAGAGGTAGAGCAAGATCTCGCTTGAGAAGTGAGGGGAGCTACTATGGGGCCTCCTCAGGCTATTATTGGGCCTCCTACGATACCAACAATAGTTACACTAGCGACATAGGATTAACTACTGAGGTGACATGACTGCATAGTATGGTCATGAGAACCAATGAGATGCATGCAGCCTGGATTGCCCATGTTGATCAGCTAGTCAGTTATATAGAGATGTAGGGGCTATCGATTCCTGAGGGTCATTTTGCCATAGAGTCATAGCATATCAGATCTAGGACTTCAGGGTAGTCCACAGCTAGCTCGAGTCATAGGACTCATAGGACTGAGCAGATGCATAGGTCCTCCAACATGCACACAACCAGGTCATAGGCCAGGGATAGAGATACGGGGTAGACATCAGGGGCTTCTATCTAGAGGACTAGCCTACTATAGCTACCAATTTCTTGTGTGCTGGGTGCGTTAGGGTTTGGAGGTAGGCAGGATCCACAACAGGATCCACCACAGGTGCCAAGTCAGCCAAGAGAGCATGCTCTAGAGCATATTACAGAGCGATGTGGTGAGAGATCTAGTACAGGGGGAGTAGCCTAGATCTATTTTTAGCATCTTGCCTACTACATTTTGATGTATCATTTTGTGTGTAAGATCAAGGACCTACATAGTTGTAGCCTACGGGAATTTTGTACTCCCTGTGTACTCATTTGGACACATATATATATGATATGATCTTTCATGGCTCATTATGTGTAAATGTGTATTGATTAATTTTTGATTTTATGTTTATTTGATGCACATGGATGCAATGCATATTTAAATGCTATGTTTATATGATGCAAATGTATGGATGTCATGCACTAGATAGATATACTTTTTTATGATGATGATATGCAGTGATCTAGATGATTAGATGTGTGACATATGATGCATGTAGATGGATGCGATGCTTATTTTTTTAACGCATATTTACTTTTGCTTTGTGGGCATGTGTATATTTCAAGCAATTTATGATATGCTATACAATGTATGGTAATGCATTATGTACAAAATCATAATCTAATGGAAATGAACCTGTATGGTTTATTCACTTAAAACATAAGGAATGAATGTAAACTGTGTATATCAATTTTCAAAATATGACACCACAGAATGTATAACAATCATGCAAAATAATTGATAATTCTCATTAAAAGAACTAAATCAATTAATCACCCATATATGAAATGTAGTGAAATGGATTGGTAAAAATAATTAATGAATGATTATGTCATTTCATACTATATAATCAGTGGTTGTATAAACATCATTTTTTATATTCATGTGGTATCTATCTTATATATTTGATTGTACTTTGTAAAATACATTTTGATTAATGAATGACTCATATTTCTACAGTCTAATGATATGTGGTATTTTGTTGCTATTGGAGCACCTTGTTGGGTTTTTCCTTGAGACTCAAACACTCTAGTAGACCTCTCCAAAAATCACATACTAACTATACTAGGCTTATATTGGACAAGGCTTTTGTCGTGATAGACCCAACTATTCATAATCCCTGTGTGTGCATGTGAATATTTTTAGATAGATCATAGGCATACCCTGTATGTTAGTCGGGACTCTTTCAACCCATATATGAGTTAGGGTTCCTCATACGATCGTATCATCCTTGTTTCAGCTTTGATTAGACTTATACAACTAGACAATCCTAAGTACCCATAGCTAGCTCATCTTGTAAATTTATAAGGGCTACCCCTCCAAATGCAGGTAAGACTCTTTCAACCCATTACTACGTTTGGGGATCACCCAATAGAACTACCCCTCCGATTGTAGGTGAAACTCTTCCAAACCATTACTGCAATCGAGGATCACTCTATGGATTTTAAAAGGTGTACAATCCAAAGATTCAAGTTCTCATCCTTCTTACTTGCTCAGATGTAGTGATGAAAATCACTGTTAGTCCACATGTTATCACTTTCTTTGAGCAAGGGATTTTTATAGTGCTTTTGATTCACTATGTCACTTTACATTTTGAACTTGAAATTTGTATATATATATATATATATATATTTTGCACTTTGTAACTTGGGATTTAACTTTTGTGACTTTGGGATGTATAGGGAAAATTCTTGTCCTTTTTCCAAAGTACACCTTTCTAGACCAACTATTTTCAAGATAAGCAAGTCATGAGACCCATCTCTCTAGAGACCTAAGACTACTTTTGCGGCTTTCATCCTCTCTCATATTAGCAATATTTTATATTGTTTTTCTTAGTGATGAGATTCTGATATGTGGAGGCACTATCCCAACTAATGACCTTGTCTATAACAACAAAGCAAGCTTTCTACAATATCTGAAGAACCCACTAGGTATGGCTGAGTGACAGGAAAACTTAATACACATAGGTCTCCACAATAGGTATCATGTATGAATGCAATGAATTATGATAAATGCAAGGGTGCATGATTGTCATACAAACGTGTGACTTTTTGTAAAACTTTGATAAATGCACTACACTCTACTATGAAATGCAATGGGTGACAAATGCCTAAATGCAATATGATGATGTGAATGCATGTGTGAATGCAGATGAAAATGCAAAATGCAAATGTTTTTGGATTTTAAGCTTTATCAATTTTTTGGACTTTTATATATTTTTCTTGATTTTTATAGGTTTTTGAGCTTTCATATTTGACTAAAAAATGAGTACATGTCCTTGGAGCTTTTTAGGGTTGACCAAGTGATTTTTAGAAATACTTGGAGCCTTTTGACTTGACCAAAGGTTTTACAGTTGCCTTTGGAACCTTTTAGTTGACTGCACTCTCAACCAGAGGGCATGGAGCATTTTGGGATGACCGAGAAGTTATAGGAACTCTTAGAGCCTTTAGGTTGACCAAGTAATTTTGGGGATCCTTGGAGCCTTTTCTTGACCAAGCTTCTTAATCAGATGGCTTGGTGCCTTTTGAGATGATCAAGCGGTTTAAACAAAACCTCTCGGGGCTTTTGGGTTGACCAAAGTGCTTACAGATACCTTTGGTACCTTTACTTGACCAAGCTTCTTAATCAAATAGCTCGGGGCCTTTTTGGGTGACCGAGCGGTTTAGACAAAACCCTTGGGGCTTTTGGGTTGACCAAAGAGCTTATAGATGCCTTTGGTGCCTTTACTATACTCTAGAGCATAAAAAAATTTAATATGGATGATATTAAGAGGTTCAAGCTCGTCCATACCCTCTAGCAATGTTAGGCGATATGTACCTAGACCAATATTTTTAGATATGAGGTAAGGCCCTAACTAGTTAGCCGTGAATTTTTCTCGCATGTTAGGTGGCAAATTCGAGTTCTGTTGGTTTTATTTTAGCATAAGGTCCCCAACTTAAAAGTATATCTGGTGGACTTTGATATTGTAATCTCATTTTAATCATTCCTAATAAACGTAGAGATGCTCAAGGGTATTCATGTGATGTTCATCAAGCAGCATCAATTGATCGAGGTGAGATTACCGCACGGTGTCATCATCAATGAACTCTTTCAATGTGACGTGCATCATTGGAATTTCCAACTCTAAGTGCATGATGGCCTCAGCACCATATACTAGTGAAATGGAATTGCCCCAATGGGCATCCGAATGCTAGTCCTATAAGCCCATAGTGCAAGGGGCAGCTGTATATGTCAATCCTTGTGGTGTTCTTACACTGTATTTTTCAAGATGACTACCACAGTTTTGTTTGAGGCCTCAACTTTCCTGTTTGCTTATGGATAATATGGAGTTTCAAAAATATGTTGAATGCGATATTTAGACGTTAAATCCCACACATTTTTGTTCTTAAAAGAAATTCCATTATCAGATATGATTTTGGATGGTATCCCAAAATGACATATGATATGCTCAAGAATAAATTTTGCGATGTGAGCTCCAGTGGTTGTTGTAATGGGAATGGCTTCCACCCACTTTGTAAAATACTCAGTAGCCATGATAATGAATGTATGTCAACCTAAATATGGAGGGGAAATCTTGCCAATAAGATCTAATCCCCACTGAGAAAATGGCCAAGCTGCTTGAATGGGCTGTAAGGCCTAAGATGGCAAGTGCATAAGATTAGCATGATGCTGACATTTAATGCATTTCTTGACATACACATTGCAATCCTTCTCCATAGAGGACCAATAATAACCCATGCAAAGGATGCGTTTGATGATAGCCATGTCGTTGAAATGGCCACCGCACATACCGTCGTGAGCTTCTAAAAGTGCCCAAGGTGAATCTTGGGGCTCAAGACATCAAAGGAGGACTCCTTCAAACTACGTTGGTACAAAATGTCTCCTATCAAGAAATACTTAGTCACTTTCTATTTGAATGTGCATCTTGCGGCATGTGACAATCCTTCTGGAATCATACCAAGTTTTAGGAAGTCTTGGATTTGCAACATCCAGCTTTGACAAGCCTCAACTTCAACTGCTAAGATGACCTACTCCCCCTACGTATTTAGCTTTGCAAATGCAGACTAGGAAACAACCTTGTGGTGAATGGTAGTACCACTCCCCATAGGACTCTGAGAAGTCAATGACTCCCAGGGTGCCTACTTAAGAAAGTCTTCTACTCCACGAAACCAATCAGTTGTTGGTTCCATAATAATCATGTTGACTGAATCTTTGTTATTAAAGGCTGCACACTCCAATTTTGGGTGCGAGAGCATTCTAACATGGATGGTAGTAAAATTGGCAGACAGATTCTAAGGGATCAAGAAACCTAGAGATGCCATGGTGTCTACTAACCTATTTTATGAATGAGGGATTTCCTCGATGTCATACCATTAAATTTTAGCCAGATAAGTGGCAACAAGATCTTTGTAGGATTTCAGCATAGAACATCAGAATTAAAAGAGCCCCTTAACCTGGTTAAATATGAGCAGAGAATCACCAAAAATGTTTAGTCTTTTAATACCCATGGCGATGGCTATGTGGAGTCCCAAAAGTAGGGCTTTGTATTCAACATTATTGTTGGTGCATGGAAAGCTTAACTTGAATGACAAGGGCATTGGAGCTCCTTGTGGTGTGA
Organism: Wollemia nobilis; assembly: GCA_028583015.1. Classification (NCBI taxonomy): domain Eukaryota; kingdom Viridiplantae; phylum Streptophyta; class Pinopsida; order Araucariales; family Araucariaceae; genus Wollemia; species Wollemia nobilis. The sequence continues at coordinate 1,144,141 of JAQPPZ010001273.1, read as the reverse complement.
AAAAAACTATTCCTGCACCACCCCCTTGCTCACACTTCGAACCGTCGAAGAATAATATCATGTCAGCATTATTCTCTAGTTCCTCATGTTTGGGAGCTTCAGATATTATGAAGACCACATCATCTAGAAGCTCGATGGTTAGAGTTCTACTATTGGACAGTGATGCCTCAGCCAGTTGATCAGCTATAACTTGTTCCTTGATGGAATTTTGGTTGATGAATTGCAAATCAAATTATGTCAATAGCATGATCCACATTGCAGTATGTGTGCTATGATATGTCTTACTCATCATGTACTGCAAAGGATTATGTTTCAATATAACATATGTTGTATGACTTAACATGTAATACCACAATTTCTTGGTAGCAAACACTACTGCTAAACAAATTTTTTTAGCATATGCATATCTTGACTCGTAACTCACCAAGTTGCGACTGATGTAATATACGGCTAGATCTTTACCTTGCACATTATTTTGGGCTAACATGGTCCCTAATGCAAAGTTGGTTGCCGATATATATAGCAGAAAAGGCTTATTCTTCCTTGGTGGAGCTAGTACTAGCGATGTTTCCAGGTATTGGTTAATCTCAAAAAGGCTGCTTGGTAGTCCTTGTCCCAATCAAATGGGACCCCCTTGTGTAGCAGTAAATTCATGGGTTGACACTTATCCGATAATTGAGTGATGAATCGCTTTATGGATGCTACTTTTCCCTGAAGGCTTCTTAATTCTTTGATATTAGTGGGAGGACACATCTCTAGAATATCCATGACCTTTGTTGGATCTACTTCGATGCCTCACTTAGAAATGATGAATCCCAAGAGTTTACCTAAAGTTATGCCAAATACGCACTTCTTAGGATTCAACCTGACATTATGCTCTATCAAGCGATCAAAGACCTTTCTTAAGACCTCCGCATGCTCTTCTCATAGCAACGACTTAGCTAGTAAGTCATCAATATAATTTTCTAAGATTTTATGCATATAGTCATGAAAAATATATATCATAGCCCACTAATATGTGGCACCAGCATTTTTAAGACCGAATGGCATAAATTTGTAGCAAAATGTCCCCCATGGTGTTATGAATGTGGTTTTATGCTGATCTTCGGGTTTAATATGAATTTGGTTATATTTAGAAAAATCATCCATAAGTGAGAGCATTTTGTGACCTGCAGTGGCGTCTACTAGAGCATTGATATTTGGCAAAGAAAATGAATCTTTGGGTGTTGCCTTGTTGAGATCTCTAAAATCCATACAAATACGAACCCTTCCATCTGGCTTTCCTATGGGCACGATATGGGAAACCCACTCTGGATAGTCGATGGAGATGACAAAATCTACATCCAACAGCTTTTGCAACTCCTATTTTATCATTAAGGCTACTATTGGATGCATCTTTCTGAGTTTTTCTTGACTGGCTTCTTTGACAGATCTAGAAAAAGGTTATGAGTAACAAATTTCGTATCTAGACCCGATATGTCTTTGTAAGTCCAAGCAAAGAGATCATATCTCTCTTTTAGTAGAGGGATGATGCTATCACGTTCATCTGAAGTGAGACTCTCTCCAAATATAACATTCTTTGGATTGGTGGGATCTTTACTAATATCCACATCGAAGGTTTTCTCTACTAACATATGTGATCCCTCCTCAAGCTGGTGAGGCATAGGAATTAGATGGATGTCATCAACTGGGTTCACATGTTCCTCTTGGGAAGCATTCTCGATGTGACAAACATCATGAGTGCAGCTTGGTGCAAAATGAAATGGTTGCAACATTTATTTATTTGGGAAGAAATCTTCAGGCTGGACTGGCAAATCAGTGCAATCCCAATTGATAGCATCTATGTTCAGATGCAGTGGTTTGGATGGATCTACTAGATTGTGGAGTGGAGTGGTCAAATTGATGGAGACCATATTGATGGAATGGAATTGATCTCTAGAACCACATAGATAAAACTCTATCTCTGAAGCATAGCTTCCATACCCAAGATCTGGTTTGGATGGTACGGGTACAAACAAATCCTCTATGTGGAATGCTCATATAACTGGATCATCCTAGTGTACTGGCTGTAGAATGGGATCTCTCAGCTCAAGGAGCTCCATGTACGTAGGCAGATCAGGAAAGAGTTCCTAATACATCTTTTTGAGATCTTTTCTTTTCCTTAGGCTACGATGGAGATTGATCTCTCGATGCAAACCTATAGCTATAATAGGTGGGGGATCTCTAGGTGGAGGCCTATTGCGTAAGTGGTGAGATACCTGATAGGCCATCTCCATCGAGTCCTCATAATCACTGTTCAAATACAATTTTTCACTTCCCTCCTCTTCTAAGGAGGGATTATGTAGATGTGGTCCCATGTACCTGATCCTGCGATCGTTATCGTCACTATCCAGATAAATCCAATAGAATGATTGTATATACAATACTGTAATGTAAACCGGTACTGCTCCTTCCTTAGAGCACTCAGTGTTGGGAAGGACTTCCTCCATAACATGCTCTGATTCCTTAGGTAATAGACATTGTGAATACACGAGCCTAGAATTGATCCTCTCATCTACATCATTGTGGTCATTACCATGGATGGGCCACTCTATTATATTTGTTCATAGTGGGAGATCCATTGGGTGAGGCTTTAAGTAAGCCTCCTCTATTTCATATTTGTAATCACTATCAACAATCGAGCACTCGTTCACCTCTTCCACTTGTTCCATAAGTAGTAGATGGCATATAAACATCAAACCTAAAAAGGTCAGCCTGATTTCCTTCTTAGATTTATCATCATTTGATGACTCATCATCTGCATCATAACTAGGTACACTCATCTCGAATGTGGAATCCTCTCCATCATCATCACAAATATATCCTTATTTGAGATCATCTATAGCATGGGGGTCATGCCCTTGCATACCAGTGTTGTTGGTAGCACCACAGATTTTGTTACCCAGGTTGTCTCTAGGGTTTTCCTCTAAGGGCCTATCATGTTATGAATCAGGTGGCCCCATGGTAACAAATGATAGTGTATGGTGAGTCCTCCAACAGCTAGAAGGATCAGGGTGATGCGGAGTAAAATCGATATCATCCTCCAGACTTAAGTACATGCGATCTAAGGCTATAACAAGCAAATCGTCATGACCCTATACTTGTAACCCTAACCTAAACCTATCAGTAGACAATTGATAATGAGGTTCGAGTGGAGTTCTCCATCCTTGTTTGAAAATACGAAGGTTGCACCCATACCAATGATATGACTCAAAAATGTGCATGGTATATTCTAGGTTGGACAAATAGCACACATTCACAATGAATGGCTCGTCATCATCCTAGTCTATTGACATTCTGGTCGGTGCTTGATCTAGACCTGTGTAGATGAAGTTTATCTAGTTGGGTGGCTCACCCAACGACACTACGGATCCAATCAAAAATCGATGGGTGTGCGGTTAGCCCATCTCTTGCATAGTTTTTAGGATAGGTCTGAAAGTAACATTCTACACAATATACGCACCCAAACCCATGTTGGCTAGATGAATGATCACCTGCGATGTAGATGAACCTACTGAAGATGTAGGTGAAGCAGACTGAGGTGCCTCCTTGACTTTGTCTTGAGGTTATTCCACATCCATGGGAGTGGGAGTCTCATTGGCAGCTGATCTGGGCACTTGATTTTCCACTTTTTTACCCAATTTCACCTTTAGATTCTCGACTTGTCAGTGCATCATTGATGTAGTTAGCTTTAGAGAAGTTGTAGTTGTATGCTCAGATCTATGTGACAAAAATGTCGATGGTTGAGAACGGGCTACTGGTTTACCTATTGGAATCTTAATCGATGAAATAGGTCAGATATCCAAGTGTGTCAATGGGAGTACAAAACCCCCAGGCAAATTTTCTAAGTTCATGAACTTGAATGGTTCTTTGTTCGAGGACACTATGTGAACTTGTCCCTCATGAATGTATTTCACACACTAATGCAAGATAGAGGGAATGCAACGCATTACATGAATCCAAGGCCTCCTGAGAAAAATTTTGTAGTGCATGGCACCCTCTATCATGTGACACATCGCATAGATGGTCTTGAGTTCCACCTAAATAGGCATAACAATTGTACCACCTATCGAGCATAGCACATCATTAAATGCCATCAATGTAAAGGTGGTAGGTACAATGTGTGACTTGGGTAGCTTGAGGTGGCTCAGTTCCTTGGTTGTGATTATTTTTATTAAGGACCCAGTGTCGATCAAGACCATTTTGAAAGGCATGTGGTTAACACACATGATAAAATACAGCGATAGGTCAGCCGTAATAGTAGGAACCATCTTCACTTCATGGTCATAAAATTGTATCGTGGGTTCCTGACACTATTGTACATGTCCCACAAAATTTGTAAATGCATGGGTATCTTGGGACTGTACCTCAATGGACCTTAGAATATCCATAAGAGTCTCCCTATGTCTAGGGGACTACTGAATAATCTCATATATTTAACAACTTCGTAGGAGCTATCTGCAGGTTCTGAACTAGCTTGCTCCTTATGGTCAACACCAGTCTAGCTGGTGGGCCTGGCATGTTCTGAGTTGTCCATTGATCTGACATAGCTTGTATTACAATGGGAGCATGAGGTTGATTCAGTTGGTCATACCTCCCATGTCTAGTAACAATATTGGCCATCCCTACGAACCCCTGGGTAGGTGGTTTGATTCACACTTGATTGACCTGGCCAACAATGTTACAAGATGCCTCGTGATTAGGTAGTGGTTTCTTGAAAATCCCCATGTTTCTATTTTTGGGTGCCTGTGGGTTTCCTAGTACTACCACCTATCCTTTTTCTATCATGTTCTGCATGATGTGTTTAAAAGACCAACATGTCTCGATGTAGTGACCTTTCACTCTGTGGAATATGCAAAAAAAATCGTCTTGATGCCACTTTGATTTTGGAACATTTGGATCTACTAATTTGACCTTAGGCAATTGTATGGCCTTGGCCTCACACAATTGATGAAAAATTGAAGTCATCGATTCTATCAAGGGTGTGAACTAACGAGGTAGGTGCTCTTATTTGTTTTTGCCCTTATAGTTGTTTTTGTGTGTCTCGTAACGTGCAGGAAGAGGTTGAGCCTGATAATTAGGCTTCTACTGTCCCTTGTCTTCTCCTATGAGATTCAATACTACTTGATTCATATGGGCCTGCTTGCCTTGTTGTTTTGTAGTACTCTTTTTAAACCCCTCTTTCCTGGTTTTGGGCTTCAAGTTACCTTCTTGAAACTTGATGTCCTCAATCACTTTGGATTGCACCATGACTTCCTCGAATGTAGGGTACTATTGTAGTTGTAACAATAGTGAGATGTGCTTGGCACAACTACTTGTAAACATTCAGGTCAATTCGACTGCAGGAATAGGGAATGGCATCTTTGCCATTATTCTACTCCATATCTTTCCATATTTCTCGATGGGATCATCATCACACTGAGCTAGTGTAGCCAAATTGAAAAGGTTGGGTTGTTTCTTGATGCCAAATGAATAGTATTCAAGAAATGCATCAGCCAACTATTTGAAACCAGTAATATTGTGTTTCTTCAGTTGGTTAAACCACTCTTGGGTTGTACCTAAAAGTTTCATAATGAAAGTGTGCAACAACAAGGCATCTTGACTCTCTATCTGGAAACACGCGTCCAAAAATCTCGTAACATGCTCTTGTGCATCCTCATCATCCTTGAATTTTTCCAATCGAGGCATCTCAAAATTTTTAGGATATGGATGTGTAGACATCGATGGGTCTAGAGGTTTGTTGTGTATCTTCCTCAGTGTCAGCTTTTACATAGTCATGCCTTGCTTCTTTATTTATTTGACCTTATCGGCCAAAACCTTGTATGCCTTAGAAGACAAAAAGTCCTCCTCCCTAAGCTATCATGGAGGTGGTCTAGGAAGCAATGACTTCTTAGGGGGAAGTGGAGGACATGGCTCTTCCTCCTTCTCAACTCGAGAACTCTCAAGGTAGCCCTGATCGTATCTATCTACATTTGTGTGCTCATGCTACCTCTATCTAAGATCATTGAGTGATGGTAGTCACTCCCTCTATTGGGCACTGGCATGAGTATGAGTGTCTCTTCGCTCCTTGTACATGTCGGCTATGGAAATAGCCCTTCTATGCACACTCTCTCTATGGTCCTTGAGAGGGTATAGGCCAACCTTAGCTAGCTGATCCTCTTGCTCTATGTGCTCCTTCTGAGCTAGAATACACTCTTTTTATATGCACTTATCATATAATATTTGTCGTAAGAGCCTTTCTGCTTGAATATTTTCATCTTCAATATGTTGACTCTTTAGGCGACCATCATCCAATTGATCTTGTAGTAGCTGGCATCTTTGCTCGAACACTAGTCTATGTGATCTATCGATCCGGTCAGCCGTAGGAGGCCTCTGGTGTGTGTGCTCTGTGTGAGCTACCTTATGGGTTTTGTACCCATAAGACATATGTGTGGGCAGTGGACGTGTGACATGAGGGTGCTTAGAATCCTCTCCATGCTCTCTAGTGATCTTGATACAACTACCACTATGCTCACTCAAAGCACGAGTAGGCAGAGTTGTAGGATTTTAGCCTAGCTGCTCAAGAACACTACCTATACCATCTAGATATCTAGAGATCCATCACTCATGCGGTGGTATTCCATTAGCTCCCACCTTTGATATATCAATGGTGATCTTACGTGGTGAGCCACGTGTGGGAGTATTGGTGGACCTATGCTCAAAAATGATCCTATCATATTTCCCCTGAATGGGTGGATCTATGACTCATCTATACTCTGACGGTGGAGGGTTAGAACCCCCTGTGGACCTAGTACATATGGGAACCAACCCGGTCCTCTACACCACATATTCCTCGATCAATTCGATGGATGGGCGTGTAGTGCGGTCTTGATAATGGCTTTGGGGTAGAGCATCCTCATTCTAATAAGATCCGTGGTTAGTCTTGTGCCTAGAGGAGTGTACTAAAGCTCCTCTATCGGGGTTCCGCTCAATGGGATATCCCCATGTTGATTTTTTGCCTCTAATGCTAGCCAAACATTGTTTGGTTTGCTCATGTGTATGAGGACTCAACACATGCTATTGTGAACTAGTTGGGGATTGATCATGGGCATCGATCGTAGACCTTTTTCGATCACCCTGTGTGTTCACCATTTCTGTTCCTAACATCTAGATGTATTTTATTATGCAGATAATGCAAAAAAATGGTGATTATCTCTTTTAAATGTTTTATTGTGAGCCCTAAACTATTTGATTTTGTTTTCAGATGTGTTGTATCAATGTTAGAAACTCTTTGCATGTTTTGAAATATTGTTGGATTTTAAACTCAGTTAAATTGGATTTCACCTATATACTCGCACAAGCCAAGTATGGTAATGACATCCATACTCAAAAAAGTAGCATTGGTACTACCAACCCTCACCCCACACACATTGATACATCCTTTCGAAGATGAGTGTGTGCTATTTTGCACAGATAGGATAGTTCTTGGGTTGGCCTTGGCAATGAGTGGGTCTCGATAGTACAATTTCAAATGAGCCAACCAAGTGGTAATAACATCCACTGTTGGTCTCAATCAAGCGGGTTGGATGTGAGAGCCCAACGCCACTGATGTTTAAATGATACGTGGTGTGTGTGGTTCTTTTTATTTTATGATAATGACAAATGCATAATTGAGCACAATGACCATTCCTAAATGATATACATGAAAGAAAAAAGGAATGTTTCGCATTTAGAATAATGCATGCTAATGTCCTACATGATATTTTGACTATGCATTTATATTGACATGGCCACTGATTGGACCTCAAGCATGCAAATGACACACAATACTCATCAAGGTCATTGTATTTAGGGGAAGACTAAACTCAAAGGTCCACTATTCCAAACAACGTCTTCCTAATGAATGGAAATCAAATGCAAATTAAGACTTTTTGGTTGACCCCTTATCTTTTGTTCCTAATTTGCACCAATTCGATGATCTATGGAAAAATACAGAGTAGAAATTTGAATATAGAAGGTGAGCTTAGAACCTACCTCAACTCCTACTCTATTGCCCAATGATTGATTTTTTATCTGCTTCTTCCTCTGGGAACCGCAGGTCTGACCTATGGGTTGTAGTGGAGACCGCAGGTTACAACCACGGGGTAAAAAATAATTATAGCTAAAAGTTGTGGTTAGCACATGTGGATAGAAAAAACCAATAATAGTTAGATTTTGAGGCTAAATTTGTGGGTGCCATCATGATCACCATCTGTGACCACCGAAAATGCTCATACCTATTGATTTTTCCTATTGTAATAATTGACAAAAGCATAACATGGATACAAGAACAAGAAATTGACAACAAATGAATCAATAAAACATGCTTTATTCCATTATATTCAAAGTCAAAATAAAATTACAAGTACATCCCTCTTAGGGATAATCATATTGATACAATATTACAATAGGAGTGTGTATTTGTTTTTCCTCTTGAGGGTAGGTGTCATCAAAATGCCCCTGAGGATGACACGAACTACCTTGGGGTAGAGCTAATCCCCTTCTCCACATTGTGGAAGGATTATGATATAGGATCCTTTTTGCACCTGTCTCCCTTTGAAAAAGAAAAAACAATGCATGATTATATAGATTGATATCCTCTCGTGATGAGTCCCTTTAAAGGATTATACATGTAAATGCCATCCAACTAATGAAACAAGAAAGAATAAAGAAAGGTTCTACGCTATTCTAATTGTATCAAGAATTCACTGCAATACACAAAACATGAATAAAAGCATGATGCATTAAACAAATACTAAATTGAAAGCAATAAAGCATAAAAAATATTCAATGTACTTCTAGCCACTACAACACATAAAATGCCTAATTCCTACGGTCAAAGTTTCTCTAAAAGTGCAATTTAACCTATGAACTAACTAATCTGACTAACCTATGCATTAAAAGTAGATTTAGTAAGGTGATATCTAACCTATTACAAATCATAGCTATGAGGGGCGATCTGCACTGTAAACCATGGCTGACAGAAACAGTTTGACCTCTGATGTGTTTGCCCTCAAAATTAAGGACAGTGGGCTTGAGCTCCTTGTCTGAATTGATGTTCAAGGATTGCCTTTGTCGTCTTCTAACAGATTTGGTGATCGAATTGCTATGAAGGGCCTTCGTTCACCCGAATGTGTTTCTTTATCCTCCTAGGTACCTATGGAATCCATGGCTAATTGATCGTTGAATGGATAGCAAAGGGGCTCCAAAATGCACAAGGTCGTTATGCAATTTGACAGGGCTTCACTACTCTCTTGATCAACTAGTTTGTTCAAAAATTCGATAGTGCTTCACTATGAAAATTATCTCTCCTTAGTCCTCTCCTCCCAATTGAAAAAATGGGGTACTTATAGCATGCCCCTAGGGCTAGGGGTGGCTTCATGGAGAAGCCAATATCAAGAAGGTTGGTTAGGTCAGTTAGGATGGAAGCCTTTGAAATATTTCATCCTCCAACTGCTCCCTTTTAGATCTCTTGGCCATTCTAATTGATTTGGCTTGGGTGGAAGGCCTAACTAAACTCCATTTCAAATTGTAGGTCATAGCTATGGTCTATACTAGAGACCGCAGGTGTCAACCGCGGTTCATACTGGATACCGCAGGTCTGGACTACAATTCAGACTACTTAAGCCTAGAATACCTAAATCAAGTGGTTAGAACCACTTCTCTATCTTGGAGTCTATCCAATATCCTTCATATGGTTTTTTAGCATGTCCATATGAGTAGTCACCCTTGGCATGGCGCATTTTAGGTGTCTAAATTATGTTGCTTGAAAAACCAAATGAAGGATAAGTGAGCAAATATTGGTAACAATGGCTAAGTGATGGGAAATAGACAAACAAAATGGAATGTAAATAGGTGGTAACATTTACATATGATAACAGTGAATTAGATAGATTTCTATTATACAAACCTAGTGCTAGACATGTATGATCAATTTCTAACAATGCACAATCCAATGATGAGTATACCTAATGCAATTAATATCAAAATGTAAACGATGTGAAGTGCAATGAAGCAATATTTTTATTTTTTTTGATGATTCTAATGAAGTTTTTGTATTTTAGATATATATTTGTATATACAGGCTGACCAATGGGCTTAATGGATGTCAATGGGGCTTTTTGGGTGACCAAAGGGCTTATAAATGTCTTTGGGGTATTTTAGGTTGACCTATATGATCGTAGACTGCCTAAGAGTATTTTAGGGTGACCAAAGGTCTTATAGGCACCTTTGGGACATTTTTGGGTGACCTAAATGGTCGTAGATCATCTAGGAGCATTTTAGGATGACCAAAGAGCTTATAAATGTCTTTGGAGTATTTTGGGATGACCTAGATGGTCATAGATCACCTAGGAACTTTTTAGGTTATCCAAAGGGCTTATAGATGTCTTTGGAGGATTTTAGGATGATCTATATGGCCATATACTATCTAGGAGTATTTTAGGATACCCAAAGGGCTTATATATACCTTTGGGACATTTTGGGATGACCTAGATGATTGTATACCACCTAAGAGCATTTTACGGTGACCAAAGGGCTTATAGATACATTTGGGGAATTTTGGAGTGACCAAAGAGATTATAGATGCCTTTGGGGTATTTTAGGGTGACCTAGATGATCATAGAATACCTATGGGTATTTTTGGGTGACCAAAGAGCTTATAGATGCCTTTGGGGCATTTTTGGGTGACTGAAATGGTCGTAGACTACCTAGGGGTATTTTGGGGTGACCAAATGGCTTATAGATGCCTTTGGGGTACTTTGGGGTGACATAGATGGTTGTAAACTACCTAGGAGAATTTTATGGTGAAAAAAGGGATTATAGATGCCTTTGGGGTATTTTACGGTGACCTAGATGGGTGTAGACCATCTAGGAGCATTTTAGGTTGACCTAGATGGTCATAGATTTCCTAGGTGTATTTTAGGGTGGTCATGGTGCTCTAAGAATGAAAAGGCCACAATTGACTAATATTCAATGGTTCAGGTTCTTCACTTCCTTTGATGGATGCTAGGTGATAAGTTCTGTTGAGTGGTATTTTCACCCAGTTGTGAAAATACACTCTCCGATAGGATTTGGGTTCTAAATCCTCTGCTTGCAAAGAAATTAAACAAGTAACTTCTCCAAGGTCTCCGCTATGTTAGCATTTTACATCTGTGTATTAATAATATCAAACAAAGATATTCAATTAAAATGCTTGGAACACCTTAGTGGTTGCAAGTAACTAAAAACAAGGGGCAATGTTGGTTTATTTTACTGTGAAACTTTAATGATTGTTCATTGAACCCGAATAAAGCAAATGTGATTTGGTCCCTATATGACCATGCTGTAACTTCAAAGTGGAAATTGATGAAATGCCATAAATGGTGGAACTATTTTTGGATTTTGAAGTTTTTTAATTTTTATTTTATTTTAATGCCTGAGAATTAAAATAAAATTAGAATTTCTGAAAAATAAAGTGCAGAAAAAAAAATAAAATGCAAAAGAAAAATGAAATTGAAATTGCATTCAGTTTGATGCTATCCTATTTTGGCAAAACCGAAGATGTGAGGTTTCCATGCATGCAACCTAACCTATCGGACCTGCAAAACATGCACAATCCCCATAGACTAAGTGCTAGTTCCTAGGGTTTTGAAATAAAATTCAGATTTCAAATATTCGCCTAATGCAACCCACAAAAGTGGCATTTAACATTAGTTATAAATTCAAAATCTAAAAAATGAAAGAATAAACATTAAATCCATAGCATGCACAGAAGATCTCCTTCTTTCTTGCCCACAAGATGCAAATTTTTGAACACTTATGCATTAAAAATATATCATTTTACAATGGTAGAACTTTTGGTTTTTCCAAATCAGTCTATGGAAGAGAAACAACCCCAAACAGGCCCAGAATGGCTTCCTCGCCTTTGGATCTACAACTTTTCTTGCAACAGTTTCCCACCTCTGTACCAATATTTGCCTTTGCTTTTATACTTTCTGGCAATGCTCTCTGCTTCGTCCTGTGGTGCTTCGTTTCATTTTCCAGATTGCATCATTTCGTATTCCCATCTCATTGTTGTCTTTGAATTTCTATTCGATGTCTAAACGTTTGATCTTCTCTGTGAACTGTAACGCTTCTATAGCCCTTACACTTTTATGCCATGTGTTCTGTGCTTCTCTACATGTTTCGTAACTACCCCCTATAAATCGCGACCAAAAATAGCATGTTGCAATATCGCAACGTTTTTACGTATGTAGATTTTCTTTTCTTCTTTCATCATGAAAAAGAGACGTGTCGCGATATCACAACATTTTCCTGTCAATAGCCTTGTCTTCCTTCATGCGCCGTGAAAATGATACATGTCGTGATATCACGACATTTTTCCACTTTGGGCCACATGGATGCAACTTGTCACGAAATCATGACGTTCTTCTCCTTCACTGTGTTTTGTTGCATTTAGCCATGAAAACGTGACATGTCATGAAATCATGACACATTTTCATTCTGTACCACTTTGCTGCTTTTTGTCGCAAAATCATGACACTTTTCTCTTTGGCACCACCTCGCTGCTTCCTATCGTGAAATCATGACATTTTTCTCTTCGGCACCACCTCGCTGCTTCTTGTCATGAAATCGTGACATTTTTCTCTTCAACACCACCTTGCTATTTTCTGTCACAAAATCGCAACACTTTTCTTTTCGGCACCACCTTCTTGCTTTCTGTCGTGAAATTGTGACAATTTTTTGTTTCGTACCACTTGACTGCTTTTTGTTGCTAAATCGTGATGCCTTTTCTCTTCGGCACAACCTTGCTATTTTCTGTCACGAAATCGTGACATTTTTCTCTTTGGCACCACATTGTTGTTTTTATTCGCAAAATCGTGATAGTTTTCTCTTCATACCACTTTGGCTGCTTTCTATCACAAAATCATGACACTTTTTCATTCTGGGCTGTCTCACTGCTTTCTGTCGCGAAATCGTGACACTTTTTCATTCTGTTCACTTTAGCTGCTCCAGGTCATGAAAACGTGACATGTCGCGATATCGCGATGTTTTTTCTCCTTTGCCCTTCATCTCGTCTTCAGGTCGCGAAATGGCGACATGTCGCGATATCGCGACAACTTTTGCATTGACTCTTCTCTTGCAACCTTCGACCACGATTTCATGACATGTCGTGATATCGTGACATTCTCTCTTCATGATGCATTCTACTGCTCTTAACCGCAAAAATGCGACATGTCGCGAAATCATGACAATTTTCCATTTTGCTGCATTTTGTCACTCTTGGTCATGAAAACACGACATGTTGCGAAATCGTGACACTTTTCTGTTCCACTGCACTTCGCTTGTCTAAGCCACAAAAACGTGACCTGTCGCGATATCGTGACACTTTCTTTTTCTTAGCAGCAACAGAGCAACACGTCACAAAATCGCGACAACTTTTCTTTTCTGGCCGCGACGGAGCAATATGTCACAAAATCGCAACTTTTCTTTTCTGGCCGCGATGGAGCAACATGTCGTGATATCATGACACTTTTATTTTTCTGGCCATGATGGAGCAACATGTTGCGAAATCACAAAAAAATTTCTTTTCTGGCCGCGATGGAGCAACATGTCACGATATCGCGACACTTTTCTTTTTTTGGCCGTGATGGAGCGACTTTTATTTTTCTTTTATTTTTCATTTTGTGATATTTTGCTTTTTTTCTTGATCTTTTTAGCATCTGGGCCACTGTGGTCTTCTTTGAAAGCATGCAAAAAATGTGGGTCCCCAATTTTGGGGTGTGTTGTGGATCAGCCACAACAAGTTCCAATTCTAATATGACTAGTAATGATGTATGGATCTAACCAGTTTGCTACAAATTTATCCAGCAAATGAGGTGGTAAATTTAAAATTTTCTGGTTCTCTTTTAGAACTAAATCACCGACCTAAAAGTCTCTAGGGTGGAATTTCACATTGTAATCTCTATTGAGGTTCTATTTATAAACACATAGATTCTCAAGAGCATTGATGCATCATTCATCATAGATGAGCTTGTCATACAATATTATCATTGATGAACTCTTGCATAGATATGTGCAGTGATGGTATATCCAACTCTAAATGTATGATAGCCTTAGCACCATACACTAGTGAAAATGGAGTTGCCCCAATGGGAGTCCGAACACTAGTGTGATAGGCCCAAATGGCAAGTGGTAATTGACTATGCCAATATTTATGATTTTCCTTAATGGTTTTATTTAAAATTGCAACTACTATTTTATTATATGCATTTGCTTACACATTAGCTTGTGGATAATAGGGCATAGAAAAGTTGTGTTTTATATTATATTTTGTTGTTAAAGTACACACATGCTTATTATTAAAGGGTGTCCCATTATCTAAAATTATCTTATATGGAATATCAAAACGACATATGATATTATGCAACATGAACTCCAAAATGTGAGGTCAAATCTTAGTGGTAAGGGGAATTGCTTTCACCCATTTTGTGAAGTACTCAGTAGCCATTATGATAAATGTGTGATGGCCTAAGGAGATAGGTGAGATTTTCCCAATTAAATCAAATCCCCATTATGTAAATGGCCAAACCGATTGAATTAGTTTTAAGGTCTGTGAAGGTACGTGTGTCAAATTTACATGATGTTGATACTTTATGCACTTCTTTACATAAGCACAACAATATTTCTCTAACATTGGCCAATAATAGCCCATGCAAAGAATACACTTTGTGCTGGCCATACCACTGAAATGACCACCACATGTCTCATCATGTGCTTGGGCAATGGCCCAATATGACTCTTGAGAGTCTAAGAAACGAAGGAGGATACCCTCATAGATTCAAAGATAAATTATATATTCTAGTAAGATTTACTTTGACGCATTTTTATTAAATGCTTGTTTTATAGTATGCAACAATCCAGAAGGAATATTTTCTAGTTTTAAATAATATTTGATTTGTATGTCCCAATATTATTTTAGAGAAGCCTCAATTGTATGAACCGTGCAATCCTTTTGATATTCCTCTCATGCAAATGTTGATTGAAAATGAACTTATAGATATAGCATTGTGCTACTATCAAAAGGATTTTGATGGACCAGAGTCCCCCAAGCTACATTATTCAAATAATTGTGTATTTGATATAACATTTCATGTGAAGGCTCGATCTGAATCATATGGAATTTAGACATGGAGTTAATATCATCACACTTCATTGTAGATTATGATAGTATTTTCACTTGAATAGTCATGATATCATCAAACAAGTTTTGTAGGATTAATGAACCTAAGGAGGCCATTGTATCCGCAAAATGGTTAGATGAACTAGGGAGTGTTTCAATATCATACCATTATAAATTTACTAGAAATCTATCCAATAGGGATTTATAGGCTTCTAAGACTGGGTACCTACACTAAAATATTCCTTTGACATGATTAACTATGAGTAAGGAATTGCTGAAAATGTTTAGCTTTATTATTTTCATGGCGATTATTGTTTTAAGGCCTAATGAGAAGGGTTGCGTACTCGAAATTTTTATTGGTGCATAGAAATTATGTTTTTCACACCACAAGGGACTCCAATACATCTTTAGTTTAAAATTTTTTACTGGTGTAGCAAATTCAAGAATGAGGTACAAGATATGCTTGACAAGAATATTCTTCAAAACAACAATAAACATATTAGTATATGTCAGGACCTGTTACCTATAAATGGGAGTCAAGAAGAGTAACCTAAATAGGTTACTAAGATACGTACAACCCTATCACATCATAAAATTAAGTGACCATATTAACCTCATTTAGGGCATCAATATCATACCTGGACTCCATTATATAAGCCAATGTCAATCATTTTTACAACCTACAAGAAACAAAGGTAATCATCTTGCTAGACATACCCCTGGTCAACCTAAACAAGTCCCTATCTAAACACTAAAAAGACCATCATTTTTACCTATATCATTGAGTGAAAGGGCATGAAATTAGCAATTGTCATAATTTTAGATATGTGATCCAAGAAGTTATTGATAGGGAAGTTGTATCCATAAGTGGGTCACTCATTTTACCCCATCGAGATAGTGGTATTACCTAGAATCCCCTATCACAATGGGGGAGTCCATATCTATCACTCTTACTATCCAAGCCATTAACATTACATCAATCATAGTACAGGTTGGGGTATCCAAGCTATCGCACCTTCCACACTAGTTACATCCCAAGAAATCAAGAAAATTGAGGATCCTAAAGGTATCGTACCTTCCTTGCATCCTTTGATAACCACAAATTTTGGGGGTACATAAGGTATTGCACCTTCCTCCTAAAATCATAAAAATAATCAAAGTTACCAAAAATCCCCAAAGGCATCTATAAGCCTTTTGGTCACCCTAAAAATCCCCTAGGTGGTCTACAACCATCTAGGTCAACCTAAAACACCCCTAGGCAGTCTACAACCATCTAGGTCACCCTAAAACACCCCTAGGTGGTCTATGACTATCTAGGTCACCCTAAAATGTTCCTCAATAGTCTATGATCTTCTAGGTCACCCCAAAATTTCCCAAAGGCTTCTATAAGCCCTTTAGTCACCCCAAAATGACAATTAGTTCCTACCATTTATCCCACCCAATCATCCAAAATTGATTGGGAGGCTATCATAAATATAAGGGCCTACAAATTGGAGGTCCCAAATGGGAAACATTTCTAACCCTATGCATGGCAAGGGCATTGACAAGTGGCAACACTTGCCCTGCATGCCATAAATTGCAACTTTACATATTTGCCCTATTTTGGCTATAAATTGAGGTGCTCCCACCAAATTTCAAAAGGAGACAATAACAAGCTTTGCTGACAAAGAGCTACTCATATTTTTCCTTACATATTGCAAAGTATTTTCCTATAAAAACTCTTTTGAATGTAGTTTTAGGGAAATCCTAAAATACATCAAATACATTCCAAAATCTATCAAATATGAGAGTTATTTGACCAAATCTGATGACAACACATTTAGGAGGATTCTAAGCCAAATATCCTTGTAATTGGTGGTAAAAACCACCTAGTTTAAGGACCATACCTACCAGGGATGGCTAACATTCCTAGTTGCACTTGCTAAGGTCCCACCATGATCTCTTCTAAAGAAGCATGAAAAATGACACGCCTAGATGATGGAAATCGAAATGCAATCTAGCATTTATGAGAAAGCATGCAAAGGAAAGATGCAAAAGATGTAACCTATTGAAATGATGAATAATTTGTAGTAAAAAGGTGGTGATTTCTCATTGTATTTATAAATTCATCAATTCCAAAAGGATACAGTACATCCCATTTGAGGGTTTATCCTTTTTATACATATTGAATTACAAGTTACAAAGGATCAAATCCCTTCATGAGATTAATGGTATGTTTCAATGTTCTTCTCACAACCCATACTTGAGAGCTAATCTTGGGATTATTTTAATATACCTCTTATATCCTCTCTCATGACTAGAACACCTGCATCTACACACAAGAGTTTGAAAACTATTAATAACATATGTGCTTTATATTAAAAACCTTGAAAAGTATATAATAGAAAGAGTAAAAATTATTTGCAAAAAAATCAAAACAACTCCAAATGACTTGAAAATATAATATGATGCTATTAATATGATTTTGGAAGGATTTGAGCATAAATTAAAGTGCAATTATGATCAGAACATGTGGCCATCCCTGGTAGGAACAACTAAGACTGAAATCATAAAAACACAAATTGACCCATCACATCTACTCAAAACTTAACCAAAATTAAATATAAGCCTAATATAATACTTTAGAATTGATCTATGGTAAAATTGAATCAAAATTATTGGCTATTTGGTGACCATCCTTGGCAAGTGCAACTAGGATTGTTAGCCATCCCTGGTAGGGATGGTCACTAAAATAGGTAGATTTTACCACCAATTCCAAGAAATTTTAATTATAATAATCCTAAATGTATTGTCATTAGATTTGGCCAAATAACTCTAAGATTTGATAGGTTTTGGAATGTATTTTTCATATTTTGGGATAACCTTGAAAGCACCTTTGAATGAAGAGTTTTTCAAGAAAAATACTTAGCAATATGTGAGGACAAATGTGAGTAACACTTCATGAACAAATATTGTTACTATATCCTTTTGAAATTGGGTGAGGGTATCTCAATTCATAGCCAAAATAGAGCCAATGTGCAAAGAGACAAGTTCTGGCATGCAGGGCAAGTGTTACCACTTGTCAATGTGCTTGCCATGCATAGGGTGGGAAAGGTTACCCATTTAGAGCCTCCAATTTGTAGGTCCCGATGTTCATGATAACATCCCAATAAATTTTGGATGATTGAGCAGGATAAATGGTAGGAATTGATTACCATTATCCCACCATTTCATATTTTTGGGGGTCTAGAGCATGGTCATCCCACTCAAGGATGGCTACATATGGCCATCCCTGGGTAGGATGACCACCAATTGTGATCATCCCTAGATGGGATGGTCATGGTTATATGCCCAAAAAATTCCTAAAAGTTTTCTTAAAAATATTTTGGAGACCTAGCTAACCCCTGAGGATTTCCCAATGGGGCCATATGATGTCAATAAGAGCAACGCATAGTAGTCTTATTCAATTTACATGAATTTAGTGTCTACAGATACCCATTTTTGATATGCATTATGTGCAATAGAGCACCGAGAAAAAATAGATGACTAAATAATTAAATGATTGAGGTTGTTCATTACATTAACAAAATTTATATGCCTCTATTTGTGGAAAGAGCATACATTCTTGGAATCCTTGCTTTTAACATAATTGAAGGATTAATTTTGGTATACCTTTTAGTCGTGCTTGCCATAGCATTTTTGGGGCTTAGGGTATACTTGGTCTTGGTTCCTTGTGTCCTTGTAAGATTTTTCATGGGTGAATTATTGAGACTTCAAGGATGCCAAGCCTTTATTTTATTGCATTTGCTAATTTTTTTCCCAACATGGGCTTGTAAAAATTATCTTTGGCAATGCTTCTTTTGAATGTATGAAAATTGGACTTTTGAGTGGTTAAGTGTTGATTTGATTATGAAATATCCTCAAGTGATGAGTCAATGAGGGCATTAATAGTGATGAAAGATACGAGTCTCTTGATATATATTATGTAATTGGGATAACTGCTAATTTTACCCATTGCAAATCCTACCAATTCTGCTAGGATTTTGACCATTTTAATGATGATTTATGGAAGCAAGAGTCTAAATACTTCATTTTCATGGAGTGATCCAGACAAAATATCCTTATTTAGGAGTGAAACAAGGAATTTTTAGAGCATCCATGAATAATTTGGATTTAATCTTTATTTCTCATTAATTTGAACCATTTTGACCTATTTTTGGTGGGATTTTGGCCCTATTTTTTATCTTTTTATGTTGTTTTTGTAAAAAAAATTGGTGTTTTAATTGTTTTTTATTTTTTTACTTTTTGAGATTTCACAGAAAAAACATATGAATACATTTTTCCCATGGAGAAATCCATACACAATGGCCTTCTTGGGGATTGAAGTGAAGACATTTCAGTTTGACGATGAATAATTTGGTTCAAGTAGCCTAATGGTAATTTACTCATATTGTCAAATTACATGGAGCTCAAGTCATTATAATTTCCAAGTGTGTGAGGTAAATAACGGAGTATGAGGATCACTTGAGATTTTGCTTCATCTAATTTTTTAGTTGATTTTATGATTTTGGAAGCATGAGGTCTAAGGACCCACTTTATTGTAATCTATGGGTAGTTTATGGATGATGATGTAGTTTTTGGTCCCATACATATACATATATGATTTTCTCTATTGTCATCATGTGTTTCCTTATTTCTTCTCTATGATATGTATGTAATGCTTATATGTGCTTTATGATGTTGTGCTAGATCTCTAACATGTATGCATGTATTTGTATTATGATGTGATTTGATGATATGGCTATTTGTAAGTGCATAATGAAATGGATAATTTGATTTAAATTATATGATGTATTATGATTATTGTTTGAAACATTATAAGCTAGCACCATAGATTGTAAAAAAAATATCTCATTATTTTCATGTTATTATGACATTATGTAATGGCTTGTGAAAATGTACACTAACAAACATGTGATAACATAATGTGAAATAGAATGAATAATATAATATTTTATGATGTGTTTGAGATTTTTAAGAGACTCAAACACTCTAGTTACCTAATAAAAAGTTGTATAGTAACCATGCAAGACTTTTTTAAAAAGTATTAATATGCTAAGATAATAAAGATAGTCAATATTCATGTGTGTGCATGTGAGTTCATTACTATGATAACACATAAAGTTAACCTAGTGCCAAACAAGTTTTATGCAACCCATATGTACTAGAGATCACCTTAAGAGTATCATTATCCCGAGTTTTGTACGTAGTTAGGTTAGACTGCTAGGCAATATAGGATACCAAAAGCTATCTCATATGTATGCAAACATTGGTCCATACAAAAGTAGATTTCTTATGTGAGAGACCTATCGTCATGCGTACAGATACTGAAATTACCAAGCGGGCTTGATGCCACTCTACCTATAATTAGGATCACCTTATGGTTCTCTAATTCTAAGAATTTCAAGGATTCAAGTTCAAAAATCCCTTATTTTCTTTTAAATTTAAATTTTTCAAGGGAGTTGCTCATTTTTGTTATGGTGAGTAAGGAATTTTGGTAATGGTGAGAACCACTGTTTATTTTACCTTTGGTAATGGTAAAAACCATAGTAATTTTTTGCATATTGTGAAGTGATAACAATCACTATTTATTTTTCATTTTGAATACATACCCCAATTTTGTGTGAGGCAAGGGATTTTGATTTTGTGTAAGGAGGAACTTGTCCTTTTGTCAATTCTCAGATTGAACCATTCACACATGAGGATGAGTGAGATAAAATTTTTCACTTAGGGTAACCTAGAACACTTTGTATATTTCATATTTCCTTGTGCTAAAATTAGATTTATTAATGTGAAAATATGTTGGAATTTTGATGTATACAAGGTATTATCTAAGCTTGATTCTACCTTAAAAATTATGATAGCTTTCTACAAAATCTAAAAAGAAAACTAGATATGGCTGAGTGACCAAAAAACCTAACTATGTCTTATAAAAAATGGCTAAGTGACAGGAAAAAAACACAAAATATAGTGTAAATGTAAATGAGACATGTAATGTAAAAAAATGGTAACATTGACATATGATAATAATGAATTAGATAAATGCCTATTATACAAAATTGGTTCTAGACATGTATGATAAATTTTTAACAATGCACAATGCAATGGTGTATACCTAATGTAAGTGATGTTGTAATGAAAATGATATGAAACACAATGAAATGTGATATTTGTGTGTTTTTGATTTTTTAATGATGTTTTTGTATTATTTATAAATATATATGTATATACAATTTGACCAATGGGATTAATAAATGCCATTACGGATTTTTGGGTGACCAAAGAGCTTATAGATACATTTGGGGCATTTTAGAATGACCTAGACGATTGTAGACCACTTGGGAGCATTTTAGCATTACCAAAGGGCTTATAGATGCCTTTGGGGTGTTTTGAGGTGACCTAGATGGTCATAGACCACCTAGGAGTATTTTAGATTGACCTATATTTTTGTATACTACCTAGGGCTATTTTAGATTGACCTAGATAGTCGTAGACCACTTAGGGATGTTTTAGGTTGACCTAGATGGTTGTAGACCACCTATGGGTTTTTTAGGTTGACCTAGATGGTTGTAGACCACCTAGGTGTGTTTTAGGGTGATCTAGACGGTCGTATATAGCCTAGGGGTATTTTAGGATGACCTATATGATTGTAGACTACCTAGGGGCATTTTAGATTGACCTAGATGGTTGTAGACCACCTAGGGGATTTTTAGGGTGACCAAAGGGCTTATAGATGCCTTTGGGGATTTTTGGTAACTTTTAATATTCTTATGGTTTTAGGAGGAATGTGCAATACCTTATGTACCCCTAACATTTGTGTTGATCAAAGGAAGTGACAAAGGTACAATACATTTAGGATCCTCAATTTGCTTTATTTCTTGGTATGTAACTTGTGGGGAAGGTTTGAAACCTTGGATAACCCCAATATGTACTGTGATTGATACAAAATTATTATCTTAGATAGGAGAAGTGATAGAGACTGACTCCCCCTATTGTGGTAGGGGATTTTGAGTAATACCACTATCTTAATGGGGTAAAATGAGTGACCTTCTTGTGGATACAACTTCTCTATCAATAAGATATTGGACCACATGTATCAAATTATGAAAATTTCTAATGTCATGCCCTTCCATTCAATGATAGAGGTAAGAATGATCCTCTCTGTATCATCTATATCTAGACCTATTCTAGTTGACTAGGGGTATATCTGACAAGATGATTCTCTTTGTTTCTTTTAGGTTGTAAAAAATGGTTAACATGGGCTCAGATAATGGGGTCTAGGTGTGATGTTGATGCTCTAAATGAGGTGAATGTGATAACCTAATTTTATGATGTGATAGGATTGTACGCATCTCAATCACCTATTTAGGTTTTTCTTCTTGAATCTCATCTATAGGTAACAGGTCTTGACATATACCAATCTATTGATTATTGATTTGAAGATCATTCTTGTCAAGCATAGCTTGTACCTTGCTTTTAAATTTGATGCATGACTTAATGTTATGACCATTTACTTAATGATAAGGATAGTGTTGGCTCTCTTAATACCACATTGGTTCATACCTATTAGAATCCAAAGAGTGGATATCTCACAATGTGATTGTCTTGGCCTCACGAAATTTATTGAAGAGTGACACCAAAGATTCAAGCAATGATGTATACATGTGAGGTTGATGGTGTTGTTGCCTTTGCCTTTGCTTTTATTGAGAGTTAAAATTAGACTGCATAGGAGGAGGTTGGTCATGACAATAAAGGGGTTGATATTTTGGATGAATCGACTTTAAATTAATTCTTGTGAGTTGATTTAATATCTGTTGTAAATCATTGTGTTGGTGACTCACTTGTAACTCAACATTGGCTAACCTATCCAAAATCATCTGAGTAAATATGGATGGTTCATGATTATTATGGGTAGTGAGTATATCCACATGATCTTGTTCTTTATTTAGCTCAAATTTTCTAATTGTGATATATGGATTACCTCTACTTTGGTGTAGTGGGTACACTTGTTCTTGATTTTGTAGAGATTTTGAATGAGATGGAGTAGGTGTGACCGAATCCATACATGGTATCCCTTGTGGTATGGATGGAATTGCAAGTGGCATAAATATATTTAGAGGACTTTTATTATTTGTTATCACATTGATCATTCCCACAAACTCATGAGAATATGTATTGGCACTTGGACCAGTCATAGATTCCTCATCAATTTGTCTAAGGTGATCCGATTGGCCCCCATTTTGGGGAAGTGCATCAAAAATACTATTAATGGGTGGCAACTTGGCAAGAGGATGACCTTGGTCCTTGATCGACTCAATGATATGTGGGAATGTAACATTGTGCATTATGCACTCATATAGTTCTGAATTGGTCAAGTGAACTTTATCCTCAAGCATGGTGGATGAAGATGGTATGATATGATTAGATTCATTCGTATCAACTATGGGTACCTCCTTGTTGGTAGGAGTGGGAAGGCATTTTGTTGATGTGTCAAATATGTGTATGGGAGTGAAAGCACGAGATTCCGAAAATAAAAAGAAACACTAATTGCTGCAATGTAAACTAACTAGCTTGATGCACGAAGTAAAGCGGATGTAATCGAATAAAAAACAAACATAAAAGGAGAAAGCAGGAGCACAACCCTTTTTATTAATGTGATTCCAACTCGGTTACAATACATCTCCTCCCTTTTCAGGGGCTAGGAGAGTTAGCATGTTTCCATTACAAAAGTGAATAGTGATCTCCTTTCCGCGTGCCCACATGCAAAATGGGCGGGCCGAAGCAACCGCATGCAAAGAAACAACCAAGGCGTTAGTAGCACCTGCTATGAATAGGGAAAGTTTGTTCTTTGAAATTAACAAAAGATGCATGCAAAAGATTGTCAAATACAGTGAATAAAATGAATCTAAGTCACCTGCAAATTTAACAGAAACCAAAAGACCTTACCAGATGGCCACTGCCATTGAAACAGTCGGCCAATCTACTTTCGACTGTAATTCGTCCCTGGGTGGGACGAATTCTGTGTTATTCGTCCCCGGGTGGGACGAATTCTACTGTGTTAGGAAAGCCGAAATGATCCGTCTAAATGTCAAACCTCGGGGTCTCCAAAACACCTGCAGACAAAGGGGTTAAGTAATTGGGGCCATTTTGGGATGACCCAGATGGTCGGATTCTCCCAATTTGGCCTCTATCCTCGGGAATTCGATGTCGCTACCTGCAAGTTAGTGAGAGCTACACAATCGACAAAGCATGATAATGTTTGATCAAAATCTTATGAAATCGAAATTAGAGACTACTTAAACAGCATAGCATAGAATAGAGATAAACAAATGATAACTAAAATGAAACTTAAAAGAAAAGTGTGGGGTGCCCAAATGGGCCGCCCACCGTTAGAACTTGATTTCGACGCCAATCCACTAGGGATGGGCTCAAAATCTCTTGGATTGTGGTGTCGGCAAATTGGTGGTTTAAGGTGGTCAAATGTTGGGTTTGGGTTCGGATCCACGCTTCCAAAAGCCACCCAATAACCTCCCTTGCGAAAGAGATTAATGGATGTGAGAAGGTGAATCAAAAAGGATGCAAATGGGTGTTCAATTGGGCAGCACTTCGTTGCTTGAAAATGCCTCCAATCTCCTCCTTTTTGGGTGGGAAAGTCCACCATTTTATAGACCCATGGGGTCTCTTTGGAGGGGCATGCAGGGATGCCATGTGGCGGCCATGCCTTCCCAAGAGGGAGGAGACTCCTCCCTGACTTGGGCTTCCATGACTGCCCTTGTGACAGTCCACTAACTGCCAACCTACCCACCTACACGCGCATGCATGGCAGGAGGCAATAATTGATTGTCCTTGGCTGCCACTTGGCGGCATTTTTCTTTTTGCCCGTTAAACCTGGAATTCATCCTGACCAGAGATGATTTCAGAATTCATCCCTGGGTGAGACGAATCCCAGTTAGTATTCGTCCCTGGGTGAGACGAATACTGGGCAAAGTGCCTGAATGTGCCAAATTGCTTCTTGACCTTACAAAATTGCTATGAAAGTGGTTAGGACCACTGTTTAACCTCTGAGGGCTGCCCTAGGGGCTGTGTGTGTCAAAGCGATCAGTGTTTGCAGTCACATAATCGGATTGGTGCTGTTTTGGTGTCTACAGATGCCCCTTTTTGGGATGCGCTGTGCATGGCGCAACGTCGAGCAAAAATAGATAACCAAAGCACTAATGATTAGGGTTTCTTGGTAACCTAACCAACTTTTGATGCCCCAAGCATGGAAAGGGCATGCATTCTTGAATCCTTGCTTCTGACGAGCTAAGGAATTTGATTTCAAGTATTAACCTATTTTGGTGAGGTGTGACTTGAGCTTGGACATTGATCAGTCATGATTAGGCAAAGGGCGCAACCTTTTGTCCACAGGGGAACCTTGTGTTCATGATTCATGAATGCCAAGTGTTTGATCAATTTGATTGTTGCTTGTTTACTGCCCCAAGCAGGAGCGTAATTGTCTTTGTCAATGATTCTTTGAATGCATGTCATTGCCTTGATTGGGTGTGTGCTTGTTGATTGGTGACTAAGTGTGACTACCCCCTCAAGCGACGAATCGATGAGGGAATGACCTTCATGAGAAAAGCGACGAGTCGCTTGACCCAAGATGACTTGTGCAAGGGTGCCTTTAGATGGTTTATCGTTAAGCATGTGCAATTTTTCCAACATTTGGACCTATTTTTGGTGGGTGTTAACCCTTTTTGCGATGCTATTTGGAGCTGAAATTGGCAAAAATCCGTCTTCCCATGGAGCGGTCCGGCTAAGATAGCCTTCTTAGGGAGTAGGATAATGACAATTTGTGACCCCAACATCTATTTTGTATGCCCGGGATGTCAAGTGCAACAGCACTCACATCGGGCAAATTTATTGTCTATTTTTAGTGCATTTTTGTTCATTTTTTGATGTTTTTGAAGTTTTTGGCCTGAATTCGTCCCAGGGTGGGACGAATTCCAGCTTTAGAATTCGTCCCTAGGTGGGACGAGCACTAACCAGAGCGCTCATCCCAGTAAAGGATGAATTCCAGCTCAAAGGCCTATTTAAGGGCCAAAACTTGAGTTTGGGCTCATTTGTGTCAAATTTTTCTTGCGATTTGGAGCTCTGGGGAGGAGGAGGTAAATTCTGCGAAGCAAAGCGCTACTGAGATTTTCCCTGCCATCATGAGTACACAAACTGGTTCGAGCGGCGGAGCCGAAGCGAGACCCGTAAGTGCTCCCTAGAGTTTATTTTTGTTTTTTAAACTGTAAGTGTGTTGTTTTTCTGTACAATTCTTTTCCATGATTTTAATTAATTTTTTGTTGAATTGTTTTCTTTTGCAAGTTGTTAGGAGCCGGTACCATGTACCCACTACTTTCACTGAGGCACGGGGGGCACTGACTGATGCTGACTGGGAGTGGCTTGATGCCCTTGGGCTCAAGCAAGTGGCTCGACTGGAGCCTGTGGTCCCGGATCAGGCCTATCTGACGGCCCTGATCAAACTTTGGGATCCGCGGACCAACACCTTCCATCTCCCGACAGGGGAGATGACTGTGACTCTAGAGGATGTCTATCGGCTTCTTCAGATTTTGATAGATGGACTGCCCATCAGGACATCACCGCGTGATCAGCGGACTACTGTACTGACGAGATGCTTCGGGCATGGGGAGCGGTTGGGTGTAGAGAACCCAGTGGAGACGGCCGAGGTGGACTGCCAGGTTGGCGAGATTTTGGTTGGATGGTGGCAGGAGAGGGGTGTGTTAGGAGTGAGGCACGCATTCCTGATGGGCCTCATTTCTAACATGTTATTACCTGACTCGTCAGGCACGAGGTTCCCATGGAACCTGCTGGATTTGGTGTGGCAGTTGGTAGAGTGCCCGATAGAGGCACCGCTGATCCTGAGATGGGGACAGACATTGTTGGCATAGCTCTACGAGGAGTCGTATGGGGTCCACTATCGGTAGCAAAAGGGGGTCAGCTATAGTTATCTATACGGTCTGGGGTTGGCAGCACATAGCAGTTGAGAGGCCAACCGGGTTACCATGGATGACTCGGGCGGCGATGGAGGATAAGGAGATAGGTTATGCAGTTTTGTGGCGGCGGTCTGCAGAGCAGGGGTAGAGTCGGCGATGGGCAGGTGTCGTAGGGCACTATACTGATGCCTTCTCTCGGCTCACTCTAGGGGAGGTGGTTTGGCACCCTTATCGAGACTGTCTGACCTTGGCCGAAGGCTGGAGAGTGGCTCCGACGGGTACGTAGGGAGCGGTGGTTGATTGGGCGACACGGGACCGAGCATGAGTTCTTCTCATATAGCCGGGTTACATGATAGTTTGGGGTGCGCCAGGGGTTTCTTGGTGAGCCCGTGGTCTATCGACATCGAGGAGATGAGAGGACTCTAGATCGACCGGTCATCGCGCCATTGGGCGAGGATTCAGATGCGGTGATCGACGTCCCGGACGTGGATGACGTCGGGACTACCACTGAGTATGACTCGTGGTGGGTACTACGACGATGGCGAGGAGAGGGGCCACTGGGAGGCACGGAGGGGCAGGGAGGGTGCTGAGGCACCAGGGGATGATTGGGGAGCTCCGTTGGAGGATGCGGACATGGTTGAGGTGGGGGATGAGGATGTAGATTTGGGAGCTCCGGATCAGCCGGACATGCAGGACATGGAGGAGCAGTGGGAGCCAGAGCAGGCTGCTGTTCCAGAGAGTCCTGTGCTTCAGGCGGATATAGAGGAGATGGAGTCTGGGGTATGCACTGAGAATGCATGGTTGGTAGAGCTACTGCGGATACGAGATCAGGAGCTGGGGGATGCGCTACGGGAGAGGGATCTCCTGCGGGCTCAGCTAGCAGAGCGGGATAGGGTTTTGGCATAGCGCGATGATGCAGTAGCTTACTACCATCGACGGGAGGCAGAGTGGTTTCGACATCGGCTAGATTTGGAGAGGGAGGTCATCCACCTCGATGGGCGGCTACCTGAGCCATCGAGAAGTGGATCTTCACGCCGGACGAGGGATAGTGCTACTGAGCAGTCAGCATCATCTCGTCGTAGGCGATTGGATGAGGGAGGCGGTAGCAGGCATGATGCGGGGGCTAGTAGTAGCCGCCCTACAGGGTCCCATAGGACCCACACCACGGGGGGTAGTTCCCGTCGCACCGATCCTGCGTGATCATGGTGGTCGACGCCTTAGGGTGGGTGATTTTGTTATATGATTGCGGGGTCTGAGGACCAGTTTTGTAGCCTACGGGCATTTTTTTGATGATATATATATATATACCATTTTATTTTGGTTATGCACATGTGATGATTTGATCTTATGCATGATGGTTGATGACTATGGATGTATGCATGTTTATTTATTTTGATGAATGCATATGTTATGATGAATGCAAATGTTTTTTATTTATATGTGATATGCAAAATGAAATGGATGGATGGAATTTGTGATGGTTGGTTATGGCACCATAGACTGTTTAGGATTCTGTTTATTTCATTTTTAGACGATTGCTGTGGTAAATGACTTTGTATGTATACATGTGGTTTTTCTCTCTTTTTTTGTATTTTTTGATGGTATTGCAAAGATGGAAAGTAGCGCAGTTGGTTTAGAAATGTAGCTAAGGTTTTCTGAGACTCAGACGGTTTTAACTCATTAGCCATGACTGTACTTTATCTTACAAGACTTTTGACCAAGGTATGAATCGAACTCATTTTTGACCAAGCTATTTCACATCCTTGTGTGTGCAATTGAGTTCATTTATGTGGTATTTGTCAGGATACCGCCAGTGCTAGGTGGGCTTTCAACCGAACCTGTACTGAGGATCACCTAATTAGCTCCACTAACTCCTTTGTTGTATTTAGTTAGATTAATCTATGGTGTTATCCAGGATACCATAAGCTAGCTCATCCACATGCAAACATTGATCTATACATAAGTTAATGTGACAGATATATCGTCATGCGAGAAGTTTACCACCAGTGATCGATAGACTATCAACCAAATCGGTACTGAGGCTTGCCTCATGATTTATAGAAATGCTTGAGAGTTCCAGGGATTCAAGTTCAACTCCTTTCTTTTATTCAATTGTATTGGGATACTTGCTCCTTTGTAGTGATAAAATCACTATTTATTTTTTATTTGTTTTTCTTTTGAGCAAGGGATTTGGAATATGGAGTGAATAACGATTTTACACTATGATGTCAAATTTTGGAGGTTTTGCAATTTTTTTGATGTTTTGCAACTATTGAGAACTTTGGGATTCTTAGGGAATTGGGTAGGGAAGATGCTTGTCCTTTTGCCAACTCTCAGCATTCTTGGGGTCATTCGCACAGGGGGATGAGCAAGATAACCATTTCGCTTATGGTGACCTGGATTACTATGCAGGTTTCATCTTTCGTTCACACAACTTGGGAATTGTTTTATGTGTTTTAATTTGTGTTGGGATGCTACGTAACAAGGTGTATTTCAAGTGTAACTCTACCTTCGTAAAATCTTTCTGACTCTGTACATTACATGGCTAAAGAGCAAAATGATGACTGAATTATGAAAACTCTTGATACATTAGAAGACCACTGACTCTTAGTGTGGTGAAAAAGCGGTAAATGGCATTTGTGTTTGCTTTTTGTAAAATGGAAAAGTGTGGAACAAGATGGACTTAGCAGAATAATTACAGTTTATGGTGCCTTTGACCTTTACGACCACAAATATGCGATGTATGGGTGCGATGCTTAATGCAGCTATATATTTTTGTATTTTTGATGGATTGATTTTTGTGAATATGAAGATGAGATGCGAGAAAAGCTCTCTATTGATGAATTTGAGCATGCCTAGAAATGAGATGCAAATTTTTGTTGTTTTTGATGATTTTTTTGATTTTGAATTTGTTCCTTGATTTTGGGATTGACCAAGCGATTGCGGAAATCCTTGGAGCATTTTTGGGATTGACCAAGCGATTTTAGGGATCCTTGGAGCATTTTTGGGATTGACCAAGTGATTTTAGGGATCCTTGGAGCATTTTGGGATTGACCAAGCGATTTTAGGGATCCTTGGAGCATTTTTGGGATTGACCAAGCGATTTTAGGGATCCTTGGAGCATTTTGGGATTGACCAAGCGATTTTAGGGATCCTTGGAGCATTTTGGGATTGACCAAGCGATTTTAGGGATCCTTGGAGCATTTTGGGATTTGGCTCTCTTAGATATGAAATGGGCGCAAATGACTGATGTTCAAGGGTTCTGTTTCCTTGATTCCATCAAGAGAAGCTAGCCGGTATGTCTCGGGTCCTATTTTGCTATCAATGACATATGGACCTAACCAATTTGCCATGAACTTGTCCCTTAGGTGGGATGGCAAACTAGAATTCTGTTGGTTTTCCTTCAAAACCAAATCACCAACCCGAAAGTCCCTCAGGTGAACTTTCATGTTGTAAGCTTTCTTAAGTCGCTCTTGATAAATACGTAAATGCTCGAGAGCATTAACGCATCGTTCATCAAGCAACGTAAGCTGGTCTAACCGGGCCTGTCACACAGAGTCATCATCGATGAACTCCTGCATTGATATGCGTAGGGAAGGAATCTCCAACTCTAGAGGCATGACTGCCTCGGAGCCATACACGAGCAAAAATGGAGTGGCCCCAGTGGGTGTCCGAATGCTAGTGCGATAGGCCCATAGGGCAAGTGGGATTTGAATGTGCCAATCCTTATGACTGTCTACGACGGTATTTTTGAGGATGGCAACTAGCATTTTGTTTGACGCCTCTGCTTGCCCATTCGCCTGCGGATAATAGGGTGTCAAAAAGCTATGCTGAATTTTGTACTTTGTGGTCAAAGCACGCACGTCTTTGTTCTTGAATGGCATCCCATTATCCGAGACTATTTTGGATGGAATACCAAAATGACATATGATGTTATGCAAAATGAACTCCACAATGCGGGGTCCTGTCGTAGAGGTAAGCGGAATCGCTTCCACCCACTTGGTAAAATACTCTGTGGCCATTATGATAAACGTGTGACGGCCTGACGATGCAGGGGAGATCTTTCCAATTAGATCGAAGCCCCACTACGAAAATGGCCAAGCAGACTGGACTGTCTGCAAGGCCTAGGAAGGTACGTGCATCAAATTGGCATGATGTTGACACTTCACGCACTTCTTGACATATGTGCAACAATCTCGCTCTAAAGATGGCCAATAATAGCCCATGCGAAGAATGCGCTTTGCGATGGCCATACCACTGAAGTGGCCACCACATGTACCATCGTGCGCTTGGGCGATCGCCCAAGTGGACTCTTGTTGGTCCAAGCAATGAAGGAGGATTCCTTCATAGCTACGACGATACAAAATGTCTCCTATCAAGACATACTTAGCCGCTTTCTGCTTGAGTGCTCGTTTTGCGGCATGAGTCAATCCAAGCGGGAGATTACCTAACTTGAGGTAGTCTCTAATGGGTAAATACCAGTCCTGTTGATCAAAAACCTCGATAGTATGAACAACCAATCCCTCTTGAAGTTCATCCCTAGCGAATGCTGAATGGGATAGAACTTGTAAGAATAGCGTTGTGTTGCTATTAATGGGAGTAGGGGAGAACAAGGACCCCTAGTTGGCACATTTCAGACGATCTTGGATTCGAGAGAACTTATCCGAGGATGGTTCAATCTGGATCATGTGGATTCCTGGCGTCAAGTCTGAGCTTGCACGCTCCATCATGGATTGCGATAAGGTTTTGACTTGAATGGTTGTCATATCACCGAAAAGGTCTTGCGGAATTAGTGACCCCAAGGAGGCCATTGTGTCCGCAAAATGATTCGATGATCGAGGGAGTGCCTCGATGTCATACCACTCAAGTTTTGCCAGGAATTTGTCCACAAGGGCTTTATAAGCCTACAGAACTGGGCATTTGCATTGATATACCCCTTTGACTTGATTGACTATTAACAGCGAATCACCAAAGATGTTCAGTCATTTGATGTTCATGGCGATTGCTGTCTGAAGACCTAGGAGCAAGGCTTCATACTCTGCATTATTGTTGGTGCATGGGAAGTTTAATTTAAATGACAGGGGCATTGGAGCGCCCTACGGTGTGAAGAATACAATTCCCATGCCACCACCTTGCTCACATTTAGAACCATCGAAGAATAGGGTTATGTCGGCCTGTGACTCAGGCTCATCAGAATCTGGCGATTCTGAGACATGGAAGACCCCATCATCGGGTAGTTCTATGACTAGAGGCTGATCGTCTTCAAGAGGAGCCTCTGCTAGTTGATCGGCTATGACTTGTCCTTTGATAGATTTTTGTCCAATAAACTCTATGTCAAATTCCGTCAACAACATGATCCATTTCGCCGTGCGACTACTATGATAAGTATGACTCATCATGTATCGCAATGGATTCTCCTTAGACACAACATACGTAGTGTTGCTCAGCATGTAGTGGCATAGCTTTTTGGTAGCAAACACCACCGCCAAGCATAGTTTCTCAACGTATGCATAGTTAAGTTCATAACTGACCAGGGTGCGGCTAAGATAGTAAGTAGCCTGTTCCTTGTGAAGTTCATTCTTCCGGGCTAGCATGGCGCCCAGTGCCACCTCGCAGCTGAGATGTATAAGTAGAATGACACTCCTGGTCTAGGTGGTGCCAATACTGGCGACGAAGCCAGGTATTGTTTGATGTCATCAAAGGCTGATTGGCACTCGTCATCCCAGTGAAATGTAACCCCCTTGTGCAATAATTTGTTCATGGGTCGGCACTTGTCAGATAATTGTGCTATAAAGCGCTTAATCGACGCGACCTTTCCCTGCAGACTTCTGAGCTGCTTGATGGTAGTTGGGGGAACCATTTCAAGGATTGCCTTGACTTTCTTTGGGTCCACCTCGATTCCTCGCTTTGAGACTATGAAACCCAAGAGTTTTCCAGATGTGACGCCAAATACGCACTTCTTGGGATTTAGTCTAACTTTATGCTCCATGAGGCGATCGAGGATCTTGCTTAAGTCATCGATATGATTTGAGCGCAAAAGAGACTTGGCTAACAAATCATCCATGTAATCTTCCAAAGTTTTATGCATGTAGTCATGGAAGATGTACGTCATGGCACGTTGGTAGGTGGCACCAACATTTTTAAGGCCAAAAGGCATGACCTTATAACAAAATGTCCCCCAAGGCATTGTGAACGCCATTTTTAGTTGGTCTTCGAGGATTGATACGAATCTGATTGTATCCTGAGAAACCATCCATGAGGGAGAGCATTTCGTGACCTGCTGTAGCGTCTACCAATGCGTCGATGCTCGACAAGGGGAAATCATCCTTAGGACTCGCTTTGTTTAGATCTCAAAAATTAGTGCATATGCGAATCCTCCCGTCGGGCTTCTTGACGGGAACCATGTTGGACAGCCATGGCGGATAATCCACGCAGATGACAAACTATGCATCCAACAGCTTTTGCAATTCGTCTTTGACCATCAAGGCCACTGTTGGGTGCATCTTACGTAGTTTTTGCTTTACGGGCTTGATTGTCGGATCAAGCGTTAAATTATGCGTGACTAGCTACGGGTCTAGTCCCGGCATATCCTTGTATGACCATGCAAAAACCTCCTTCTTCTCTTTGAGAAGGGCAATGTAGTCGGCTTGCTCTTCGAGGGAAAGACTTACCCCTAGCTTGAGAATCTATGGATTCATTGGATCTATGCCGATATCTACGTCAATCGTCTCCTCGACTGACATGTGGGATCCGTCCTCCAACTGATGTGGAGTCGGGATCAAATGGATATCATTAGCTGAATTTAAGTCTGCGTTGGGAACCTCGGGTTCCTCTTCAGCCTAAAAAATATCCTGAGTTGTCCCTGGGGTAAAATGAGGCATCTTACCGAAAGGCCAGTACTCTGATGGTGATAAAGGTGAATTGACGCGATCCCAGTCGATGGCATCTGTGTCTAGATGCAATGACCATGCTGGATCGGCCGGATTGCGGATGGGTGCGGTCAAATCAATGGAGATCATGTGGATGGAATGAATTTGGTCTCCATTACCGTGGGTATGATAACTTGAACATTCTGGATGCTCCCTATACTCTGGATCTGGCTCTAGGGGAACGGGCACGAACGGATCGGCCCTATGTGCTGATAGGAGGACAGGGTCTTCCCTCGGCACTGATGTCATTATAGGGTCTCGGGGTGGACGGTGCTCATCGTAGATTTGGAGCCATGGATCCAACACTTGGTCCCACCCTGCTGGGTCTACATACCATTCATGCCCTAACCTTATGCCTAATTGTCCCATCAGATCTTCATGAGTTAAAGGGTGATTGTGCCATCGCGCATGATTGAGATAGTCCATCTCAGTCTCATCTTCCGAATCACCATCGGAGATCAAAAAATGTTCATTTTCTTCCACCATTGCTTGCGACATTAAGGGTTCACCTTGTTCCAGCAAATTAATCTGGTCCCATTGCGGTTGTTCCACTCTTGGTGGAGGGACCTGATTCTCTTGACACTGTATTGGCTCAACTGGAACCTCTAAAGGGAACAGTTTCAAAAATATTTTTGGACACCGTTTATGTTCTCTTTGGGAGTTAGTGTCCGAACTTTCACCTCTCTCTAGCAAAGGAGAGGGATTACTGATGTTGCCAAGGGTGTTTGTTGACCATGGGAGGTAATCTCCCAATGTATATTCTGTATTTGGGTTGGCATAAGGATCTGATGCCAATCCACCCTTGTTGCCTATTTCTAGGCCTTGCATATTTTCCACCAAGATGTCTAAGGGCAGGGGGTGGTTGAACCCTACTCCCGACTTATCATATGGCATTTGGTATCTTGGTTGGCAAAGGACACGCATCCCTTGCTCATATCTGCCTAACCCGTATCCATGCCAATTGCATTGGCCGAGATATCTCAGAGCGAAGTCCGGGTTTGACAGATAATTGATATTTTCAGCAAAAGGCTCTTCATCTTCGTCCTTTTGCTTGCATGGTTCAAGACCATGATCAAGGCCCCCATACACAAAATTTGTCTGGTTTGGTGGGTAACCTAGAGGAACAACTGTTCCTATGGGAAGGCGAGGTCTCCCCATGTCCTGTACTGATTCTAATGCGGGCGTTGCCACAACATTCTGCACTAGATACTCCCCCAGGCCCGTACTGGCCATTTCAACAGTAATTGTTGATGCTTGGGAGGGAGGGAACGGGAGGCCTTCCTGAGTCCATTCCATGTTTGGTGGGTTAGGAGTCTCAGCTTCCGTTGTGCTAGGTGTTTCTTCTGTTGATACTGTTGATATTGTTGGCAACCCCTCTTCTAGGGGCTGAGCCTCTTCCAAGATCTATTTTCCTTTGTCCTTCTGTTTAGCCATGACAGGTGGCATTGGTAGTGAAGGAGCAGATGATGAAGACTCACCTGGCTGGGATTTTGATGATTTGGTCACCAGTGGTGCCTGCGGTATTGGACCTTGTTTAGATGGATTTAACTAGAAATCCAAATGCGTTGAAGGGAGGGTCGATTGAGGCATTAATTGCACCGCATTGCAATATTTGAAGGGTTCTAAGTCCATCGGGACTACATGAACTTCTCCTTCAAATGCATACTTTAGACATTGGTGAGCGATCGAAGGGACACACTTCATGTCCCTGATCCATGGCCGCCCTAGCAAGTATGTTGTAAGCCATCTCACCTTCCAAAACATGGCACAATGTTGGTATTGTCTTTTGTCCTACCCGGACAGGCAGAACAATTGTGCCGACTGTCGAGCATATTGCATCGTTGAATGCTCGCAGTGTGTATGTGGAAGCCGTGATATGAGAGGCTGGCAGCTTCAGATGTTTTAATGCTGCAGTGGTAATGATGTTACTGGATGAGCCAGTATCTACCAACACTCTCTTGTACGGGATCCCGTTGACCCGTGCGATAACGTGCAGGGGTGGATCTGCCATGTCATTCGATATTGTTTTAACTTCATCCTCTCTGAAGGTAATGACCGGCTCCGTACATCGTTTCACATGTCCCACGAAGTTATTGAAAGAATTCGCTTCATGAGGCTGT
The DNA here is from genome assembly GCA_028583015.1 of Wollemia nobilis. Taxonomy (NCBI): domain Eukaryota; kingdom Viridiplantae; phylum Streptophyta; class Pinopsida; order Araucariales; family Araucariaceae; genus Wollemia; species Wollemia nobilis. The sequence goes on along the minus strand of JAQPPZ010001273.1, from coordinate 1,107,852 downwards.
AACTCGATGGCTTTCAAAATTTCCATGAGAGCTTCTCTATGGGGTGTTGACTGTTGAATAAGCTCGTAAATGGAAAGCCTAGCCGATGTGGTCCACAAACTCTGCGTGAGTTTGGTCCGTATCGTGACCTCGGGTCTAGGCGGAGGCAACTGCACAGGGCATTGTTGAGGCTGCGACGTTGTTGGAACTTCCCTTGTAGCTACCTCGGGGGCAACTCCTGGGTACTTTTTGTTCCTCGGTCACTATGCTGATCATTCCCACAAATCCTTGCATGGGAAGATTCTGTCGCACCTCATTGACCTGAAGAGGTTTTGCCCGTGCCTCGTGGGCAGGCAAAGGGTCCTTGAATACCCCCATCTGTTGATTATTTGGCGCTATGGGGTTGTCCACGGCCAATGTTTTATTATCGATCAAATCTTGGATTAATCCCTTGAATTTCCAACATCCATTCAGGTCATGTCCCCTTCGCCTATGGAATCTACAATATAATTCCTCTCTGTATCCCTTAGGCTTGGGAGCGTTAGGATCTACAGTTTGGATTTCTGGAAGGGTGACTAAATTTGCCGCTGACAAGCGATCAAATAGGGAGTCCCTAGACTCCGCATAAGGGGTGAATTGTCGCCTAGGGCGACGCTGCTGATTTTGCTCCTATTTTTTATTATCTCTTTCATAACTAGGAGGCACTGCTTGATAATTAGCCTTTTGGGGCTGTATTTCTTGCACAGGCTTGGGGACATTTATCGCAACTTGATTAACCATAGCGGGTTGTGATTGCGTAGTCCCGGTCTTAGTGGTTTTGTTCCACTCTTTCTTTTTAGGCTTGGCGATTGCGCCCTCACCTATTTTGATCTCTTCTATAACTCTGGCTTGCGCCAAAGCTTCTTCTAGGCTGGCATATTGCTGCAGCAACAATAGCCCAGAGATTGATTTTAGACAACTCCATGCAAACATCTGTGTGAGGTCAGACATAGGGGGAAGGTAGGGTAGCTTAGAAAGCAAAGCCCTCCATCGATTCCCGTATGCTACCATTGTCTCTTCCTCATATTGCTTGAGGCTAGCCAGATCACTCAGTGATGCCTTCTTCTTTGTGTTGAAGGCAAAGCGTTCAAGAAACACATCTACTAATTGATCTAGGTTGTTTATGCTGTGTTTTGGTAACTATGTGAACCAATCCGAGGCAGGGCCTGCGAATGTGGTTATGAATGTCCTAAGCAACAATGCATCATTATCTTGAATGCCGAAGCATTGGCTCAGGAATCTTGTGACATGTTCTTGTGCATCCTCTTCACCTTTAAAGACTGCCAATTGAGGCAACTTGAAATGTTCGGGGTAAAGAGGTGTGGGCACTGAGGGATGCACTGGATGACTGTGGAGTTGACGTAACATGGGCTTTTGATGCCCATAAGCTTTTGTCTCCATAGACTCCAAATGCTCTAATAGCACTTTGTATGCATCGAAAGATTTGATCTCTTCCTCTTTTGTTTGCTCCCGTTGTGAGTTATGGGAGACTGGAGGCCTATGGGGGGGTGGCCGAATGGCAGCCCTCCCGCCTTGATAGGGCATTTCGGCCCATTCTATTTCTGGTTCATATTCCTCATGAACTTCTTGAGGAGTCTCTGGGCGAGACCTATGACCTTGAGTGAATCCCCGCTGAGGGTATCCATCATTGTTTCGGGGAGTGGCCTCCCTCTCGGGTCTATAAGGTCTCGGAGGCAAAGCTTGACGAGGTCACGGAGACCTGTCCTGCACCAAAGGGTTATGCCTCTCATATTGTTCTACTTTTTGGGTGCGAGGGGTTGGCACCCTCTCAGGTAGTTTATAACGTAGCTCATCCGCTTTGCGCTGCATGCACTCTTTATTAAGGCGGTATAAGTACTCTAACTCCTGATGACCTTGCTCAAGCTGCATGATTCGGGCTTGGCGGGCGGCATGTCTGGCGACTGTCGGGTCAATTTGGTCCGCCATCTTTTGCTCAGGAGGCTTGAATGTTTCTCCTATGTATTTGCCTCGATCTTGATGATCTAAAATTTCAATGGGTCACTTCCCTCTATCGAGGTAGGCGACATTTACTTGAGGCTCTGGCCTCGATGGGTGACCATGATATCTAGCAGGTGTAGAAATGCAAGGTTCCCATGCTGTATGTTGTTCTCGAGGAATGCGATGGTCTTCCTCGTACTCCCTTTCATGGGTGTGAAAGGGGCGGGCGGAGTTAGCTCGCCCTGTGTGGAGAGCCCTGCGCTCTGGGTTTTGTCTTTCTATTCTAATGGGAGGCAAAGGAGAGGTACCATATTCATGCTGTCTCTCCTCATGGACACTGTGCCTCTCTAGCACTTCATCGCGCTGTGGCCACTCAGATCTAGCCTCAAAAGGCGGTTTTCTATTTACATCGAGTGCCACATGTAAAGCTTCTTCCCGAAAGGGGCTGTGTTGAATGGGCAAACTCCATAGAGGAGGGTCCCAATAATTCCTTCTTGATGTGGCCTGATGTGGACTCTCTTGTAGGCCAGACCGCCAAGGCGGTATGGCCAAGTCCTCAGGGCTAAAGCGAAGGCGACCAGCGCCCTCTCTTTGTGCACCTTCCATAGCGTCCGCCCTTGATTGGGCTTGGCTACGGGTGTACACCATTGTGGTGCTTCTCTACTAGCTAAGCAGATTTTTATCTCGTTTATGATGATTTTTCTTTTTGTTACACTAAGCAAAAATGAACACACACATACACAAACAATGATTATCTCTTTTAAGGATTAATAGTGTGTCCTAAACTGGTTTAGTGCATTTTGATGTTTTGTTTTGTTTTTGCAAGTTTTGAAGAACGTTTAAATGCATAATGTTGGCTCATATGACTCCCATAAATGGTCGCCCCTTCAATATACCATTGTCGGACCGATATACCAACCTCTCTATATACCCGCCCTTACGAGAGGGAAACTATAGGTACGTGAGAGCAGATGGTACGTGGAACATAGGCGGTACGAAAGGGGGATTGTCCTGTTAATGACACCTACCATAGAAGACTTATCCTCGCACGCATGGGAATCACCCCAGCGACACTCGGTCAGCTTTCGTCAGGATTTACGCCTAACAACAGTGACAATCGGGGAAATGGATGCAAAGCTAAGCCAAGGTGGTGATGAACCCACCGTTGGTCTTGCTCAAGGGTTGGGGTCTTACGACCAGCTCCTTGGTTAAAAACGTGCCACGTGATGTGTGTGTGGTTTATTTTACTTAAAAAAATGAAACATGCAAGCAACCACTATTTTCTTTAAGCATGCAAGAATTTGACAGAAAGTGAAAGCAAAAAATCAGAAAAATGACAAAGACAGTTTGGAACCCTTACCTTTCTCTGCCCAGACTTGCTGTTTCTGATCCTCGGCTCTGAAAATTTATAGACAAAAATTCGTCCCTCTGTGAGATGAATTACAGAACAGAATTCGTCCCTGCCAGAGACGAATTTAAATTCGTCTCAGGGTCAGACGAATTACAGTAAGGTATTCGTCACAGTCAGAGACGAATAACAGTCTGCTTTAAAAAAATTGTACCTATCAAGCACAAAACATAGAAATGGATCAGTTATTTGATCTTAAAACTAGGGGACAGAGTCCCACCGTGATCGCCACTGAAAGCATGAGATTTCAAAAATAAAAAGAAACACTAATTGAGATGCAATGTAAACTAACTAGCTTGATGCATGAAGTAAAGCAGATGTAATCGAATCAAAAACAAACATAAAAGGAGAAAGCAGGAGCACAACCCTTTTTATTAATGTGATTCCAACTCGGTTACAATACATCTCCTCCCTTTTTAGGGGCTAGGAGAGTTAGCATGTTTCCATTACAAAAGTGAATAGTGATCTCCTTTCCGCATGCCCACATGCAAAATGGGCGGGCCAAAGCGTTGCCACCACTGGTGTTGATGAATCCTCACTTCTTGCTGCTCCTCCTGCATGCAAAGAAACAACCAAGGCGTTAGTAGCACCTGCTATGAATAGGGAAAGTTCGTTCTTTGAAATTAACAAAAGATGCATGCAAAAGATTGTCAAATACAGTGAATAAAATGAATCTAAGTCACCTGCAAATTTAACAGAAACCAAAAGACCTTACCAGATGGCCACTGCCATTGAAACAGTCAGCCAATCTACTTTCGACTGTAATTCGTCCCTGGGTGGGACGAATTCTGCTGTTATTCGTCCCCGGGTGGGACGAATTCTACTGTGTTAGGAAAGCCGAAATGATCCGTCTAAATGTCGAACCTCGGGGTCTCCAAAACACCTGCAGACAAAGGGGTTAAGTAATTGGGGCCATTTTGGGATGACCCAGATGGTCGGATTCTCCCAATTTGGCCTCTATCCTCGGGAATTCGATGTCGCTACCTGCAAGTTAGTGAGAGCTACACAATCGACAAAGCATGATAATGTTTGATCAAAATCTTATGAAATCGAAATTATAGACTACTTAAACAGCATAGCATAGAATAGAGATAAACAAATGATCAGAAAATTAAAATGAAACTTAAAAGAAAAGTGTGGGGTGCCCAAGTGGGCCGCCCACCGTTAGAACTTGATTTCGACGCCAATCCACTAGGGATGGGCTCAAAATCTCTTGGATTGGGGTGTCGGCAAATTGGTGGATTCAATGTGGTCAAATGTTGGGTTTGGGTTCGGATCCACGCTTCCAAAAGCCACCCAATAACCTCCCTTGCGAAAGAGATTAATGGATGTGAGAAGGTGAATAAAAAAGGATGCAAATGGGTGTTCAATTGGGCAGCACTTCGTTGCTTGAAAATGCCTCCAATCTGTCCTTATTTGGGTGGGAAAGTCCACCATTTTATAGACCCATGGGGTCTCTTTGGAGGGGCATGCAGGGATGCCATGTGGCGGCCATGCCTTCCCAAGAGGGAGGAGACTCCTCCCTGACTTGGGCTTCCATGACTGCCCTTGTGACAGTCCACTAACCGCCAACCTACCCACCTACACGCGCATGCATGGCAGGAGGCAATAATTGACTCGTCCTTGGCTGCCACTTGGCGGCATTTTTCTTTTTGCCCGTTAAACCTGGAATTCGTCCTGACTCAGAGACGATTTCAGAATTCGTCCCTGGGTGAGACGAATCCCGGCTAGTATTCGTCCCCGGGTGAGACGAATACTGGGCAAAGTGCCTAAATGTGCCAAATTGCTTCTTGACCTTACAAAATTGCTATGAAAGTGGTTAGGACCACTGTTTAACCTCTAAGGGCTGCCCTAGGGGCTGTGTGTGTCAAAGCGATCAGTGTTTGCAGTCACATAATCGGATTGGTGCTGTTTTGGTGTCTATAGGGAGTCTTTTTGGCTGACACTTTTGACTCTTTCTTACTTTAAGAAACAAAGGATGGTACTAGAGGTGGTGGTGAAGGTAGCTTCACAACTAACCATAAGGTTGAATATGGACTTTGAATAAGGTCATTGGGTTTAGTATCCAAAGGTGTGGACGGATGCATAGAATCCTATGGAGTTGTTCCTCAGTAAATATTATTACCAAAAATACACTAAAATATCTCAACCTTCCATCCTCATGCATTGTAGCATTCAATTTCACCTTCCAAGAATTTAATGATGCTTAATAACTCTCATATTTGATAGGTTTTGGAATGGATTTGCAATATTTTGGGATGCCTTTAAAGGTACCTTTGAATGAAGAGGTTTTCAAGGAAAATACTTGGGCAAATGTGGAGGCCAAATTTGAGTAGCACTTTGTGAGCAATGCTTGTTATTGTCTCCTCTTGAAATTGGGTGGGAGTACCTCAATTTATAGCTAAAATAAGGCAAATATGCAAAGGGGCAAGTTATGGAATGCAGGACAAGTATTGCCACTTGTCAATACCCTTGCCATGCATAGGGTGGGAAAGGTTGCCCATTTGGGGCCTCTAATTTGTAGGCCCTAATTTTTATGATAGCCTCCCAATAAATTATGGATGATTGGGTGGGATAAATGGTAGGAATTGATTGCGATTGTATCACACTTTGAATTTTTAGAGGGTCTCAAGCATGGTCATCCCACAAAGATCCCATCCCTGGGTGGGACGACCACAAACAATGACTTTTCATGGGTGGGATGATCATGTTTATATTCACTAAAACTTCCTAAAAGTGGAGAAACTATTCCCAAAAGTGTTTGGGATCCCTAAAAAATCCCTAAGGATTGCCCAATGGGGTCATATGATGTCGATAAGAGTGGCATGTAGCAATCTTATCCGATTTACATGATTTTAGTGTCTACATATGGTAATGAAGGTACCAAATGATGAATGGGGTGATTAACCAATTGTCACAAGGTAGGATTTTGGTAAGTGACTCTTCGCATCTACATAGCCAAGATGTTAATCTAATTTTGTAAAAATTAGTATTTTGGATCATCCAACGATTTTTGGAAGCTTGAATTTAAATTTTGCATTTATGGTGGTTGTGCTTGTTGTTTGATGAATTTTATGGATGAAATTGGATTGTGGTTGACAAGTGGGATAATAATGGTTGGGATTTGTTGATGTGCGATGTTCTATTGGTATTTATTGTGGAATAATAGTTATTGGTAAGGTGGGGGTTGTTGATGAGGAGGTGCATGGATGGTGGTATGTTATGTTGATGCAAAAACATACATATTATGAAGTGGTAGTGTAGGTATGGTGATGGTGGGTGGAAATGATACCCATGATGAATCCAACATGAAGAAGGTATTATGGGTTGATGTTGGGGGAAGGATTAAATATTCCACTTGCAATTGAGTTTGTGATATGCTATGAACATATTTTTTAATGCCACTAGCAAGAATATTTTGTAAGGATTGTTGTATGGTGATTACAAATATAGAAAAAAAGGTTGAATCAGGTGAAAAAATATTGGGCATCATGTATGGTAGAAATATTGATGAATGCGTATGGAGGATATGTGGAAAAGGGTATCATAAATGAGTGAGGGGTGATGCTACACATGCTCGATGGTAACAAATGAGGTGAGGAGAATCGATGATGGATTTTTTAAAGCAACATTAACATATGCTTCATATAGCAAGTTAAAGTAAATGGTTGTGTGGGTAGATAGCATGGAGGGATATTTATTGGATAATGGTGGATGGTTTAGGTCTATGATCATAGATGTGGGTTCAAAAAATGGGTTGATGATGGTTTTATTGGTGTGTTGAGGATGTGAGTATACATGATATTGATGGTGAGGAATTGGAACATGGTGGGATGTTAAGGTGGGGTAAATAAAAATACCAAGTTTAAATAGGCTCTGATGGCATTAGTATCAAAGTGTGTGATGTACATGTTAGATGGTGTTGATGTCTTCGTGCAAGGGGTCTTTAAAACAGTGATATGGGTGGCCCTTTGCATCATGTCCAGATTTTAAGGGGGTACATAATGGGAAGGTCCTAAATATATATCCATTTAAATAGCTTATTACGTACCCACTTGCATAGTTGTGGGAGTGGATAAAGCATGGGGAATATGGGCATGATGCACCATGGATGAAGGGTTTATATTTTTGATATTAGCTAGAGCTTGGGTTTGATGTCGAGTCAATACCATAAGCTGGGGGCTTGTGATGATGTGATAAATGTGTGGGTTATGTGTGTAATGAGTGTGGTGAATGTGAAACTTACGCCATTAATAAACACATTATAATATAAAAACAAGTTTTGTTCATTTTATTTGTTTTTCAATTCTTTTTTTTTATTTTGTTTTTCCTCCTTTTCTTTTTTTTGAATATTTTGAAGTTTCTTTTTTTTTTTGAGTTTTGGTTTTGGTTTTTTTTTTGTTTGTTTGATTTTAGGTTTTGTTTTGGTATGTTTAATGTTCCCCATACCTAAAAACTATGAGCAATAGGTGGAGAAGTGGAATTTATGTTTTGCATTTATGGTGGTTGTGCTTTTTTTTTGATGAATTGTGTGGATGTGATTAGATTTTGGTTGGCAAGCGGGATAATAGTGTTTGGGATTTATCGATGTGCAATTTTATATTGGTATTAATTATGGAATGATGGTTATTGGTAAGGTGGGGGTTGTTGATGAGGAGATGGAGGGATGGTGGTATGTTGTGTTGATGCAAAAAAATACATTTTGTGAAGTGGTAGTGTAGGTATGGTGATGGTGGATGGACATGATACCCGTGATGAGTCCTACATGAATATGGTATTATAGTTTGATGTTGGGTGAGGTTGAAATGTTACACTTGTAATTGAGGTTGTGAGATTTGGTGAACATATTTTTTAATGTCGCCAACAAGCATCTTTTGTAAGGCTTGTTTTATGGTGATTACAAATGTAGGCAAAATGGTTGAATGAGGTGCACAATATTGGGTATTATATATGGTAGCAACATTGATGTATGTGTATAGAGGATATATGGCAAATGGTATCATGAATGAGTGGGGTGATATGCTACACATGCTCGATAGGAGGCAATGAGGTGAGGAGAATTGATGATGGAATTTTTGAGGCAACGTTGATATGTAATTTATAAAAGTGAGTTGAAGTAAATGGTGGTATGGGTAGATAGCATGGAGGAATGTTGACTAGATAATGGTCAATGGTTTAGGTCTATGTTCATAGATGTAGATTCAAAAAAGGGGTTGATGATGGTGTTGTTGGTGTATTGAGGATGTGAGTAAACATGTTTTTGATGGAGAGTGGAATTGGAACATGGTGGGATATTAATAGGGGGTAAATATAGAAATACCAAGTTAAAATAGGTTTTGATGGTATCAATATAAAAGTGTGTGATGCACATGTTAGGGAGTGTTGATGTATTGGTGCAATGGATCTCTAAAATGGTGATTTGATTGGACCTCTACATCATGTCCAAATTTGAAGGGGGTACACAATGGGAAGGTCATGTAGATAGGTCCATGTAAATAGCTTTTCACATACCCCTTGCATAGTTGTGGGAGTGGCAAAAGCATGGGGAATTTGGGCATGATGCTCCATGGATGAAGGGGTTAGATTTTTAATATTAGTTAGAGATTGGGTTTTATGTTGAGTCAATACCATAAGCTAGGGGCTTGTGATGAGGTGAATAATGTGTGGGTTATATGTGTAGTGAGTGTGTTGAATGTGAAACTTATGCTATTAATAAATACATGATCATATAAAAAACAAGTGTTGTTCTTTTTCTTTGTTTTGCAATTTTTTTTTGTTTTATTTTTTTAATCATTTTTTAAGTTTTTGAAGTTTCTTTTTTTGAGTTCTGGTTTTGTTTTTCTTATTTTTTATTTTTTGAGTTTATATTTTGTTGTGGTGTGTTTTATGTTTCTCACACCTAAGAACTATGAGTGATATGTGGCGAAGTAGAATTTTAAAAGGTGTTTCTGTGCCCACCTCTCTATCAAAGGATGAGTAATGAATGGTTGATGAAGCTTCCTAGATGGAGTATTGGTAATGGGTTTATTCTAAGGGATAAAAATACCTCTTTAGAAATGCCACATTATCTAGTACATTGATACAAGCCCATCTAGGCTTTCGCTTCACCCTCGTACAGGTTTGGGTAAAAATGATAACTATGATTTTGTAAATTACTAAGCCCCAAGAATGAAGGGTTTCTAAGCCTAGATTACCCTATGCTAGTCCCAAGGATAACTAATTTAATGGTTATGAAGTCTAAGAAACTATCATACTAACTATATATTACTAGGTCTCGATCGATGGTTTGTGGTGAAATCCTTCATTAGAAGGTTTTTCTCGCTCTTGTGTAATACAAAGGTGCAAAATTATAATTGTTTAGTGTGTGGTGTTTTTTTAAAGTTTTGTGGATTTTTGGTATAATTTTGTAAAGTAAATATAATCTAATCTTAGAAATGCAAGATATGATGCACTTATGGTTCAATGCCCACTTTTGAAAATCATAGGCACAAAAGGCACAAAACAACACACAAAATAGTAGAAAAAAACAATAACCTAATATAGAATGCAAAAAGGAATGCTCCAAAAGGCTCGAAAATGGGTCTAAGGTATAGGTCCAAATGCAAGCTGCATTTGGAACTGTTGGTCACGAATCTGCCACAGTAAAGGATTTTACAAGTGCGCCCTAGACCCGGCCAACATTGAAAGGCTGGAAGCAAGAAATGGCTCCCATACCAATCTCCAGAGTGGGCTAGTTCCCTTCACTATTCTAAACTTGGTGTAAGATAAGGGTTACTAGAAAGAAATTAAAAAAGGTTACAGAAAGAAATGGGAAATATGGCCACAGGCCGAAATTATGAGATCAGAAAATAGCAGTAGGAAACTTCAAGTGCAGCAACAACAAGCAATAAAAGTTACTAACTTAACTTTCGCACGATGCATACAGAAAAACCCTCCAAAATCACATTCCAGGAATTTATACTCTTACGACAATATTCAAATCCAGTATGCAGAATTTAAATGTAACAGCCATGAAGACATACAAATGCTATTAGAAATGCAACATCAACAGAAAGGAAATCACCAATGCAAACGCTTTGAAAAGTTAGAAGCCAATCCTTTATTCCTGCAGTGAACTTCCAGTCTCTAGCAGAGAATTTTCCAACCCTTGTAAATGAGAATTACATTGGTTTTTATAGAGGTCCGTCCTCTTTGCAGCATTAAAAATGTGCCACCACCCCTCTCGTGATCTACAATTGTGCATTGGAAATTACATACACGATCCCCTTAGTTGCAGCAAAAATTAAATACAATTAGACGCTAGCGGTCTTCTTCATTAAATTCATTTTTGAAAATATGCATGAAACCGTTACGACAATCCACGAACAACAGCCTCGAATGCATTAAATCTTCAATCTTGGTGGCCTGGGCACGTCTTTGACCTTGACTGCATTGGAAAGCTGCATTACATTGAATTTGGGCCAGCATTTAATCATCGGAAATCAAAAAAATCTCCTCGGCCATTCACACTGTGCTTTGGCGGAAAACAGTTGGAGGTCGCAAAAATGCGACGGGTCACGAAATCGCGACATGTTTTAACTCCGTACACTTTGACCACCTTTGACCCATGAAAATGGCACCTGTAGCGATATCGCTACGTCTCCAACTTCGTTTTCCCTATCACTAGCTCAACATCGAGAAAATAGTACATGTAGCGATTTTGCTACTCACTTTGGTTCTTGGTTCTTCCTTGCGCTCTGCCCCGTGAAAATAGAACATGTAGCGATATCGCTACATGTTTCGGGCACCTTGTACGACCTTGCTGACGGTCCATGAAAACATAACACCTTTTGCCCTTGAATGCCTTCAATTCTTCCTTGTCTCCATTTCGCTACCAATTTGAGCACTTAATCATTTTTTAACGAGGCATCATGGAATTGCTACCATTTCCATGCTTTTTGATCAATTTTCATCCCTTGCATGATTTCGCCGCATATTCATGTCAGTTGGCCTTATTGTTGATATTGCAGTGAATCGCTACAACTTACTCCTCTTTTGCTTCTTGGACCAAAATGGCCACGATTTTGAAGCATGTAGCGATATCGCTACATTTTTCTCCTTCCATACCAATTGCCAATTTGCCATCGCGAAAATGCTACATCCTTGCACTTTAGATCCTTTTAAAGCTATTGGCATCCTTTTTGCAACGAAACACCTTGCGACTTGAAATGTGCGACGTATCCCTGCAACCTTCGCCGTCAACTCCTCTTTGTCAAGTGTGCAGTGCATCGCTGCACTTTCATCTCTTAGACTTTTTTGCAAACCACCCCACGCTTTTGAAACATTGCAGCGCATCGCTGCAAGTCTTGCTTTGAACTCTCCTTCGCTCGAACACGCAGCGCGTCGCTGCAAGTTTTGGCACTTAAGATCTTCTTCGACCAATATGCAGCGAATCGTTGCACTTTGCACCACTTGAGCCTTTTGAAACCACTGCGTCGCGAAAATAATATGTCAGTGCGTCATTGCAAGTTTAGCACCTTAGTCTTCGAAGCCGCCAGCATCACGATTTTGGAACATGTTAGCGACGCGCTGCAACTTTTGCTTTAAGTCTTTGGCTGAGATTTTCGTCACGATTTCATGACAATTTGTTGCTGTTCCTCCTTTGCCTTCCGAAAGTCACAAAAATGGAACACGTCGTGATATTGCGACAGTTATTCTTAGCTGCATGCGTTGAATGCGTTGACCGCGATTTCGGAACATGTCAGCGAATCGCTGCAATTTCTGGACTTAGTTATTTTTTGCTCCTTTTTGCTCAAAACCGCATCAAAGCCTGTGTTAGTATAAAAATAAAATCTGCAACAGCTTAAACAATATTTCAATCAAAATCAATGTGGCAAAAATTCCAACATGTTTTAACTCCGTACACTTTGACCACCTTTGACCCGTGAAAATGGCACCTGTAGCGATATCGCTACGTCTCCAACTTTGTTTTCCCTATCACTAGCTCAACATCGAGAAAATAGTACATGTAGCGATTTCGCTACGCACTTTGGTTCTTGGTTCTTCCTTGCGCTCTGCCCCGCGAAAATAGAACATGTAGCGATATCGCTACATGTTTCGGGCACCTTGTACGACCTTGCTGACGGTCCGCGAAAACATAACACCTTTTGCCCTTGAATGCCTTCAATTCTTCCTTGTCTCCATTTCGCTACCAATTTGAGCACTTAATCATTTTTTAACGAGGCATCATGGAATTGCTACCATTTCCATGCTTTTTGATCAATTTTCATCCCTTGCATGATTTCGCTGCATATTCATGTCAGTTGGCCTTATTGTTGATATTGCAGCGAATCGCTACAACTTACTCCTCTTTTGCTTCTTGGACCAAAATGGCCACGATTTTGAAGCATGTAGCGATATCGCTACGTTTTTCTCCTTCCGTACCAATTGCCACTTTGCCATCACGAAAATGCTACATCCTTGCACTTTAGATCCTTTTAAAGCTATTGGCATCCTTTTTGCAACGAAACACCTTGCAGCTTCGAAATGTGCAGCGTATCCTGCAACCTTCGCCGTCAACTCCTCTTTGTCAAGTGTGCAGCACATCGCTGCACTTTCATCTCTTAGAATTTTTTGCAAACCACCCCGCACTTTTGAAACATTACAGCGCATCGCTGCAAGTCTTTCTTTGAACTCTCCTTCGCTCGAACACGTAGCGCGTCGCTGCAAGTTTTGGCACTTAAGCTCTTCTTCGACCAATATGCAGCGAATCGCTGCACTTTGCACCACTTGAGCCTTTTGAAACCACTGCGTCACAAAAATAAGACGTCAGCGCGTCGCTGCAAGTTTAGCACCTTAGTCTTTGAAGCCGCCAGCATCACGATTTTGGAACATGTTAGCGATGCGCTGCAACTTTTGCTTAAGTCTTTGGCTGAGATTTTCGTCGCGATTTCGCGACAATTTGTCACTGTTCCTCCTTTGCCTTCCAAAAGTCGTGAAAATGGAACACGTCGTGATATCGCGATAGTTCTTCTTAGCTGCATGAGTTGACTGCGTTGACCACGATTTCGGAACATGTCAGCGAATCGCTGCAATTTCTGGACTTAGTTATTTTTTGCTCCTTTTTGCTCAAAACCGCATCAAAGCCTGTGTTAGTATAAAAATAAAATCTGCAACAGCTTAAACAATATTTCAATCAAAATCAATGTGGCAAAAATGCCAACAGGAACCTATAGTCTACATTTGGTAAATGCAGACTACATTTTTTATTGTCTCAAAAATAAATCAAGGCAGAGAAGAAGCCCAAATATGCCCTAAATTCACCTATTAATGCAAGATTAACCCCTAGATGCAAATAACAATCCTTTATCATAAAATAAAGGATAACCAGTACATCGTACCCTAGAATGCAAGTACATTTTGATGTTTATAAATGCCTATCCTAGTGGGCACTTCTAATTTAATGCCTACCTTCTAAAATAAACATAGAAATAAAAAGATATATTTTTTTCCTTTTTCTTTTGAAAGTAAATATGAACTTGAAATGGGTCCAAACCACTTACCTGGAAGCCTTATGCTTTATATTTGGTTTTTGAGATGTAGTATGCTATATGTATTACCTCCTAAATGTAGGGTGTTGCATTTACCACCCGTAGGATGCATTTATTACCTATAGACTATGTTTGCGTATGGTAGGAAATGACTCGATCAACATAAAAAATTCTTTAAAACTTATGTGATATAAAGCTTCAAAACCCTGTAAACATCAAATATATATGAATTAGCATACATTAATCACAACAAGGTGATAGAAAAATGCTTTAAGGTTCCCATCATGATCGCCAGACTTGTAGACACAAAAATACACTCTTAGAAATGATAGCACAAAGTAAGAAACGTGCAATTGTATTTGTATTGATATGAATGGGATTTGGGGTCTCCCTTTTACAATACAATTCTGCAATGTATACAGACACAATGATAATAGGGTTTGCTTGCTTATGAATATAATGTAAATGGGGGAAACCCTTTTGTTTAGATCTAGTGAATATGAGTGCCAATGTCTTCTGAATATGAGTGCTAAGGGTGATCCTTTTGGACCATCCTTAGCCTCAAAAACCTATGAAAGCTTGTTACCTGCACATAAATTCTTGCCAACAAAAGAGATTAGTAGCATATATGGGGTCTTCACTATGTAAGACCTGTATCAATGAGAAGATAAGAAACAAAACCCTTGAAATAAAATTGCAAAGACATTAAAAATATGTAGGATGTAAAACATTGAAAATTATACCTTGTTGTGTTGCCTATGCTGATCTAGGGCTGATGTTGGTTGACTGTTCCCACACAAATATATTAGACTACGTTTGGGACTAGTAAAATATAGTAAACTACATTTGGTAAATGTAAGCTATATTTGGGACAATATAAACTTAGGGCACTATATTTGGGAAATCTTGAAAAAAGGGTTCATATGGTCGCTTCTCAACTTTGGTGGCTTGAACCTTGAGATAAATGTGATCATCTTGGCATGATTTTGATAGAATTATGGTACCTATTAAGTCCTTATTGTGGATGAAATTATGGATGTTATTTGTAAGCTTTTATAAGGTAAGGACTATGAGGACAGGTGGTAGGCTAAGACAACTAAGTAGTAGGGAAAGGGCATCCAAGTGGGTTGGGTAGTTAGAGTGAGATATTTGAGGTGTCTCAATTAGGGGGAGAGGTGGCAAATAGGGTATTGATGAGGGTGAGAGACGTGGAAAGGTGATGAGTAGTGGTAGTCAGGACATGTGACAAAGTAGGATATAAGGGATCCTAGGGGGTATTTTTGAGATTTTGTTAAATCTATAAAATAAGATAATGTGCACATAAAATAACCTAAGTGAGATCTTAGACATATTATTATTATGTAGAACTTAGGGTATGTAGTGCAAATGGTTAGGTTTTGGGATCTACAATATTTATCTAACTAATTGCAATATTTATTTCAATTTTTTTTTTTTTTTAGCTTCATATGTAATGTAATCCTTTTCCAAGTAATCTAGTAAAAATATACAATCACTTATTAATTTAAAATTTTACTTTAAATATTTATAATGAATGTTGGTTTTTACTATGTTAGTATTTATTTTTTTTTCAATTAATTATATGAGATTGAAATAAGTCCCACCAGTACTACATCATCACCAAACAATGGTATCATAATAAAACTTGGATATTATCCATGTATCTCTTGGCAAGTTTTAAATGTGCTTCTTCTCCTTAAATGTTGTGGAATCTAAATAGTTGAGCTAATTCCACTTGATTTAAAATAATATCGAAATAATATTTCTCATTGCGTTTACATAGTTCTTTATGAGGGATCCTGGTCTTGGTCCCCAATGTTAGTAATTATTATTTTTATAGTAATTTATTATTTTTTTAATAAAAAAAAAAATAGATAGATTATATGTATCACATTCTATTGTTAATTTTTTTTCTCCTTGTCTTGGTCAAGAAATTATATAACATTTGTTAGGTGTATCTCTTCTTAAGATTATAGGTTTAAATTTTAGCTAATATTCTTGTAATTAAGCATTCTAAAGTTTTTGCTAATGCATGAAAAACCTTTGTTTTCAGACATAGTTCTTTCATAGTTCTAATAATCCAAGGTAAACTAAGAGGAATTCATCATAATATAACATCAAAATATATATGCTTGATAATATTTCCAATAGAATTTCATCATTATAATCTATCCAATAGAACTTCATCTTGTAATTAAACATTCTAAAGTTTTAGCTAATGCATGAAAAACCTTAGTTTTCATATTTAATTCTTTCATATATCTAATCATCCAAGGTAAACTAAGAGGAATTAAATATAATATATTAACAAAATATATATGCTCGATAATCTTTCCAAGACCATTTAAGACTAGATAACCTGGCTTGTTTTTTTATTTCTATTAATTTAATAAAATTGATAACTAAAGACCTTTTAAAATGAATAGATCAATATCTCTTGTATTTTTATTTTCAAAGGTTGACATAATATCTAAATTATATTTTTAAAATATTATTTTAAAAGTAATTATTGAATGTTTACAAGGACTTTGTGAACTAATATTCGTTTCTAACATTAATAAAATTTTCTCCAAGACATGGCTATTATTGAGATTTAATAAGTTTTTGAAAAGTGTGTACAATTTATTCAAGTACTATAGATTTAAATTTCCACCACCAAATTTATAGCATATATAGAAAATGATTTTAATACATCAAAAAACTAAACACGTATGTTTATAATTATAATAATCACTCATATTTATGTGATGTCTTACTCATTCCTCTAGTTAAAACTTCTAAATAGAGTAAAACTAAAGAATTGCAAATCTAGAATAGTCACTCCCTTTTTATGTACTATTGCATAGCATTATGATATGGAAAACATAGAAGCTTTTTGTAATCACCTTGATAAACATCCTTACCAATAAATATATCAAATGCATGGACATGCTCTTAGATTTGTAATTATAATTAGCTTGTACCAATGGAAAAATATCAAAATGATATAAACAAAGATAAACACTTAATGTTTATGCTTCAAGAGCAAAACATGAATGAAAAGATAGAGGATGTAAAATAGAGGATGTTATTTTTTTACAGTAAAATGTGATCTAAAAATTATATTATATTTTCTAAAAAATTAGTCTAAACTGGATAAAATATATCTGAATAGATCACCCACAGGAATTGTGTATACGATAAGTTGTCTTGGAAGATACGTTTATATAATAACATTTACCTCCTTAATATGGAATGCAAATTTATTTGTGTACTTTTTACACTTCAACCTAAAATACCTTATGAACTCCTACGCCAAATCATTTAAAAAAAAAATATGGAGGCTACAAAATAACTATCCACCAAATAATGTAGTGAAACGTGATACCCATTGTAATGCCATATTATAATTTATAATATTTATTAAAATTAATGAAAAAACTACTTAAATCATATAACAATAAAACTACAAAGATTCTAATATATATAAATATATAATATTGAGAAATTTAATCGTGGACATAATTATCAATAAAAATATCCCTTACGATAAGAAATTTTTAATAATAATTGCATACATATCAAAATGACACACATGTGCATGTGGCATAGGCACAAGTACATGTGGAAGAATACCCAAAAAATTAAATATACTTGGACAACCAACAAAGTCAAATATGAATCATAATAAAACCTTTTCAAACAAAACAAAGCTACCCTTGCATAATAATTTACATTACATCATGACAATCTAAAGCTACATTTTAATTAACAATATTAAAAACTTAGGCCAATGGTTACTTCCAATAAAGATGTCATTATTTCTAATAAAAATTATTGAAAATAATTCTTTTTAATTTTTATTTTTGTTAGGGTTATTTTGAGACAATACTTCTATGATTGTTAAGCATTATAATGTATAAACGATCACAAAAAAAAATAGCATTTTGTGAAGCATTTCCAATTAGATTCCTCGACTTGTTAATTTTTTCTTTCCCACCTTTATAGATTTGATAAACATGGTTCTTCTTGTTTGCAAATCACTCGTATTTAACATCTTTCTTTGTAAATTCTATTGTTTTCTAGCTTGGATTCATGATAAGCTTGTGTGACTATAAAAACATCTTAGGTGTTTTTGCACAATATGACTTAACTTCTTGCATTTATGAAAATATTTAAAACTTTGTTTTTATATCTAACAATAAAAATAGTTAAATAAGGTATATTATTATTTAGTATAGTTTTTTTTTAATACTTCTTACTAACTAGTACAATATTAAAATTCAATTATTTTTATTTTTTTTACCATATGGAATTAAAAAGGTCTACCTGCTACATTATGACCAAGCATCTATAGTATTTAAAAAAATATATTATAGAATTGAACTACTGATTATGTATATGTTGAATGATAATATTTGGACATGGGTTCCCACATTGAGATCCCATGATTTTAAATCACTTGAAATCATGTTCAATTTAACTACTAATACTATATATTTGAAAAATTATAACATTATTTAAATAGTGAAAAAGGCTTGCTGGCCTAAAAGTCAACTTCTCTAAAAGTAAACTGTATTTTCTAGATGTCCCATGATGGCAAACCAGCATAGCTAATGTCCTTGATTGTACCATTGCTAATATTCCTCCTACCTACCTAGGTTTTCCACTTTTTGTTGGTTTTGCCAAAAAATATCTTTGGTTTCCACTCATTGAGAGAATTCACAAAAAATTGGTAGGATGGAAAGGAGGGCTCCTTAGTCAAGTGGGAAAAGCTACTTTAGTCAAAGCCACTCTCCAGAGCATCCTTGTTTTATTTTTATCCATATTTCATGTTCCAATTGAAGTTTATAACAAGACTAAACAATTCCAAAGGAATTTCCTATGGTCAGGCTTAGAACACAAACAAATATTCCATTTGGTTGTGTGGGACCAAGTATTCTCCAAGGAAGAATTTGGTGTTATCGACTTTAGTAAGGTCAAACAGATGAAACTAGCCCTCATTGCCAAGCAAGGATGATAGTGGGTTGGTATTATCAAGGCTAAATACCTTTAGCATCAATAAATATTTTTGGATGATCCTTTGCCTATTACATGTTCTACCACCTAGGATTTCATCTTGTGTACGATGGAGATCATCAACAAGTGAATCCATTGGAAACTTGACGATGTCCAAAATATACACTTTTGGGAGGACAAGTAGTTGGGTAACAATCCTCTTTAGACCTATCTTGATATGATATATCTTAAACCTATGACTGACATATTTTTTGGTATATAGGTGTGCAATTTTATTTATACTAGTAGGAAGCACTGAAAAACCATTCCTCATAGTAATATAAATGAAGACCAAAAAGATCTAATATTTTTATCTATCATGTTGTATCTCTGTGTTATTCCCAAATGTTTCATTGAATATAAGCTCATGTGGGCACCTAGTGAAAATATATTTTTCTCTATAAAAACTACCTATTTCATTAATGAAGAACCCAGTCATTTAGGGTTCCCTCTTAAGATCATTTGGAAGAAGCACCTCAATCCCAAAGTCTATTTTTTCTTTTGGCTTGCTATTCAGGACAAAATTCTCTTCATTCCAAATATCCAAATTTAAGGACTCTCCATTCCTATCTATTTTTACCTTAGTAGAGTTATCCATAGTTATCCAAAGTTATCCAATGTAATTGAAATTATCTCTATTATTTAGGGTACTGGATGGCTAGAGTCACTAAGTGAAGCTTAGTTAGCCAAGTCCCTCCATATCTCTTCCTGTAATATTTCCTCTCCGTATTTTATGGTTGATAATTCAATTATCAAGTGGTCTTATATACATTTGGGATGGATCAAATATAATTTTCATGGTGCTACTAAGGGCAACTTGGGATCGGTTGTAGTAGGAGGTATATTTTGAGATCATATAAGGAAGATATTGCTGACCTTTGAAAAATATCTTGGAATCTAAACCAACCATTTTGCTGAAGCTCAAGTCCTCTTCAAAGGTCTATCTCTCGTTTCCAGAATAAATTACCTAACCTTATTGTCGATGGTGACTCTATAAAAATTATTAGAAGTATTGTAGGCACCCAAATAACATCCCAAAACATCCCTAGTTTAAACTTCGATGTAAAGTTTTTTTTGAGTTTTTTCTTCTATTGTCACTGTCCAACATGTCTTTAGGAAAGGAAACTAATCCACTAAATTTCTAGCTAACCTGGGGGTTTCTTTGCCTAACATCACCATTTGGAATGAAATTTCTCCTCCCACCTGGTTGATGGCAATCTCGTTCATTTATATATTTTGTGATTTTTTCTAGGATTCAATTTTCATGGGTAGCTACATCTCCATATTATGGGAATCCATTTTATATTGGATAACATTTTTAGGATACATCATTGTAGGTTTCATAGATTCATGGAATTTTTTGAAGATAATCAGATCTATTTTAAACATACACTTTCATGCGTGGTTTCACCTTGACAAAATGAATGTTCAAGGCACATGGATATTATGGCTCAACATGGAA
Source organism: Wollemia nobilis (assembly GCA_028583015.1). Classification (NCBI taxonomy): domain Eukaryota; kingdom Viridiplantae; phylum Streptophyta; class Pinopsida; order Araucariales; family Araucariaceae; genus Wollemia; species Wollemia nobilis. The sequence goes on along the minus strand of JAQPPZ010001273.1, from coordinate 1,087,421 downwards.
ACTTGTGATTCATACATGGAAATATTGTACTACACCATATTCAATGAATACCTCTTACAGATGTTTTCATGCATGATGGATGATAACATGGAGCCATCTATTATTTTACCTAGACACGTGAGAAGGCTCTACATGAGCCCATTGAGGCTTCCTCTTTTGCTCCTATGAGGGTTTCTATATCTTTTTTTGTCTTTCTTCTTGGCTATTTTGAGGAAGATGTCGGTGGTTGGGAGTATTTTTTCTAACTATAATTTTTTTGTAAAAGTCTATGGGATCCTTTCAAAACCGCTCTTACCAACAAAATAAAGAGAATATTTTAAAATTCATAAAGTAGAAAGATAATTTTTTTAATTGCCAGTGAAGACCATTGACATTATTACTCTAAATTTTTTATATAAAAGCTAATTTATTATATTCTGAATTAACCTATACAACTTGGTAATGTGAGGATTGGCTATTGCATGTTTAGATCTTATGGAAGATAATTTATCTCAAATAAAAACCAATATCCTATATATAATGTTTCCTTTTTATCTTAGCATAATATTTACGAAGATTATACTTCAAGCATGAGCTTTATGAGTGAATATCTATTGTAAAAGAAATCAACTTATATAAAAACCATTTTATAAAAATAAATAGCACATGAATGGTATGTTTTTATATGAACATGAGCACTTTTAATTCCCAAATTACTTATAGCTTTAAGTAAATTGTAGGAAATTTTTTTTCTTGAATATTGTATTAGTGGTTGTATGGACAAGCAAACATAGATAAAAAGAAATAATACATTTATACATAATGAATTATGTTAATATGAAGCCTTTACTATATAATAAATATATTGTCTACATATAAAATCACTTAAACCATCCTCATTAATAATCTCATGCAAAGCTTAATTACGTTATAAAAAATGCACATGGAATAGGTTGATATATTTTCTATGATAACCACTCATTTGGTATGGATATATTGTAAAATCATGGTGTTGCCTTATCATGGATACACATTTCTTTAAAAAATATGTGTTAAATTTTTTCCTAGATCAATTAAATCTATGTCTAAACTGTAGACCAAATTAAGATGGATAACTATATGAAATATGAGTATCAATCTTAATATTTTAAATCACATTGTAAATATGATCTAGTTTATCTACATTGAATATAATTTTCATATGGATTTGTGCTTGAATTTCTACACGTATTTTTCAATTTTAAACATCTAGGTGATGACATGGGAGAGTTTTTTTATTGCAACAATGGATTATTCCTACATTTTTCTTAAATAAAAAAAAAAACTACACAACATTTGGGAATACTTTCCTTCTCTTACCTTTATAATCCTTAGTGTTCACTTTTATTTACTTAAAAAAAGTATAGATTACTATCATGGTATTAAGCTCTATTAAAAAGTTACATATGAATGGGAGGCATGAGAGGGGCCAAAAAAGGGGAATAAATAAGAAAAAAAAAGAGGATTTTAAAAATGGTTTGTTACATTAAAAAATTTAAATTTTAACCTTTACTTTTAAAACTATCAATAAATATCCTTCTATTTTATTTACTCAAGTTATAAGTCTAATTAGTCTATGTATGATGTTGTAAGAATCCATCATAAGATAAAACATGGAGCAATATTAAAATGGACAAGCATATCCAATAAATATTGATGTAAAACACTCTACACATAAAAAGACTTTTACAAATAAATCATAGGATTCCTATATGGTATAATGTTCTTAAATGTAATGGCTCTTTATAATTGAATGCACATAAGAAAATGAAATAAAAATACATTTTTATTACTCTTAAAAGAATATCCAAGGACATATCAAGTGGTAAAATGAATTCAAAATTTTGAGACCATAACACCATTTAAATCCTAACATAATCTAAAGTTACCAAATGTGTTATACTCCTCCTTTAAAAAATCCATAGGTACATTTTTATACTTGATCCTTTTTATGCATGTTTTCAGATGCATTTCTCTCAAACACTATAATATAATGTCTTGATTGCTCCTCCTTATCTTGTTCTACCTAAATTAGAGTGAATGTGTTATGATCATAATTACATTGCATAATCCAACTAATTATGTAATATGTGAGTGGACCAAAATCATTTAAGGAAAGCAAAATTAAAATATAATAAAACATAATAAACAATATAAACATAGAGTAATCCATAACAACTAGTATAACCATAACAGTAAATAGTATATCTCTAATATCATGGGTTTGATGTGCAACACCTTACCTTAATTTACCTTTTTGAAATAACTTGATTCCTAAATGTGATGAATATTTGTAATCATGTCAAAATGAGACAATAGAAAATTTATTTTATTTGATTTTCTAAAGATCTCTTCTTATGATTTGCATTATTCAATTAGTTTCAAAACATGGTAAGTTAACACCCATGCTTCCTATAATGATGGATGCACTGTTGCTCTAATTTAATCATTGAAGCTTTACTTTTCTTGATAAATATTTGGTGTAAGTTAATTTATAATTTTCATGATTCCTAGAAAATAAAATGTTATAAGTATTTTTATTATCCTAAAATACATAAATACACAATGGTCACTTAATGAACATTATTAATCATATTTATTTAATCAATGATGAAATATACATTATTTTTTATTTTAATAGAAAAATATATAGTATATAACTTGACTAAAACGATATAAGCATAAGCAATAAAAATAATGTCAAATAGTTTTTCTTGGAGCATCTACGAGCGATGTGGTACTCTGGAGCATCTGTGAGGGAGGAGGAAGATTTTGATGCATCATACATCAATCTAAGTGACTCGTTTTGGTGTAGTAAGCATGGCGTGGTTGGTCCATCTCAGTCATGGGACCCTAGTAAGGTGTGTTCTGATGTGGTGGAGAAGATTACTAGTCGTAGGGAGGAAGAGAAGATATCTTCTTCTTCTTAACTTTATTTTGCTCAGATGGTTGTTGGGTTGTCCTTTGGTGATTTGTTTACTCCATGTGAAGTTAATGTGGACTCTGGACAATTTCATGTATCGAAAAACATGGTCAACTACCTACTGCAGAAAGGTTCCTGGGATTTGGTGGGTAAGATGGTTGGAGGTAGACAACCATTGAATGTGCTTAAATGTTGGGCCATGTCTCGGTGGAAGCCTCGTGGCTCGTTGGATCTTGCCACTCTTCCCTTTTTCTTATTAGGCTCTCTTGTGAGGAGGACTCTTGCAAGATTTTGGAAGGTGGCCCCTGGTTTTACGAGAATCGCGGTCTTTTTCTCAAGAAATGGGGCCATGATTTTAACCCAGTGACCCAAAGGGTCAATCTGGTCCTAGTTTAGATTCGTCTATCAGAATTTCCTATGTATTTGTGGCACGATTCTATTTTTAGAGCAGCGGCTAGCACTATCGGTGACTTTGTTTTTTTTGATAAAGTCTCTTTGTCCACAAAACAAAGGCAGTACGTCAGAATGTGTATCATGGTGGACATCGAAAGAAACCTCCCTAGTTCTTTGGAGCTTGATTTTCAACTAAGATCATGGAGTCAGGTTGTGGTCTATGAGAATAAGCCATGGGCATGTAAGTTGTGTGGGATTGGGGGCCACCATCATAATTTTTATCCTCAGAACAAGTCGATCGGACATCCTATTTCTAAAGACTCAAAATGATGGGTCAATGTGGATCCTATTCTACAATGGACCCCTTTCAAGAAGCAGAAGGTGTGGCACAAGAAACCTCTTGGTTCATCGAAAGGTAAAGATATTGCTTCTTCTCCTTCTTAGTTGAAGAAATCTAGTGAGGCTCTTATTTCGACTCGTAAGGAGTCGACACACTATAATAAGGGTTCTCCAAACCCTTCCCCTCGTAATCTAGAGGTGGTCCTCCATGTTGACCCTATGGGTCATGTTGTTGATTTACCTCTCTCTAATTCCTTTGGGTGTTTAGAGGTGGAGAGGGAAGAGGGTGCTCAAGTGTCTTAGGTAGAGGTGGGTCTATCTTCTTCGATGGCTTCTTTGGCTACTCTAGTTAAGGAGCATTTTGCTCTCAATAATGCCATGAATTCCCCTCCCCCGTTGGGGGAGGAGTATCCAAGTTGATGACGGGTTAAAGCCTATATTTTTTTTCATCGCCTATAGTGGAGAAAGGGTCGTCTGGTCCCAATACTAGAAGCCAATGCAAGAAAGGTGTGGATACTGGGATGGTAAGTCAGCAAGGAAGAGGTCAATGGACGATGCAGTTGGTAATGGTGGTCAGCCTCTCTTGATGGTGAAAGAAGGGGTTGGCGATAAACTTTTGAATATGGATGGTTTCAAATCCTCTCCTCCCGGGGGGGTGGGCAAGAAACTCTCTTTCTAATTTTCCAATGAAAATTAGTTCCTAGAATGTCAGAGGGCTCAATAGCTCCTTTAAGAAAAGGTTACTTGATACATTTCTAAGGGATAATTCTTTGGATATCTTGTGTATTCAAGAGTCCAAATTAGATGCTTCTTCATGGGATTTTGTTCATAAGTTAGTGTAGAAGAACTCTGGTTTTATGGCAAGTGAGGGACTTGGATCCTCTGGTGGTCTTCTCTCCTTATGGAATCTATCGTGTCTTGATGGCCATGTTATTTCTTCATCCAGTAGGATTATCAATATTTTTTTTTGGTGTAAAATCACTAATAGGAGATGGGTCCTTTCCAATTTTTATGCCCCTAATTTGTATATTGATAGACAAAAATTTTGGCAATTGCTCCTTGACATGCAAAGCACCTTTCATAATGAAGACTGGGTTGTTGTTGGTGATTTTAATTATCCTCTCTATCCTTATGAGAAAAGGGGTGGCAATCCGATGGATGATAGGAGTTTGCATGATTTATTGGAATTTTTTAACTCTGTTGAGCTACGAGAATTTGGATCTTAAAGGGGTGAAATTCACGTGGAGTAATCGAGCTCGGGTGAAAGTCTGATTTTGAGCAGATTGGATAAAATTTTTATCTCTTCTCATAGGCTTAATTTGTTTGGTGATGCATCTTTTTCTGCACTGCCCAGGATTGGCTCTGACCATAATCCTCTTTGGTTGGAAGTCCCTGATGGTTTGTCATTCCTCCCTCACCCTTTTAGATTTGAAGTTATGTGGTGCTCGCACCCTGACTTTGAATCCCATTTAAAAGAATGATGGCAAGAAGATATCGAGGGGGAAGGGATGTTTCGGTTGACTAATAAAATTAGAAGGCTAAAAAATTATCTTAAGTTGTGGAACAAATTTTTTTTGGAAACTTGTTTAGAGAAAAGGAAAGACTGAAAGCACAATTGAAAGATATTGAAGCTGTTATGGAGGTTCATGGTTGCTCTAAGGCTTTGTTTATGGAAGAAAGATCCTTGTTGGTGGATTATCACAACAGGCTAGTGCAAGAAGAGTTATTCTAGAAACATAAGTCTAGAGAGTTTTGGCTTAAATAAGGGAACCACAATACCCATTTATTTCATGCCTCCACTCTGTAGAGAAGAGGGCATAACAAAATTAGAGAAATTAAGATTGGAAGTGGTGGTGTTTCCTCTGGTTTCATGGAGGTTCGGGAGGAAGCGATAGATTTTTTTAGTAATTTACTCTGTTTGGTGCCTATCCGTGATCTCCCAACTAAATTTGAGATTTTAGAAGCGATCCCTTCACTTGTTTCTATTGATTGGAATATAAGACTCTTGGCCCCCTTCTCTAGCAAATAAAATTTTTAAGCGGTCAAGGGGATGGGCCCCTTCAAGGCGTCGAGACCGGATGGTTTCCATCTTGTGTTTTTCCAAAAATTTTGGCACATATGTGGGGAAGATGTATGTGTGGCTATGAGGGATTTTCAGCGCTCACTTTTTATCCCAAAAGTTGTGAATTCGACTTTCTTGGCCCTCATTCCCAAGGACTCGACTTCTTCTTTCAGCGATTTTAGGCCAATTAGTTTATGTAATACCATATATAATATTTTTTCTAAGTCCATTGCAAAATGACTTAAACCGCTTCTACCATTGTTGATTGACTCAGTGTAGAGTGCCTTTGTCTTGGGAAGATAAATTCTTGATGGTGTTATAGTCATTCATGAATTGATGCACTCTGTGTATAAAAGTGGGAGGGTGGGATTTTTTCTTAAGTTAGATGTCAATAAATCTTATGATCGTGTTTCTTGGGCTTTCTTGTTCAATGTTTTGAGGAAGTTTGGTTTTTGTGAGGATTGGATCAACCTTGTTAAGGCTTGTATTTCATCGGCCTGGTTTTCGGTTCTTGTCAATGGTTCTCCGGTAGGATTATTTTGCTCTTGCCATGGTCTGAGACAAGGGGATCCTTTATCTCCTTTCCTTTTTATTCTCATGGTGGAGGCTCTAGGAAGAATGATTTCTAGGTATCACAATGAGTTGGGGATGCACCTGACGGTTCCTTGCAACCCGATATCACATCAACAATTTGTAGATGATACTCTTCTTTCATGTGTGGCATCGATGGTCATTTCTAGGGAAGTGAAAGCCATATTGGACTATTATGAGAAGGTAGTTGGTCAGAAAATAAGTTTTTTGAAGAGCAATCTCTTTTTCATTAACACCCCAGAAGTGCGGTAGAGGAGGATTACCGACATATTGAATTGTCGGATAGCCTCTCTTCCCTCCTCGTACCTTGGTCTTCCTCTTTTTTTGGGAGGGCTAAGAGTGAGATGTGGTCCCCTATGATTGAAAGAATTCAGCGTAAGTTAATGGCATGGAAGGGGGTCCTTCTGAGCCAAGCCAACAAGGTGGTTTTGGTACAAAGCACTTTGTAGAGTATCTCTATCTATTTTATGTCTTTATTCCATGTCCTTGGGAAAGTGGCATCTAATATTGATAGTATTTGTAAATATTTCTTATGGGCAGGCCCAAAACTCAAAGGTAGGTTCCATCTCATTTCCTAGGAGCAACTCTGTAGAAGGAAGAACATTGGGGGCTTGAATTTGAAAAGTGTTGATAGAATGAACAAGGCTCTAGTGGCAAAGCTAGGTTGGAAGGTCACCTCCAATTACAATTGACTATGGTGTCAAATCTTGAAGGCCAATTATAATTTTGATTCCTTTATTTATGATTTTCTCCCCTCTAGAGGTTCAGGGTTCTGGAATAGCCTAGTGAAATCAAGGGACTTTATTAATCAGAACTGTAGGTGGATAGTTGGTAATGGGAGGTAAGTTAATTTTTGGGATGATGTGTGGTTGAGAGATCGACCTCTGAATGAAGATGCTCATTTTAGGGATCTTATTGATGGGTCTAGGGTTGTCAACTTGGTGAATGATGTGGACTTCACTAAGGTCCATGGGAATAGAATTGTTTGGTCTAATTCTCCAAGGATGGTGAGGAATGCCAGGGATTCTCAAATGTGGTCTCTACTCATGGAGGAGCTCCATCTCTATGTAGTTCGACAAGTTAACATGGAGGATCATCTGATCTAGAAGGTGGATAGTGTGGGCTATTACTCTATGAAGACTACCTATGAGCTTCTTAGTGAGGATGGTGGTGGTTTTTTCCCTCATGGCTCCATTTGGCTTAAGCACCTAACTCCTAGAGTAAACATGTTTTTCTGGTTGGCTGCTCAAAATAAGATTCTTACGATCAAGAATCTTCATAAAAGAGGTTGGTGCTTGGTTAATAGATGCTATATGTGTAAATATGCATGGGAATGGACTTTGCATTTACTTCTCAACTGTGAAGTCTTTAAAGATATTTTGTTGTCTATCCTCGGGTGACTGGGTGTTAGTTGGGTTTTTCCTAACTCTATGATAGATTGTATTTTATAGTGGGTTCCCCCCTTCTCGTTGCCTAAGCTGAAGTGGTTTTGGAGATTTATGCTACCACATGTTATGTGGAGTGTTTGGAAGGCGAGAACCACCCATGTTTTTAGGGACAAAGGTTTTTCTTCTCATCATTTGAGTTTTCGCATTTTGAAAATGACTATGGAGAATGATTTATGTGCCTTCTTGGGGTTGGATATTTCGAAGGCTTCAACCCCCAATGAATTATTGGTTGAACAAATTCTAGGCTTTAGGCACGTCGATCGCCCTCCTCCTATGCTCGATCCTAGGAGCATAGTTCACTAGACCCCTCCACCCGTGGGCTGGGTTAAATTGAATTTTGATGGGGCCTCTAAAGGTAATCCCGGATTGGCTTGGGAGGGGTCATTCATGATGATAAAGGAATATTGGTCCTTGCCTACGCCGAACCTATTGGTGTGAATTCTTATCAGGCTACTGAAACGAGGGTAAATTTCTTAGGGTTGTCCCTTTTAAAATATTTTGGTTTCAACAGAGCTATAATTGAAGGTGATTTTTTAAATGTCATGAGAATGCTCAACAACTCCTACCATGTCATTTGGAAAGTGGCTAATTTAATTGATGAGGTAGTGGGTTTATCTCATGCTCTGGAGGTGATTCAAATTTAGCATATTTTTAGAGAAGTAAATTTTGACTATGGATTTAATGGTAAATATGGGGGTAAATATCTAGGTATTTATGGTTTGGTAGAGGGATTTCCCTCTTGAGGTCATCAACCGCATCCATAATGACATTCATTAAATGGTGGTTGGTGGCTAGTGCTTTCTTGTTGGGGGAAATGGGGTTTTCGAGTATTAGTCATAGTGGGTGGATGGCTTATTTTCTTCCCTGTGGCACCTTTGAAGCACCCATTTTTCAAATTTCAAGTTCCAAAACCTGCCCTTATTTGCACCTTAGTTGTCAAGGAATGTCCCGAAGCTTCCCAATATTCCTTTCGAAGGTTCCCTCTACTCGAGGTCCTCATTTTTCTTTTATTTTGAGGTATGAGATTTGGTTTGTGTACTAGCCTTGGGTTTCTCCATGGGTGCCTTTTCCAATATGCATTGAGTTTTGGTGGCTTCTATTCTATTTGAGCTGTCAGGTAGACCTAGAGGATGGTGAAATCTCCTTTCATCAGAATTGGTTTATTTCCTTTCTCCTCTGGAATTCGTACCTTGGAATGTCCACTTTTTTTTATCATATTCAAAGATGTTCTTTGCAAGGTGTCCCTTACCCTTTGATCCACCTCTTTGTTTCCTTTCCTTCTTCTCACCAGTTGGAGGTGTGGTGGGGGTTCGTCATCTGGGTCAGGGGCTGGGTGGTAGTTTTTCTTCTCCCATTAATCTTAAAATATGCTCGGTGGCCATTTTAGGTTTTTTGAGCTCCTTCTAGTTTTAGTGTTCTTATTTTTTCCCTCGCATGATCTCCTCCCTTCTATGTTCATGTGGATATTTTTTGGTATTCATGATGCTCAGGAGATGTTGATGGGAAATTTTTACATCTTTGAATTTGGTGGCTTCATTTGGCCTGGTTCGGGTAAGTTGGTATTTTTATTCTCGAGTCGTGTCTAGGGCCTTTTATGCTATGCTATGTGTGAGAATGAATTTCTTCATGGTTTTCCTGTGTGGTCTATAGTTGGTATTTTTACCTGGTGTAATGTGTCCTTACCGAAGATGGGTAAATCTAGAGTTTGTAATCATAATTCTAAGTAGTCCAAGTCAAGGGTGGAACCCACATATTTTCGGTGGATGAGGATGTTTTATCCATTTTGAGGATGTTTTGTCATATGGTCACTCCTCAACTTTGGTGGTTTGAACCTCGAAAAATATGTGATCATCCTGGCATGATTTTGATAGTATGATAGTACCTATTTAATCCTCCTTATGGATGGAATTATGTAGGGTATTTGTAAGTTTTTATGAGGTAAGGACTATGAGGACAGGTGGTAGGCCAAGGTAGCTAAGTGGCAAGGAAAGGGTAGCCAAGTGGGCTGGGTAGTTAGAGTGAGATATTTAAGGTGTCTCACTTAGGGGGAGAGGTGGAAAATGGGGTATTGATGAGGGTGAGAGATGTGGCAATGGGATGGGTAGTGGTAGTCAAGACATGTGGCAAAGTAGGAGACAAGGGATCCTATGGGGTATTCTCGAGATTTTGTTAAATATAGAAAATAAGATAACGTGCACATAAAATAACCTAAGTGAGATCTTAGACATATTTTTATTATGCAAAAATTAGGGTATGTAGTGCAAATGGTTAGGTTTTGGTGTCTACAATATTTATATAACTAATTGTAATATTTATGTCATAACTTTATTTTTTATCTTTAGCTTAATATGCAATGCAATCCTTTTCCACGTAATCTAGTAAAAATATACAACCACTTATTAAATTAAATTTTTACTTTGAATATTTATAATGAATGTTGGTTTTTACTATGTTAGTTTTTTTTTTTCAATTAGTTATATGGGATTGAAATGAGTCCCACCAGTACTACATCATCACCAAACAATGGTATCGTAACAAAACTTATCTCTTGGTAAGTTTCAAATGTGTGTCTTCGCCTTAAATATTGAGGAATCTAACTAGTTGAGCTAATTCCACTTGATTTAAAATAATATTGAAATAATATTTTTCATTGAGTTTACATAGTTCTTTATAAGGGGTCCTCGTCTTGGTCCCTAATGTTAGTAATTATTTTTTATTTGGTAGGTAATAGTAAGAATATTATTAAGCTGGATTGAAGGGACCCAATATTTGTTTATAATAGGCTCAAACTAGCATGGAAAATAAAATGATACATAATCCCAAAAACTACATGATAGAACATAGTCTCACAATAAAACCCCCACATGGGGCTGAGACTAAGAGAAACTACATTTCATGAATCGTAACAGACAAAAATCCAAAACCAAAAATATAAGATCCAACAACAAGAAACCAATCAACCCAAAACAAAGAAGATAACATCCTATCACCGCATAATGCAACACCAAGGCCTACAAACTATTATTCATTTTCACCATGACCTCCTTGAAGAAACAAATGTACCAGGAGCACCTTTAGATTTTTTGAAAGTACTTGGAATTGTGGTTGTGACAAGTGCTTTTGCTTTGAGAAAAAGAGTATTTTAAGAAAGTGTTAAGAAAAACACTGTTAGTATTGAGAAAAATACTATCACTATGATTTAAAAAGCATTTCAATATGGTGTTAAAAGGAACACCATTGGTGTTAAAAAATACCTTCTTTAAATAAAATTTAGTTATGATGAAGATCATTATTATATTTAACTATATCTTCAATATTCGTAGGAACAAAGTCCTCCTAATACTGGTGAATATTATGGATGGCAACCATATTGGCCAGAGCATAAAAAAATTTATTGGCCTCTCTAAATACATGTTGGACCATGCTTATAGGGTGTCGCTACAACATAAATTGACATTATTTAATGATGGTTCGGGTATTCCATCCTGGGTTGGATTTATTGTTGACATGATTGATCACCACCAGAGAATCACCTTCAAAGATAATCGAGCAAAAAAAGTTTCCACTCATTTCAAGACATTTCCAGAGTGCATAGGCTTCAACATAGTTGTTTGACTGAACTCCAATGTTCACAACAAAAGCTCTTAGGATTTTACCTTCATGGTCCCTCCAAATGCCTCCTGCCCCAACATTTCTAGGGTTGCCCTTGGAAGAACCATCTAAATTTTAATTGTAATTTATTACTTTTTAAATATAAATAAAAAATAGATATATTATATGTATCACATTCTGTTGTTAATTTTTTTTCTCCTTGTCATGGTTAATAAATTATATAATATTTTTTAGGTGTATCTACTATTAATATTATGGGTTTAAATTTTAGCTAATTTTCTTGTAATTAAGCATATTAAAGTTTTAGCTAATGCATGAAAAACCTTTGTTTTCAAACTTATTTCTTTCATAGTTCTAATAATCCAAGGTAAACTAAGAGGAATTCATCATAATATAACATCAAAATATATATGCTCGATAATATTTCCAATAGAATTTCATCATTCTAATCTATCCAATAGAATTTCATCTTGTAATTAAACATTCTAAAGTTTTAGCTAATGCATGAAAAACCTTAGTTTTCATATTTAATTTTTTCATAGTTCTAATCATCCAAGGTAAACAAAGAGGGATTAAATATAATATATTAACAAAATATATATGCTCGATAATCTTTCTAAGACTATTTAAGACTATATAACCTAACTTGTTTTTTATTTCTATAAATTTAATAAAATTGATAACTAAAGACCTTTTAAAATGATTAGATCATTATCTCTTGTATTATTATTTTCAAAGGTTGACATACTATCTAAATTATTTTTTGAAAATATTATTTTAAAAGTAAATTTTGAATGTTTACAAGGACTTTGTGAACTAACATTTGTTTCTAACATTAATATAAATTTTCTCCAAAACATGGTTATTAATGAGATTTAATAGGTTTTTGAAAAGTGTATACAATTTATTCAAGTACTATATATTTAAATTTACACCACCAAATTTATAGCATATATAGAAAATGATTTTAATACATCAGAAACTAAAGACTTATGTGTATAATTATAATAATCACTCATATTTATGTGATGTCTTACTCATTCCTCTAGTTAAAACTTCTAAATGGAGTAAAACTAAAGACTTACTTGCAAATGTAGAATAGTCACTCCTTTCTATGTACTATTGCATAGTATTATGATATGGAAAACAGAGAATCTTTTTGTAATCACCTTGATAAACATCCTTACCAATAAATATATCAAATGTATGGACATGCTCTTAGATTTGTAATTATAATTAGCTCTTTACAATGGAAAAATATCAAAATGATATATAAAAATGATAAACACTTAATGTTTATGCTTCAAGAGCAAAAGATGAATGAAAATATAGAGGATGTTAATTTTTTACAATAAAATGTGCTATAAAAAATTATATTATTTTTTCTAAAAAATTAGTCTAAACTGGATAAAATATATTTGAATAGATCACCCATAGGAATTGTGTATACTATAAAATAATATTAATTAAGTTATATTGGAAGATATGGTTTTTTTTTTTTTTTTTTGATGAAAAGCTAAATTATATTAATAATAAAGTTTAACATGAAAAAAGTGGCGGGTGGCAATGATCACACCCCTGGAAGAAACAAGCCAACCCTAACCACGGGTTGGGAAACCACAAACCAGAGCTCACTACAAACTAGGCAACATCAATCAAACAAGTAGTGAAACTTGCATGCAATCAGAAAGTTTGTGGCCGCACGTCTACGTTGGAGTCCCATGGAATGGCCAAGGTATGCGGTAATCCATCCGTGTGTCCCCGATCCTCATGAACATTTGAATCTCCCCACTCGTCCTCGAGATCTATCAAGCTGGCAATTATGTGCACTTATATCCCCCGCATTCCAGGCACGATCCTGTGTGCCACCATTAACTTCCACCACCTCATCCCAGGCACCTCTGGGTGGAGAACATGATGGTGATTGAATTGGCTGTGCATTCCATCCATCATTGTAGGTAAAAATGTCATGTCCCCAACCTCCCTGTGCATGCACCAGACGTGGCAGTTGATGAGACCTCGAGCGGGAACAGGATGTCTGTTGTGCGTTGTTTGGAAAAACCCTGCTAATCGAGCAAGGTGCATTTTTCCAGTCATCCAAAAGTGCCTTCATGTGCGCTTGCTCAATGTCAAGTTTAGCCTGCTGATTGCAAATCTGGAACCATGTATCTTGAAACACCTCTATTTTGTCAGCTAGAGAAAATTCATCAGAAGGATTTTGATGCTGAAAAACTATCTTGTTTCTAGATTTCCACATGTGAAAAAGAAGACTAATTCGAAAGATGTGCCACACTTTGGACAAGGGAAGAACAAATTTAATCTTATCCCCTAACAGAGCTTGCTGCCATGTAAGGGATTCATCCTGGAATTGGGAAAAAAAGACCATCCCCATTCCCAGGCACTCCTTGCTCTTGTGCAAAACCATAAAATATGAGGAGAAGATTCATCCTCATTACAGAATGCACATTTAGGGTTTGCAACTCCCAAGTGCCCGAGTCTGTCTCCTAAGGGTAAACTTTGAAAGAGAAGGCTCCAAGCAAAAAAAGATTGTTTTGGCTCAAGAAAAGAAGACCAAACTATCTGAAATCGAGCCTTCCAACCAGAAACCGCCACTGGATCTCCCCATTTATCATTAAGTCTAGGGACCATTGGCAACATTGGGGAGAGCCACTTGTAACCCAATTTAGCCGAGTAATTCAACAATGGTATATCCGAAAACCAGGACCAATCTTTCCACCATGGCCTCTGAGAGTGCTGCCCACACTTGTGCCACATGGAAAAGGGGATAATGTCAATTATTGAGTCATAAGTGAGCTTGTCACCAGTGCTCAACTGAAATTGTTGTTTAAAAAGTGGCCAAGGGATCCAATCCCTCGAGGTTTGAGAATAAAAATCAGAAACTATAGATATACCTTTTTAAAAAACTTTTGGGCATGAATCCACAGGACCTGAGCAAGAGGAGTTCCCTGAATGTTAATCACCGAAGACCACCAGATGTTTAAAGAATTGATGGACAGTCCTTTATGGCCTCTATTCCCTTTCCACTTAAGCCAAGGAGTGAATTGCTGCCATGATTTCCAAATACTTTTAATCACAAAAGAACCAGAGATTTTCACAAAGACTGGCATTACAATTAGGGAAGGGAGGTCAATTCCTCTCCAGGCTTGTTTGTTCAAAGGCAGCCCTGAAGAAATACAATGTCTGATGAGGATTTTCCAGGCCTCCGAGCCTTTAAGGGCTCGTATGATCCATTTGGCACAGAGAGCCGTGCCTTGTCTTTTACAGTCAACCATGCCCATTCCTCCTGAAGCTTTAGGTAAACAACACATATCCCAAGCAACCCGATGAAAACCTTTCTTCTCACTCGAGTTTGCCCACAAAAAATTCCTCAATAGTCTTTCAAGCTTAAGGTAGCATGCTTGTGAAGGGACCCAACAAGAAGAGTAATACACATGAGTAGAGGCAAGGACCTTAGAACAAATCTGGAATTTTCCTCGCCGGAGACATCTTCTTAGTAATCCAATACTCAAGCTTTTTCTCAACTTTCTGCATAACATAGTTCCATAACTGAACAGGGGAACCATAAAAGGCAAAAGGGATCCCTAGAAATTTGAACACTTCTCCTGGCAAAATCCAATGCCATTGAAACTGTTCTAGCCAAGGAGGGAGCGGGGTAGGGGACTGCCGATAACAAGAAGTTTTTCTCCACCGAATACTAGAACCAGAGGCCTGACAAAAACTTCCAAACATCTGAGTGCTTCCTTCACTGAGTGTTCCTCCTCTAAAAGAGTGAGAAAAGAGTCATCAGCAAAGTGACCATTAATGAGCTGACCTTGGTTATCAGGGAGAGAAATACCCTTAATTTGGCCCAAAGAAGCATGCCTAGCAAGCAAATATCCAAAGGCTTCAGCAGCAAGGATATACAGAGAAGGAGCCAAGGGACAACCTTGCCGAACAGATCTGAACAAACCGATTGGCCTAGTTTGATGATTATTCAAAGATAAAACAACCGAAGCATCCTGAAAAAGAATATTGACAGATTGAACAAACACAGGCCCAAACCCTAAAGACCGTAACATGGAAAGAATGAAGTTCCATTCAATTCTATCATATGCCTTTTCAAAATCAATTTTCAAGAAGAGGGCTTGTCGACTGCATCGCATAGCCCATTCCATACCTTCCCAAACCGCAATGACATTATCCAAGATATATCTGCCTTTAATAAATCCCGTTTGCTCCGGCCTAACAATAAGAGGCAACAGGGGCCGAAGTTTCAGAGCCAGGGCTTTGGCAATAATCTTATAGCTGACATTGAGCAAGGTAATTGGCCTCCAATTTGTTATACATTCAGGATCCCCTTGTTTTGGAATGAACTTGATATTACCTCGGTTCAAAATTGCTCCAAGAGAGCCACTGTGCATGGCTTCAAGGTAGACTTTGTGTAAATCAGAACCAACAAAGTCCCAACATGCCTTGTAGAATTCACAAGGAAATCCATCCAAGCCTGGGGCCTTCTCATTGGCCATTTGAGTTAATGCTGAGGCAAGGTCATCAACAGACAAATACTTTTCACACTCCTCTCTTTGAGCTACAGAGAGTTTGTTAGGGACAACATCCATGCAAAGCTTGAGAGCTTCATCCCTCTCTGGAGAAGAAGACTGAGCAGCAAAAACTTGAGTGTAATGCTTAACAAAAATGTCAGCAATACTGGGTAGAGAGGTATGGCGAATACCATTGTCCACAATAGCTTTGAATTTAGTGGCATTGCGAGGAGGACGTAACTTTTGGAAGAATTCCTTAGAAACTCTGTCCCCAATTTTAAGCCAATGTAAGCGGGCCTTGATCTGAGCACCTTTAGCTTCATAGAGCTCTGCCACCTTGAGCTCATGACGAACCTGAGCAGCATGCCCCTGCAAAATAGGACAGAGAGGGTTGGCTTCAAGCCTACAAGAGGCTTTTGTCAGTTCAATGCGTAAAGCAAGCAAAGAATATTTTCTAAACTGAGCAACTTTCTTGCCCAAACTACGAAGAAGGGCTGTGGTTCGGGATATAGCATCATTCCACCACTCAATCCATCCTTCTTCACCAACAGGTCTGTCCCCCAAATTCCAGACTCTCCGAATATGACACATCATGGAAGAATGTTGAAGAAAGGATGTGTTAAGAAAAAACTGAGACTTAATACCCTGAACAGGTACCACAGAAGATAAAATAGTGAACATAATTGGGGAATGATCAGACCCAATAGTACCAACAATAACCTCCACAACTGGAGCATCACCATGCTTCCGATGAAAATAAAACTGGGTATGGTCTGACAACATAGCTCTATCTAAACGTTTGAGAATCCTTGCCCGCCCAACTTGAAAGTTATTCCAAGTAAACCAAAGGTGCTCATCAAAAGAAGCAGGAGAAAGACAGGAATTAGGGTCAGACAAACATAATTTTTTTTTCATAAAAAACTAGGCTTCACGCTCACCAAGGGCCCACCTGTGGTTTAGACCCCCAATTTTATCAGAAGCACGCTCAACCATATTAAAATCTCCACAGACGATCCAAACTACAGGAGGCAAAGAAAAGGCACACCATTTCCAAAGCAAACAACGCTCCGGAGCACTATTGGAGGCATATACATTTAAAATTCCAAAGGACATTCCGTCAACTTCAAGCAAAATCCAAACAACTTGGTTAGAAGGGTCAACCCCCCAATCAACAAAATTCCCATGCCATCTATTGGCCAGGAGAATAACAGCACCACCACGACCGGGAGGGTGCTTGGTGGAAAAAAGTTGACTATTAGGGTAAATGAGCGCACAGGCACACTGCAATTGGAACTCAGTAATTTTAACTTCTTGCAAGCAAACAATATCTGGGCCCCCATACTTGGTTGCACAGAAAGTAATATCATCGCGAACCATGTATCTTCGAACTGGGTCCGTCAGTCCTCTAACATTCCATGATAGAAAAATCATTCTGACCTGTCGAGGATCAAACTTCCTCTGACCTCATCAGAGTCACCTAGAATAGCAAGCGACTAAAACGAGTTGCTAGAAAAGCTTCCCAGTTGTCGGTTTTTGTCTACATGCAAACCTTGCACTGGACTACGAGACCTTCGTCTTCGGGCATTCATGCCTTCTTTTTGCTCCAACTGGTGAGCAACCATGGAGACAGAGAGGATACCATCATCTTTAAGAGCCATCGACATATCTTCAGCCACAACTGCTGAATTGGAAAGGATTTGAGTACTTGGGGAAGCATTCTGGGATGGAACTGGGACATGCAAGGGCGGTTTTATCGCTGTGGCTTGAGCATAGGAGCCAGCAGGCTGACCCCCCTGAGGATTATGGACAGAGGACTGGCCTCCCTGAGGGCCTTTACCAGGGACATGCTTGCCTTTCTTGGAGACCACCTTCCAGTCACTGTCAGACCCATCTTTGGTTGGCTGGTTTTTCTCATTAGAAGCTTGATTAACAGGGGTTGGGCCCTTGGATTTAAACTTATCTGCCATTAAGGGACAATCTTTAATCTTGTGTGCGATGACATCGGCACCTGTAGCAAGTGTTTGGCAAATTGACATACACCACTCTCTGGTGGATATTAGTATCACCTACCTTAATATCAATAAATTCCTTGAGGGAATTGGCCAAATCAATTTTCACACAGAGCCGACGGGTAGGCCGAGCATTATAGAAGCGCTGAGGCTCTTCACATACAAATTCCCCAACTTTCATGGCAACATCACGAATAAATGGGACCAATGCCATTGGCAAACCTGGGAATTCAACCCACACAGGGACAACAAGAGAGACACCATTGGCAACCTGGAAATTCTTGTGCCATGGTTGACAAATAAGCAAAGTGCTATGAACATAACAAGGACCCTTGCTGAGAACTTTTTTGACACACTCTGGATCAGAGAACCGAATATGAAAGAAACCTTTGGTCAGGTTTTGCACAGACTCTACAAAGATACCATATGGGTTCCAATAGCTTTGAAACCAGTTTCATAGAATTGCATCAGAGGGGATACGGCCCAAGAAGTAGCCTATGACAGTATTTTGCTCTAGCCAAGTACAAGCTTTATTGAAACTATCGAGGGGAATAGAAATGTCTGGCACATTACCTTGTGGAACACCGTGGGAATGAACTTCCGAGGTTGCTTGCCCGCCATCCTTTTCTCCATCGGCTTCACCAGACGATGAACCAGGAGGAACCAAATGTGACATATTAAAAAAAACACAGTAATTCCGCCCAAGGCGGATCAATAATGGAAGGACAAAGCAACAGATCCCATCCACTGGCACATGCAGCACTGTGACGAGGCCAAAAATCACACATGCAAACGATGAACGCAAAGTCGGCTCGGCTCCTCAGGATGAGTTGCAGAGCAAAACCCTAGTCTCCAGCCTCCATATTGGAAGATATGTTTATATAATAACATTTACCTCCTTAATATGGAGTGCAAATTTATTTGTGTATTTTTTACTACTTCAACCTAAAATACCTTATAAACTCCTACATCAAATCATTTACTCTAGAAAAAAATGATGGAAGCTACAAAATAACTATCCACCAAACAATGTAGTGAAACGGGATACCCATTGTAATGCCATATTATAATTTATAATATTTATTAAAATTAATAAAAAACTACTTAAATCATATAACAATAAATCTACAAAGAGTCTAATATATATAAATATATAATATTGAGAAATTTAATCTAGCTAGCGGACATAATTATCAATAAAAATATCCCTTACGATAAGAAATTTCTAATAATAGTTGCATACATATCACAATGACACACATGTGCATGTGGCATAGGCACAAGTACATGGGAAGAATACCCAATAATTACATATACTTAGACAACCAACAAAGTCAAATATGAATCATAATAAAACCATTTCAAACAAAACAAAGTTACCCTTGTATAATAAGTTACATTATATCATGACAATCTAAAGCTACATTTTAATTAACAATATTAAAAACTTAGGCCAATGGTGACTTCCAATAACTAAGGAAAAAATAATAATTTAAATCAATAATAAAATACATTATATATATTTTAAATAGGTCATTATTTCTAATAAAAATTATCGAAAATAATTCATTTTATTTTATTTTTTGTTAAAGTTATTTTGATACAATACTTATATAATTGTTAAGCATTATAATGTATAAACAATCACAAAAAAATATAGTATTTTGTGAAGCATTTTCAATTAGATTTTTTGACTTGTCGATTTTTTCTTTCTCACCTTCATGGATTTGATAAACATGGTACTTCTTTAGAAAATCACTCGTATTTACTATATTTCTTTGTAAATTCTATTGTTTTGTATATTGGATTAATGAAAAGCTTGTGTGACTATAAAAACATCTTAGGTGTTTTTGCACAATATAACTTAACTTCTTGCATTTATGGAAAATATTTAAATATTTTTTTATTTCTAATAATAAAAATAGTTAAATAAGGCATATTATTATTTAGTATGATTTTTTTTTAAAATACTTCTTACTAACTAGTACAATATTAACATTAAATTATTATTATTATTATTATCATATGGGATTAAAAAGGTCTACCTACTACATTATGACCAAGCACCTACAATATTTTAAAAAATATATTATAGAATTGAACTACTGATTATGCATATATTGAATGATAATATTTGGACATGGGTTCCCACATTGAGATCCCATGATTTTAAATCACTTGAAATCATGTTCAATTTAACTACTAATTACTATATATTTGAAAAAATATAACATTATTTCAATAGTGAAAAAGGCTTGCTAGCCTAAAATTCAACTTCTCCAAAAGCAAACAAAAATTTCTAAATATGTCCCCCTAATGGAAAACGATCATAGCTAGTATCCTTGGTTGTACCATTGCTAAAATTCCTCCTACCTACATAGGTTTTCCACTTTTTGTTGGTTCTGCCAAAAATATCTTTGGTTTCCACTTATTGAGAGAATTCACAAAAAAATGGTAGGATGGAAAGGAGGGCTCCTTAGTCAAGTGGGAAAATCTACCTTAGTCAAATCCACTCTCCAGAGCATCCTTGTTTTCGTTTTATCCATATTTCACATTCCAATTGAAGTTTATGAAAGCACGAGGATACGGAAACAAAAAGGAATATGCCACAAGAAAGAACAAGAAAGAACATATACGAATTGACACAAGATAAAAGCAATATGAAATATGGTAATCTCTTTATTGATACGCTTTTTAAATTGTGTTACAATACGTCTCCTTCCTTTTTAGGGGATAGGAGCGTCAAATATGTTTCTCGTCACAACATCCATGGATAACAATCCTTCTTCCGCGTGCCCACATGTAAGATGGGCGGACCAAAACGTCGCCACCGCTTGTGTATGTGATTCTTTGCTCCTTCCTGCTCCTCTGATGTCGGAAACCTGCGTTCAAAGAAACAGAAAATATTAGTAGCACCTACAGATGAAATAAAGCATGTATTTCCCAAGGCCTACTGTCAGTGTATGCATGAAAATAATAAAACGACTATCAAATGACCTCTGATTGACCTAAAATTTTGACAGAAGCATAAATATATTATCAGAAGACCACTGCAAAAAGAACAGTCTAGAAATTCCTCACAGATTTGTATTCGCTCCAGGGTGGGACGAATAGGCCTACAAGAATTTGTCAGAAAGCACCCTCTTCAATGTCCTGCTTAGGAAGCTCCAAATGACCTGCAAAGTTGGGGTTAGCTAATTGGGGGTGTTTTGGGAAGACCCAGATGGTCAGATTTCTCCAATTTTGCCTCTAGGATCCAGATTTTTCTGGTGCCATCTGCAAGTTAGTGAAGGCGGGAAATAACAAAAACCTGGTCAAAATTGCTCAGAATGAAATGAAATTTGAACTGTAACCTATTTAACATATCTAGAATCAAATGCAAAAGAAAAACTAGAGAAATCTATCACAGATTTCTAATCATCCCGAGGTGGGGCGAATAGGACTGTGATAGTTTGGGGAGCGCCCGGGGGCAGGACGCCCACCGTTTGGGACACTGTTTCGGCACCAATCCACTTGGGATGGGTCCAAAACTGATTATGGGGTGTTGTCGACAAATTTTGTGGATAGTTGTGGCCAAAAATTGGGTTTTGGGTCCGGATTCGCGCTTCCAATAGTCACCCAATAACCTCCCTTTCGAATGAGAGATTAAGGATGTAAAAGCACAAATCGCAAGTAGGTATGTAAATTGGCAGCACTTCGTTGCTCAAATGCTCCTTCTCTGTATATCTTTTGGGTGAGAAAACTCACCAATTTATAGACCTTAGGGTCTCCTTGTTTGAATTGCGCATGCGAGGGCGCCACTTGAGTTGTTTTCCTATTTTCAGAGAAAAGCTAACTCCCTGATTAAAAATCTCCTTGCATGAGGTTTCTAAAATAAAGACACTCATCACTGAAGTCTCTCTTCTTGAATAAAAGCTATTCCTCGCAATTGCATGGCCTGAAGCCTCAGTTAACTGGCGGAGTTACCGAGGTTTGACTTTTTTCCAGTCAAACTTGCTATTCGCCTCACCCTGGGGCGAATGCTGCTATTCGTCCCTGGGTGGGACGAATGCCAGTTTGTATTCGTCCCTGGGTGGGACGAGCAGAGAGCAAGGTGCCAAAAAGGTGCCAAATTGACCTCTGACCTCTAAAACTACTTTTGGAAGTGGTTAGGACCACTGTTTAACCTCTAGGGGCTGCCCTAGGGGTTGTGTGTGTCAATGCGATCAGCGCTTGTTGTCACATAATCGGATTGGTGCTGTTTTGGTGTCTACAGATGCCCCTTTTTGGGAAGCGCTGTGCAAGGCACAGCGTCGAGCAAAAATAGATAACCAAAGCACTAATGATTAGGGTTTCTCAGTAACCTAACCAACTCTTGATGCCCCAAGTATGGAAAGGGCATGCATTCTTGAATCCTTGCTTCTGACGAGCTAAGGAACTTAATTCAAGTGTTAACCTTGTTCGGTGAGGTGTTACTTGAGCTTGGACATTGATCAGTCATGAATAGGCAAAGGGCGCAACCTTTTGTCTGTGGGAACCTTGAGTTCATGATTCATGAATGCCAAGTGTTTGATCAGCTTGTGATAATTGCTTGTTTGCTGCCCCAAGCAGGGGCACGATTGTCTTTGTCAATGATCCTTTGAATGCGTGTCATTTCCATGATTGGGTATATTGTTGTTGATTGGCGACTAAGTGTGACTACCCCCTCAAGCGACGAATCGATGAGGGAATGACCGACATGAGAAAAGTGATGAGTCGCTTGACCCAAGATGACTTAGGTAAGGGTGCCTTCAGTTGTTTACCATTGAATGCGAAAGCAGTTTTCGAACATTCTGACCTATTTTTGGTGGGTTTTAACCCTTTTTGTGACGCATTTTGGAGCTGAAATTGACAAAAATCCATCCTCCCGTGGAGCGGTCCGGCTATGGTAGCCTTCTTAGGGAGTAGGATAGTGACAATTTGTAACCCCAATGTCTATTTTGGATGCCAAGAATGTCAGGCACAAAAGCGCCTTCGTTCGGCAATGTTATTGCTATTTTTGGATGGGTTTTGACCCGTTTTGGTGACGCCGTTTGGGGATGAAATTCTCAAAAATCCGTCTTCCCGTGGAGCGGTCCGGCTATGGTAGCCTTCTTAGGGAATAGGATAGTGAGGATTTGTGACCCCGACATCTATTTTGCATGCCCGAAATGTCAAGTGCAAAAGCACTCTTATCGGACACTTTTAGGGCTTGTTTTGGTGCATTTTGTGCATTTTTTTGCTATTTTTGAAATTTTTGCTCTGTATTCGTCCCTGGGTGGGACGAATTCCTATTTAGTATTCATCCTAGGGTGGGACGAGTGCTAACCAGAGTGCTCATCCTAGGGGGGAATGAGTACAGGCTCAAAAATCCTTTTTAAAGGCCAAAACTGAGTTTTGGGCTCATTTGCATTTGTTTTTCTTGGCGATTTGGAGCTCTGAGGAGGAGGAGGTCAATTCTGTGAAGCGAAGCACTACCAAATTTTTCTTGCGACCATGAGTGCACATACCGGATCGAGCGGCGGAGCCGAAGCGATACCCGTGAGTGCCCTTCCTCTTTATTACTTTGTGTTGCAATTGGAAAATCGCATTTTGCTTATTTCTTATGTTTTTTTGTTTTTTGTTTTGTTGTTGTTTATGGTTAAAAATGAAAACCCTAGTCTATGAACACTTAACTGAAAACTTAATTTAACCCTAGTTAAACACAGATCAAAATTTTAGTTGAAAACTGAACTTAGAAACTTAGTTTAGAACATAACTTAAAAACTTCGTTGAACCTGAATGGAACCAAGATCAAAACTGTAGGTTAAAAACGTAGGGTAAAACTAAGCGGAAAGCGTAGCGTGAACCCTAGTTGACTGTTGTTTTTTTTTTAATTAATCAGTTAGAGTTAAAAACCCTAGGTCTGACAAATTATTTTTTTTGTTTTGTTTTTAATTTATCAGTTAGAGTTAGAAACCCTAGACGACAAATTATTTTTTTTATTGTTTTTGTTGTTTGAATTTATCAGTTAGAGTTAAAAACCCTAGGTCTAAAAAATTATTTTTTGAATTTTGTAATTGTTTTTGTTGTTAATTAATCAGTTAGAGTTAAAAACCCTAGATCTGAAAAATTAATTTTTTGAATTTTTGTTATGGTTTTGGCTGTACATTTTGATGCATTGTTGTATATTCATGTTAGTGTTGTACAATTTTTCATTGTTTTTAATGTTTTTATGTTGTTTTCTTTTGCAGGTTGTGAAGAGCCGATACCGGGTGCCTACTATGTTTATTGAAGCACGTGCGACTGACCTTGGCTGACTAGGACTGGCTTGACGCCCTTGGGCTCAAGCAGGTGACTCGACTGGAGCCGATGGTCGAGGATCGGGCCTATCTGATGGCCCTGATCAATCTATGGGATCCCCGGACCAATACCTTCCATCTCCCAATAGGGGAGATAATGGTGACCTTGGAGGATGTCTATCGGATTCTTCGGATTCCAATAGATGGACTGTCGATCCGGATGATGCCACGGGATCGGAGGACAACAATATAGATACATTATTTCGGGCATGGAGAGGAGTTGGGTGTGGAGAGCCCCGTGGAGATGGTGGAGAGTGATTGCCAGATTGGTGGCATACTGGTGCGATGGTGGCTAGAGAGGGGTGTGTTGGGAATGAGGCACGCATTACTCATGGGCCTCATTTCCAACATGCTGCTCCCCGACTCTTCGGCGTGAGGTTCCCGTGGAACCTGCTAGAGGTGGTGTTCAGGTTGGTGGAGTGTCCGATAGATGCTCCAATGATTATGATATGGGGATAGACTCTACTGGCATAGCTCTATGATGAGTTGTACGAGGTCCGCTATCGAAAGCGGAAGGGGATCAGTTGCAGCTACTTGTTGTAGTGTTGGGCTTGGCAGCACATAGCAGTGGAGAGGCCGATGGGGCTACCTTGGATGATGCGGGCGGAGATGGCAGACCGAGAGATTGGATATGGGGTACTATGGTGGAGGTCGAAGGAGCAGGGACAGATTCGATGATGGGCAGGTGTCGTAGGGCACTATGTCGATGCCTTTGCTCGGCTTACTCCTGGGGAGGTGTTCTGGCGCCCCTATCGGGACTGTCCAACCTGCCTGAGGCTGGAGAGTGGCTCTGATGGGTATGGAGGGGGTGGTGGCTGATTGGGAGGCATGGGATAGAGCAGGAGTTCTTCCCATATGGCCGGGTGACCCGATAGTTTGGGGTGCACCAGGGGATGCCTGGTGAGCCCGTGGTCTATCGACGTGGGGGATGAGAGGACTCTGGACCGGCCAGTCGTTGCACCACTTGGCGAGGATTCAGATATGGCTATTGACATCCCAGATGTGGATGACGTCGGGGTTACTACTGAGTATGAGCAGTGGTGGACTCTACGATGATGGCGAGGCGAGGGGCCTCTAGGGGTGCAAAGGGGATGAGGGTGTAGAGGCACGGAGAGGGTTGGGGAGTTCCAGGATGATGCAGACATGGTGGAGGTTGAGGATGTTGGAGGGGAGTTTGGGGTACCGGATCAGCCGGAGATGCAGGACGTCCCGGAGCAGTGGGAGCCAGAGTAGGCTGCTATCCCGGATTCGCCTATGCCTCAGGCAGGTTCGGAGGATGTGGAGGCAAGACATGGTGCTGAGATAGCATGATTGGAGGACCTACTATGGAGATGAGATGGGGAGCTAGGAGAGGCTTTGTAGGAGAGAGATCTCTTACGGACTCAGCTGGTAGAGCGGGAGAATGCATGGGCTACATCCCATCGGTAGGAGGGGGATACCGATGCTGCATGGGAGAGGGATCTCCTACGGGCGCAGCTAGCACAACGCGATGATGTAGTAGCTTACTACCATCGATGGGAGGTAGAGTGGGGTCGACGGGAGGCAGAATGGGGTCGAGAGTCAGAGTGGCATCGACATCGACTGGATATGGAGGGAGAGATTATCCGCCTTGGTGGGTGGATACCTGAGCCCCCTGGAGGTGGCTCTTCACGTCGGATGAGAGACAACGATACTGAGCAGTCAGCATCGTCCCATCGTAGGCGGCTAGATGAGGGAGGCGCTAGTGGGCGTGATGCAGGGGCGAGCAGCAGTCACCCTGAGAGGTCCCATAGGACCCACACCATGGGGGTAGTTCCCGTCGCACCGATCCTACGTGATCATGGTGGCCGATGCCCTAGGCTTGGGGGTTTTTGAGTTTTTGGATTTTTGTTGCGGGGTCGAGAGACCGGTTCATTGTAGCCTGTGGGCATTTTTGTTATGATATATACAGATGACTCTTTTTGGTGTTTATGCACTTTTCATGGTTTGTTTTTATGTACATGTTTTTACATTGATGTATGCAAATGCGATTATGAATGCGATGTTTCTAATTTGTATGATGTATGCATATGGAATGAATGAAATGAGTTGTTGATAACTTGTCGATGCACCATAGACTGTGCAAGATTTGACTGACTTGTTGTACTAATGGGATGACTTTGTGGAATGACTTTGCATGTGAAAACTTTGTTTTTGTATTTTGCATATTTTTTGATGGTGATGTACGGAATGAAATGTACTAGTTGTTTTAAAATGTAGTTAAGCTTTTCTGGAGATTCAGATATTTTAACTAACTAGCCAAGACTGTACATTTATCTCGCAAGACTTTTGAACAAGGTATAAATCCGACTTGAATTTAACCAAGTTATTTCACATCCCTGTGTGTGCAATTGAGTTCGTTTATGTGGTATTTGTCAGGATACCGCCAGTTCCAGATAGGCTATCAACCAAACCTGTATTGAGGATCACCTAATTAGCTCCACTAACTCCGTTGTTGTATTTAGCAAGATTAATCCATGGGACAATCTAAGGTACCATAAGCTAGCTCATCCACATGCAAACATTGGTCTATGCACATGCAAAGCTAATGTGATAGACATATCGTCATGCGGTTAGGATACCACCATTGCTAGGTAGGTTGTCCACCAAACCCGTAATGAGGATCACCTAGATGGTTTTTCAAATGCTGAGAATTCCAGAGATTCAAGTTCAGGTTGTGTGTTTGCTCAATGGTTTGGGATACTTGCTCGTCTATATAGTGATGAAAATCACTGTTTATTTTTCTCTTTGTTTTTCTTTTTGAGCAAGGATTTTGAATAGTGGTGATAACCACTGTTATTTGATTTTGTATTTTGAGCTTTGTAAGGTTGAGCTTGTGAATGGCCTTGATCCTGTTGGCCTTGGGGATGACTACCCATCCTGTTCAGGGACGTGTAGTACGAATCCTTACGACTTTGGGAACCAAGGGGATGATGGAGATTATGAAGTAAGGGCATTGATATTTTAGGCCTTGGGGATGACTACCCATCCTGGTCAGGGACGTGTAGTATGAATCCTTACAACTTTGAGACCAAAGGTGAGTGGAGATGGTTGTGATGATGGTTTGTTGGAATTTTGTTTTGAATGGCGTTGATCCTTTTAGGTCTTGGGGATGACTACCCATCCTTGGCAGGGACGTGTAGTACGAATCCTTACAACTTTGGGGACCAACTATGATTGGGATTTGTGGGAGTGGTGAAAACCACTATTTATTATGGGGAATGGATAGGGAAGAGCTCATCCTTTTGTCAATTCTCAGCATTCTGGAACCATTCGCACAGGGGGATGAATAGGCTAATCTTTCACCTATGGTACCCTAGACTACTTTGTAGGTTTCTCTTGCATTCACACAACTTAGGAATTATTTTATGTGTTTTAATTTGTGTTGGGATGCTACGTAACAAGGCGTGATCCAAGTAAAACTTTCCCATGTAAAATCTGTTTAACTTTGTACAGTTTTGGCTAGAAATTTAAAGACAGTTGAATGACGAAAACCCTATATACATTAGGAGACAACTGACTATGCTAAAAATGGTGATGGTGTTATTCTAGATGTATGCGTTTATAAAATGGATTTGATGTGGAAAATGATGGAATTTGCCAAGTAATGACAGTCTATGGTGCTTTTGACTTGTATGACCTAGAAATATGCAATGTATGGATGCGATGCCTAATGCAACCTATATTTTTGTATTTTGATTTTTACCAGTATGCATGGAATTGAAATGCAATTTTTTTTTATGAGTATGCATGGAATTGAAATGCAATTTTTTTTGTTATTTTTGATGATTTTATTGTTTTTGTTTGTTTTTGAATATTTATGTTGACCAAGTAGTTATGGTAATGCTTGGAGCTTTTGGTTTGACCAAAGGGTTTATAGATACCTTTGGGGCATTTTGGGTTGACCAAGCGATTGTGGGAATCCTTGGAGCTTTTGGGTTGACCAAAGGGTTTATAGATACCTTTGGGGCATTTTGGGTTGACCAAGCGATTGTGAGAATCCTTGGAGCATTTGGTTGGACTATGGCTCTCTAGATGTGGAATGGCCTCAAATGACTGATGTTCAAGGGTTCTGTTTCCTTGATTCCTTCAAGAGAGGCAAGCCGGTATGTTCCAGGTCCTATTCTACTATCAATGACATAAGGACCTAACCAGTTTGCCATGAACTTGTCCCTTAGATGGGATGACAAATTAGAATTCTGTTGGTTCTCTTTTAAGACCAAGTCACCAACCTAAAATTCCCTTAGGTGGACCTTCATGTTGTATGCTTTCTTAAGTCGCTCTTGATAGATACGCAAATGCTCGAGAGCATTAACGCATCGTTCATCGAGCAACGTTAGTTGGTCTAACCGGGCCTACCACGCAGTGTCATCATCGATGAACTCTTGCATTGAAATGCGTAGGGAAGGGATTTCCAACTCAAGAGGCATGACTGCCTCGGAGCCATACACCAACGAAAATGGAGTTGCCCTAGTGGGCGTCCGAATGCTAGTGCGATAAGCCCATAGGGCAAGCGGGATCTGAATGTGCCAATCCTTATGATTGTCTATGACTATCTTTTTGAGGATGGCGACTAGCATTTTGTTTGACGCCTCTGCTTGCCCATTTGCCTATGGATAATAGGGTGTTGAAAAACTATGCTAAATTTTGTACTTTGTGGTCAAAGCATGCACATATTTGTTCTTGAATGACGTCCCATTATCTGACAGGATCTTGGATGGAATACCAAAATGACATATGATGTTATGCAAAATAAACTCCGCAATGCGGGATCCAGTCATAGAGGTTAGCGAAATTGCTTCCACCCACTTGGTGAAGTACTCTGTGGCCGTTATGATGAACGTGTGATGACCAGACGACATAGGGGAGATCTTTTCGATTAGGTCGAAGCCCCACTACAAAAAGGCCAAGCCGATTGGATCGGCTGCAAGGCCTGAGAAGGTACGTGTGTCAAATTAGCATGGTGTTGACACTTCATGCACTTCTTCACATATGCACAACAATCTCGCTCTAAAGATGGCCAATAATAGCCCATGCGAAGAATGCACTTTGCGATGGCCATACCGCTGAAGTGGCCACCACATGTACCATCGTGTGCTTGGGTGATCGCCCAAGCGGACTCTTGCTGGTCCAAGCAATGGAGGAGGATTCCTTCATAGCTTCGACGATACAAAATGTCTCCTAACAAGACATGCTTTGCCACTTTCTATTTGAATGATCTTTTTGTGGCTTGTGTCAATCCAAGTGGGAGGTTACCTAGCTTGAGGTAATCCCTAATGGGTGTGTACCAATCCTGTTGATCAAAAACCTCGATAGTATGAACGACCAATCCCTCTTGAAGTCCATCCCTAGCAAAAGTTGAGCGGGAAAGAACTTGTAAAAATAGCGTTGTGTTGCTATTAAGAGGGGTCGGGGAGAACAAAGACCCCCAGTTGGCTCGAGTCAGACAATCATGGATTTGAGAGAACTTATCCAGAGATGGTTCAATCTGGATCAGGTGGATTCCTGGCGTTAGGTCAGAGCTTGCACGCTCCATCATGGATTGCGATAATGTTTTAACCTGAATGGTTGTCATTTCACCAGAAGGGTCTTGCGGGATTAATGACCCCAAGGAGGCCATAGTATCCACAAAATGATTCGATGATCGAGGGAGTGCCTCGATGTCATACCATTCAAGTTGTGCCAGGAATTTGTCCACAAGGGCTTTGTAGGCCTGCAGAACTGGACATCTACATTGGAATATCCCCTTGACTTGATTGACAATCAACAATGAATCACCAAAGATGTTTAAACGTTTAATGTTCATGGTGATTGTTGTCTGAAGACCTATGAGCAAGGCTTCGTATTCTGCATTGTTGTTGGTGCACGGGAAGTCTAATTTAAATGACAGAGGCATTGGAGCCCCTTGTGGAGTGAAGAATACAATTCCCGTGCCACCTCCTTGCTCACATTTAGAACCATCGAAGAATAGGGTCATGTCAGCCTGTGACTCAGGCTCATCAGAATCTGGCGATTCTGAAACATGAAAAACCCCATCATCCGGTAATTCTACGGTCAGAGGCTGATCGTCTTCAAGAGGAGCCTCTGCCAGTTGATCGGCGATGACTTGACCTTTTATGGATTTCTGTCCAATGAATTCTATGTCAAACTCCATCAACAACATGATCCATTTCGCCGTGCGGCTACTATGATAAGTATGACTCATCATGTATCGCAATGGATTCTCCTTAGACACAACATACGTCGTATTGCTGAGCATGTAGTGGCATAGCTTTTTGGTAGCAAACACCACGGCCAAGCAGAGCTTCTCAACGTATGCATAGTTAAGTTCATAACTGACCAGGGTGCGGCTAAGATAGTATGTAGCCTGTTCTTTGTGTAGTTCATTTTTCTGGGACAACATGGCGCCCAGTGCCACCTCAGTAGCTGAGATGTATAAATAGAATGACACTCCTGGTCTAGGTGGTGCCAATACTGGTGACGAAGCCAAGTATTGTTTAATGTCATCAAAGGCTGACTGGCACTCGTCATCCCAATGAAATGTGACCCCCTTATGCAATAATTTATTCATGGGTCGGCACTTGTCAGATAACTGCGCTATGAAGCGCTTGATCGACGCGACCTTTCCCTGCAGACTCCTGAGCTGCTTGATGGTAGTTGGGGGAAGCATTTCAAGGATTGCCTTGACTTTGTGTGGGTCTACCTCGATTCCTCATTTAGAGACTATGTAACCCAAGAGCTTTCCAGATGTGATGCCAAAGACGCACTTCTTGGGGTTTAGTCTGACCTTATGCTCCATGAGGCGATCGAGGATCTTGCTTAAATCATCGAGATGATCTGGGCGCAAAAGAGATTTGGCCAACAAATCATCCATGTAATCCTCCAAAGTTTTGTGCATGTAATCATGGAAGATGTACGTCATGGCACGTTGGTAGGTGGCGCCAGCATTTTTAAGGCCAAAAGGCATGACCTTATAACAAAATGTCCCCCAAGGCATTGTGAATGCCATTTTTAGTTGGTCCTCGGGATTGATACGAATTTGATTGTATCCTGAGAAACCATCCATGAGGGAAAGCATTTCGTGGCCCGCTGTAGCGTCTACCAATGCGTCGATGCTCGACAAGGGAAAATCATCCTTAGGACTCGCTTTGTTTAGATCTCAAAAATCGGTGCATATGCGAATCCTCCCGTCGGGCTTCTTGACGGGAACCATGTTAGACAACCATGGCGGATAATCCACGCAGATGACAAACTGTGCATCCAACAACTTTTGTAACTCGTCTTTGACCATTAAGGCCACTGTTGGGTGCATCTTACGTAGTTTTTGCTTTACTGGCTTGACTGTCGGATCAAGCGTTAGATTATGCGTGACTAGCTATGGGTCTAGTCCCGGCATGTCTTTGTATGACCATGCAAAAACCTCCTTCTTCTCTTTGAGAAGGGCAATGTAGTCGGCTTGCTCTTCGGGGGATAAACTTACCCCCAACTTGATGATTTGCAAATTCACTGGATCTGAGCCGATGTCTACGTCAGTCATCTCCTCGACCGACATGTGGGACCCGTCCTCCAACTGGTGTGGAGTTGGGATCAAATGGATATCGTTTGCTGAATTTAGATCATCGTTTGGAACGTCAGGTTCCTCTTCAGCATGGAAGACATCCTGAGTCTATCCTGGGGTGAAATGGAACATTCCTCCGCAAGGCCAGTACTCTGATGGGGATGGTGGTGTGTCAGTATGATCCCAGTCGATAGCATCTAGATCTAGATACAATGACCATGTCGGGTCGGCTGGATCATGGATGGGGGCGGTTAGGTCAATGGAGATCATGTTGATGAAATGATTATGGTCTCCATTACCATGGGTGTTATAACTCGGACATCCTAGACAATCTGTGTGCTCCGGATCTGGCTCTATGGGCACTGGCACAAATGGATCAGCCCTATGCATGGAGACGAAGACAGGGTCCACCCTAGGCACTGATGGTTTGATAGGGTCTCCAAGCGGAAGATGCTCTCTGTGTACCTAGAGTGGCGGGTGCAGTAATTGCTATAACTACATCGGGTTGAGATGCCACCTATGTCTTGGACCTATGTGTAAGTGTTCAAACATGTCATCTATGTCCAAAGGGTATCGTTGTTGCATCTGTCGCATGTGGTTGAGATAGGCCATCTCAGTTTCATCTTTCGAATCACTGTCGAAGATCCAAAAGCCTTCGTTAGCTCCAACAGCTGCTTGCGACATATGAGGCTCATCTTGTTCGAGCAAATTGATGTGGTCCCATCGAGGTTGTTCCGCTCTCTGCAGGGGGACCTGATTCTCTTGAAGTGGCATGTGCTCAAATGGAGCATCCAATGGGAACATTGTCAGGAAGCTTTCCTGATCATCATTCATGGGATATACTTGCGAATGATTGCTATCAGACTCGAAAGGATCCCAAGGGGCTACCTCGTACTCCGACTCATCCTCTGAAGACCCTTCTTGGTCTTGTCCATATCCCTCTTGTGGGTGAGTCCTTGAATTTTCTCCTTGTTCGGCCGAAGGGAAAGGGTTGTTATGGTCAACAAGGTTGGTTGTTAGCAATGGGAGATAATCTCCCAATGTATAGTTTGTGTTAGGATTGGCATATGGACCTGATGCCAACCCATCCTTGTTGCCTATCCCTAGGCCTTGCATGTTTTCCACCAAGATGTCTAGGGGCAAGGGGTGGTTGAACCCTACTCCTGACTTGTCATACGACATTTGATATCTCGGTTGGCAAAGAACACGCACTCCTTGCTCATACCTACCCAACCCATATCCATGCCAATTGCATTGGCCTAGATATCTTAAAGCAAAATCAGGGTTGGATAGATAGTTGACATCCTCAACAAAGGGCTCTTCATCTTCATCTTCTTGCATACAAATCTCAACGCCATTATCCAGGCCCCCATAAACAAAGTTTGTTTGATTGGGTGGGTAGCCTAAAGGAACCACTGAGCCGATGGGGAGTCGAGGCCTCCCCATGTCTTGCATGGACTCAAGTGTGGGCATTGCTATAATGTTCCTCACTAGATACTCCCCCAGGCCCATGCTGGCCATTTCAATGGTGACCGTTGGCGGTTGAGGGGAAGCGAATGGGAGTCCTTCCTGAGTCCACTCCATGTGGGGTGAACTAGGCATCTCGACTTCCATTCTGCTAGGCATCTCTTCTGTCGAGATGGTTGAGACTAGAGGTGGTTCTTCTTCTAAGGGTTTCTTTCCCTTGTCCTTGGATGTGGCCACCGTAGGTGGCATCATTGTGGAAGGACTAGGAGAAAGAAGATGGACCCGACTGAGGACTCGATGGATTAATCACTGGAGATGCCTACGGAATCGGACCCTGTTGAGATGGATTCAACTGAAAATCCAAATGTGTTGATGGAAGGGTCGATTGCGGCATGAATTGCACTGTATTGCAGTATTTGAAAGGCTCCAAGTCCACTGGGACTACATGCACCTATCCTTCAAATGTATACTTTAGGCACTGATGAGCTATTGAAGGGACACACTTCATGTCCCGAATCCAAGGCCGGCCCAACAGGATATTATAAGCCATCTCGCCTTCCAAGATATGGCACAATGTATGAATAGTCTTTTGTCCCACTTGGATAGGTAGGACAATTGTGCCAACTATCGAGCAGATTGCATCATTGAATGCTCACAGTGTGTAAGTGGAAGCCACGATATGAGATGCTGGCAACTTCAAATGCTTCAGAGCTGCTGTAGTGATGATATTACTGGACGAGCCAGTGTCCACCAACACTCTCTTATACGGAATCCCGTTGACCCGCATGATAACGTGCAGGGGTGGATCCGCCACATCACCAGTTACTATTTTCAATTCATCTTCTCTAAAGGTGATGACTGGTTCTGTACATTGTTTTACATGCCCCACAAAATTGTTGAAAGAGTTCGCTTCATGGGGCTGTAGCTCGATTGCTTTTAAAATCTCCATGAGAGCCTCCCGATGGGGCACTGATTGTTGAATTAGCTCGTATATGGAGAGCCTAGCCGATGTGGTCCTTAGACTTTGGGTAAGTCTAGTTCGAATCGTGGCCACTGGTCTAGGCGGGGGAAGTTGCGTAGGGTGTTGTTGAGCTTGTGACATTGATGGAACCTCTCTTGTGGCTACCGTGGGAGCAGCTCCTGGGTACTTCTTGTTCCTAGTCACTATGCTTATCATCCCCACATATCCTTGCATAGGGCAATTCTGTTGCACCTCATTGACTTGAAGGGGTTTTTTCGGTGCCTCATGGGTAGGCAAGGGGTCTCTGAATACTCCCATATGTTGGTTGTTTGGCGCTACAGGGTTGTCCACCGCCAATGTCTTGTTGTCAATGAGATCTTGTACCAAACCTTTGAACTTCCAGCATGCATTAAGATCATGTCCTTTATGCCTGTGGAACCTATAGTACAAGTCTTCTCTATACCCTTTAGGCTTCGGTGCATTGGGATCTATAGTTTGAATCTCTGGAAGGTTGATCAAATTCGTCACTGACAAGCGGTCAAACAAAGAGTCCCTGGACTCTGTGTAAGGAGTAAATTGTCACCTAGGGTGACGCTGCTGATTTTGCTCCTGCCTTTGGTTTTCTCTCTCATAGTTGTTGGGAGGCACCTCCTGATAGTTAGCCTTTTGAGGCTGTGTTGCTTGTGCAGGCTTAGGGACATTGATGGCAACTTGATTAACCACAATAGGTTTTGGTTGCGTGGTCCCTGGTTTAGTGTTCTTTGTCCATTCTTTCTTCTTAGGTTTGGCAATCTCACCATCCTGTATCTTAATCTCCTCAATGACTCTGGCTTGCGCCAGAGCTTCCTCTAAACTGGCATATTGCTACAGCTGCAATAGCACGGAGATTGATCTCAAACAACTTTTCGAGAACATTTGGGTCAGATCTGACATGGGAGGGAGGTAAGGCAGCTTTGAAAGCAACGTCCTCCACCGGTTCCCGTATGCCACCATGGTCTCTTCCTCATACTGCTTGAGGCTAGCTAGGTCACTCAATGATGCCTTTTTCTTAGTGTTGAAGGTGAAGCGTTCGAGGAACGCGTCCACTAGCTGATCCAAGTTACTGATGCTATGTTTCGGTAATTGGGTGAACCAATCCGAGGTAGGGCCTACGAATGTGGTTATAAATGTTCTTAACAACAAAGCATCGTTGTCCTGAATACCAAAGCACTGGCTCAGGAATCTAGTCACATGCTCTTGGGCATCCTCCTCCCCTCTAAAGAGTGCCAACTGGGGCAGCTTAAAGTGTTTCGGGTATGGAGGTGCCGACACTGACGGATGCACAGGATGACTACGGAGTTGGCGTAAAGTGGGATTTTGGGGCCCATAAGTCTTGATCTCCATAGACTCTAAGCGCTCTAGCAACGCTTTATATGCATCAGAGGATTTAATTTCTTCCTCCTTAGTTTGCTCCCATTGTGGGTTGCGGGGAGCTTGAGGCCTATTGAGAGGTAGCTGGGTAGCACCCCCTCCGCCTTGATAGAGCATTTCAGCCCTCTCTTCTTCTTGTTCATATTCCTCATAAGCTTCCCGAGGAGTGGCTGGCCGAGACCTATGCACATGGGTAGGTGCCCGCGGAGGGTGCCCATCATTGTTTCGGGGAGTGGCCTCCCGCTCAGGTCTAGGAGGTCTCGAAGGCAATACTTGATAAGGTCACGTGGACCTCTCTCGTACCAAAGGGTTATGCCTCTCATACACTTCTACTTTGTGCGCGCGAGGGTTTGGAACCTTCGCAGGCACATTGTTATGCAGCAATTCGGTTGTCTGACGCTGAATGCGCTCTTTGTTAAGCCGACAAAGATGCTCTAACTATTCTTGATCTTGCCTAAGCTGCATGATTTGCGCTTGGTGGGTGGCATGTTTGGCAAATGCCAAGTCACTTTGTTCCATCGTCTCTTGTTTAGGAAGCCTAGATGCCTCTCCTATATGTCTACCTCGGTCATGGTGATCCGAGACCTCTATGGGCTGCTTTCCTCTATCGAGGTTAGCTGCATTAACTTGAGGCTGTAGCCTCAATGGGTGATCTTGATAGATGGCAGGCATGGAGGTACATCGCTCCCATGCTGTGTACTGCTCTTGAGGAACGTGGTAATCTTCCTCGTCCTCTCTTTCATATGCATAAAAGGTGCGGGCAGAATTGTCTTGCCCTACCTTGGAAAGCTTGATACTCTGGACACTGTCTAGTGTTTCTAACAGTAATGCGAGGTAGAGGAGGGATGACGAAATCCTGTGGCCCCTCCATCTGGACCCTCTGTTGCTCTAGCACTTCATCACTAGGCCACCCATAACGGGCTTCTAAGGGAGGTCTCCTATCTACATTAAGTGCTACGTGTAGGTTCTCCTCTTGGAAGGGCCTATGCTGAGTGGGGGTGCCCCTCAAAGAGGTGCCTCTATAGTCTTGTTCTGTTATGGCATGATGTGGACTCTCTTGTGTGTCAAGCCGCCAAGGCGGGATGACCAGGTCCTCAAGACTATATCGGAGGTGACTTGTCCCCCTTGGTGCACTTTCTGGAGTGCTTGCCCGTGATTGGGCTCGGCTACGAGTGAACACCATGGTGATGTGCTCCTAAAGACGAGTAGATTTTTATCTCTTTTAGGATTTTTTATGCTACACTTAAACAGAAAGGAAACACACAATCAATGCAGTGGTTATCTCGTTTAAAGATTTAAAAGTGTGCCCTAAAATCTGGTTTTAGTGTGTTTTGATGTTGTTTTGAAAGCTTTTTTGAAAGAACGTTTAAATGCAAAAATGAGGGCTCTTATGACTCCCAAAAAATGGTCGCCCCTTCGATATACCATTGCCAGACCGATATACCAACCTCTCTATATACCCGCCCTTACGTGAGGGAAACTATTGGTACGTGAGAGCAGATGGTACGTGGAACATAGGCGGTATCGAAGGGGGATCACTCTGTTTATGACACCTACCATAGAAGACTTATCCTCATGCACTGGGAATCACCCCCGCTACACTTGGTCAGCTTTCGTCAGGATTTACGTCTAGCAACAAGTCGCGATCGGGGTAATGTATGCAATATCTCAAGCCAAAGTGATGATGGAATCCACCTTTGGTCTTGCTCAAGGGTTGGGGTTTTACGACCAACTCCTTGTTGTTTCAGTTACCACGTGGTGTGTGGGGTTCCTTTTAAGTTGCATAAATGAAGCACGCAAGCATTCAAACTCTCCTATGCAAGCAAATAACCAGAGAACATAAAGCAAAGAATTGACAAAAGGTGTTTAAGACCTCTACCTCTTCTCTGCCCAAGTCGGATGTCTCTGAATTTCTGCTCTGAAATAGTCCAGTGTTGGAAAACTTGGTACCTGTAATCAAAATAACAAGCAACTTTAATCAGAAATTTAATCTTAAAAATCAAGGGACAGAGGTCCCACCGTGATCGCCACTGAAAGCACGAGGATACGGAAACAAAAAGGAATATGCCACAAGAAAGAACAAGAAAGAACATATACGAATTGACACAAGATAAAAGCAATATGAAATATGGTAATCTCTTTATTGATACGCTTTT
This sequence comes from Wollemia nobilis, assembly GCA_028583015.1. Taxonomy (NCBI): domain Eukaryota; kingdom Viridiplantae; phylum Streptophyta; class Pinopsida; order Araucariales; family Araucariaceae; genus Wollemia; species Wollemia nobilis. Next base: position 1,049,577 of record JAQPPZ010001273.1, on the reverse strand, counting down.
TAAATTGTGTTACAATACGTCTCCTTCCTTTTTAGGGGATAGGAGCGTCAAATATGTTTCTTGTCACAACATCCATGGATAACAATCCTTCTTCCGCGTGCCCACATGTAAGATGGGCGGACCAAAATGTCACCACCACTTGTGTATGTGATTCTTTGCTCCTTCCTGCTCCTCTGCTGTCAGAAACCTGCGTTCAAAGAAACAGAAAATATTAGTAGCACCTGCAGATAAAATAAAGCATGTATTTCCCAAGGCCTACTGTCAGTGTATGCATGAAAATAATAAAATGACTATCAAATGACCTCTGATTGACCTAAAATTTTGATAGAAGCATAAAAATATTATCATAAGACCACTACAAAAAGAACAGTCTAGAAATTCCTCACATATTTGTATTCGCTCCAGGGTGGGACGAATAGGCCTGCAACAATTTGTCAGAAAGCACCCTCTTCAATGTCCTACTTAGGAAGCTCCAAATGACCTGAAAAGTTGGGGTTAGCTAATTGGGGGTGTTTTGGGAAGACCCAGATGGTCATATTTCTCCAATTTTGCCTCTAGGATCCAGATTTTTCTGGTGCCATCTGCAAGTTAGTGAAGGCGGGAAATGACAAAAACCTGGTCAAAATTGCTCAGAATGAAATGAAATTTGAACTGTAACCTATTTAACATATCTAGAATCAAATGCAAAAGAAAAACTAGAGAAATATATCACATATTTCTAATCATCCCGGGGTGGGGCGAATAGGACTGTGACAGTTTGGGGAGCGCCCGGGGGCAGGACGCCCACCGTTTGGGACACTGTTTCGGCACCAATCCACTTGGGATGGGTCCAAAACTGATTATGGGGTGTTGTCGACAAATTTTGTGGATATTTGTGGCCAAAAATTGGGTTTTGGGTCCGGATTCGCGCTTCCAATAGTCACCCAATAACCTCCCTTTCGAATGAGAGATTAAGGATGTAAAAGCACAAATCGCAAGTAGGTATGTAAATTGGCAGCACTTCGTTGCTCAAATGCTCCTTCTCTGTATATCTTTTGGGTGAGAAAACTCACCAATTTATAGACCTTAGGGTCTCTCTGTTTGAATTGCGCATGCGAGGGCGCCACTTGAGTTGTTTTCCTATTTTCAGAGAAAAGCTAACTCCCTGATTAAAAATCTCCTTGCATGAGGTTTCTAAAATAAAGACACTCATCACTGAAGTCTCTCTTCTTGAATAAAAGCTATTCCTCGCAATTGCATGGCCCGAAGCCTCGGTTAATCTGGCGGAGTTACCGAGGTTTGACTTTTTCCGATCAAACTTGCTATTCGCCTCACCCTGGGGCGAATGCTGCTATTCGTCCCCGGGTGGGACGAATGCCAGTTTGTATTCATCCCCGGGTGGGACGAGCAGAGAGCAAGGTGCCAAAAAGGTGCCAAATTGACCTCTGACCTCTAAAACTACTTTTGGAAGTGGTTAGGACCACTGTTTAACCTCTGGGGGCTGCCCTAGGGGCTGTGTGTGTCAATGCGATCAGCGCTTGTTGTCACATAATCGGATTGGTGCTGTTTTGGTGTCTATAGTTTATAACAAGACTAAAAAAATCCAAAGGAATTTCCTACGGTCAGTCTTAGAACACAAACAAAGATTCCATTTGGTTGCATGGGAACAAGTCTTCTCCAAGGAATAATTTGGTGGTATCGAGTTTAGAAAGGTCAAACAAATGAAACTAGCCCTCATTACCAAGAAAGGATGATAGACACTTAAAAATGAAAAGTCATTGTGGGTTGGTATCATCAAGGCTAAATACCTTCAGCATCAATAAATTTTTTTGGATGATCCTTTGCCTATTCCACGTTCTTCCACCTAGGATTTCATATTGTGTATGATGGAAATCATCAATAAAGGAATCCATTGGAAACTTGGTGATGGCCACAGATGCACTTTTGGGAGGACAAGTATTTGGGTAACAATCATCTTTAGAACTATCTTGACCTGATATATCTTAAACTTGTGACTGAAATGCTATTTGGTACATAGGTGTACAATTTTATTGATACTGGTAGGAAGCACTGGAAAACCATTCCTTACAGTAATATAAATGAAGACTAAAAAAGAGCTAATATTGTTTTATCTAGAAAGTTGCATCTTCGTGTTATTCCCAAATGTTTCATTGAAGATAAGCTCCTGTGGGAACCCAGTGAAAATAGGATTTTATCTATCAAAACTGCCTATTTCATTAATGAAGAACCTAGTCAGTCAGATTCCCTTTTAAGATAATCTAGAAGAAGAACCTCTTTCCCAAAGTCTATTTTTTCTTTTGCCTTGCTATTCAGGACAAAATCCTCTCCATTCTAAATCTTAAAATTTGAGGACTCTCCATTCCTAGCTATTGTTACCTTTGTAGAGTTATCCATAGTTATCTAACGATAATTAAAATTATCTCTATTATTTAGGGTACTGGGTGGCTAGAGTCACCAAGTGAATCTTAGTTAACTAAGTCCCTCTATATCTCTTCCTGTAATATTTCCTCTTCCTCTTTTATGGTTGATCATTCAATTATCAAGTGGTCTTCTCCACCTTTGGGATGGATCAAGTATAATTTTTATGGTGCTACTAAGGGCAACTTGGGGCCGGTTGGAGTAGGAGGTATCTTTTGAGATCATATAGGGAAGATATTGCCGGTCTTTGCAAACTATCTTGGCATCTAAACCAACCATTTTGATGAAGCTCAAGTCCTCTTCCAAGGTCTCTCATTTCCAGAATAAATTACCTAACCTTATTACTGAAGGTGACTCTATGAACATTATTAGAAGTATTTTAGGCACCCATATAACATCCCAAAACATCCCTATTTTAAACTTCGAAGTAAAGTTTTTTTAGATCTTTTTCTCCTATTTTCACTGTCCAACATGTATTTATGGAGGGAAACTAAGCCACTAAATTTCTGGGGTTTCTTTGCCTAACATCACAATTTGGAATGAAATTTCTCCTTCCCCCTGGTTGGTGGTAATCCCTCTCATGTATCTCTTTTGTGATTTTTTCCAAGATTCAATTTTCTTTGGTAGCTAAATATTCTCCATATTATAGGAATCCATCTTAGATTGGATAGTAATTTCATGATACATCATTGTAGGTTTCATTGATCCATGGAATTTTTTAAACACTAGAGGATCTATTTTCAACATACACTTTCATGCGTGGTTTCACCTTGACAAAATGAATGTTCAAGGCACGTGGAGCTTGTGGCTCAACATGGAGACTTGTGATTCATACGTGGAGATATTGTATGCCACCATATTCAAAGAATACTTCTTGCAGGTTTTTCATTCATGATAGATGATAACATGGAGCCATATATTCTCTTACCTAGACACGTGAGAAGGCTCTATGTGAGCCCATTCGGAATTCCTCTTTTTCTTCTGTGAAGGTTTCTCTATCTATTTTTGTCTTTCTTCTTGGCTATTTTGAGGAAGGAATTTTATTTTGTTTTAGGTGGTTGGGAGTATTTTTTCTAACTAGAAATGTTTTATAAAAGGCTATGAAATCCTTTTAAAACCCCTATTACCAACAAAATAAAGAGAATATTTTAAAATTCATAAAGTAGCAAGATAGGTTTTTTAATTGCGGGTGAAGACCATTGACGTTATTACTCTAAATTTTTTATATAAAAGATAATTTATTATATTATAAATTAACCTATATAACTTGGTAATGTGAGGCTTGGATATTGCATGTTAAGCTCTTATGGAAGATAATTTATCTCAAATAAAAACCAATATCCTATATATAATGTTTCCTTTTTATCTTAGCATAAGATTTATGATGATTATACTTCAAGCATGATATTTATGAGTGAATATCTATTTTAAAATAAATCAACTTATATAAAAATCATTTTATAAAAATAAATAGCACATTAATGGTATGTTTTTATATGAACATGAGCACTTTTAAGTCCCAAATTACTTATAGCTTTAAGTAGATTATAGGAATATTTTTTTGTTGAATATTGTATTAGTGGTTGTAAGGACAAGCAAACATAGATCAAAATAAATAATACATTTATACATAATGGATTATGTTAATATGAAGAATTTACTATATAATAAATACATTGTCTACATATAAAATCACTTAAACTATCCTCATTAATAATCTCATGCAAAGCTTAATTATGTTATAAACAATGCACATGGAATAGGTTGATATATTTTCTATGATAACCACTCATTTTTTATGGATATCTTGTAAAATAATGGTTTTGTATTATCATGGATTCACATATCTTTAAAAAATATGTGTTAAATTTTTTCCTAGATCAATTAAATCTATGTCTAAACTGTAGACCAAATTAAGATGGATTACTATGTGAAATATGAGTATCAACCTTAATATTTTAAATCACATTGTAAATATGATCAAGTATATCTCCATTGATATAATTTTCATATGTATTTATGCTTGAATTTCTACACGTCCTTTTCAATTTTAAACATCTAGGTGAAGACATGGGAGAATTTTTTTATAGCAACAATGGATTAGTCCTACATTTTTCTCAAATAAAAAAAAACTACACAACATTTGGGAATACTTTCCTTCTCTTACCTTTATAATCCTTAGTGTTCAATTTTATCTACTTTGAAAAATTATAGATTACTATCATGGTATTAAGCTCTGTTACATAATTATATATGAATGGGAGGCATGAGAGGGGTCAAAAAAGGGGAATCAATAAGAAAAAAAGAGAGGATTATAAAAATAGTTTCTTACATTAAAAAAATTAAATTTGAACCTTTACTTTTAAAACTATCAATAAACATCCTTCTATTTTATTTACTCAAGTTATAAGTCTAATTAGTCTATGTATGATGTAAAATCAATCATAAGATAAAACATGGAGCAATATTAAAATGGACAAGAATATCTAATATAGATTGATGTAAAGCACTCTAAACATAAAAAGACTTATACAAATAAACCATAGTATTCCTATATGGTATAATGTTCTTAAATGTAATGGCCCTTTATAATTGAATACAAGTAAGAAAATAAAATATATATATTTTTATCACTCTTAAAAGAATATCCAAGGACATATCAAGTGGTTAAATGAATTTAAAATTTTGAGACCATAACACCATTTAAATCCTAACATCATCTAAAATTACCGAATGTGTTATACTCCTCCTTTAAAAAAATTCATAGGTACTTTTTTGTACTTGACCATTTTTATGCATGTTTTCATATGTATTTCTCTCAAACACTATAATATAATGTCTTGATTACTCCTCCTTATCTTGTCCTACCTAAATATAGAGTGAATGTGTTATGATAATTATTACATTGCATAATCCAACCAATTATGTAATATGTGAGTGGACCAAAATCATTTAAGGAAAGCAAAATTAAAATATAATAAAACATAGTAAACAATATAAACATGGAGTAATCCGTAACAACTAGTATAACCATAATAGTAAATAGTATATCTCTAATATTATGAGTTTGATGTGCAACACCTTACCTTAATGTACCTTTTTGAAATAACTTGAGATTCAAGTCAAAATGAGACAATAGAAAAGTCTTTTTATTTGATTTTCTAAAGATCTCTAATTATGATTTACATTATTCAATTAGTTTCAAAACATGGTAAGTTAACACCCATGCTTCTTATAATGATGGATGCACTACTGCTCTAATTTAATCAATGAAGATTTATTTTTATTGATAAATATTTGGTGTAAGTTAATTTATATAATTTTCTCGATTCGTAGAACATAAAATGTTATAAGTCTTGTTCATTATGTTAAACTACATAAACATACAATGGTCACTTCATGAACATTATTAATCATATTTCTCTAATCAATGATGAAATATATATCATTTATGATTTTAATAGAACAATATCTAGTATATAACTTGACTAAAATGATATAAGCATAAGCAATAAAAAATAACATCAAATAGTTTTTACTAGAGTGTCTGTGATCGATGTGGTACTATGGAGTGCTTGCAAGCGAGGAGAAATATTTTGATGCATCGAAAATCAACTGAGTGACTGGTTTTGGTATGGTAAGCATGGAGTGGTTGGCCCATATTAGTCATGGGACCCAGGTAAGGTGTGTTCTGATGTGGTGGGGAATATTGTTGGTCGTAGGGAGGAAGAGAAGAGATCTTCTTCTTCTTTGATTTATTGGTTTTTGGGTTGTCCTTAGGTGATTTATTTTCTCCCTATGAATTTAATGTGGACTCTGGCAAAATTCATGTCCCAAAAAGCACGGTCAACTACCTATTGCAGAAAGGTTTCTGAGATTTGGTGGGTAAGATGGTTGGAGGTAGACCACCATTGGATGTGCTTAAACACTGGGCCATTTCTCGATGGAAGCCTCATGGCTCATTGGATCTAGCCACTCTTCCTCAAAACTTTTTTCTTAGTTGAATATCTTGTGAAGAGGACTCTTGTTAGGTTTTTAGAAGTTGGCTCCTAGTTTTACGAGAATCACAATCTTTTTATTAGAAAGTTGGGCTATGATTTTAACCCAGTGACCCAAAGGGTCAATCTGGTCCCAATTTGGATTTGTCTACTAGAATTTCCTATGTATTTGTGGCACGAGTCTATTTTTAGAGTGGTGTCTAGCACCATTGGTAAATTTACTTCTTTTGATAAAGTCTCTTTGTCCATGGAACAAATGTAGTATGTCAAAATGTGTATCATAGTGGACATCGAAAGGAACCTTCCTAATTTAGTGGATATTGTTTCTAAACTGAGATAATGGATTAAGACTATGGTCTATGAGAATAAGACACAGGCTTGTAAGTTGTGTGGGATTGGGGGCCACCATAAAAATTTTTATCTCCAGAACAAGTTGATCGACAATCCTGTTTCAAAATATTTGAAGCGAGGGGTCAACATAGATTCTGTTTCAAAACAGACCCCTTTCAAGAAGTAGAAGGTGTGGCACAAGAAACCTCTTGGGTTGTTGAAAGGTAAAGATATTGATACTTCTCCCTCTCAGTTGAAGAAATTTAATGAGGCTCCTATTTCTACTTGTAACGAGTCGGTGTATAATGAGAAGGACTCTCCAAACCCTTCTTGTAATCTGGAGGTGGTCCTCCATGTTGACCCGATGGGTCAAGCTGTTTATTTACCTCTATCTAATTTCTTTGGGTGTTTGGAGGTAGATATGGACAAAGGCGGTCAAGAATATTAGGTAGAGGTGGTCCTATCCTCTCTGGTGTCCTCTTTGGCTACTCTAGTTAAGGAGATTTCTACTCTCGAGAATATATTGAATTCCCCTCTCTCATTAGAGGGTGGAGTATTTGAGATGGTGGGGGGTCAAAGACTATTTTTTATTTGCCACTTGTAATGGAGAAAGGGTCACCTAGCCCTAAGGCTAGAAGCCACTATAAGAAATGTGTGGATACTGGGATGGTTAACAAACCCAATAGACCCTCTAGTAAGTCAAGCAGGAAGAGGTCGATGGATGATGTAGTGGATAATGGTGGTTTGACTCTTATAATGGTGAAATAAGGGACTGGTGATAATATTTTGAAGCTAGATGTGAAGAATTCACAATAATACAATAAAACAAAATTGTGGCAAATATTACCTTCTTATTATCTAGAATAATTTTTGCAGATTTTCAGTACTCTATTAGAATCTCCTCATAGGCTCTAGAAGATCTCATGCACATGCTACAATGTAATATTCTTCTTCATAAAAGAAAACCCTAAAACTACCTTAAGTAAGAAAAAAAAGCAAACCCTAACCCTAGAAAATCACATCCGTCGGATCTACATCGATGGTGTTTATTACATGTCTTAGTATTTTAGCCATAACTTTTGACTCCAGTGTCTATTTGAGCCCATTTTTTTCCATATTGCACAGATTTCGAAGCTCTACGATTTTGTTTTATATCCTATAAGAGGAGATACTTTCCAAGGCTGAAAATGTCATCTAACAACCTGAATTTTTATTTTAATGTATGGTTGGCCATATTTAAAATATTCTTCATCTTTCTGGTAAGGGGATTGACTATCAAGTCCCTTAGCAAAAAAAATTACGTTTTACCACTCCCTTAGTAAAAATATCTGCTACTTAATCGTATGTGGAGAAATACCTCAATTTAACTTGTTCCTTCTCTACCATATCCCGAATGAAGTGGTACTTGATGTTGAAATGCTTGGACCTGGTATGGTGGATAGGATTATGTGCCAACTTAATGGCACTTTTATTATCATCGAATAAAGTAGTTGGAGTCCCTTGCTTCTCCATAATATCTCCTAGCACATTTTGAAACCACAATGCTTGTGGAATTTTCAACGTAAGTGAATTCTTAAGTATAAGACAATACCACTGTAGCTTATTTCTTGGAACTCCATGTCACCAAACCTAAACCAAGAGAAAAAAAGTGCCGACTCATGGATTTTTTGTCATAAATATTACTACCCCAATCACTGTCACTAAATCCCACTAACTTAAAATTATTTGTCTATGAGTAGTGGATCCCATAATCAATTTTTCCACAAACATACCTCAAAATCCTCTTTGTTGGAAAAATTTTTGGAGCAGGCGGGAAGCGATGTTCTAGGGTTTCTGGAGCTAAGGAAAATCCAGGGCATCAGGTGGGTTGCCGAAGTGTTTTTCTGGTTACTGTGGATCTGAAGGCAAGTCTGCTGCCCCAGGAGGGTCCAATGGGGACTCCTCCGGATCCTCTCACAGGGAGAAAGAGCTCTTTTGCAGATTTGCTAAAAGATAAATCTCCATCTACTAATGACGAAGCACAAAGAAATGCTCTTCAAATGCTCTTCAAGAACGTTGGAAAGAGATCAACAGCCCAACGAGTCAATGGATGCCTTCCGCAGTCCGAATCAAGGCCCAAGATTGTCATCGAGCCAAGGATGGTCGAAGAAACAGTCTTATACAGAGCCAATCACGATCTGATCTGTAAATTCATGGGTATTCGCCCTACCCTAAATTTCTTGCATTCTTGGGTCAGGCAAAACTGGGAGCCTCATGGTGAGTACTCCTTATGGTTTATTAGCAATGGGTATTTCATTGTTAGTTTTTCTTCTCTGGCCGATAGAAATAGGGCTTTTGAATCAGAAAAGAGGAACCATGGTCCGACAGGGTTATTTGTTCAACCCTGGAGAGTGGGTTTCGATCCTCGTATTGAACCCACGGCTGTCCCGGTTTGGATCCATTTGTATGCTCTTCCAATGGAGTTTTGGGGTGAGCAGGTTTTGGAAATGATCGGTAACTCCCTTGGAAGACATTTGGGTGTCTCCAAAGACACCATAGAAGGAAACACAACTATTTTTGCAAGAATTTGTGTGGAAATGGATATTAGCCAGCCTCTACCAGCAGAGGTGGAACTTGAACTGGCAGGACTATCTTGGATTCAACAGCTAGATTATGAGGCTCTGCCCTTCAGATGCAGAGTTTGCCACAAATACGGGCATTTGGCCCGGTTTTGCCCAAATAATTTGAACACAAAAATGGAGGCCCCGCTAGGAATGTCAAATCTTCCTAGGGAGGGTAAGTCAACTCTAACCAAAGAACCAACCAATACTCCTCAGGGTAAAGAAGCTCAGAGAGATGGCTTTGAACAGCCCAAAAGAAGGAGAAAGCAAAAGAAAAATGGTAAAGAGCAAACACAACTCAAGCCAGCCAATAGGTATGAAATATTTAAGACACTAGTGGACCAAGAGGATCAAGTCATGGAAGGAGTGGATGGGAATACTAAAAATAATAACATCCACGCTCAAGCTTCTCCTTCATCTCCCACCGTCATAGAACAGGTAATTGAGTACACTGAGTTACCGCAGTCAGAGAGTGCAGGGGCATTGATAGTGCATACCCAAGAGCAGCCAATAATCAAGGATGTCAGCATGGGAATAGCAGAAAAGAACAGAGAAAGGCCAACTCTAGGGATAACTCAGGTGGAAAAGAGATCAAAAAATAGCAACTCTCAAGGAGTGGGTAGAAAATCAAATAAGGAACTGCTAGCAGTTCAAGGAGACAAACTGATCACTGGAGGATCGGTGAGGCCAATTGATTCTTACTGCTCTCAAGGTTATCAATGATTATACAATCATGGAATGTTAGGGGTTTAAACAGTAGAACCCATCAATCTGTTGTTCAAAGACTCTTAGAAAAATGCAAAACAGATTTTTTGCTTATCCAGGAGACAAAAATGTCGTTAGATCTTATGTGTAAAACAGTTAACAGAATTTGGAGGGGCGCTGGTCATATGGATGTGGCTGCCCAAGGTGCCTCAGGGGGGATTGTTACTCTTTGGAACTCTCTGGAATGGACTGCAATAGAACATATAGCTTGGAGGGGTGTTCTCACATCTCATTTTAGGAATAATGTCACAGCTGAACATGTTTTAATCACAAATTTTTATGGGGCTCAAAACCTTGATGGCCGGAGGCTTCAATGGAAAGTCTATGCATAACATGAGGATCTCAAGGGAAGATTTAGACTGGATTATTGTCTGGGGATTTTAATGCTAAATTATCTTCTAGAGATCAGGAAGGAGGAACCCCAATTTTGGACCCAGGGGATCGACTTCTGATTGCCCAAGTCCAGGATTTTCACTTAGTGGATATTAAATGCCCTGGAACCAACTTTACTTGGACTAACAAGAGGAGGGAGCCACATAGCAGGAAGGTAAAGCTAGACCATTTTCTGGTTTCAGAGGAGGCATTTGTAAAATGGAATACAAAATTTTAGATTTTGGAGGGTCCAGTTTCAGATCACTTTCCCATTTTGTTGGAGGGAGGGATTAAGACAGGGCAGCATCACAAACCTTTTAAATTTGAGAATTTTTGGTTACAAAAAGAGGATCTTCGAAAGAAAATTCCACAGTGGTGGGAAGAAGGTCGTCCACCTTATGGGACAACAATGTTTAGATTCCACAAACAACTTCATTATGTCAAAGCTCAACCGAAACAATGGAGGCGAGCTAACAAGACAGACTTCCAGCTCCAAAGAGCTCCTTTGGTGGCCGATGGGATGAGGTTCAAAAACACTTTAGGGAAGGAACAATTACAGAGCAGCTCAAAGCCGAGGATGATGCCTTGCGTAAAGCGGTTGAGGACATTGACAACCAAGAGGAGACCTACTGGAAACAGAGAGCAAGAACCACTTGGTTATTAGAAGGTGATAGAAATACCAAATTTTTCCATCGGACAGCCTGTGCTAGGAGACAGATGAATAACATGGAAGCTCTTCAAGATGAGAATGGACACTCCTTTGATACTCTTCCTGGTATGCATTCCCATTCAATGGATTATTTTTCTAAACTTTTTAAGGAAAGTATGGAGCAAGATGAAGAGGCTCAAAATGAAGTTATTGATGTCATACCCTCTGTTATCTCTGAAGAAGAAAATCAGACCCTTCTTAAACCCATTGATAGAGAAGAACTGAAGAATGTGGTCTTTGGAATGAGCACCGAAAAAACTCCAGGACCAGATGGCTTTCCAATTGAGTTTTTTCAGGCCTTTTGGGATACTTTGGAGGAGGATGTTTTGGCTGTCATAGAGGAGTCCAGAGGTAATAAAAGAATGCTTAAGGCATTAAATCATACCTTCATCACTTTAATTCCAAAAGGGGAGGAGGGGGTACATATTTTAGATTATAGACCTATTGCCTTATGCAATGTGATTTATAAAATAATCACAAAGGTAATGGTTGAACGACTAAAACCTCTTTTACATAACATTATCTCCTCAGAGCAAGGGGGTTTTGTAGAGGGTAGGCAGATCTTGGATGGGGTGGTTCTTGCTCAGGAGGCAATCCATACAATGCAAAAATTTGGTAATAAAGGAATGTTCATAAAATTAGATATGTCAAAGGCTTATGATAGGGTGGAGTGGAGTTTCTTGTCAAAGATGATGGCAGCCTTTGGTTTCTCTCAGGATTGGATAGAATGGGTCATGAGTTGTGTTTCTACTCCGTCTTACTCTGTGTTAATCAAGGGTCTTCCCTCACAACCTTTTGGAGCCACTCGAGGCCTTCGTCAAGGGGACCCTTGCTCTCCCTATCTTTTCCTCATTTTGGCTGAAGGATTAGGTAGACTTTTCTTGAGGAGAAGACATCAAGGTTTGCTAACAAGTATCAAGGTGGGTGAGGAATTTTTGACTCACCTACAGTTTGTGGATGATACAGGATTGGTTGGAGTGGCCAGCTTCAGGGAAGCAAGAGTGATCAGAGATACTCTTAATGTCTACCTTAGGGCTTCAAACCAAGTCATCAATGATAAAAAATCCAAAGTGGTCTTTCTCAATCTTGATCAAAGGCTCCAGGACAGAGTTCTAGAGATCTTGGGATTCACAAGGACTTCTCTCCCCAGTGGTTTACTTGGGGGTTCCTTTGCATTTTAAAAAACTAAAAATAGATATCTGGAAGAATCTTTTGGATTGTATCAAAGATAGAATGAATCATTGGTCTCACAAATGGTTAAGCTATGGGGGTAGATTAACTTTTTTACAGTCAATCATTCAAGCCATGCCAATTTATAAATTCTCTATCCTGGCTGCCCCACATACTATATGGAAAGAGTTGGACAAGATGGCTAGAAGATTTTTATGGGAAGGAGTAAAAGGAGAGAGGAAATGGGCCTTAGTTGGTTGGGATAAAGTAACCCAACCCAAGGTAAAAGGAGGGCTGGGACTGAGAAGATCCAAGTTAAATAATAAAGCTTTGGCTGGAAAGTCAGACTTGGAGGTGGATTTCCCAACCAACCTCCTTATTCAGTAGAATCCTAACTAGTAAATATTTGGGTCATGTTAACCCCAATGAGGTGGGCCATTTCCCTTTGGATGGTACTGGATCCTTAGTGTGGCAGGCTCTCAAGCTAGGATCTCAGGTAGTTAAAGATCGATTGTTTTGGAAAGTGGGGAGAGGGGAGAAGGCACGTTTTTGGACAGATTCATGGGATCAATACCCACCCATCATTGTTGAATTTCCTGAATTGCAACCAATAAAAATAGCCATAGAAACCAAGGGATGGGTCCAAATTGAAAGTTATTTCATCACTAGTCAACTGGGGGAGTATAAGTTTAAGCAGTTTAAGAAGTTGGAGGAGTGGCCAATTTCAATCCCTCCGGAGTTGGCACCCATCATGACTAAAATCTTGACAGAAATATTTCTCACAGGTAGAGACGAGGAGGATGAATTAGCTTGGGGCTATGGGAGCCTTGGTGTCTATACAGTGAAGGACGGATATGACAAGATCCTCCTAGAGCCTCCCCCCCATTCATATCCGATAGAGGATTGGAGAAAGATTTGGCACTCCAAGGGCTGGCCGAAAGTAAACTTTTTCTGGCGGTTTATGCACAACGGAATTCTCACTTTTGACAATCTCAGATGTAGAGGAATCATCGGTCCATCTCAATGTGTATTATGCTACAAGAACGAGGAAACAACTGATCACCTGATGTTTGAGTGCCCTTTCACGCGTCAGATTTGGAAGAGATGGTTTTTTTATTATAAAATTCAAGTTAATGGTGACTTGAATCGGACTAATATCTGGGAAATATGGAAGAGGGGTAGATTTAAATCTAAAGCTCTTCGAATTGGTTGGGAGCTTGGATTAAACTTCATTTGGTGGCAAGTGTGGTTGGAGAGAAATGCTAGAATTTTTAGAGAAATTTTTTCCTCGTTAGATGGAGTTTGGCAGGTCATCTAGAGCAAAGTCACAAAAATTGTTGCCGTCTATGCTAAAGAGGAAACTCAGGTTGTTACTGGGCCAATGGAAGAGGGAGTTGAAGAGCAAGAGGGACAGGACAGAGCTAGTTGGAAACCACCCCCAGAAGGTTGGATTAAAATTAATACTGATGGAGCTGCAAAGGGCAATCCGGGTAGTGCCGAAATTGGAGTGGTTTGCCGAAATCATGATGGATCAATGCTCTATTGGGAACTGCAAGGCTTGGGAAGAGCCACAAACAATGAAGCAGAAGCCATAGCTATCAAATCTGCTTCTATTTGGGCAGTTAAACAGGGCCACAGGAGGATAATTCTTGAATCTGATTCTCAAATAATGGTTGGAGCTCTAGATTGCATGAGGAACTTTGCTTTGAAAGCATGGAGGTTGAGGATTCTTGTCACTCAAATTAAGGAATTATGGAGGGAATTAGATGATGTGATTCCAGTTTATGTGAGTAGAGATTTAAACAAAGCGGCCGACTTCCTGGCTAAGATGGGTGCTGAGAAGGAGGTAGGGGTGCAGCTGCACAGTGACATGGCTATTGAGGATGAGGTGATTAGGCAGGGTCTTGAAAGGTCCTTGAGCCAATGATCAAAGAAAAAGCAAAGGGAGGAAAGTTGTCACGATATCGCGACATGTTGCACCGTCGCGATCACTGGAGGAAAGTTGTCGCGATATCGCGACATGTTGCACCGTCGCGGTCACTGGAGGAAAGTTGTCACGATATCGCGACATGTTGCGCCATCACGGTCACTAGAGGAAAGTTGTCGCGATATCGTGACATGTTGCGCCATCGCGGTCACTGGAGGAAAGTTGTCACGATATCGCGACATGTTGCACCGTCGCGGTCATTGGAGGAAAGTTGTCATGATATCACGACATGTTGCTTCGTCATGGTCAATGGAGGAAAGTTGTCACGATATCACGACATGTTGCTTCGTCACGGTCATTGGAGGAAAGTTGTCATGATATCGTGACATGTTGCTTCGTCACGGCCAAGGGAGGAAAGTTGTCATGATTTCGTGACATGTTGCTCCGTCGCGGCCAAGGGAGGAAAGTTGTCGCGATTTCGTGACATGTTGCTCCGTCGCGGCCAAGGGTGGAAAGTTGTCATGATTTCGTGACATGTTGCTTCATCACGGCCAAGGGAGGAAAGGTGTCATGATTTCGTGACATGTTGCTTTGTCACGGCCAAGGGTGGAAAGGTGTCATGATTTCGTGACATGTTGCTTCGTAGCGGCCAAGGGAGGAAAGTTGTCACGATTTCGTGACATGTTGCTTCGTCATGGCCAAGGGTGGAAAGGTGTCATGATTTCGTGACATGTTGCTTCGTCACGGCCAAGGTTGAAAAGTTGTCACGATTTCATGACATGTTGCCTCATCGCGGCCAAGTGAGGAAAGGTGTCGTGATATCATGACATGTTGCATCGTCACGGCCAAAGGAGAAAAAGTGTCACGATATCGCGACATGTTGCATCGTCGCGGCCAAAGGAGAAAAAGTGTCACGATATCATGACATGTTGCATCATCACGGCCAAAGGAGAAAAAGTGTCATGATATCGCGACATGTTGCATCGTCACGGCCAAAGGAGAAAAAGTGTCACGATATCACGACATGTTGCATCGTCACGACCAAGGGAGAAAAAGTGTCACGATATCGCGACATGTTGCATCGTCACGGCCAAGGGAGGAAAGGTGTCGCGATATCGTGACATGTTGCATCATCACGGCCAAAGGTGAAAAAGTGTCGCGATATCGCGACATGTTGCATCGTCACGGCCAAAGGAGAAAAGTGTCACGATTTCACGACATGTTGCTTCGTCACGACCAAGAGAGAAAAGGTGTCACGATATCGTGACATGTTTCATCGTCGCAACCAAAGGAGAAAAAGTGTCATGATTTCGTGACATGGTGCATCATCGAGGCCAAAGGTGAAAAGTGTCACGATTTCGCGACATGTTGCTTCGTCGCGGCCAAAGGAGAAAAATGTCGCGATTTCGTGACATGATGCAACATCGCGGCCAAGTGAGAAAATATGTCGCGATATCGCGACATGTTGCATTTTCGCGGCCAAAGGAGAAAAGTGTCGCGATTTCGCGACATGTTGCATTTTCGCGGCCAAAGGAGGAAAATGTCGCGATATCGCGACATGTTGACTTTTTGCGGCCAGAGGAGAAAAGTGTCGCGATATCGCGACATGTTGCTTTTTCGCGGCCAAAGGAGAAGACGGAAAGAGTGTCGCGATTTCGCGACAAGTTGCAGTAACAGACCAAACCGATCCCTCTGCTAGCTAGTTATTGGTTCAAGAGATTTGGCTCCATTGCAAATCTTCTTTTACTCTTGTAATCATGTGTTCTCTCTGATTTCGGCTGGGAAGTGTCTCTTCCCAAATTGTAACTGATCTTTGTTTTAATACAAGTTTTTTCAAAATTTTCAAAAAAAAAATCCTCTTTGTTACCTTCAAATGTAACTATGATGGATTAGCCATATACTTGGTACACTGTGAAACAACAAAGCATATATCCAGCCTAGAGTTGCAAAGGAATATAAGGATACCAACAATTCTCCTGTACTCTAGTTTGTTTGCCCTTTCAGCTCCATCCTCCAAACTCAAGATCTCCCCATGTGTAATGGGTGTTACTACATGTTTAAATTCACTCAAACCAAATATCTTACATATATCACACAACTCCCAAATATAATTATTTTCAATAGAATGCATTTCTTCTTGCATAGCCTTCATCCACACTTTGTTAGTACTAGCATGCTCAAAATATGAAGGCTCAAATTCATCAACAACAACTTTTGAAACTTAAGAAACTTGTTAAACAAGTTTATAGTTTACAACATCACCTTTGGGATCTCCACTGTCATCATCTCCATAAAGATACAGGTTCTCTAACCTCTCTATTACTACATTCATATCCGTATGCTAACTCCTTGTCACCCTCTTATGGAAATTATTATAAAGAATTTGATATTCTAGGTGATCCTTCAATAATATTTTACCTTTTCCTTTGGCTATTGGAAGTGGAGAACTACTGGAAGAACCTTATATTGGACTTGAAGGTGCACTTGCAGAAGATGAACTAGAAAATATTTCATGGCTGGACTGAACTGAAACATGGCTTGGTTCCACCTTATATTTACCAAAAACATCCTCAACAAATAATTTTTGTGATACCCAACTTCCCCTCTCATCAGAAATTGCATCTCTAGATACAATTATTTTATGTGAAATAGGATTAAAGAACCTTTCAGCCTTAAATTGCTCACTATACCCAATAAAAATACATTTTTCACACTTTGCATCCAACTTCTTCCTATTCTCACCATTAACATGCACAAAAGCCACACATCCAAAAATTCTAAAATGATTTACATTTGGCTTCTTGCTGTACCAACATTCATAAGAGGTAATATTCTCAAGAATCTTAGTAGGACTTCTATTTAAAATGTAATTAGTAGTCCTAATTGCTTCAGCCCAATAATACTTACTCATACCTTTTTCTTGCATCATGCACCGTGCCATCTCCACCAAATTCTTGTTCTTTCTTTCAGCCACCCCATTCTGTTGAGGTGTGTAATGACTTGTTTTCTACCTTTTAATTCCAAAATCACTATAGAAATTATCAAATTCATGAGCACAATACTCACATCCTCTATCTATCCTCAAACATTTGATATAATGACCACTTTCATTTTCAACTAGAGCCTTAAAATTCTTTAAGCAATTGAGTACCTCATCCTTATACTAAATAAAATAAACTCAACAATATCTGGAGAAATCATCAATAAAATCCAAAAAGTAAGAAGCTTTACCCACACTCTATGTCTGCATTGGTCCACAAATATCACTATGAACCAACTGCAATGGATGTTGGTCCCTCCATGATTCACCATGTAGAAACTTACCCCGTGCATGTTTTCCAAGTGCACAACCTTCACAAACCTCCTTGGAGTATTCAAATTTTGGAAACCCATAGACAAGTGGTGAAATCATCTTCAAACTCTTATAATTTAAATGCCTAAAACATAAATGCCATAGCCTCTCCTTACCTCCTACATCAACAAATGCTAGAACTTACCATTGATCTACACATTGTAATGGGAAGAGCTTGTTCTTGGTCATCTTTACAATGGTAATCAATTTTCTCCTTTAATCATAAATTTTACACATTCTATCCTCAAAAACTAACTTATAATCTTTTTCCAATATTTGACCAATACTCATTAATGAATACTTCAAACGATGCACATAGTAAATATGTTTTACCTTAATTATTTTTCCTTTCCTGGTAGGAACCTCCATTTCTCCTTTTGAAACCACCTCCAAGCTCTTCTCATCCCCAAGCCTGATACTGGATTGATAAGAAGAATCAATATATGAAAATACATCCCTCTTTTCGGTCATATGGTTTGTGCATCCACTATCCAGGATCCATGTCTCCTTTGTGCTATTCTGTATAGAGAGAAAATCTTCTTGCTCCAATTTTTATTCAATCATATATAACAAAGTATCATCCTCATAGGAATCCTCTTCTCCATAATGTGCTGATTTTTTAAGCCTGCAATCACTCTCATAATGGCCATATTTTTACAATTGTAACATTGTATATTTCTCATATCTCAACCTCTACCTCTTCCTCTTGCTCTAGATCCTTCTCTTGTAGCATGAGCCTAGTCATTGTCCAAATATTGAGATCTTTCTCGACCTCTACCACTGTCGGAGCCTCTTCTAACTCCTCTTCCATTTCTTCCTCTTCCTCTGGAACCCCTACCATGACCTCTTCCTCCATAATTCTCTTTTTCTGAAAAGGATTTTTCCTCTATAGAACCTCCTTATTTATCCTTCTTCCTCTTGGAAATTCTCTCTTCATGATATGTGTGACGTCCAATTAATGAATCTATATCCATTTTCAAGAGGTGTTTCATTTCTTCTATTATAAGGACTGCATTGTCAAACTTCTTTGTCAAGGTTCTTAAAACCTTTTTAATTACTACATCTTGCTCTATGATATCTTCAAGTGTGGCTATTTTATTTACTACTATTTTTACCCAAACACAGTAATCTCCTATAGTTTCATTCTCCTCCTATTTGATATTTTTAAAATCTCTCTAAAATGTCTGCAGCTTCACTTCCTTAACTTGGGTACTCCCCTGGTAATTCTCCTTCAATGCCTTTCAAGCTTCTTGACCTGAAACATAGGTAGAAATCCGAGTAAAAGATACTCTTATCTAGATCCAACTAGATGAAAGCCAAATCCAAATTATTTTCTTTCTCTTTATCCTGTATCTCCTTCTTTTGATCTACAGTCAATGCACTCCAGTCTTTTGGTTCAATGAACCTAGCTTCAATAATGTTCCAAGCTGCTTTTGCCTTCAGAATTGTCCTCATATGGATGCTCCAATATTTGTAGTCAAAATAATCAAATTTTGGGATCATAATTAAATTGGTGTTGTTGGCCATAATATCTCCCTTCAACACAAACTGAGATCTCCAATAATATTATGTAAAAATTGTAGTAGAAATTCCACAGTTACTCAAATCCAATTTCTCGATCATATCACTTTGATACCAAATGAATAATTTACAATAATGCAATAAAATAAAATTGGAGCAAATATTATCTTCTTATTACCTGGAATAATTCTTTTAGAGTTTTAGTAATCTATTACAATCTCCTCATAGGTTTTGGAAGAGCTCACACACATGCTACAATGCAATATTATTCTTCATAAAAAAAAACCCTAAAACTTCCTTAAGTAAGAAAAAATAAAGCAAACCCTAACCCTAGCAAATCACATCTATCAGATCTACATCAATAGTGTTTATTACATGTCTTAGTATTTCGGCCATAAATTTTGACTTGGGTGTCTGTTTGAGCCCATTTTATTTTTTATATTGCACATATTCTAAAGCTTTATGGTTTCATTTTGTCTCCTCCAAGAGGAGAAACTTTACAAGGCTAAAAACATCATCTAATGGCCCGAATTTTCATTTTAATGTATGGCTGGCTAGATTTCCAACAAGACAGTTTCAAATCCTCTCCCCTCGAGGGGGTGGGGAAGAAACTCTCTTTCTAATTTTCCAATGAAAATTAGCTCCTGGAATGTCATAGGGCTCAATAGATCTTCTAAGTAAAGGTTACTTGCTTCATTTTGGAGGAATAATTCTTCGGATATCTTGTGTATTCAAGAGTCCAAATTAGTTTCTTCTTCGTGGGAGTCTATTCATAAGCTAGTGTGGAAGAACTCTGGTTTTATGGAAAATGAGGTGGTTATTTTATCTAGTGGTCTTCTTTCCTTTTGGAATCTATCACATATTTATGGCCATGTTATTTCTTCTTACAGTAGGATTATCAATATTTTGTTTTGGTGTAAAATTACTAATAGGAGATGGGTCCTTTCCAATATTTTTGTGCCTAACTCATATATTGATAGACAAAAAATTTGAAAATTGCTTCTTGTTATGCGAAGCCCCTTTTATAATGAATACTAGGTTGTTGTTGGTGATTTTAACTCTCCTCTCTATCCCTCTGAGAAAAGGAGCGACAATCTGGTGGATGAGAGGAGTCTACATGATTTCTATGAATTTGTTAACTTTTCAGAGCTACGAGATTTGGATCTTAAAGGGGTGATATTCATATGGAGTAATTGGTGCTCGAGTAAAAGTATGATTTTGAGCATATTGAATAGAAATTTAATATCTTATCATAGGCTTAATTTGTTTGGTGATGCATATTTTTTTGCACTACCCAGGATTGGTTCTTACCATAATCCTCTTTGGTTGGAAATCCCTGATGTTTTGTCGTTCCTCCCTCACTCTTTTAGATTTAAAGCTATGTGGTGCTCACACCCTGAATTTGAATCCTGTTTAAGAGAATGGTGGTAGTAAGATATCGAGGGGGAGGGAATGTTTCGGTTAACTAATAAAATTAGAAGGCTCAAAACTTATCTTAAATTGTGGAAATTTTTTTTATTTGGGAATTTGTTTAGAGAAAAGGAAATACTGAAAGCACAACTAAAAGATATTGAAGCTATTATGGAGGTTCATGGTTGCTCAGAGGCTTTGTTGATGGAAGAAATATCCTTGGAAGAAAGATCCTTGCTGGTGGAATATCATAACAGGCAAACACAAGAAGAGATAATCTAGAAATAGAAGTCCAGATAGTTATGGCTTAAAGAAGGGGACCACAATTCCTATTTCTTTCATACCTCAACTCTTTTTAGAAGAGGACGTAATAGAATAAAAGAAATAGTGAGAGTAAGTGGTGGTGTCTCCTCTAATGTCATGGAGGTCCAAGAGGAAGTAGTAATTCTTTTTAGCAATTTACTCTATTCGGTTCTTGTTTGTGATCTCCAAGCTAAATGTGAAATGTTGGAAGCAATCCCTTCACTAGTTTCTACTGATTGGAATAGAAGGCTCTTGGTCTCCTTATCTAATGAATAAATTTTTGAAGTAGTCAAGGGGATGGGTCCCCTCAAGGCACTGGGACCAGATGGTTTTCCCTTGTGTTTTTCCATAAATTCTGGCACATATGCGGGGAAGATGTATGTGCGGCTATGAGGGATGTTCAGCACTCACATTTTATCCTAAAAATTATAAATTTAACTTTACTGGCCCTCATTTCCAATAAGGAATCGACCTCCCCTTTCACTAATTTTGGGCTTATTAGTTTATGTAATACCATAATCACTTCCATCATTGATGATTGACTCCGTATAGTGTGCCTTTGTCTTGGGAAGATAAATTTTGTCTGGCACTATAGTTATTCACTTTGTGTATAAAAGTGGGAGGGCAAGGTTTTTTCTTAAGTTAGATGTCAACAGAGCTTATGATTGTGTTTCTTGGGTCTTCCTATTCAGCTTTTTGAGGAAGCTTGATTTTTGTGAGGATTGGATAAACCTTGTTAAGGCTTGTATTTCATCGACCTAGTTTTTAGTTCTTGTCAATGGTTATCCGGTAGTCTTATTTAACTCTTGCCATGGTTTGAGACAAGGGGATATTTTATCTCATTTTATTTTTATTCTCATGGTGGAGGCTCTCGAAAGAATGATTTATAGGTGTCACAATGAGTTGCGGATACACCCAATATTTCCTTGCAAGCCAATCTCACATTAATAATTTGCAGATGATACTCTCCTTTCATGTGTGGCATTTATGGTCATTTATAGGGAAGTGAAAGCCACCTTGGACTATTATGAGAAGGCAACTAGATAGCATATAGGTTTTTTGAAGAGCAATCTCTTTTTCATTAACACCTCAAAAGTGTGGTAGAGGAGGATTGATGACATCTTGAATTGTCGGATAGCCTCTCTTCCCTCCTCGTACCTTGGTCTTCCTATTTTTTTTGGGAGGGTTAAGAGTGAGATTTGGTCCACCGTGATCGAAATAATTTAGCATAAGTTAATGACATGGAAAGGGGCTCTTCTGAGCCAAGCCAACAAGGTGGTCATATTAGTTACAAATACCTAAAGGATTTGAGCACCCATGATATGGTTATAATATTACCCCAAGTCTCTTCTAGTGATGGATTTTATCCTGTATGTGCTCTTGGAAAGCAACATCAGGATCCTTTCCATCCAAGTAGTTCTCTAAAAGCCTCATCCCCTCTAGATTTAATCCATAGTGACTTAATGAACTTCCGTAAACCATATTTCAAAGAAGCAAAGTATGCTCTAACTTTTATTGATGATTTTTCTAGAAGGTACTAAGTCTTCTTCTTGAAATATAAAAGTGATATTCTATCCCACTTTAAGGTTTTTAAATCCTTAGTTAAATTTCAAGCATCTTCTAAAATCAAGAAGATTCACACAAATAATAGGGGGGGAATACTGTAGTAATGAGTTTTCTGTATTTTTATCCATTCATGGCATCATTTATCAACATTATGTCTCCCATAATCCTCAAAAAAATGGTATTGTAGAAATGAAAATCTGGACATTAAAAGATATGGCTAATTGTATGATCCATTCAAGATATCTTCCAAATTTTTTTTGGGCAAAAGCTATTAACTGTGCAAATTATATTTAAAATCGCACACCTCATAAAGCTCTTGACCATTTAACTGCTGAATAAGTATGGTCCGACTTAAAACTAGATGTTTCCTATTTCATGATTTTTGGGTGTACTGCTTGGGCTCACATCCCAAAGAAGAAAAGGAAGGCCCTTGATAAGAAAAGTAAAAATCTCATATTTATCGATTATTGTGAAGAATTTAAAGCATACATGCTTCTTGATCCATAAAATCATGAGTTATTATTTCATAGGAATGTCAAATTTGATGAAGCATTCTCTAAAAAAGATCCTCAAAAGACCTCTTCCTCCATTGAGCCTTCTCCTATAGTAGAACCTCAATATTATGAAGATCCAACCCTTGAAGTTAAATTGGTTATAGATAATCAAGATGAGGAACCTATAACTCCATCTCAATGTCTTTGAACTCCTTCAACTCCTTCCTCTATGCCAAAATGGTACCGCACCATTGTTAAATTAGATATTCCCTACATTCAAAATCTTCCTTCAACTAGATCATCCAACCCTATAGGCACTAGTCTTGTATGTTAGTCTATTTCCTTTGATCCTCAATCCTTCAAAGAAGCCTCAGGTATAAAAGAATGAGAAGATACCATGGAAAACAAATTTTATTCCTTGATCAAAAATAAGGTTTGGGATTTAGTTCCCTTACCTAAAGGAAGGAAATTAGTTCATTGTAAATGGATCTTCAAAACCAAATATGGAACTAATGGATAAATATATAAACACAAATCTCGTCTTGTAGCTAAAGGTTTTTCACAAATGGAGGGTATTTATTATGTAGAAACCTTTGCTCTAGTTGCTAAAATGGATTCATTTATATTGGTTCTTGCTATGGTTGCTTCTCATAAGTGGCCAGTATATCAAATGGATGTAAAAAGTGCTTTCCTACATGGGAATTTAAAGGAAGAAATATTCATGAAATAACCCATTGGTTTCACTCAAGACTCCTCTCTTGTTTGTAGGCTTAAAAAATATCTATATGGCCTCAAACAAGCCCCTAGAGCTTGGTATGAAAATATGGACTCCTTCCTTATTTTAGCAGGATTTTCTCATTGTGAGTCTGATAACACAGTTTAAATTTGGATAAATAAAGGAAATATCACCATTCTTGTTCTTTATGTTGATGATATTCTTCTCACGCATACTAACTTCACTCACATTCAGACTTTAAAAGACTCCCTCTCTAAAATTTTTTAAATGGTTGATCTAGGTCTAGCTCATTACTTCCTTGGAATTCAAGTAAAAAAAAAAAATGCAGGAATTACCTTATGTCAACAAAAGTACACCCTAGATCTCCTTCAAAAATTTAAAATTATATATTGCAAATTTTCTCCTACCATTTTTCAATTTGAAATTCATCTCAATGCTTCCTGATCATCCCCTCTATGTGATGCAACTCTATACCGTCAGCTTGTAAGAAGCCTGTTATACCTTACTCATACTCACCCAGATATCTCATATGTTGTTGGTTTCATATCCATATTCTCTCATAACCTTCATTTCAGTCATTGGCAAGAAGCTAAAATAATTATTCATTATTTGCAGCACACTACACAATTTGGGCTTAACTATAAGGGAGACTCCATGGATATCATTGGCTATATAGATTCATATTGGGTAAGATCATTATATGACAAATTTTCAACCTTTGGATATGTTTTTTGCCTTGGTTCTTCACCAATAGTCTGGTTATGCAAGAAAGAACAAGCAGTAGCATTATATTCTAAAGAGGTAGAATACAGAGTAATAGTTTTAGCCAGTCAGGAAGCTCTTTGGCTTTGTTAAATTATAAAAGAATTTCTTTTCTCCCATAAAGAGCCTATGACCCTTTGGTATGACAATTAGAGAATAATTCATATTACACGCAATCCAATTGAGCATCAGTGCACCAAACACATTGAGATCCACATGCACTTCATTAGGTAACATATTCAAAATAGGGATATACACTTTAACTATATTCCAACTGAGAATCAAATTGCAGACATATTCACCAAGTTATTTTCTTCTCTGCGTTACCTTCAATTATGAGAAAAACTTGGAGTATTACAATTGCATTGATACAAAGGTCTTCCACCTCTCATTATATTGTATATGAGTACCTCATTAGGCCTTGTTTTTGGGACTCATTCTTTTGTATAAGAGGACAATCTTCGCCATCCGAAGATAAGCCTCTTTCATACTTCTTTGTTTTTTATTGATGGATTTTCCCACTAGGTTTTTACCATCACTTTAAAATAAAGAGGTGATAGTTGGTTTTTCCCATAGTGATTTTTTCCACCAACTATCTATATTGTGCATGAGTACCTAATCAGGCCATATTTTTGGGACTCATTTGTAAAAATCTCCCCTAGTATCACTTAAGGGGAGGTGTTAGAATAAGGGAATATTTTATTAAGTTCCACTAGGATATACACTTGAGTTTCCACTTCTCCATGTGTCAGGAGAACTCTCAGTGGTGTATTAATCAGGTTTGATGAGTTGTAATCCAACGACTCTCAATGATAAACTCAACTATTTATACAAAGTTGATCCTTGATATAAATCAATCACTTCCAATTTTCTCTTCATATTTTATGTAATACTTTGCATATCTATTATTGTGAAATTATAACAAGATCATTATTGGTGTAAGAGAAATATGTCACAAGAAGACTCATGTGGACAACAATATTATATGACAAAATATATAAATAATCCGTGTAATCAGATATATATATATATAGGTGGGACTATAATAAGTTATTTATTTTTAATACCTCATTTAGTAATATCTAATCTTCTTTCATGTGATTAAATTGATTCAAAATCACAAGATCATCACACCTATAGATTTATGTAAAACTAGAAAGATGGTTGCACTATTCAATGATGTAAGCAAAAATAATTTATTGCCATCAAATACCTGGTGTAAATTTTATTATATACTTTACTTCAATCCTCGAATAGGATATCCTAGGTGCTCTTCCCTACTAAAAATAGCTAATCCATAGTAAACACTTCATGACCATTATTACTTTATTAATTTTTATTTTTTTGAAATATTTAGTTATTTTAATTTATTGAAAAGAGTTTTTTATATATACATTGAATGAACTAAATAAGGGAGAGGAATATTATTAAACCCTTTATATAGAATTTGAAGAATAATAGTTAAAAAATAATAAGAATGAACAATAATGATACCTTAACCTAGATGACAATAATCATATATACAAAATAAATCCTTGTTACTCATAATATAGGAAAACCAAATGAAAATATTAATATTAGTCCTAATCATCCTTGATATTAAGTAGTTTCTTCATGAATAGACTGTCTGGTATTATGCTCCTAATGAATGAACATTTTTATGT
Organism: Wollemia nobilis; assembly: GCA_028583015.1. NCBI lineage: Eukaryota > Viridiplantae > Streptophyta > Pinopsida > Araucariales > Araucariaceae > Wollemia > Wollemia nobilis. The sequence goes on along the minus strand of JAQPPZ010001273.1, from coordinate 1,023,480 downwards.
GTAATATAAGCTTGGTAACATCTATCTTCCATATATAATTTACCAATTTAAATTTTCATTTTAGTGTAGATTAGAAGATGTCATCTTAAATAATTTTTAGCCTTTAAATACAATGGTAAGTACTACTATACTTTACACAATGATTTTCAATATAATTTATAAGAAATATAAAATGGATACAAATTTAAAAGTGTTAACTTATATGTATTTCTAATTCATTAATCTCCCACACATTGTTTAATATAAAATACAATTATGTAAGTATAATAAAATAATTTTATATTTTTCGCAATTTTTAAACCGTGCACTTATACAATAAGATATGTTTAAATTATTAAAGTATTTATTTACAATGTTATTATTTAAATTGATTGTAAGATTCACTTATAATATTTAATTACCATCTAACACTAATATTATTATCTTCTCCTTATCTCTGCTTATGTTTGTATGATAGCCAAATTCAAATTATTAAACTTATATTGTTAGATCCCTATCATTGCCGAATTCGAAGTATGAGAATTGTGATAAACGAAGAAATCTAAGAAACACATGATCATTCACTAGGGTTTACATGAGACTACTGAGAAGTCCATAAGCATACGCTAGTAGCATTGTAATTGGATGGTGTGGTTGTGTTTTGCATTCTTTGTTTGGATAATATGATTGTCCTTTGTCTATCATTGTCTTTTAATAATCCTTTTCTTGTTTTCCCTGCCTTTACTAATATGCATGCCGTTGTTAGGCACTCGGGTGTAAAGTAATTTAAAGAGCTAAATAGACGGCAACCATATACATCTATAGCTACACTTTAATTTTAAGTATTTAATCCTTTAATAACTATTAATCTATGCACTTACAACTGTTTTAATCTTGGTAAAACATTCAATGAAAATGGCAGTCATAAATTTGAAACAGGATCTTTATATAGCAAAATCATCTATACTTACGAATAAATAAGTTTTGGAAATCCTACCCAGATTTACTCATATTGCAAATTTCAATCAACTCCTGATATCGCAGGCTTACATACATAACATGATGGCAGGCAGTAGCTGTAACAACCTTTTTGTTTGATTACAGGCTATTGCATTTCAAGAAGCATTATAAGCATAGAAACATATGATATTGGGTTTTTCTGTGACCTGAGTGTTTAACTATTTGTTTATGACCGCAGCTCTCACTGCTGAACAGAGGACCTCTCCGTCAATACAAAATAAAGACCGGTCAAGAACCGCCCGCAGATCATCTTTAAAAATCCTGAATATTGTCACCATACAATAATCACTACAATCACAAAAATGGTTATACAATCACTGAAACATACACAAACAATTTGGATAGTACCTCTCCCTGACATCCAAAGGATTTAGTTACATTGGACTACGAACTTGTCTACGGTTCGAGGATGTTGATCGTCTACGAACTCCGGAGCTGGTTCTACCTCCGTACCCTCCGGGAAAAAAGTAAAGTATGGCAAAGATAAACGAGGAGTCTGACATGCTCCCGCTGTTGTCACTCTGTGCTCGGCGTTGTGAATCCTCTCATTACTCCACGCCCTGAAGGCGTCCCCCATAAGAACGACAAAGGAATCACATATGGGCTTCACTTTAACCCACTCATTTGCCTTGCTCAAAACCTCAAGGCCACCCACGGCATCTTGGTACATTACAGTAATGCAACCATCGTCTGTGTGGGCGGGAAGCCACTCCTCTTCGGCATTCAAATATTCAGAAAAGTCATAGTAGTTCATTCGGAGGACGCCCAAAAACTCATGAAATCCATTATACTTGCTAACCCCGAAGGCTCTGTAAATTTGCTTGGTGATGTTATCTGTAAGTTCTTTAACGCTGCTTGTATATTCCTCTATAGTTTTGCTGTCAAAAAGGTATAATGAAATGTGTTTAGTAAACTACTAGAAGAAATGTCTTCAATGGTCTACCTCCTAAGAAAGAAAATAACAGACGAAATCATTTGAATAATCTACCAGATTTCGGGGTTGCCGTCTGGCCATAGCTGCTGTGAGAACAATTGAATTTGTTGCGGATCAGGCACGCCAGGGACGCCAAGGCTTTCGCTATATCTAGACAATTTGTTATAGCTGAAAAGCGCTGTTGAGAATCTGTTTCTCTCTTTGGTCTCTTTCGGGAGCTTGAACGTATGTCGAGCGGCCATATCCATGTTTCCAATTATCTCGCTCCGTATCCCATGATTTACAACTAGAAAACATCCCCATTCCTCGCAAGCTTTTCTCAGTTTGTCAAGCATGCTTTCTGACGAACCAGGATTAAGTCCAACCTTGTTCTTGGCTAACAAACAAGAAAGATCGATAACAGGGACTTCTGTGCTTTGCTTTTCAGAAGAAGACATGACAAAGATAGTAATTATCTCTCTATCCCTCTGATTACTGAAATGGGGATAAATCTCAAATGCAACAATGTAGGCTCTTTTTACACGGTCTTTCTTGCAATAGCAGAACTCGTTATTAAAAATTTCGTTACATTCATGCTGGGTGCAATGACAGCCAAATGACGGGAACTTCTCCAGAAGAGGATACAGCACATACATATATATACAAAAGAGTACTGCTTATTATATATATATATATATATATATATATATAATATATGATGGCCCATGTTCTTATTATATGCAGTTGTAATTTTATTAATTCCAATAAGTGTTATATATTTTATCATATAATAAAATAAAATCGAAGTTTTTAAAATGTATTATTAAGTTTTAGTTTCTTGTGTAAATAATGGTTATTAATAAGTTGCACCACTGGTTTGGGAGATCATATATATATATACATATATATATTATGAGGATGAATTCCTGCGGAAGGCTTCCTGTTTAAAGAGAAAAGATTCTCTGATTATCTCCGTGAAGGAGGCTAAGTTCTCCAACAGTGTGGATGGGGGGCGGTTCTCGATCTTCAGTTCGGGTAGGAATTCATTAAGAAAGTCTAAACAACTTTCGGGTAAGTCGAATAGGAAGCTTGATCCGCTATTTTCTGTGAATAAACTGGATTCAAATAGTTACCTAGAGATTTTCACAAGGATGTGGAGGTTAAAGAGTTATATTCACCAGGTGGTGTTGTAGATGGGGCAAAAAATACTGTTCACAATCTCAACATGATGGAAGTCAAACATCCTCTCATTCTGGGGTCTCTCAAAATTGTTGTAGATCATATTCAAGAAGTGCTTCGAATGGCTGGTGATATTATCCAAGGCTTAGAGTCGGATGCTAAGTTCCAGAACTAACTCAATTTTGATTTCTTTTGGGTTTGGGGTCTCCGTTTGGTTTTTCTTAGTTTCTTGTTCCTTGCTTGGTCTTATGTTGATCGTCCCCAGTGTGTCGGTTTGCTCAATTTTTCCTTCGTAGGTTTTGTTGTTTATGTTCTGTGGTTGTTCTCTCCTTTGGCGGAGTTGATGTTAAGGTTGACGGGTTCTTTCAAATCCCTTCCTTTTTTAATAATATAAAAATGTTATATTACGAGTGATTATCAAAATTTACATTTAAAATTAAATATAATTTACATTTATTTTGTAATTTTTATATGGAATAATGGTGTTGTGTTAAAGGTTTCTTAAAATTATTATCTTGCATTGTCAAATGAATGAGTGAAAGTTTTGTATCCTTAATCAAGGTTCAAATTTCATTAGTAAACCTTAACTTTTAGTTCATGGGTATGTAAAGTAATTGATTAGAAGCTAAGAGTTTCACATTTTAAATAAAGATTCAAATCTCATAGATGAACCTTAGCATTTTATCTTATTTTATGAGTTAAAAGGACTAGGATTTTAATCTTGCTAAAAGATACATGAATAATTGTTAAATTGTTATAATACCACTATGTGATTATCATATAATATTTGTTCTAATACTGCTATGTGATCATGGTGTAGTAAAATATAGGTAGAATTGTTTCAATCCTATATAACCCATTGAAAAATGATAAATAATATTTAAGTAGGAATAATAATCTTATAAAGGTATATACATACCAACTTGAAAATCATTTTGAGTATATCCCAGGAAAACAATGTAATAGTTTTCTTCTAATGAGACATGGGTACATTTATTGATAGAGGCTTATAGATTGATAGAGAAAGGGCCACCTGACCCTTACTAAGACAAAGCTAAAAATCATGTTTGAACGAACATTTCCACACAACAAATGAAGCAAAATTCAAATTTGAACCTGCAATTCCATTAAAAATAGAATAGATTTCCTCTCTTGGGAAAGCATAATGAACCAAGAAGACCCTAGGAAGACCTTCCATGTTGAATATCCATTGAACTAGAGCAGGAAGAGAGATAGCTTTAAAATGGGGGTCTCCCACTTAAAGTGAGAAACCAACCACTCCCCCCATATTTTTGAAGATAAATGAAATTCATTGCAAACAAGGAAATCCTACACAGAGACCTTTCCAAGACTTGATAGTTGGAACAACAACATGGAGAGATCTCCATTGACCATGAGATATCGCTACAATATAAAAAAAAGGACTTGGATGATGAATCAACAACTCAAGGAGATCCTTGTAGGCCATGATATATTACTACAAAAGAGATGAAATGCACAAATAGAAGGTGGGAAAATCCAAAGAAAATTTATTCCACCACAATACCCCAATCTAGAAGGAAAAATTTGACACAGATACTACCTTCAAGAGACCATATTCTGTAGTAGTCAAGAACATATAGGATCCCCTTCCAAAGACTAAAAAATTGTTAGAATTTCACAATAATAGATATGCAAAGCATTACACAAAATATGAAGAGAAGAGTGGAACTGATTGATTTATTCCAAGGATCAACTCTGTATAAATAGCAAAGTTGATCATTGAGAGTCGTTGGATTACAACAACTCATTAGACCTGATGAAGACACCACTGAGAGTTCTCCTGACACATGGAGGAGTGGAAACTCAAGTGTCTATCCTAGTGGAACTTAAGAGAATATTCACTTATTCTAACACCCCCCTTAAGTGATACTAGGGGAGATTTTTACAAATGAGTCCCGACAACAAGGCCTGATTAGGTACTCATGTACAATATAGATAGTTGGTGGAAAAAACCCCGTGGGAAAAAACCAACTATCACCTCTTATTTTTGAAGTGATGGTAAAAATCCAGTGGGAAAATCCATCAATAAAAAAAAAAAGTATGAAAGAGGCTTGTCTTCGGATGGCGAAGATTGTCCTCTTATACAAAAGAATGATGAGTCCCGACAACAAGGCCTGATGAGGTACTCATTTACAATATAATGAGAGGTGGAAGACCTCTATGTCAATGCAGTTGTAATACTCCAAGTTTATCTCACAACTGAAGGTAATGTGGAGAAGGAAATGACTTGGTGAAGATATCTGCAATTTGATTCTCAGTTGGAATATAGTCCAAGTGTATATCCCCGTTCTAAATATGTTGCCTTATGAAGTGCATGTGTATCTCAATGTGTTTGGTGTGCTGATGTTCAACTGGATTACATGCAATATGAATTGTGCTTTGATTGTCACACCAAAGAGTTATAGGCTTTTTATGGGTGAAACCAAATTCTTTTAGAATTTGATGAAGCCAAAGAGCTTCCTGACTAGCTAAAACTACTGCCCTGTATTCTGCCTCTATAGAAGATAATGCTATTGCTTGTTATTTCTTGCATAACCAGGCTATTGGTGAAGAACCAAGGCAAAAAACATAGCCAAATGTTGAACATCTATCTTCTATTGATCCTGCCCAATCTGAATCTATGTAGCCAATGATATCCATGGATTCTCCCTTATAGATGAGCCCAAAGTGCGTAGTGCCTTGCAAGTAATGAAGGATCCTTTTAGTTGCTTGCCAATGACTGAAGTGAGGTTGATGAGAGAATCTGGATATGAGGCCAACTATATATGAGATATCTGGGTGAGTATGAGTAAGGTATAACAGAATTCCTACAAGTTGATGGTATAGAGTTGCATCACATAGAGGGGATGAGCAGGAAGTACTGAGATGAATGCCAGATTGAAAAGGGGTAGGAGAAGGTTTACAATCTATCATTTTAAACTTTTGAAGGAGATCTAGGGTGTACTTTTGTTGACACAAGGTAATTCCTGCATTTGTTTGACTTATTTGAATCCCAAGGAAGTAATGAGCTAGACCTAGATCAACCATTTCAAAATTTTTAGAGAGGGAGTCTTTTATAGTCTATATGTGAGTTAAGTTACTACCAGTGAGAAGAAGATCATCAACATATAGAACAAGAATGGTGATGTTGCCTTCATTTCTCCAAATGTAAACTATGTTATCAGACTCACAATGAGAAAAACCTACTAAAAGAAGGAAGGAGTCCATCTTCTCATACCAAGCTCTAGGGGCTTGTTTGAGGCCATAGAGAGACTTTTTGAGCCTACAAACAAGAGAGGAGTCTTGAGTGAAACCAACAGGTTGTTCCATGAATATTTCTTCCTTTAAGTCTCCATGTAAGAAAGCACATTTTACATCCATTTGATAGACATGCCACTTATGGGAAGCATCTAGAGCAAGAACCAATCTTACAGAATCCATTTTAGCAACTGGAGCAAAGGTTTCTGCATAATCTATACCTTCAATTTGAGAGAAACCTTTGGCTACTAGACGAGCCTTGTGTTTGTCTATTTCTCCATTAGGCCCATATTTTATTTTGAAGATCCATTTACAATGAACTAATTTCCTTCCTTTAGGTAAGGGAACTAAATCCCAAGTCTTGTTTTTGATCAAGGAAGAAAATTTATTTTCCATGGCATCATCCCATTCCTTAATACTTGAGGCTTCTTTGAAGGATTGAGGATCATAGGAAATAGACTGACATACAAGACCAGTGCCTATGGGGTTGGATGATCTAGTTGAAGGAAGATTTTGGATGTAAGGAGTAGCTTCTTTAACAATGGTGCGGGCCCATTTTGGCATAGAGGAAGGAGTTGAAAGACATTGAGATGGAGTTACAGGTTCCTCATCTTGATTATCAATGACCAAGTTAACTTCAAGAGTTGGCTCTTCATAATATTGAGGTTCTACTATAGGAGAAGGCTCAATGGAGGAAGAGGGCTTTTGAGGATCTTTTTGAGGGAATGTTTCATCAAATTGGACATTCCTATGAAAGAAAACCTCATGAGTTGAGGGATCAAGAAGCTTGTATGCTTTCAATTCTTCACAATAATCGATAAAGATGAGCTTTTTGCTTTTCTTATCAAGAGCCTTCCTTTTCTTCTTTGGGATGTGAGCCCAAGTAGTACACCCAAAAATATTGAAGTAGGAAACATCTGGTTTTAAGCCAGACCAAGCTTCTTCAGGAGTTAAATGGTCAAGAGCTTTATGAGGTGTGCGATTTTGAATATAATTTGCATAGTTAATAGCTTCTGCCCAAAAAACTTTGGAAGATCTCTTGAATGGAGCATACAATTAGCCATCTCTTTTAATGTCTAGTTTTTCCTTTATGCAATACCATTTTGTTGAGGATTATGGGAGACAGAATGTTGATGAATGATGCCATGATTGGATAAAAATATGGAGAACTCATTACTATAGTATTCCCCCCATTATCTGTGCGAATCTTCTTGATTTTGCAAGATGCCTGATTTTCAACTAAGGCTTTAAAAACTTTAAAGTGAGATAGAACATCACTCTTATATTTTAGGAAGTAGACCCAGGACCTTCTAGAAAAATCATCAATAAATGTTAGAGCATACTTTTCTCCTTTGAAATATGGTTCAGGAAGGTCATTAAGTCACTATGGATTAAATCTAGAGGGGATGAGGCTTTTAGAGAACTACTTGGGTGGAAAGGATCTTGATGTTGCTTTCCAAGAGCACATCCAGGACAAAATCCATCACTAGAAGAGACTTGGGGTAATCCTGTAACCATATCATGGGTGCTCAAATCCTTTAGGTAGTTGTAACTAAGATGACCAAACCTTTCATGCCAAATTTGGCTTTCAAGATCACCATGAGCCACAAAACAGGAGGCTCCTTCTGGATTTTGAAAACCTTTGAAGTGAAAAATATGAGAGTTATGATCAATATTCCCTTTGGCTATAAGAGAATGGGGATCTTGAAAATCTCTTATCTCAACTCCTGTTGGAGAGAAGAGAACAATTTTCCCCTTTCCAAAAGTACAAATCTGATAGATGGATAGGAGATTGGTGGCAATGTCTGGAACATAGAGAACATTGTTTATAGAGCCACCATCAATGGTTATATCCCCTTTTCCTTTGATAGGGATAAAGGAAGAGTCACCCACTTCTATGCTACAAGTAGAGCTAGAGGAGATAGAAGAGAAAGACTTATCTAAAGCAGTCATGTGATGAGTAGCTCCAAAATCTAGGACCCAATAATTAGAGGAAGAATTGGAGGTTTTTCCTTGAACATTAAGGGATTTTCCTATTTGCTTTTTATTTTCTATATTTTGATCCTTCATAGTTGCCTCTAGTTGTTGTAATATTTTCCAGCATTTGTTAGCAGAGTGACCATTCTTTTTGCAGTGAGTACAGGTTATGGGAGTCTTTTCCTTCTTTTTGAATTTTTCTTTAGAAGAGGTGGAGGCTACTAAGGCTTTTGAAGAAGAGGAAGAAGAAGAGATTTCATATCTAGCAAGTTTGGTTTCTTCCCTAGTTAATCTATCACAAAATTCTTCTAAAGAAGGCATTTTAAAGGTTGCACCAAGAGCATCTTTGGTAGATATAAAGGTGGTAGCAAAAATTTGAAAAACACCATTTAGCTTAGAAAGGATTAGATAAATGCATTCTTCTTCAGTCTTAGTCTTCCCACTACCTTTGTATTGAGTGAGGACTTCTTTGAACTTGGTGAGGAAGTCAACAATACTACTAAAATATTCAGGAGACAAAGATGTTAGTTCTGCTTCTAGTTGCATTGATCTCATCTGATCTACTTTCCCAAACAAGGTCTTTAGCTTCTCCCAACTTTCATGAGGAGTTTTGCAATCTGTAATGTGAAACCACAAACTTTCATGAACATTAGAGCTAATAATACCCATAGTTTCATGCATTTTCCCTTTATGAACAAATATTTCATATTCTTTCTCAAATTCTGGTTGCTTTTCTTCTAGTAGATGAGTAAGACCTTTTTGAGAGATAAGATTTAAAATTTTAGGTTTCCAAGTGTGAAAGTTATGAGGGGTGAGAGGTTCAATTGAATTCATCATTTTAACACAAGAGAAAATTGAAGTTTTACCCAATATATCCCCCCTTAGAACTCAATTTATTGATTAATGCAATTGATTTAAGGAAAAAATATGAAGCTTTTCAATATCTTTCAACTCAATATACCCGCCCTAATGAGAGGGAAACTATAAGTATAATGAGGTTATTAATATTGTTTGCTTTAGAAATGCCAAATCCTTTTAGTTCCTCACAATACCCGCCCTTACTTGAGGGAAACTGTAAGTATAGAGAAGAATTTGTCAAGGGTTTTGGCTTGATGTGCAGTGATTTCAACCAGTTTTGAATTTGGTTTTCTCAATACTTGCCCTTACGAGAGGGAGACTATAAGTGAGAGAGAATCCCAAATGAAATGGATGAATGAAAAATATATGCCAGGCCTTTATACCAAGTGCCTCCAAAAACCCGCCCTTACGTGAGGGAAACTATAAGTTTTTAGTGGTATTGATACATGGAACGTAGGCAAAATATTTTGAGAAATAAAGGATTTAGATCTAAATTTCCTTAAAAGATTTTAAATTTTAACACATCTATAAAAATTTGTAATTTTTAAGAAATACAAAATATAATAGAAGTGATTTAAAAAAAATTAGAGGATATATCTTTAGAACTATTTAAGTTAAGAATAACACTTTATAATTTTAAGTAGAACTATATGAGTGAAGAAGATTATAGTTGAAAAAATTTGTAAGTGCTTTTCTTTAAATATTAATTTGAAAAATTAATAAACATAAAAGGAGATAATATATCAAGATTGAATTTGATCTAATTTTTGAGAAAGAAAAAACTATAGAACTTTTTGAAATATAAAAAGTTGTTAGTTCTCTTTATAAAAAAGTGTTTATCTTCCTTTAGTAAAATAAAAAAAAAGAGGAAATTATTTAATTAGAGAAATACACTCATTAAAAAAAAATTACTTAAAGGAAGAAGGAGAGCTTTAAGATGAAATTTACAACCCCCCTTTAGAGACACAAATGTGCAAAAATTTGCACACAAACCCCCCCAAAAAAATATTTTATTAAAATATTACAATATGACTACGACTTTTGAAAAGCTCTTTTAAGAAAATTAAAAGTTATTTTGAAAAAGGAGTCAAAATATACTTCGAAATCGAAGTTTTAATAACCTTTAAAAGGAGGAAATAAAAAATTAAACAATGCTTACTCCCCCGAGAGAAGACAGGCAGCAAGAAATCAAGGCAGAGAAGAAATCAAATGAGACACTGGATTTTAAAGAGATGCGTGCAGGCGGTGAGGGAGAAGAAGACTCTCGGTTGAATCAAATAGACTGCAAGAAAATTCTTTTTTCTATATGTGCGACGTTGGTTCGAACCAGGCAGAGTGAAACCCGAGAACTCAATTTTTTGAGGACGCCGAGAATCCAAAAAACCGCCACCAAAACCCGAGGATCGAGGTCTCCAAGAACTTTACGATGCCACCTATGATGAAACCAAGGGATCCAGAGAAAATATAAAGGTTATAAAAAAAATGTTTATCTGGATTACCTATCGAGATGAGAGCTCGGAAGCTGCTCAGAGGATCGTTCACCAGAGTGAAAAATATTTTTCTCTTAGTAGACGCCTAAACCTGAGGATCGAGTTCTCCAAGAACTTAAGGAGGCCACCTGCGATGAAACCAAAGGATCCAGAGAAAATATAAAGGTTATACAAAAATCATTTAGCTAGATTACCTATCGAGAGCTCGAAAGCTGCTTCGTTCACTAGAATAAAAAAATGATTTTCTCTTAGCAGATGGTGGGTGCCAAAATCTCGAAAGTTGCACAGAGGAACATGCACCAGAATAAAGGGCACTTTCCTCTTAACCAACGGTGGGCATCAACCTTCCCTGCAATAGAATACTGAGAAAAAAATGCTAAAATTTTAAAGATGAATCAAATAGCTATGAACTAGAGACGATCGAAAAACAACAGCAGAGAATGTGTGTTTCTTCCACTAGGTTAGGAGAATATAAGGAGCGATGGAATATGAGCACCGTTCTAGATACACCTAGTTGAGAAGATACATAGATACATTGAAAGACACCAAGGGCCACGTTGCAGGTGGCACGCCAAGCCTAACGTATCCAAGAAACCACACTTGAAGTTGTATTAAAACATGCAGATCTGGTTATAGCCAAAAGGGATTCAGAAATATTAGCTAAATTAAATATGAATCTAATATTTGTGGGCCCAAAAAAAATGGAGCCACGAACTTTTAGGCAGCACCAAAAATGATTTGGGGCCACTAAAAAATGACGTAGCGCCAAATTAAAAGATATGGGCTACGAATTTATAAAAAAGATGTAGCTCCAATACTTTTAATGGGTCACGAAAAATTTAAGAGGTACTGAATCAAAAAACGAGGGATTAGATTTTTTTTTGAAAAAAAAAAAAAAATTCTCTCGAGCATGAAACAATATCTAAAAAATCAATTCATATATAATGAACAATGAAGATTTTGCTGAAAAAATTTGGATAAAACTGACTATTGCATAAAATGAAGCAAGTTAGTAAAAAAAAATCCAAATCAAATGAACCAGATCCTAGAACCTTCAAAAGAGAATGCTAGCAAAATCTATCTTGCTCTGGTACCATGTTAGAATTTCACAATAATAGATATGCAAAGCATTACACAAAATATGAAGAGAAGAGTGGAACTGATTGATTTATTCCAAGGATCAACTCTATATAAATAGCAGAGTTGATCATTGAGAGTCGTTGGATTACAACAACTCATCAGACCTGATGAAGACACCACCGAGAGTTCTCCTGACACATGGAGGAGTGGAAACTCAAGTGTCTATCCTAGTGGAACTTAAGAGAATATTCTCTTATTCTAACGAAAACTATAGAAGAAGGCTGACAAAAGTCACTAGCACTAGATCAACTTCCAACCCCACAAACAATTCATTCAAGAAGTAATCCTTTGAAACCTTCCACCATATCTACACGAGAAAGCATGGAGTCCCATATCAAAACGAAAAACAATTGTAGAGAAAGGTTCCATCAAAAAACCTTGAAACAAATAACCTCTAGATATTCATAGAGATAGATCAAAAGACCCTAAATATTCTACTGAAAGTCCACTCTAAAAATAGCCTCGATATTCACTCATATATAGATGAGAAAACTATGGTTATCCCTCAAATATCAAGAAAAATATAGAAAAGGAAACCTCAAGTTACAACACAATGGACAAACAAGATGTGGAAACCTCCATTTAAAGTATAGCTTAGGAGAAAAAGGAGTAATCAAAATTTACAGACAATGATGAAGCACGAGGTTCCTCCAAAGACCATAAAAGTATGTAGTGAGAGGCTCCAAAATACCATCTTCCAAGCTGAGCCAATGGAAATCCAACCACCACCAAAGGGCATCAATGAAAGAATATTCAAGTTGTTTCGACTAAGCAATTGCATTCACGAATAAAAAAAGATCACAATGGTTGTTTTATTAAGCATATAATTCCTTAATCAGTGTTTTGAAACTTGCAGGCTACTCGCGAGTACTCGTGAAACTCACAGATCAGGGAGGCCTGCAAGGTTTTCTAATTACAAACTCATGTCGGATAACTCGCCGACTCGGGGCGAGTTACTCGCCCATTATTCATCGAGTACTCTACGAGGAATCACCCAGACTCATAGGGAGAGATGCAGGGGTCGAGGAAAGATAGGGAATCAGAGGAGAGAAAAGACAGGGGAGGCAGAGGTCGATACCGAAGCCGATGCAAGGGAGAGATAAGGAAGAGGCAGGGGAGGGATCGAGGCAGGAAAAACATACAAATAAATTTTAATTAAATATTTTAAAAATATTGGTATAATAAAGGAAAAACATACAAATAAATTTTAATTAAATATTTTAAAAATATTGGTATAATAACTACATTTGTGCCATTATAACAGTATATGCTAATCTTTTATTTTCTCTATGTTCTGCAAGTTTAGCTTGTGATTTGGAGATGAACAGGTCACAACTATGAAACACTACCCATTTATATTTTTTTGGCTTCTACTTGACGTTCTATATCTAAATAAAATAAAAATTAGGTCAATAACTCTATGAAAGACATCTTAGAAAGAAAGAAAAAAAAAGAACATAAGCTTTATGCATTTTATGTTCTTTGGAGGAACCTCGTGCTTCATCATTGTCTGTAAATTTCGATTACTCCTTTTTCTCCTAAGCTATACTTTAAATGGAGGTTTCCACATCTTGTTTGTCCATTGTGTTGTAACTTGAGGTTTCCTTTTCTATATTTTTCTTGATCTTTGAGGGATAACCATAGTTTTCTCATATATAGATGAGTGAATATCGAGGCTATTTTTAGAGTGGAATTTCAGTAGAATATTTAGGGTCTTTTGATCTATCTCTATGAAGATCTAGAGGTTATTTGTTTCAAGGTTTTTTGATGGAACCTTTCTCTACAATTGTTTTTGGTTTTGATATGGGACTCCATGCTTTCTCGTGTAGATATGGTAGAAGGTTTCAAAGGATTACTTCTTGAATGAATTGTTGGTGGGGTTGGAAGTTGATCTAGTGCTAGTGACTTTTGTCAAGCTTCTTCTATAGTTTTTGTTAGAATAAGTGAATATTCTCTTAAGTTCTACTAGGGTAGACACTTGAGTTTCCACTCCTCCATGTGTCAGGAGAACTCTCAGTGGTGTCTTCATTAAGTCTGATGAGTTGTTGTAATCCAACGACTCTCAATGATCAACACTGCTATTTTTACAGAGTTGATCCTTGGAATAAATTAATCAGTTCCACTCTTTTCTTCATCTTTTGTGTAATTCTTTGCATATCTATTATTGTGAAATTCTAACATGGTACCAGAGCATGATAGATTTTTCTGGCATTCTCTTTTGAAGGTTCTAGGATCTAGTTCATTTGATTTGGATTTTTCTTTTACTAACTTGCTTCATTTTATGCAATAGTCAGTTTTATCCAATTTTTTTTTCAACAAAATCTTCATTGTCTTCTTCTATTTTTTTTTAATGAGTTTATTTCTCTAATTAAATAATTACCTCTTTTTTTTAATTTTACTAAAGAAAAATAAACATTTTTTTATAAATGAACTAACAACATTTTATATTTCAAAAAGTTCTATAGTTTTTGCTTTCCAAAAATTAAATCAAATTCAATCTTGATGTTTATTAATTTTTCAAATTAATATTTAAAGTAAGCACTTACAATTTTTTTCAACTATAATATTCTTCACTCATATAGTTCTACTTAAAATTATAAAGTGTTATTCTTAACTTAAATAGTTCTAAAGATATATCCTTAATTTTTTTTAAATTACTTCTATTATATTTTGTAAAAATTACAAGTTTTTATAAATGTGTTAAAATTTAAAAAAATTTAAGGAAATTTACATCTAAATCCTTTATTTCTCAAAATATTTTGCCTATGTTCCATGTATCAATACCACTAAAAACTTATAGTTTCCCTCACGTAAGGGAGGGTTTTTGGAGGCACTTGGTATAAAGGCCTGACATATATTTTTCATTCATCCATTTCATTTGGTATTCTCTCTCACTTATAGACTCCCTCTCGTAAGGGTAAGTATTGAGAAAACCAAATTTAAAATTGGTTGAAATCACTACACAGCAAGCCAAAACCCTTGACATATTCTTCTCTATACTTACAGTTTCCCTCAAGTAAGGGTGGGTATTGCAAGGAACTAAAAGGATTTGGTATTTATATAGCAAATAATATTAATAACCTCATTATACTTAAAGTTTCCCTCTCATTAGGGTGGGTATATTGAGTTGAAAGATATTGAACAACTTCATATTTTTTCTTAAATTAATTGTATTAATCAATAAATTGAGTTCTAAGGGGGGCTATATTGGGTAAAACTTCAATTTTCTCTTGTATTAAAATGATGAATTCAATTGAATATCTCACCCCTCATAATTGTCACAATTGGAAACCTAAAATTTTAAATCTTATCTCTCACAAATATCGTACTCATCTACTAGAAGAAAAGCAACCATAATTTGAGAAAGAATATGAAATATTTGTTCATAAAGGGATAATGCATGAAACTATGGGTATTATTAGCTCTAATATTCATGAAAGTTTGTGGTTTCACATTATAGATTGCAAAACTCTTCATGAAATTTGGGAGAAGCTAAACACCTAGGTTGGGAAAGTAGATCAGATGAGATCAATGCAACTAGAAGTAGAACTAACATCTTTGTATCCTAAATATGTTAGTAGTATTGTTGAATTCCTCACCAAGTTCAAAGAAGTCCTCACTTAATATAAAGGTAGTGGTAAGACTAAGACTAAAGAAGAATGTATTTATCTAATCCTTTCTAAGCTAAATGGTGTTTTTCAAACTTTTGTTACCACCTTTATAGCTACCAAAGATGCTCTTGGTGCAACATTTAAAATGCCTTGTTTAGAAGAATTTTGTGATAGATTAACTAGGGAAGATACCAAACTTTAGATATGAAATCTCTTCTTCTTTCTCTTCTTCAAAATCCTTAGTAACCTCCACCTCTTCTAAATAAAAATTAAAAAATAAGGAAAAGACTCCCATAACATGTACTCACTGCAAAAAGAATAGTCACTCTAATAACAAATGTTGGAAAATATTACAACTAGAGACAACTATGAAGGATCAAAATATAGAAAATAAAAAGAAAATAGGAAAATTCCTTAACGTTCAAGGAAAAACCTCCAATTCTTCCTGTAATTACTGGGTCTTAGATTTTGGAGCTACTCATCACATGACTGCTTCAGATAAGTCTTTCTCTTCTATCTCCTCTAGCTCTGCTTATACCATAGAAGTGGTTGAATCTTCCTTTATCCTTGTCAAAGGAAAAGAGAATATAACCATTGATGGTGGCTCTATAAACAATGTTCTCTATGTTCTAGACATTGCCACCAATCTCCTATCCATCTATCAGATTTATACTTTTGGAAATGAGAAAATTGTTCTCTTCTCTCCAACAGGAGTTGAGATAAGAGATTTTCAAGATCCCCATTCTCTTATAGCCAAAGGGAATATTGATCATAACTCTCATTTTTTTCACTTTAAAGGTTTTCAAAATCCAAAATGAGGCTCTTGTTTTTTGGCTCATGGTGATCTTGAAAACTAAATTTGGCATGAAAGGTTTGGTCATCTTAGTTACAACTACCTAAAGGATTTGAGCACCCATGATATGGTTACAGGATTACCCCAAGTCTCTTCTAGTGATGCCCTTGGGCTCAAGCAGGTGGCTTTACTGGAGCCTGTGGTCAGGGATTGGGCCTATCTGATGGCCCTGATCAACCTGTGGGATCCTCGGACCAACACCTTCCATATCCCAATAGGGGAGATGACGGTGACCTTGGAGGATGTCTATCGACTTCTGTGGATTCCAATAGATGGACTGTCGATCATAATGTTGCCTCGCGATCAGTGAACAACTATACTGATAGGATGCTTCAGGCATGGGGAGGAGCTGGGTGTGGAGAGTCTAGTGGAGAGGGCAGATGGTGACTACCAGATTGGTGGTATTCGAGTCCGATGGTTTCTTGAGAGAGGGGTGTTGGGAGTGAGGCATGTAGTACTCATGGGCCTCATTTCCAACATGCTGCTACCTGACTCGTTACGTGCGAGGTTCTCGTGGAACCTACTGGATGTGGTCTAGCGACTGGTAGAGTTCCCAACAGAGGCATCGTTGATCATGAGGTGGGGATAGACATTGCTAGCACATCTCTATGGTGAGTTGTACCAGGTCCACTACCGAAAGTGGAAGGGGATTAGCTATAGCTATCTGTTGTAGAGCTGGGCTTGGCAACACATAGTGATGGAGAGGCCATCTGGGTTACTGTGGATGAATCAAACAAAGATTGAGGATAAGGATATAGGCTATGTGGGTCTATGGCAGTGGTTTGAGGAGCAAGGATAGATTCGATGGTGGGTAGGTGTCGTAGGGCACTATGCCGATGCCCTTGCTCGATTTACTCCAGAGGAGGTGTTTTGGTGCCCTTATCGGTACTATCCAACCTGGTCGAAGGCTGGAGAGTGGCTCCGATGGGTACGTAGGGAGCAGTGGTTGATTGGGCGACATGGGACCAAGCATGATTTATTCCCTTACATCTACGTGACATGATAGTTTGGGGTGCATCGAGGGTTTCCTAGTGAGCCCATGGTCTATCGACATCGGGGGGACGAGAGGACTCTGGACCAATCGGTCATCGCACCACTAGGTGAGGATTCATATGCAATGCTAGATGTCCCAAATGTGGATGACGTTGGGACTACCACAAAGTACGACTAGTGGTGGGTACTACGGTGATGGCAGGGATATGGGCCACTAGGAGGCGTGGAGGTAGCAACAGCGGGTAAGGAGGGTGCCGAGGCACCAGGAGATGATTAGGGAGCTCTGCAGGAGGATGCAGATATGGTGGAGGTGGAGGATGAGGATGCAAATTTGGGGGTTTCAGATCAACCGAAGATGCAGGACATCACAGAGCAGTGGGAACCAGATCAGGCTACTGTTCTAGATATGCCTACACCTCAGGCAAAAGCGAAGGATACAAAGACCGGGCTACATGCTAAGATTGTGCGGTTAGAGGGTCTGTTGCGGAGGCATGATGGGGACCTGTGAGATGCATTGTAGTAGAGGGATATCTTGCACATGCAGTTGGTAGAGTGAGATAATGCATTGGCTACCAACTACCAGCAGTATGGGGGTACTGATGTTGCATGGGAGAGGGATCTCCTATGGATGTAGCTGGTGGAGAGGGATAGGGCTTTGATGCAGTGCGAGGAGAACTTGGCAACATATCGCCAGTGGGAGATGGACTCAGTGTGGCAGTATTTGGAGCTGGAGGTAGAGATTAGCCACCTTGGTGGGCAAGTCCCTACATTTAGTGGAGGTGGATCGTCATGTTGCTCAAGAGGGAGTGAGACTGAGCAGTCAGCATCCTCTCGATGCAGGTGATTGGATGAGGGGGGGCAAGTAGGCATGATGCGGGGGCTAGCAATAGCCACCATGAGGGGTCTCATAGGACCCACATCATGGGGGGTAGTTCCTGTCGCACCGATCCTACATGATCATGGTGGCCAATGCCCTAGGCTTGGGGGTTTTTGAGCTTTTGGATTTTGTTGCAGGGTCGCAGGACCAGTTCATTGTAGCCTATGGGCATTTTTTATGACATATACAATTGACTTTATTTTATTTATGCGAGTGATGATTTAATGTTATGCATGATGAGTGATGAGTATGGATGCATGCATGTTAATTTATTTTGATGGATGTATATGTTATGATGAATGCAAATTTTTTTGATTTATATGTGATATGCAATATGGAATGGATGAATTGAATTTGTGTTGTTTGGCGAGGGCACCATAGACTGTTTAGACCTTTGTGGTTTTTCTTTTTGGAAATTGCGGATGGCAATGCGAGGATGAAATATAGTGCAGTTGGTTTAGAAATGTAGCTAAGGTTTTCTAAGACTCAGACAATTTTGGCTAACTAGCCACGACTGTACCTTATCTTCCAAGACTTTTGGACAAGGTATGAATCAGACTTGTCTTTGACCAAGTTATTTCACATCCCTATGTATGCAATTGAGTTCGTTTATGTGGTATTTGTCAAGATACCGCCAGTGCCAGATAGGCTGTCAACCAAACCTATACTGAGGATCACCTAATTAGCTCCACTTGCTCCTTTGTTGTATTTAGCCAAATTAATCTACGGTGCTATCTAGGATACCATAAGCTAGCTCATCCACATACAAACATTGATCTATACATGAGTTAATGTGATAGATATATCGTCACGCGGTAGGTTTACTACCAATGACCGATAGGCTATCCACCAAACCGGTACTGAGGTTTGCCTCATGACATGTCGAAATGCTGAGAGTTCCAGGGATTCAAGTTTGACTCCCTTATTTTCTTCAGTTGTATTGGGATACTTGCTCTTTTGTAGTGATAAAAATCACTGTTTATTTTTATATATTTTTCTTTTGAGCAAGGGATTTGAATTTTGAGTGATGAGAATCACTATTGTATGTGCCTTTTGATGTATGCACTTTGGTGGTGATGTCAAATTTTTGGAGTTTTGACTTTTTGCAAGATTTTATGATGTTTGCAACTTTTAAGAACTTGGGATTCTTGGAGAATTGGGTAGGGAGGATGCTTGTCCTTTTGCCAACTCTCAGCATTATTGGGGTCATTTGCATAGGGGGATGAGCAAGATAACCGTTTCGCTTATGGTGACTTGGATTGTTGTGCAGGTTTCATATTTCATTCACACAACTTGGGAATTTTTATGTGTTTTAATTTGTGTTGGGATGCTATGTAACAAGGTGTGATCCAAGTAGAACTCTACCTTCATAAAATCTATCTGACTTGGTACAGTACATGGCTAGAAATCTATATAACGACTAAAGGATGAAAACTTCTTGATACATTAGGAGACCACTGACTCTGGAATGGTAAAAATAAGTGAATGGGGTTTCTGTTTGATGGACTGCTTATAAAATGGAGAAATGTGGAACAAGATGGATTGGCGAAGTAATTACAGTCTATGGTGCCTTTGACCTGTATGACCACAAATATGCAATGTATGGATGTGATGCTTAATGCAGCTACATATTTTTGTGTTTTTGATGGATTGATTTTTGTGAATATGAAGATGAGATGTGAGAAGAGCTCTCTATTGGTGTGATGAGTTTGAGCATGCCTGGAAATGAGATGCAAATTTTTGTTATTTTTGATGATTTTACTATTTTTGAATTTTCTTATTTTTGACCAAGTGATAATGGGTACCTTTGGGGCATTTTGGGATTGACCAAGCAATTTTTGGAATCCTTGGAGCATTTTGGGATTGACCAAGCGATTGTGGGAATCCTTGGAGCATTTTGGGATTGACCAAGCAATTGTAGGAATCCTTGGAGCATTTTGGGATTGACCAAGCGATTGTAGGAATCCTTGGAGCATTTTGGGATTGACCAAGCGATTGTGGGAATCCTTGGAGCATTTTGGGATTGACCAAGTGATTGTAGGAATCCTTGGAGCATTTTGGGATTGAACAAGTGATTGTAGGAGTCCTTGGAGCATTTTGGTATTGACCAAGCGATTGTACGAATCCTTGGAGCATTTTTGGATACAACTCTCTTAGATATGGAATGGTTGCAAATGCCTGATGTTCAAGGGGTTGAGTTCCTTGAATCCATCAAGGGAAGCTAGTCGATACGTCTCAGGTCCTATTTTACTATAAATTACATATAGACCTAACCAATTTTCCATGAACTTATCCCTGATATGGGACGGCAAACTAGAGTTCTGTTGGTTTTCTTTTAAGACCAAGTGACCAATCTGAAAGTCCCTCAGGTGAACTTTCATGTTGTATGCTTTCTTAAGTCACTCTTGATAGATACGTAAATGCTCGAGGGCATTAACGCATCATTTTTCAAGCAACGTAAGCTGGTCTAACCGGGCCTGCCATGCAGTGTCATCATCGATGAACTCTTGCATTGATATGCACAGGGAAGGAATTTCCAACTCGAGAGGCATGACTTCCTGGGAGCCATAAACGAGTGAAAACAAAGTTTCCCTAGTGGGAATTCGAATGCTGGTGCGATAAGCCCACAGGGAAAGTGGGATTTGGATGTGCCAATCCTTATGACTGTCTACGACTATCTTTTTAAGGATGGCAACTAGCATTTTGTTTTATGCCTCTACTTGCCCATTTGCCTACGGATAATAGGGTGTCAAAAAACTATGCTGAATTTTGTACTTTGTGGTCAAAGCATGCACATCTTTGTTCTTGAATGATGTCCCATTATCCGAGATTATTTTGGATGGAATACCAAAATGACATATGATGTTATGCAAAATGAACTCCACAATGCGAGGTCCGATCGTAGAGGCAAGCGGAACTGCTTCCACCCACTTGGTGAAATATTCTGTGGCCGTTATGATAAACATGTGATGACCTGACAACACAGGGGAGATCTTTCCGATTAGATCTAAGTCCCACTACAAAAATGGCCAAGCCAACTGGATCGGTTGCAAAGCTTGGGAAGGTACATGTGTCAAATTAGCATGGTGTTGACACTTCACACACTTCCTTACATATGCGCAACAATCTCATCGTAAAGATGGCCAATAACAGGCCATGCGAAGAATGCGCTTTGCGATGGCCATACCACTGAAGTGGCCACCACACGTACCATCGTGCACTTGGGAAATCGCCCAAGTGGACTCTTGCTAGTCCAAGAAATGAAGGAGGATTCATTTGTAGCTACAACGGTACAAAATATCTCCTAACAAGACATACTTAGCCACTTTCTACTTGAATGCTCATTTTACAACATGCATCAATCCAAGCGAGAGATTACCTATCTTGAGGTAGTCCCTTAGGGGTGAATACCAATCCTGCTGATCGGAAGCCTCGACGGCATGAAAAACCAATCCATCTTGAATTTCATCCCTAGAAAATATTGAGCGGGAGAGAACTTGTAAGAATAGCATTGTGTTGCTATTAATGGGAGTAGGGGAGAACGAGGAACCCCAGTTGGCATGTTTCAGATGATTGTGGATTTGAGAGAACTTATCCGAGGATGGTTCAATCTAGATCATGTGGATTCTTGGTGTCAAGTCATAGCTTGCACGCTCCATCGTGGGTTGCGATAGTGTTTTGAATTGAATGGTTGTCATATCACCAGAAAGGTCTTGCGAGATTAGTGACCCTAAGGTGGCCATAGTGTCCGCAAAATGATTCGATGATCGAGGGAGTGCCTCGATGTCGTACCACTCAAGCTTCACCAAGAATTTTTCCACAAGGGCTTTATAGGCCTACAAAACTAGGCATTTGCATTGGAATACCCCTTTGACTTGGTTGACAATTAACAACGAATCACCAAATATGTTCAGTCATTTGATGTTCATGGTGATTACTATCTAAAGACCTATGAGCAAGGCTTCATACTCTACATTATTTTTGGTGCATGGGAAGTCTAATTTAAAATACAGGGACACTAGAGGCCCCTGCGGTGTGAAGAATACAATTCTTGTGCCACCACCTTGCTCACATTTAGAACCATTGAAAAATAGGGTTATGTCGGCCTGTGACTCAGGCTCATAAAAATCTGGTGATTCTGAGACATGGAAGACCCCATCATCGGGTAGTTCTATGACTAGAGGCTGATTTTCTTTGAGAGGAGCCTCTGCTAGTTGATTGGCTATGACCTGTCCTTTGATGGATTTATTTCCAATAAACTCTATGTCAAATTATGTCAAAAACATGATCCATTTCACCGTGCGACTACTATGATAAGTATGACTCATCATGTACCGCAATGGATTCTCCTTAGACACAACATACGTAGTGTTGCTCAACATGTAGTGGCATAACTTTTTGGTAGCAAACACCACTGCCAAGTAGATTTTCTCAACGTATGCATAGTTAAGTTCATAACTGACCAGGGTGCGGCTAAGATATTAAGTAGCCTATTCTTTGTGAAGTTCATTCTTCTAGGCTAGCATGACACCCAGTGCCACCTCAGTAGTTGAGATGTACAATTAGAATGACACTCCTGGTCTAGGTGGTGCCAATAATTGTGGTGAAGCCAAGTATCGTTTGATGTCGTCAAAGGCTGACTAGCACTCGTCATCCCAGTGAAATGCTACCCCCTTGTGCAATAATTTTTTCATGGGTCGGCACTTGTCAGATAGTTGTGCTATGAAGCACTTAATTGATGTGACCTTTCCCTGCAAACTTTTGAGCTGCTTAATTGTAGTTTGGGGAACCATTTCAAGGATTGCCTTGACTTTGTTTGGGTCCACTTAGATGCCTTGCTTTGAGACTATGAAACCCAAGAGTTTTCTAGACGTGATTCCAAAGACGCACTTCTTAGGATTCAGTCTGATTCTATGCTCCATGAGGTGATCGAGGATCTTGCTTAAGTCATTGAAATGATCTAGGCACAAAAGAGATTTGGCCAACAAATCATCCATGTAATCTTCCAAAGTTTTATGCATGTAATCATGGAAGATGTATGTCATTGCATGTTGGTAGGTGGCGCCAGCATTTTTAAGGCCAAAGGGCATGACCCTATAACAAAATGTCACCCAAGGCATTGTGAACGCCATTTTTAGTTGGTCCTCGGGATTGATACAAATTTGATTGTAGATGACAAACTATGCATCCAACAGCTTTTACAGTTCATCTTTGACCATCAATGCCATTGTTGGGTGCATCTTACATATGTTTTTCTTAACTGGCTTGATTTTCGAATCAAGCGTTAGATTAT
Source organism: Wollemia nobilis (assembly GCA_028583015.1). Taxonomy (NCBI): domain Eukaryota; kingdom Viridiplantae; phylum Streptophyta; class Pinopsida; order Araucariales; family Araucariaceae; genus Wollemia; species Wollemia nobilis. The sequence continues at coordinate 1,000,018 of JAQPPZ010001273.1, read as the reverse complement.
GCATGACTAGATGCGGATCTAGCCTTGGCATGTCTCTGTATGACCATGCAAAAACCTCCTTCTCTTTGAGAAAGGTAATGTAGACGGCTTGCTCTTCAAGGGATAAGCTTACCCCCAGCTTGATAATATATGGATTCATTGGATCCAAGCCGATGTCTACGTTAGTCATCTCCTCGATCGACATGTGGGATCCGTCCTCCAACTGATGTGGAGTTGGGATCAAATGGATATCATTTGCTGAGTTTAAATTTGTGTTGGGAACCTCGGGTTCCTCTTCAGCATGAAAGATATCCTGAGTTGTCCCTAGGGTAAAATAAAGCATTTTACTAAAAGGCCAATAATTTGATGGGGATGGAGATGAATTGATGCGATCCTAGTCAATGGCATCTATTTCTAGATGCAAGGACCATGCTGGATTGGCCAAATTATGGAATGGGGCAGTTAGGTCAATGGAGATCATGTTGATGAAATGATTTTGGTCTCCATTACCATGGGTGTGATGATTCAAACACTCTGGATGTTCTTTGTGCTCTGGATCTAGCTCTAGAGGTGCTGGCATGAATGGATCAGCCCTATGTGCTGATAGGAGGACAGGGTCTCCCCTCGGCACTGATATCACCATGTGGAAGGTGCTCTTCATATACCTGGAGCGACGAATCCAAAACTTCATCCCACCCTACTGGGTCTATGTACCACTCATGCCCTGGCACTATGCCCATCTATTAAAATATATCGTTAATCTCAAAGGGGTATGGTTGCGGCCTCTGCCGCATGTGATTAAGATATGTCATTTCAGTTTCATCTTCGTAATCACTATCAGAGATCCAAAAGCCTTCATTGGATTCGACAAATATTTGAGACATTACAAGCTCATCCTAATCAAGCAAATTAATCTGGCCCCATTGTGGTTGTTCCACTCTCTATGGGGGGGCCTGATTCACTTGATGCGGCACTGGCTCGCTTGGAGCCTCTAGAGGGAACATTGTCAAGAAGATCTCTTGATAGTCATTCATGGGAATCACTTGCGAGTGATCACTATCATATTCTAAGGGATCATATGATGCTAGTTCATATTTTGATTCATCCTCCAAAGATCCCTCTTAACACTGTTTATACCTTCCTTGAAAGTGAGTCCCCGAACTTTTGCCTCTCTCTAGCAAAGGAGAAGGGTTATTGAGTTTAACAAGGGTGGTTGTTGACCATGGAAGGTAATCTCACAATGTATACATTGTGGTTGGGTTGGCATAAGGATCTGATTCCAATCCACCCTTGTTGCCTATCCCTAGGCCTTGCATGTTTTCCACCAAGATTGTCCAAGGGCAGGGGGTGGTTGAACCCTACTCCCGACTTGTCATAAGGCATTTGGTATCTTGGTTGGCAAAGGACATGCACTCCTTGCTCATACCTACCTAGCCCGTATCCATGCCAATTGCATTGGCCAAGATATCTTAGAGCAAAGTCTAGGTTAGAAAGATAGTTGACATCTTCTGCAAAAGGCTCTTCATCTTCATCCTCTTGCATGCATGGCTTCGTACCATGATCAAGGCCCCCATACACAAAATTTGTCTGGTTTTGCCGGTAGCCTAAAGGAACAATTGTACCAATGCGGAGGTGAGGTCTCCCTATGTCTTGCACAGACTCTAGCGTAGTCGTTGCTACAACATTCTACACTAGATACTCCCCCAGGCCTGTACTGGCCATTTCAACAGTAATTGTTGGCGATTGAGAGGGAGGGAATGGAAGCTCTTCCTGAGTCCACTCCATGTTGGGTGAACTAGGAGCCTCAACTTCCATTGTGCTAGACATCTCTTCGGTAGAGATGGTTGATACTATTGGCAGTGCCTCTTCTAGGGGTTTAGCCTCTTCCTGGGTTTGCTTCCCTTTGTCCTTCTATTTAACCATGATAGGTGGTATTATTGGTGAAGGACCGGATGATGAAGATGTAATTGGCTAGGGTTTTGATGGATTTATCACCAGTGGAGCTTACAAAATCAGACCCTTTCTAGATGGATTTAAATGAAAATCCAAGTGCATCGATGGGAGGGTTGATTGTGGCATCAGCTGTACTGCATTGTAATATTTTAAGGGTTCTAAGTCCGTCCGGACTACATGTACTTCCCCTTCAAATGTATACTTCAAACACTGATGAGCTATCAAAGGGACACACTTCATGTCCCTGATCCATGGTCGCCCTAGCAAGATGTTATAAGCCATATCACCTTCCAAAATATGGCATAATGTAGGTATTGTCTTTTGTCCTACTTGAATGGGTAAGACAATTGTGCCAACTATCGAGCATATCACATCATTGAATGCTCGCAGTGTATAGGTGGAAGCCGTGATGTGAGAGGCTGGAAACTTCAGATGTTTCAATGTTGTTGTGGTAATGATGTTACTAGATGAGCCAGTGTCTATCAACACCCTCTTATATGGGATCCCATTGACCCGCATGATAACGTGCAGGGGTGGATCTGCCATGTCATCAGATACTAATTTAACTTCATCCTCTCGAAAGGTGATGACTGGCTTCATGCATCATTTGACATGTCCCATGAAATTTTTGAAGGAATTCACTTCGTGGGGCTGCAACTCGATGGCTTTCAATATCTCCATTAGAGTCTCCCGATGGGGTTTTTATTGCTGTATAATCTCATATATGGAAAGCCTAGCCAAAATGGTCCTCAAACTCTGCATGAGTTTGGTCCGAATCATGGCCGCAAGTCTAGGCGAAGGTAGCTACATAGGGTGTTGTTGAGGTTGTGACATCGATGGAACCTCTCTTGTGGCTACCTCGAGGACAACTCCTAGGTATTTCTTGTTCCTAGTCACTATGCTTATCATTCCTACATACCCTTGCATGGGGAAATTTTGTTGCACCTCATTGAATTGAAAGGGTTTTGCTTGTGCCTCATGAGCTGGCAAGGGGTCTTTGAAAACTCCCATATGTTGGTTGTTTGGCACTATGGGGTTGTCCACTGCCAACGTCTTATTGTCAATCAGGCCTTGTATCAATCCTTTGAACTTCCAACATATGTTCAGGTCATGTCCCCTCTACTTGTGGAACCTACAATACAAGTCCTCCCAATATCCTTTAGGATTGGGAGAGTTGGGATCTATGGTTTGAATCTCTTGAAGGTTGATCAAGTTCACCATTCACAAGCGGTCAAATATGGAGTCTCTAGACTCCGTATAAGGTGTGTACTGTCACCTAGGGCGACACTGTTGATTTTGCTCCTACTTCTAGTTTTCTCTTTCATAATTATTAGGAGGCACTGCCTGATAGTTAGCCTTTTGAGGCTGTATTTCTTGTGTAGGATTAGGGACATTTATAGCAATTTGATTAACCACAACGGGTTTTTTTTGCGTAGTCCCTATTTTTGTGTTCTTGTTCCATTTTTTCTTCTTAGGTTTGGCAATCTCTCCATCCTATATCTTGATCTCTTCGATGATTCTAGCTTGCTCCAGATCTTCCTCTAAGGTGGCATATTGCTATAGCTACAATAGCATAGAGATCAATCTCAAAAAACTTCGTGAGAACATTTGTGTAAGGTCAGACATAGGAGGGAGGTAGGGTAGCTTGGAAAGTAGAGTCCATAGATTCCCATAGGCCACCATGGTCTCTTCCTCATACTACCTGAGGTAGGCTATGTCACTTAGTGACACCTTCTTGGTGTTGAAGATGAAGCGTTCGAGGAACACATCCACTAACTGGTCCAAGCTACTGATGCTATGCTTTGGCAACTGAGTGAACCAATCCAAGGTAGGTCCCGTAAATCTGGTTATAAATGTCCTTAGCAACAATGCATCATTGTCCTGAATGCCAAAACATTGGCTCAAGAATCTGGTCACATGCTTTTGGGCATCCTATTCACCCTTAAAGATTGCCAACTGAGGTAGCTTAAAGTGTTCGGGGTAAGGGGGTGTAGGCTCTGACGAATGCACAAGATGACTATGGAGTTGGCATAACATGGGCTTTTGGGGCCCAAAAGATTTGGTTTCCATAGACTCCAAATGCTCTAGCAGCACTTTGTATGCATCAGAAGATTTAATCTCTTCCTCTTTAGTTTGCTCCCATTATGGGTTGTGAGAGACTTGAGTCCTATGGGGGGTTGGCCGGATAGCAACCCCTCTGCCTTGGTAGGGCATTTTGGCCTGCTCTACTTCTTGTTCATACTGCTTGTAAACTTCCTGAGGAGTCTCTAGGTGAGACCTATGACCCTGGGTGGGTCCCTGTGATGGGTACCCATCGTTGTTCTGGGGAGTGGCCTCCCTCTCAAGCCTAGGGGGTCGCGGAGGCAAAACTTGATAAGGTCATAGAGACCTATCTCACACCAAGGGATTATGCCTCTCATATGGTTCTGCTCTTTAGGTGTGAGGGTTGGAACCCTCTCAGCTGGGTTATGAAGTAGATCATCTGTTTGGTGTTGAATGCACTTCTTGCTAAGGCGGTATAGACGCTCTAGTTGTTGTTGATCTTGCTCAAGCCATGTGATCTAGGCTTGGCGGGTGGTATGTCTGGCGACTGCCAGGTCAATTTGTTCTACCATCTTGAGCCTAGGAGGTCTGGATGCATATCCTATGCATTTACCTTAGTTTTAATGATTTGAGATCTCAATGGGTCGCTTCCCTCTGTCGAGGTTGGTGGCATTTACCCAAGGCTCTAGCCTCAGTGGGTGACCATGGTACATAGCAGGTGCAAAAGCGCATGGCTCCCATTCTAAACATTGCTCTTGAGGAATATAATGGTATTCCTCATGCTCCCTTTCATATGTGTGAAAGGGGTGGGTGGAGTTAGCTCGCCCTGATTGAAGAGACCTGCACTCTAGGGTTTGTCTATTGGTTCTAACAGTTATGGGGGGCAAAGGAGGGATGCCATAGTCATGTGGCCTCTCCTCATGGATACTATGTCACTCTAGCACTTCATCACATGGTGGCCACTCATATTGAGCTTCTAAGGGTGATTTCTTGTCTATGTTGAGTGCCACGTGTAAGGATTATTCTTGAAAGGGGCTATGATGAACGGGCATGTCCCCCAAAGGAGTGTCCCTATAGTTCCACCTTGACATGGAATGACATGGACTCTCTTGTGGGTCAGGCTACCAAGGTGGTATGACCAAGTCCTTAGGGCTGTAGTGGAGGTGACTTGTGCCCCCTTGTACACTTTCCATAGCTTCTGCCCTTGATTGGGCTTGGCTACGGGTGTACACCATGGTGTTGCTCTTCTACAAGCTAAGCAGATTTTTTTTTAATTTCTTTTATGATTTTTTTTTTTATGCTACACTAAATAGAAAAGAGCACACGCATACACAAATAGTGATTATCTCGTTTAAATATTGAGAGTGTGTCCTAAGCCTGGTTTAGTGTGTTTTGTTTTTTTTTTTTAGTTTTTGAAGGTTTTTGTAAAGAATGTTTAAATGCAAAATGAGGGCTCTTATGACTCCCAAAATTGGTCACCCCTTCGATATACCATTTCCAGGCCAATATACCAACCTCTCTATATACCCGCCCTTACATGAGGGAAACTATAGGTACATGAGAGCAGATGGTACATGGAACATAGGGGGTACAGAAGGGGAATCACCCTGTTTATGACACCTACCATAGAAGACTTATCCTCGTGCATTGGGAATCACCCCAGCTACACTCGATCAACTTTTGTCAGGATTTACGTCTAAAACAGTAGCAATCGGGGTTTATGAATGCACAATTCAAGCCAAGGTGGTGATGAAATACACCATTGGTCTTGATCAAGTGCTGGGATTTTATGACTAGCTCCTTGGTGTTTAATTTTCCACGTGGGGACTAGAAAAATAGAAAAACTAAAGACAAAAAATGATAGGAAAAGTGCAAAATTCTTACCTCTTCTCTACCCGAATTTGTTGGTTCTGAGTTTCTACCTGAAAACCTCAAGACTAGAATTCATACCAGTGAGCAATGAATTATAGGATTGTATTCATCCCAGGGTGGGACGAATTCCCATTCGTCCCAGGGTGAGACGAATTACAGCTCTATATTCGCCCCGTGATGGAACGAACAATAGTCAGTGCATGAAAATGTGGTACCTGCAAGAAAAAACAACCAAGTTGGGATCAGATCTCTGATCTTAAAAATAGAGGACAAGGTCCCACTATGATCGCCACTGAAATCACGAGGATACGGAAGCAAAAAAGGAAAACAAATATGCAATGCAAACAGAACCGGACTTAGCGCTAAATCCTAGAAACTTGAAAGTGCATGAAAAGAGGGAAAAGCATGAGCAAATAAAAATGAAATAAGTGTGAATAAAGAAGACAACTCTTTTTATTGATATGTTTCAAACTCGGTTACAATGCGCATCCTCCCATTCCAAGGGCTAGGAGCGTTTAAGCATGCGTTCTTGTTACATCCATGGGTGCCTTTCCTTCTTTCGCATGCCCACATGTAAAATGGGCGGACCAAATGTCGCTGCCACTTGTGTTGATGAGTCTTGACTTCTCGCTGCTCCTCTGATGTCAAAACCCTATGTTCAAAGGAACAAGAAATGGTCAATAGCACCTGCAGATAAAACAAAGCATGCAATCCCCAAGCCTACGATAAGTGAATGAGAAAATGAATTAAACTATGACTAAAATAGGTCCAAATGCTCTAAAAATTTGATAGGGGCATCAAGACACCACTAGGAAGGCCCTGCAAAAAGAATAGTCGGGAAATTCCTCACCAATTTGAATTCGCTCCGGGGTGGGATGAATTCACCTACAACAAAATGCCAAAAAGATACTGTCCCAATGTCCTGACTCAGAAGCTCCAAAAGACCTACAAACTTGGGGTTAGCTAATTGGGTCATTTTTGGAAGACCTAGATGGTCAGATTTTCCCAATTTGGCCTTCGTAAATAGGAATTTAATGATGCTACCTGTAGATTAGTGAAAGCGAGCAAGGATAGAAATGTGATCAAAATTGTTCAAAACGAGACAAAATTTAAAAGACAACCTATATAAACATCATAGAATTGAATGCAAAAATGAAAGAAAGCAAGTCTACCATGGAATTACCATTGCTTTGAAAGGGGGTGATTAGGACTGTGGCAGTGTGGGAGGGCGCACCCATGGGGTATGTCGCCCACTGTTTGAGACTTGATTTCGGCACCAATCCACTTGGGATGGGTCCAAAAACCTCTTGTGTGGTATTGTCCACAAATTTGGTGGGATATTGTGGCTAAATTTTAGGTTTTGGTATCAAGATTCATCCTCCCAATAGTCACCCAATGACCTCCCCTCTAAAGGAGATCAAGGATGTGAAAGGCGCAAATCCAAAAGGTGTGAGGTATGTAAATAAAATGACAGAACTTTGTTGCTCTAAAATGTTCCTTTTATCCATATTTTTGGGTGAAGAAACTCACCAATTTATAGACCTAGAGGTCTCTTGAAATGGGCATGCAAAGGTGCCACTTGGAAATCATGCCTTCCTAGGGGGAAGGAGATTCCTCCCTGAATTGGGACTTCATGACTGACCTTGCAAATGCCTCTAACGCTCGAAAATGCTCACCCATACTCCCATGTGATGAAGGAATCATTGAGTGGCGGATCTGAGCTGCCATTTGTCAAGATTTGAATTTTAGCCCATCAAACCTACAATTTGCCCCACCCTGGAGCGAATTCAGAATTCATCCTTGGGTGGGGTGAATCCCAATTTGAATTCATCCTAGGGTGGAACGGATATTGAGCAAAGTTCCTGAAGGTGCCAAATTGATCTCTGACCTTCCAAAATTGTTGTGAGAGTGGTTAGGACCACTGTTTAACCTTTGGGGGCTGCCCTTGGGGCTGTGTGTGTCAAAGCGATTAGTGTTTGTAGTCACATAATCATATTGGTGTTGTTTTGGTGTCTACATTTCTTAACCAAGAACAGGGTTGGACTTAATCCTGGTTCATCAAAAATCATGCTTGACAAACTAAGAAAGGCTTACGAGGAATGGGGATGCTTTCTGATTGTAAATCAAGGGATACAAAGTGATATTATGTGAAACATGGATGTTGTCATTCGACATACTCCCCAAAGAGACCAAAGAGAGAAACAAATTCTCAACAATGCTTTTCAGCTATGAGAAATTGTCTAGATATAACGAAAGCCTTGGCGTCCCTGGCGTGCCTGATTAAAAACAAATTCAATTGTTATCATAGCGGCTAGACCCTCTCAAATCATTTTTTCTATACATAAGTGCAACTATGTATACCCTAGGAACCATGTTGGCCTAAAATGATGAGCAACATAAAGAAAGGACAATCTACTACATCAACAAAATACTAGTAAGTTATGAAACCCACTATACACCTTTAAAAAAAAATTGTTTAGCAGTATCCTTTATTTCTCAAAATTAAGGCGAGTGTTTCGAAATTCCCAACTCGCAATAAGGCCAGTTTTTCGAAACTCCCAACTCGTGATAAACTTGGGAGCCTAATTTTTGTGAGTTATCGGCAACTCGCGATAAACTTGGGAGCCTAATTTTCGTGAGTTATTGGCAACTCATGATAAACTCGGCATAAACTCGGTAAAATATCAGAAAAAATAACAATCAAGAAATTAAAAGAAATAAATAAAAAAAAAAATATTTTTTTCTTAAGTAAGTCACCACAACATTATGCTCACCGTTTACCCATTTTAGCTTGCGATAAATAATTTTTTTTACCTAGGTCACCACAACATTATGCTCACCTTTGCGGAAATTCGGAAATAGATATAAATATTTAGCTTGTGATAAATATTTTTTTTTACCTAAGTCACCACAACATTATGCTCACCTTTGCAGAAATTCAGAAATAGATATAAAGAAATAAATCACCGCGATGACAACGACCTCCATAGAAATTAGCAATTACATATAATGATGCACCTTTCTAACCTCAGCCTCTTAAACCTGTTTAATCTCAGCCTTTTAGAAATTAGCGCATTGAAAATGCTGCACCTTTCTAATCTCAGCTCCTCATACCTTTCTAAGCCTAGAAAAAATTAGCATTTGGGCATAATGTTGCATCTTTCTAATCTTAGCCTAGGCCCTTCGAATCTCTCCCTCTTCATCCTGGCATAGTTAAATGCATAAAGCTTATGTTCTTTTTTTTTCTTTCTTTCTAAGATGTCTTTCATAGAGTTATTGACCTAATTTTTATTTTATTTAGATATAGAATGTCAAGTAGAAGCCAAAAAAATATAAATGGGCAGTGTTTCATAGTTGTGACCTGTTCATCTCCAAATCACAAGCTAAACTTGTAGAACATAGAGAAAATAAAAGATTAGCATATACTGTTATAATGGCACAAATGTAGTTATTATACCAATATTTTTAAAATATTTAATTAAAATTTATTTGTATGTTTTTCCTGCCTCGATCCCTCCCCTGCCTCTTCCTTATCTCTCCCTTGCATCGGCTTCGGTATCGGCCTCTGCCTCCCTTGTATTTTCTCTCCTCTGATTCCCTATCTTTCCTCGACCCCTGCATCTCTCCCTATGAGTTTGGGTGATTCATCGTAGAGTACTCGGTGAATAATGGGCGAGTAACTCGCCCCGAGTCGGCGAGTTATCCGACATGAGTTTGTAATTAGAAAAACTTGTAGGCCTCCCTGATCTGTGAGTTTCACGAGTACTCACGAGTAGCCTGCGAGTTTCGAAACACTGATTAAGGCATTATATGCTTAATCAAACAACCATTGTGATATTTTTTTATTCGTGAATGCAGTTGCTTAGTTGAAACAACTTGAATATTCTTTCATTGATACCCTTCGGTGGTGGTTGGATTTTCGTTGGCTCAGCTTGGAAGATGGTATTTTGGAGCCTCTCACTACATACTTTTATGGTCTTTGGAGGAACCTCGTGCTTCATCATTGTCTGTAAATTTTGATTACTCCTTTTTCTCCTAAGCTATACTTTAAATGGAGGTTTCCACATCTTGTTTGTCCATTGTGTTGTAACTTGAGGTTTCCTTTTCTATATTTTTCTTGATCTTTGAGGGATAACCATAGTTTTCTCATCTATAGATGAGTGAATATCGAGGCTATTTTTAGAGTGGACTTTCAGTAGAATATTTAGGGTCTTTTGATCTATCTCTATGAAGATCTAGAGGTTATTTGTTTCAAGGTTTTTTGATGGAACCTTTCTCTACAATTGTTTTTGGTTTTGATATGGGACTCCATGCTTTCTCGTGTAGATATGGTAGAAGGTTTCAAAGGATTACTTCTTGAATGAATTGTTGGTGGGGTTGGAAGTTGATCTAGTGCTAGTGACTTTTGTCAGGCTTCTTCTATAGTTTTCGTTAGAATAAGTGAATATTCTCTTAAGTTCTACTAGGGTAGATATATAATGAACAATGAAACTCAAGTGTCTACCCTAGTAGAACTTAAGAGAATATTCACTTATTCTAATGAAAACTATAGAAGAAGCCTGACAAAAGTCACTAGCACTAGTTCAACTTCCAACCCCACCAACAATTCATTCAAGAAGCAATCCTTTGAAACCTTCTACCATATCTACACGAGAAAGCATGGAGTCCCATCTCAAAACCAAAAACAATTGTAGAGAAAGGTTCCATCAAAAAACCTTGAAACAAATAACCTCTAGATCTTCATAGAGATAGATCAAAAGACCCTAAATATTCTATTGAAAGTCCACTCTAAAAATAGCCTCGATATTCACTCATCTATAGATGAGAAAACTATGGTTCTCCCTCAAAGATCAAGAAAAATTTAGAAAAGGAAACCTCAAGTTACAACACAATGGACAAACAAGATGTGGAAACCTCCATTTAAAGTATAGCTTAGGAGAAAAAGGAGCAATCGAAATTTACAGACAATGATGAAGCATGAGGTTCCTCCAAAGAACATAAAAGTATGTAGTGAGAGGCTCCAAAATACCATCTTCCAAGCTGAGCCAACGAAAATCCAACCACCACCGAAGGGCATCAATGAAAGAATATTCAAGTTGTTTTGACTAAGCAACTGCATTCACGAATAAAAAAATATCACAATGGTTGTTTGATTAAGCATATAATGCCTTAATCAGTGTTTCAAAACTCGTCGGCTACTCGCGAGTACTCGTGAAACTCACAGATCAGGGAGGCCTACAAGTTTTTCTAATTACAAACTCATGTCGAATAACTCGCCGACTCGGGGTGAGTTACTTGCCCATTATTCATCGAGTACTCTACGAGGAAGCACCCAGACTCATAGGGAGAGATGCAGGGGTCAAGGAAAGATAGGGAATCAGAGGAGAGAAAAGACAGGGGAGGCAGAGGCCGATATCAAAGCTGATGCAAAGGAGAGATAAGGAAGAGGCAGGGGAGGGATCGAGGCAGGAAAAACATACAAATAAATTTTAATTAAATATTTTAAAAATATTGGTATAATAACTACATTTGTGCCATTATAATAGTATATGCTAATCTTTTATTTTCTCTATGTTCTGCAAGTTTAGCTTGTGATTTGGAGATGAACAGGTCACAACTATGAAACACTGCCCATTTATATTTTTTTGGCTTCTACTTGACGTTCTATATCTAAATAAAATAAAAATTAGGTCAATAACTCTATGAAAGACATCTTAGAAAGAAAAAAAAAAAATAACATAAGCTTTATGCATTTAACTATGCCAGGATGAAGAGGGAGAGATTCGAAGGGCCCAGGCTAAGATTAGAAAGATGCAACATTATGCCCAAATGCTAATTTTTTCTAGGCTTAGAAAGGTATGAGGAGCTGAGATTAGAAAGGTGCATCATTTTCAATGCGCTAATTTCTAAAAGGCTGAGATTAGATAGGTTTAAGAGGCTGAGGTTAGAAAGGTGCATCATTATATGTAATTGCTAATTTCTATGGAGGTCGTTATCGTCGCGGTGATTTATTTATTTATATCTATTTTTGAATTTCCGCAAAGGTGAGCATAATGTTGTGGTGACTTAGGTAAAAAAAAATATTTATGGCAAGCTAAATATTTATATCTATTTCCAAATTTTTGCAAAGGTGAGCATAATGTTGTGGTGACCTAGGTAAAAAAAATTATTTATCACAAGCTAAAATGGGTAAACGGTGAGCATAATGTTGTGGTGACTTACTTAAGAAAAAAATATTTGTTTGTTTATTTATTTCTTTTAATTTCTTGATTGTTATTTTTTCTGATATTTTACCGAGTTTATGTCGAGTTTATCGCGAGTTGCCGATAACTTGCAAAAATTAGGCTCCCAAGTTTATCGCGAGTTGATGATAACTCACAAAAATTAGGCTTCCAAGTTTATCATGAGTTGGGAGTTTCGAAACACTGGCCTTATCGCGAGTTGGGAGTTACGAAACACTCGCCTTAATTTTGAGAAATAAAGGATACTGCTAAACAATTTTTTTTTAAAGGTGTATAGTGGGTTTCATAACTTACTAGTATTTTGTTGATGTAGTAGATTGTCCTTTCTTTATGTTGCTCATCATTTTAGGCCAACATGGCTCCTAGGGTATACATAGTTGCACTTATGTATAGAAAAAATGATTTGAGAGGGTCTAGCCGCTATGAAAACAATTGAATTTGTTTTTAATCAGGCATGCCAGGGACGCCAAGGCTTTCGTTATATCTACACAATTTCTCATAGCTGAAAATCATTGTTGAGAATATGTTTCTCTCTTTGGTATCTTTGGGGAGTATGTCGAATGGCCACATCCATGTTTCACATAATCTCACTTCGTATCCCATGATTTACAATCAGAAAGCATCCCCATTCCTCGTAAGCCTTTCTTAGTTTGTCAAGCATGATTTTTGACGAACCAGGATTAAGTCCAACCCTGTTCTTGGTTAAGAAATGTAGACACCAAAACAACACCAATCTGATTATGTGACTACAAACACTGATCGCTTTGACACACACAGCCCCAAGGACAGCCCCGAGAGGTTAAACAGTGGTCCTAACCACTCTCACAACAGTTTTGGAAGGTCAGAGATCAATTTGGCACCTTCAGGAACTTTGCTCAATATCCGTTCCACCCTGGGATGAATTCAAATTGGGATTCGCCCCACCCAGGGATGAATTCTGAATTCGCTCGAAGGTGGGGCGAATTGTAGGTTTGATGGGCTAAAAGTCAAATCTTGACAAATGGCAACTCAGATACGCCACTCAATGATTCCTTCATTGCATGGGAGTATGGGTGAGTGTTTTTGAGCGTTAGAGGCATTTGCAAGGTCAGTCATGAAGTCCCAATTCAGGGAGGAATCTCCTTCCCCCTAGGAAGGCATGATTGCCAAGTGGCGCCTTTGCATGCCCATTTCAAGAGACCTCTAGGTCTATAAATTGGTGAGTTTCTTCACCCCAAAATATGGATAAAAGGAACATTTTAGAGCAACAAAGTTCTGTCATTTTATTTACATACCTCACACCTTTTGGATTTGCGCCTTTCACATCCTTGATCTCCTTTAGAGGGGAGGTCATTGGGTGACTATTGGGAGGATGAATCTTGATCCCAAAACCTAAAATTTAGCCACAATATCCCACCAAATTTGTGGACAATACCACACAAGAGGTTTTTGGACCCATCCCAAGTGGATTGGTGCCGAAATCAAGCCTCAAACGGTGGGCAGCATGCCCCATGGGTGCCCCCTCCCACACTGCCATAGTCCTAATCGCCCCATTTCAAAGCGATGGGAATTCCATGGTAGACTTGCTTTATTTCATTTTTGCATTCAATTCTATGATGTTTATATAGGTTGTCTTTTAAATTTTGTCTCGTTTTGAACAATTTTGATCATATTTCTATCCTTGCTCGCTTTCACTAATCTACAGGTAGCATCATTAAATTCCTATTTACGGACTCTAAATCGGGAAAATATGACCATATGGGTCTTCCCAAAATGACCCAATTATCTAACCCCAAGTTTGTAGATATTTTGGAGCTTTTGAGTTAGGACATTGGGACAATATCTATTTGGCGTTTTGTTGTAGGTGAATTCATCCCATCCTGGAACGAATTCAAATCGATGAGAAATTTCCCGACTATTCTTTTTGCAGGGCCTTCCTAGTGGTGTCTTGATGCCCCTATCAAATTTTTAGAGAATTTGGACCTGTTTTAGTCAGAGTTTAATTCATTTTCTCATTCACTTATCGTAGGCTTGGGGATTGCATGCTTTGTTTTATCCGTAAGTGCTACTGACCGTTTCTTTTTCCTTTGAACATAGGGTTTGGACATCGAAGGAGCAGTGAGGAGTCAATAATCATCAACACAAGTGGTGGCGACATTTGGTTTGCCCATTTTACATGTGGGCATGCGAAAGAAGGAAAGGCACCCATGGATGTAATAAGAACGCATGCTTAAACTCTCCTAGCCCTTGGAATGGGAGGATGTGCATTGTAACTGAGTTTGAAACATATCAATAAAAAGGGATGTCTTATTTATTCACACTTGTTTCATTTTGATTCGCTCATGCTTTTCCCTCTTTTCATGCACTTTCAAGTTTCTAGGATTTAGCGCTAAGTCTGGTTCTATTTGCATTGCATATTTGTTTTCCTTTTTTGCTTTCGTATCCTCGTGCTTTCAGTGGCAATCACAGTGGGACCTTGTCCTCTATTTTTAAGATCAGAGATCTGATCCAAACTTGGTTGTTTTTTCTTGCAGGTACCACGTTTTCATGCGCTGACTACTGTTCATTCCATCAGGGGGCGAATATAGAGCTGTAATTCATCTCACCCTGGGACGAATGGGAATTCGTCCCACCCTAGGATGAATACAATCCTATAATTCATTCCCTACTATGATGGATTCTAGTATGTGAGTTTTTTTGGTAGAAACTCAGAACCGACAGATTTGGGCAAAGAAGAGGTAAGAATTTTGCACTTTTCCTATCATTTTTTGTCTTCAGATTTTCTATTTTTCTAGTCCCCACGTGGAAAATTAAACACCAAGGAGCTAGTTGTAAAATCCTAGCACTTTATCAAGACCAATGGTGTATTTCATCACCACCTTGGCTTGAATTGTGCATTCATAAACCCCAATCGCTACTGTTGCTAGATGTAAATCCTGACGAAAGCTGACCGAGTGTAGCTGGGGTGATTCCCAATGCACGAGGATAAGTCTTCTATGGTAGGTGTCATAAATAGGGTGATTCCCATTTTGTACCACCTATGTTCCATGTACAATCTACTCTCATGTACCTATAATTTCCCTCACGTAAGGGCGGGTATATAAAGAGGTTGGTATATTGGCCTGGCAATGGCATATCAAAGGGGTGACCAATTTTGGGAGTCATAAGAGCCCTCAGTTTGCATTTAAACATTCTTTACAAAAACCTTCAAAAACAAAAAAAAACAAAAAAAAAACACACTAAACCAGACTTAGGACACACTCTCAATATTTAAATGAGATAATCACTATTTGTGTATGTGTGTGCTCTTTTCTATTTAGTGTAGCATAAAAAAAAAAAAATCATAAAAGAGATTAAAAAAAATCTGCTTAGCTTATAGAAGAGCAACACCATGGTGTACACCCGTAGCCAAGACCAATCAAGGTCAGAAGCTATGGAAAGTGTACAAGGGGGCACAAGTCGCCTCCGCTATAGCCCTAAGGACTTGGTCATACCACATTGGCAGCCTGACCCACAAGAGAGTCCGTGTCATTCCATGTCAAGGTGGAACTATAGGGACACCCCTTTGGGGGACATGCCCATTCATCATAGCCCCTTTCAAGAAGAATCCTTACATGTGGCACTCAACATAGACAAGAAATATCCCTTAGAAGCTCGATATGAGTGGCCACCATGCGATGAAGCGCTAGAGCAGCATAGTGTCCATGAGGAGAGGCCACATGACTATGGCATCCCTCCTTTGCCCCCCATCACTGTTAGAACCAATAGACAAACCCTAGAGCGTAGGGCCCTTCAAGCAGGGTGAGCTAACTCCACCCACCCCTTTCACACATATGAAAGGGAGCATGAGGAATACCATTATATTCCTCAAGAGCAATGTATAGCACAAGAGCCATGAGCTTTCACACCCGCTATGTACCATGGTCACCCACTGAGGCTAGAGCCTTGGGTAAATGTCGCCAACCTCGACTGAGGGAAGCGAACCATTGAGATCTCAAATCATTACAACTAAGTTAAATGCATAGGATATGCATCCAGACCTCCTAGGCTCAAGATGGCAGAACAAATTGACCTGGCAGTCGCCAGACATACCGCCCGCAAAGCCCAGATCACGTGGCTTGAGCAAGATCAACAACTAGAGTGTCTATACCGCCTTAGCAAGGAGCGCATTCAGCACCAAACAGATGAGCTACTTCATAACCTAGCTGAGAGGGTTCCAAACCTCACACCTAAAGAGCAGAACCATATGAGAGGCATAATCCCTTGGTGCGAGATAGGTCTCTATGACCTTATCAAGTTTTGCCTCCATGACCCCCTAGACATGAAATGGATGTCACTCCCCATAACAACGATGGATACCCTTCGTAGGGACCCACCCAGGGTCATAGGTCTTGCCTAGAGACTCCTCAGGAAGTTTACAAGGAGTATAAACAAGAAGTATAGTGGGCCAAAATGCCCTACCAAGGCGAAGGGGTTGCTATCCGGCCAACCCCCCATAGGCCTCAAGTCTCTCACAACCCACAATGGGAGCAAACTAAAGAGGAAGAGATTAAATCTTTCGATGCATACAAAGTGCTGCTAGAGCGTTTGGAGTCTATGGAAACCAAATCTTCTTGGCCCCAAAAGCCCATGTTATGCCAACTTCGTAGTCATCCTGTGCATTCGTCAGTGCCTACACCCCCTTACCCCGAACACTTTAAGCTACCTCAGTGGGCAATCTTTAAGGGTGAATAGGATGCCCAAGAGCATGTGACCAGATTCTTGAGCCAATGTTTTGGCATTTAGGACAATGATGTGTTGTTGCTAAGGACATTTATAACCACATTCACGGGCCCTACCTTGGATTGGTTCACTCAGTTGCCAAAGCATAGCATCAGTAACTTGGACCAGTTAGTGGATGTGTTCCTCGAATGCTTCATCTTCAACACCAAGAAGAAGGTGTCACTAAGTGACCTGGCCTACCTCAGGTAGTATGAAGAAGAGACCATGGCGGCCTATGGGAATCGATGGAGGACTCTACTTTCCAAGCTACCCTACCTCCCTCCTATGTCTAACCTTACACAAATGTTCTCACAAAGTTGTTTGAGATTGATCTCTGTGCTATTGTAGCTATAGCAATATGCCACCTTAGAGGAAGCTCTGGTGCAAGCTACAATCATCGAAGAGATCAAGATATAGGATGGAGAGATTACCAAACCTAAGAATAAAAAATGGAACAAGAACACAAAAATAGGGACTATGCAACAAAAACCCGTTGTGGTTAATCAATTTGCTATAAATGTCCCTAATCCTACACAAGAAATACAGCCTCAAAAGGCTAACTATCAGGCAGTGCCTCCTAATAATTATGAAAGAGAAAACTAGAAGCAGGAGCAAAATCAACAGTGTCACCCTAGGTGACAGTACACACCTTATACGGAGTCTAGAGACTCCCTATTTTACCGCTTGTCAATGGTGAACTTGATCAACCTTCCAGAGAGTCAAACCATAGATCCCAACGCTCCCAATCCTAAAGGATACCGGGAGGACTTGTATTGTAGGTTCCATAGGCAGAGGGGACATGACCTAAATGTATTATGGAAGTTCAAAGGATTGATACAAGGCCTGATTGACAATAAGACATTGGCAGTGGACAACCGCGTAGTGCCAAACAACCAACATATGGGAGTTTTCAAAGACCCCTTGCCCGCTCATGAGGCACAGGCAAAACCCTTTCAATTCAATGAGGTGCAACAGAATTTCCCCATGCAAGGGTATGTAGGAATGATAAGCATAGTGACTAGGAACAAGAAATACCTAGGAGTTGTCCTCGAGGCAGCCACAAGAGAGGTTCCATCGATGTCACAACCTCAACAGCACCCTATGTAGCTACCTCCGCCTAGACTTGCGGCCATGATTCAAACCAAACTCATGTAGATTTTGAGGACCACGTTGGCTAGGCTCTCCATATACGAGCTTATACAACAATCAACACCCCATCGGGAGGCTCTAATGGAGATATTGAAAGCCATCAAGTTGCAGCCCCATGAAGTGAATTCCATCAACAATTTCATGGGACATGTCAAATGATGCATTAAGCCAGTAATCACCTTTCGAGATGATGAAGTTAAATCAGTAGCTGATGACATGGCAGATCCACCCCTGCACATTATCATGCGGGTCAATGAGATCCCATATAAGAGGGTGTTGATAGACACTGGCTCATCCAGTAACATCATTACCACAACAACATTGAAACATCTAAATTTGCTAGCCTCTCACATCATGGCTTCCACCTATACACTGTGAGCATTCAATGATGCGATATGCTCGACAGTTGGCACAATTGTCTTACCCATTCAAGTAGGAAAAAATACAATACCTACATTGTGCCATATTTTGGAAGGTGATATGGCTTATAACATCTTGCTAGGGCGGCCATGGATCAGGGACATGAAGTGTGTCCCTTCGATAGATCATCAATGTTTGAAGTATACATTTTAAGGGGAAGTACATGAAGTCCCGGTGGACTTAGAACCCTTAAAATATTACAATGTAGTACAGTTGATGTCGCAATCAACCCTCCCATCGATGCACTTGGATTTTCATTTAAATCCATCTAGAAAGGGTCTAATTTTGTAAGCTCCACTGGTGATAAATCCATCAAAACCCTAGCCAATTACATCTTCATCATCCGGTCCTTCACCAACAATGCCACCTATCATGGTTAAATAGAAGGACAAAGGGAAGCAAACCCTTGAAGAGGCTCAACCCATAGAAGAGGCACTGCCAATAGTATCAACCATCTCTACTGAAGAGATGCCTAGCACAATGGAAGTTGAGGCTCCTAGTTCACCCAACATGGAGTGGACTCAAGAAGAGCTTCCATTCCCTCCCTCTCAATCACCAAAAATTACTATTGAAATGGCCAGTACGGGCCTGGGGGAGTATCTAGTGCGGAATGTTGTAGCAACGACCGCGCTAGAGTATGTGCAATACATAGGGAGACCTTGCCTCCACATTGGTACAATTGTTCCTTTAGGCTACCCGCAAAACTAGACAAATTTTGTGTATGGGGGCCTTGATCATGGTACGGAGCCATGCATGCAAGAGGATGAAGATGAAGAGCCTTTTGCAGAAGATGTCAACTATATGTCTAACCTAGACTTTGCTCTAAGATATATTGGCCAATGCAATTGGCATGGATACGGGCTAGGCAGGTATGAGCAAGGAGTGCGTGTCCTTTGCTAGCCAAGATACCAAATGCCTTATGACAATTTGGAAGTAGGGTTCAACCACCCCCTGCCCTTGGACATCTTGGTGGAAAACATCCAAGGCCTAGGGATAGGCAACAAGGGTGGATTGGCATCAGATCCTTATGCCAACCCAAACACAATGTATACATTGGTAGATTACCTCCCATGGTCAACAACCACACTTGTTAAACTCAATAACCCTTCTCCTTTGCTAGAGAGAGGCGAAAGTTCGGGGACTCACTTTCAAGGAAGGTATAAATAGTGTCAAGAGGGATATTTGGAGGATGAATCAAAATATGAACCAGCATCATATGATCCCTTAGAATCTGATAGTGATCACTCGTAAGTGATTCCCATGAACGACCAAGCGAGCCAATGCCGCGTCAAGTGAATCAGGGCCCCCCACGGAGAGTGGAACAACCACAATGGGGCTAGATTAATTTGCTCGATTAAGATGAGCTTGTAATGTCTCAAATAGTTGTCAAAGCCAATGAAGGCTTTTGGATCTCTGATAGTGATTACGAAGATGAAACAGAAATGACATATCATAATCACATGCGACAGAGGCCGCAACCATACCCCTTTGAGATTAACGATATATTTGAATAGATGGGCATAGTTCCAGGGCACTAGTGGTACATAGACCCAATAGGGTGGGATCAAGTTTTGGATCTGTCACTCTAGGTATACAAAGAGTACCTTCCACTCCAAGACCCTAGGGTGATATCAGTGCCGAGGGCAGACCCTGTCCTCATATCAGCACATAGGGCTGATCCATTCATGCCAGCACCTCTAGAGCTAGATCCAAAGCACAGAGAACATCCAGAGTGTTCGAATCATCACACCCATGGTAATGGAGACAAAAATCATTTCACCAACATGATCTCCATTGACCTAATCGCCCCCATCTACAATTCAACCGATCCAGCATGGTCCTTGCATCTAGAAATAGATGCCATTGACTGGGATCGCATCAATTCATCTCCATCCCCATCAAATTATCGGCCTTTCAGTAAAATGCTTTATTTTACCCTAGGGACAACTTAGGATATCTTTCATGCTGAAGAGGAACCTGAGGTTCCCAACACAGATTTAAACTCAGCAAATGATATCCATTTGATCCCAAATCCACATCAGTTGGAGGACAGATCCCACATGTCGATCGAGGAGATGACTAACGCAGACATCGGCTTGGATCCAATGAATACATAGATTATCAAGCTAGGGGTAAGATTATCCCCTGAAGAGCAAGTTGACTACATTACCTTTCTCAAAGAGGAGGTTTTTGCATGGTCATACAGAGACATGCTGGGGTTAGATCCACATCTAGTCACGCATAATCTAACGCTTGATCCGACAATCAAGCTAGTTAAGAAAAAAATATGTAAGATACACCCAACAGTGGCCTTGATTGTCAAAGATGAACTACAAAAGATGTTGGATGCACAGTTTGTCATCTACGTGGATTATCCACCATGGTTGTCCAACATGGTGCCCATCAAAAAACTTGACGGGAGGATTCGCATATGCACTGATTTTTGAGATTTAAACAAAGCGAGTCCTAAGGATGATTTCCCCTTGCCAAGCATCGACACATTGGTAGACACTACAGTAGGTCATGAAATGCTATCCCTCATGGATGGTTTCTCGGGATACAATCAAATTCGTATCAATCCCGAGGACCAACTAAAAATGGCGTTCACAACGCCTTGGGTGACATTTTGTTATAGGGTCATGCCCTTTGGCCTTAAAAATGTTGGCGCCACCTACCAACGTGCAATGACATACATCTTCCATGATTACATGCATAAAACTTTGGAAGATTACATGGATGATTTGTTGTCCAAATCTCTTTTGTGCCTAGATCATTTTGATGACTTGAGCAAGATCCTCGATCGCCTCATGGAGCATAGAGTCAGACTGAATCCCAAGAAGTGCATATTTGGCATCACGTTTGGAAAAGTCTTGGGTTTCATAGTCTCAAAGCGAGGCATCAAAGTGGACCCAAACAAAGTCAAGGCAATCCTTGAAATGGTTCCCCCAACTACCATTAAGTAGCTTAGAAGTCTGCAGGGAAAGGTCACGTCAATTAAGTGCTTCATAGCACAGCTATTTGACAAGTGCTGACCCATGAACAAATTATTGCATGAGGGGGTAGCATTTCACTGGGATGACAAGTGCTAGTCAGCCTTTGACGACATCAAACGATACTTGGGTTCACCACCATTATTGGCACCACCTAGACCAGGAGTGTCATTCTACTTGTACATCTTAGCTACTGAGGTGGCACTGGGTGCCATGCTAGCCCAGAAGAATGAACTTCACAAAGAATAGACTACTTACTATCTTAGCCGCACCCTGGTTAGTTATGAACTTAACTATGCATACGTTGAGAAAATTTGCTTGGCAGTGGTGTTTGCTACCAAAAAGCTATGCCACTACATGTTGAGAAAAACTATGTATGTTGTGTCTAAGGAGAATCCATTGTGGTACATGATGAGTCATACTTATCATAGTAGTCGCACGGTGAAATGGATCATGTTTTTGACATAATTTGACATAGAGTTTATTGAAAATAAATCCATCAAAGGACAGGTCATATCCGATCAACTAGCAGAGGCTCATCTCAAAGAAAATCAGCCTCTAGTCATAGAACTACCCGATGATGGGGTCTTCCATGTCTTAGAATCACCAGATTCTGATGAGCCTGAGTCACAGGCCAACATAACCCTATTTTTCAATGGTTCTAAATGTGAGCAAGGTGGTGGCACAAGAATTGTATTCTTCACACCACAGGGGCCTCTAGTGTCCCTGTATTTTAAATTAGACTTCCCATGCACCAAAAATAATGTAGAGTATGAAGCCTTGCTCATAGCTCTTTAGACAGTAATCACCATGAACATCAAACAACTAAACATCTTTGGTGATTCGTTGTTAATTATCAACCAAGTCAAAGGGGTATTCCAATGCAAATGCCTAGTTTTGTAGGCCTATAAAGCCCTTGTGGAAAAATTCTTGGTGAAGCTTATGTGGTATGACATCGAGGCACTCCCTCGATCATTGAATCATTTTGCGAACACTATGGCCACCTTGGGGTCACTAATCTCGCAAGACCTTTCTAGTGATATGACAACCATTCAAGTCAAAACACTATTGCAACCCATGATGGAGCGTGCAAGCTCTGACTTGACACCAGGAATCCACATGATCCAGATTGAACCATCCTCGGATAAGTTCTCTTGAATCCACAATTGTCTGAAACATGCCAACTAGGGGTCCTCATTCTCCCCTACTCCCATTAATAGCAACACAATGCTATTATTACAAGTTCTCCCACTCAGCATTTTCTAGGGATGAAATTCAAGATGGATTGGTTTTTCATACCGTCGAGGCTTTCGATCAGTAGGATTGGTATTCACCCGTAAGGGACTACCTCAAGATAGGTAATCTCTCGCTTGGATTGATGCATGTCGTAAAATGAGCATTCAAGTAGAAAATGGCTAAGTATGTCTTGTTATGAGATATTTTGTACCGTCATAGCTACAAAGGAATCCTCCTTCATTGCTTGGACCAGCAAGAGTCCACATGGGCGATTGCCCATGTGCACGATAGTACGTGTGGTGGCCACTTCAGTGGTATGGCCATCGCAAAGCACATTCTTTGCATGGCCTATTATTTACCATATTTACGGCGAGATTGTTATGCATATGTAAGGAAGTGCATGAAGTGTCAACACCATGCTAATTTGACACATGTACCTTCCCAGGCCTTGCAACCAATCCAATCGACTTGGCCATTTTTGTAGTGGGGCTTAGATCTAATCGGAAATATCTCCCCTATGTTGTCAAGTCATCACATGTTTATCATAACGACCATAGAATATTTCACCAAGTGGGTGGAAGCAGTTTCGCTTGCCTCTACAACTGGACCCCGCATTGTGGAGTTCATTTTGCATAACATCATATGTCATTTTGATATTCCATCCAAAATAATCTTGGATAATGAGATATCATTCAAGAACAAAGACATGCATGCTTTGACCACAAAGTACAAAATTCAGCAAAATTTTTTGACACCCTATTATCCGTAGGCAAATGGACAAGCAGAGGCGTCAAACAAAATGCTAGTTGCCATCCTTAAAAAGATAGTTGTAGACAGTCATAAGGATTGGCACATCCAAATCCCACTTGCCTTGTGGGATTATCACACCAGCATTCAGACGCCCACTGGGGCAACTCTGTTTTCGCTCGTGTAAGGCTCCGAGGCAGTCATGCCTCTCGAGTTGGAAATTCCTTCCCTGTGCATATCAATGCAAGAGTTCATCGATGATGACAATGCACGACAGGCCCGATTAGACCAACTTACGTTGCTTGACAAACAATACGTTAATTCCCTTGAGAATTTATGTATCTATCAAGAGCGACTTAAGAAAGCATACAACATGAAAGTTCACCTGAGGGACTTTTAGATTGGTCACTTGGTCTTAAAAGAAAACCAACAGAACTCTAGTTTGCCATCCCATCTCAGGGATAAGTTCACGGAAAATTGGTTAGGTCCATATGTAATTGATAGTAAAATAGGACCCGAGACATACCGACTAGCTTCCCTTGATGGATTCAAGGAACTCAACCCCTTGAACATCAGGCATTTGCGACCATTCCATATCTAAGAGAGTCGTATCCAAAAATGCTCCAAGGATTCCTACAATCGCTTGGTCAATCCCAAAATGTTCCAAGGATTCCCACAATCGCTTGGTCAATCCCAAAATGCTCTAAATATTCCTACAATCGCTTGGTCAATCCCAAAATGCTCCAAGGATTCCTACAATCGCTTGGTCAATCCAAAAATGCTCCAAGGATTCCCACAATCGCTTGGTCAATCCCAAAATGCTCCAAGGATTCTAAAAATTGCTTGGTCAATTCCAAAATGCTCCAAAGATTCCCACAATCACTTGGTCAATCCCAAAATGCTCCAAGGATTCCAACAATCGCTTGGTCAATCCCAAAATGCCCCAAAGGTACCCATTACCGCTTGGTCAAAAATAAGAAAATTCAAAAATAGTAAAATCATCAAAAATAACAAAAAATTGCATCTCATTTCCAGGCATGCTCAAACTCATCACACCAATAGAGAGCTCTTCTCGCATCTCATATTCATATTCACAAAAATCAATCCATAAAAAACACAAAAATATGTAGCTGCATTAACCATCACATCCATACATTGCATATTTGTGGTCATACAGGTCAAAGGCACCATAGACTGTAATTACTTCGCCATCTTATTCCACATTTCTCCATTTTATAAGCAGTCCATCAAACAAAAATGCCATTCACTTCTTTTTACCATACCAGAGTTAGTGGTCTCCTAATGTATCAAGAAGTTTTTGTCCTTCAGTCGTTATATAGATTTCTAGCCATGTACTGTACCAAGTCAGACAGATTTTATGAAGGTATAGTTCTACTTGGATCACACATTGTTATGTAGCATCCCAACACAAATTAAAACACATAAAAATTCCCAAGTTTTGTGAATGAAAGATGAAACCTGCACAACAATCCAAGTCACCATAATCAAAATGGTTATCTTGCTCATCCCCCTGTGCAAATGACCCCAAGAATGCTAAGAGTTGGCAAAAGGACAAGCATCCTCCCTACCCAATTCTCCAAGAATCCCAAGTTCTCAAAAGTTGCAAACATCATATAATCTTGCAAAAAGTCAAAACTCCAAAAATTTGACATCACCACCAAAGTGCATACATCAAAAGGCACATACAATAGTGATTCTCATCACTCAAAATTCAAATCCCTTGCTCAAAAGAAAAATATATAAAAATAAACAATGATTTTTATCACTACAAAAGAGCAAGTATCCCAGTACAACTGACGAAAATAAGGGAGTTGAACTTGAATACCTGGAACTCTCAACATTCTGAAAGGTCATGAGGCAAACCTTAGTACCAGTTTGGTGGATAGACTATCGATAACTGGTAGTAAACCTCCCACATGACGATATATCTATCACATTAACTCATGTACATATCAATGTTTGCATGTGGATGAGCTAGCTTATGGTATCCTAGATAGCACCATAGATTAATTTGGCTAAATACAACAAAGGAGCTAGTGGAGCTAATTAGGTGATCCTCAGTACAGATTTGGTTGACAGCCTATCTAGAAATGGTGGTATCTTGAAAAATACCACATAAACGAACTCAATTGCACACATAGGGATGTGAAATAACTTGGTCAAAGACAATTCCGATTCATACCTTGTCCAAAAGTCTTGGAAGATAAGGTACAGTCATCGCTAGTTAGCCAAAACTGTCTGAGTCTCAAAAAACCTTAGCTACATTTCTAAACCAACTATGCTATCTTTCATCCTTGCATTGCCATCCACAATCACCAAAAATAAAAACCACAAAGGTCTAAACAGTCTATGGTGTCCTCGCCAAACAACACAAATTCAATTCATCCATTCCATATTGCATATCACATATAAATAAAAAACATTTGCATTCATCATAACATATGCATCCATCAAAATAAGTTAACATGCATGCATCCATACTCATCACTCATCATGCATAACATTAAATCATCACTCGCATAAATAAAATAAAGTCTGTTGTATATATCATAAAAAATGCCCATAGGCTACAATGAACTAGTCCTGCAACCCCGCAACAAAATCCAAAAGCTCAAAAACCCCCAAGCCTAGGGCATTGGCCACCATGATCATGTAGGATCGGTGCGACAAGAACTACCCCTATGGTGTGGGTCCTATGAGACCCCTCAGGGTGGCTATTTCTAGCCCTCGCATCATGCCTACTTGTCCCATCTCATCCAGTCACCTGCATCGAGAGGATGTTGACTGCTTAGTCTCACTCCCTGTTGAGCAACGCGACGATCCGCATCCACTGAATGTAGGGACCTGCCCACCAAGGCAACTAATATTTTTCTCCAGCTCCAAATACTACCACATCGAGTCCATCTCCCACTGGTGATACGTTGCCAAGTTCTCCTTGCACTGCATCAAAGCCCTATCCCTCTCCACCAGCTACGTCCATAGGAGATCCGTCTCCCATGCAACATCAGTACCCCCATCCTACTGGCGGTTGGTAGCCAATGCATTCTCTCACTCTACCAACTGCATGCGCAAGATATCCCTCTCCTACAATGCATCTCACAGCTCCCCATCATGCCTCCGTAATAGACCCTCCAACTACGCAATCTTAGCGTGTAGCTCGAACTTTGTATCCTTCGCTTTCGCCTGAGGTGTAGGCATATCTAGAACAGTAGCCTAATCTGGCTCCCATTTCTCTATGATGTCATGCATCTTCGGTTGATCTAAAACCCCCAAATCCGCATCCTCATCCTCCACATCCACCATAGCTGCATCCTCCTACAGAGCTCCCCAATCATCTCCTGGTGCCTCGACACCCTCACTACCCATTGTTGCTACCTCCACGCCTCCTAGTGGCCCATATCCCTGCCATCACCATAGTACCCACCACTAGTCGTACCCTATGGTAGTCCCAACGTCATCCACATCTGGTACATCTAGCATTGCATCTGAATCCTCACCTAGTGGCGCGATGACCGGTTGGTCCAGAGTCCTCTCGTCCCCCCGATGTCGATAGACCATGGGCTCACCAGGAAACCCCCGACGCACCCCAAACTATCATGTCACCCAGATGTAAGGGAATAAATCATGCTTGGTCCCATGTCACCCAATCAACCACTGCTCCCTACGTACCTGTCAGAGCCACTCTCCAGCCTTCGACCAGGTTGGATAGTACCAATAAGGGTGCCAAAACACCTCCTCTGGAGTAAATCGAGCAAGGGCATCGACATAGTGCCCTATGACACCTACCCACCATTGAAAATGTCCTTGCTCCTCAAACCACTGCCATAGAGCCACATAGCCTATATCCTTATCCTCCATCTCTATTCGAGTCACCCACGGTAACCCAGATGGCCTCTCCATCACTATGTGTTGCCAATCCCAGCTCTACAACAGATAGCTATAGCTAATCCCCTTCCACTTTCGATAGAGGACCTGGTACAACTCACCATAGAGATGTGCTAGCAATGTTTGTCCCCATATCATGATCAACTATGCCTCTGTTGCATACTCTACCAGTCGCCAGACCACATCCAGTAGGTTCCACGAGAACCTCACACCTAACGATTCAAGTAGCAACATGTTGGAAATGAGGCCCATGAGTACTACATGCCTCACTCCCAACACCCCTCTCTCAAGACACCATCGGACCAGAATCCCACCAATCTGGCAGTCGCCCTATGCCCTCTCCACTAGACTCCCCACACCTAGATCCTCCCCATGCCTGAAGCATCGTATTAGTATAGTTGTTCGCTGATCGCGAGGCGACGTTCTAATCGACAGTCCATCTATTGGAATCCACAAAAGTCGATAGACATCCTCTAAGGTCACTGTCATCTCCCCTATTGGGATATGGAAAGTGTTGGTCTGAGGATCCCATAGGTTGATCAGGGCCATTAGATAGGCCCGATCCCTGACCACAGGCTCTAGTCGAGCCACTTGCTTGAGCCCAAGGGCATCAAGCCACTCCCAGTCAGCCACAGTTAGTGCCCCCCACGCTTCAGCAAAAGCAGTAGGTACACGATACCGGCTCTTCACAACCTACAAAATAAAACAACACAAAAACATTAAAATCATAAAAAAAAAAAAAACTGTACAACAATAACATGAATATACAACACTGCCTACCAATGTACAACTCAAAAACAACAAAATTCACAAAAATTCATAAAAATACAAAAACAATTCAGCAAATACAGTTGTCAGTCTTAGGATTTCTGTACTCTAAGTTTAAAACATTTAACAACATAAAAACACAAAAACTTTTTCAAATACAGTTGTCAGTATTAGGGTTTTTGTACTCTAAGTTAAAAACTGATAACAACATAAAAATACAAAAACAATTCAGCAAATACAGTTGTCAATCTTAGGGTTTCTGTACTCTAAGTTTAAAATTGATAACATATAAATACAAAAACAATTCATCAAATACAGTTGTCAGTCTTAGGGTTTCTATACTCTAAGTTTAAAACTGATAACAACATAAAAATACAAAAAAAAATTCAAATACAGTTGTCAGTCTTAGGGTTTATGTATTCTAAGTTTCAAATTGATAAAGTCTACACAAAAAAAACAAAATTAAAATAACAGTTTTTAACCTAGGGTTTTCACCTACATTTTAAAACTGACAACCTCCACCTAAAAAACTAGGGTTTTACGTTCCATTCATCCTAGGGTTTTAGTTCAAAGTAAAAAAAAAAAAAATTTACCTAGGTTTTGACTACGTTTTCCATTCAGTTTTAAGCTAAATCTTGGTTTGTGTTCAGCTTAGTTTTAGGGTTTCAATTTCAATTTTGAAAAACAACATCACAAATAAAATTAAACAAATCACTTGCATTTTTAAAAACATATAACAAAATCAATAACACTAAGGAGTACTTATTGGTCTCGCTTCGGCTTCGCCGATCAATCTGATTTGTGCACTCATGATGTCGGGAGAAATTCGGCAATGTTTTGCTTCGCAGAATTAACCTCCTCCTCCCTAGAGCTCCAGATCGTAAGAAAATTTGGATGCAAATGAGCCCAAACCCTAGTTTTGGCCTTTAAATAGGCCTTTTTGAGCTTATATTTGTTCCTCCATGGGACGATAACTCTGGTTAGCACTCATCCCACCCTGGGATGAATACTAAGCTAGTATTCATCCCACCCCGAAACGAATTCAGGGCAAAAATTTCAAAAAACAACAAAAATTGAACAAAAATGCACCAAAATAGCTAATAAACTTTCCCGATGATAGTGCTTTGGCACTTGACATTTCGGGCATGAAAAATAGATGTCGTGGTCACAAATCCTCCCTATCTTATTCCCTAAGAAGGCTACCATAGCTGGACCGCTCCATGGGAAGATGAATTTTCAAGAATTTCATCCCCAAATGGTGTCGTCCGAAAGGGTCAAAACCCACCCAAAAATAGTAATAACATTTCCGAACGAAGGTGCCTTCATGCCTGAAATTATTGGCATCCAAAATAGACGTTGGGGTTATAAATTTTCACTATCCTAATCCCTAAGAAGGCTACCATAGCCGGACCACTCCACGGGAGGACAGATTTTTGCCAATTTCAGCTCCAAAAAGCGTCACAAAAAGGATTAACACCCACCAAAAATATGTGTAAATGTCAAAAAACTGTACATGTAATGCTAAAAAATCTAAAGGCACCTTTGCACAAGTCATATTGGGTCAAGTGACTCATCACTTTTCTCATGAAGGTCATTTCCTCATCGATTCATCGCTTGAGGGGGTAGTCACACTTAGTCACCAATCAACAAGTACACACGCAATTAAGGAAAATGGCATACATTCAAAGAATCATTGACAAAGACAATTTTGCTCCTACTTGGGGTAGTAAACAAGCAATAATCACAACCTAATCACATCACTGTGCATTTCATGAATCATGAACTCAAGGTTCTCACAGACAAAAGCTTGCGCCCTTTGCCTATTCATGACCGATCAATGTCAAAGATCAAGTAACACCTCACCCAAAAAGGTTAAATACTTGAATTGAGTTCCTTCACCCGTCAGAAGCAAGGATTCAAGAATGCATGCCATTTCCATACTTAGGGCATCAAAAGTTGGTTAGGTTACTGAGAAACCCTAATCATTAGTGCTTTGGTTATCTATTTTTGCTCGACACTAGGCCATGCACAGCGCATCCCAAAAAGGGGCATTTGTAGACACCAAAATAGCACCAATCCGATTATGTGACTGCAAACACTGATTGCTTTGACACACACAGCCCCAAGGGCAGACCCTAGAGGTTAAACAATGGTTCTAACCACTCTCACAACAGTTTTGGAAGGTCAGAGATCAATTTGGCACCTTCAGGCACTTTGCTCAATATTCGTTCCACCCTGGGATGAATTCAAACTAGGATTTGCCCCACCCAGGGATGAATTTTGAATTCACTCCAGGGTGAGGCGAATTGTAGGTTTGACGGGAAAAAAGTTAAATATTGACAAATGGCAGCTCGGATCCACAACTCAACACTTCCTTCATTGCATGGGAGTATGGGTGAGTGTTTTCGAGCGTTAGAGGCATTTGCAAGGTCAGTCATGAAGTCCCAATTCAGGGAGGAATCTCCTTCCCCCTAGGAAGGCATGATTGCCAAGTGGTGCCTCTGCATGCCCATTTAAAGAGACTTCCAGGTCTATAAATTTGTGAGTTTCCTCACCCCAAAATATGGAGAAAAGGAACATTTTAGAGCAACGAAGTGTTGTCGTTTTATTTACATACCTCACACCTTTTGGATTTGTGCCTTTCACATCCTTGATCTCCTTTAGAGGGGAGGTCATTGGGTGACTATTGGGAGGATGAATCTCAATCCCAAAACCTGACATTTGGCTATAATATCCCACCAAATTTGTGGACAATACCACATAAGAGGTTTTTGGACCCATCCCAAGTGGATTGGTGCTGAAATCAAGTCTCAAACGATGGGCAGCCTACCCCATGGGCGCCCCCTCCCACACTGCCACAGTCCTAATCGCCCCTTTTCAGAGTGATGGGAATTTCATGGTAGACTTGCTTTCTTTCATTTTTGCATTCAATTCTATGATGTTTAGATAGGTTGTCTTTTAAATTTCGTCTCGTTTTGAACAATTTTGATCACATATCTATCCTTACTCACTTTCACTACTCTACAGGTAGCATCATTAAATTCCCATTGATGGAGGCCAAATCAGGAAAATCTGACCATTTGGGTCTTCCCAAAATGCCCCCAATTAGCTAACCCCAAGTTTGTAGGTCTTTTGGAGCTTC
The DNA here is from genome assembly GCA_028583015.1 of Wollemia nobilis. Classification (NCBI taxonomy): domain Eukaryota; kingdom Viridiplantae; phylum Streptophyta; class Pinopsida; order Araucariales; family Araucariaceae; genus Wollemia; species Wollemia nobilis. The sequence continues at coordinate 968,831 of JAQPPZ010001273.1, read as the reverse complement.
CAATGAAGGGCATTGGGACAGTACCTTTTTGGCATTTTGTTGTAGGTGAATTCGTCCCACCCCGGAGCGAATTCAAATCGTTGAGGAATTTACTGATTGTTATTTTTGCAGGGCCTTCTTGGTGGTGTCTTGATTCCCCTATCAAATTTTTAGAGCATTTGGACCTGTTTTAGTGATAGTTTAATTCATTTTCTCATTCACTTATCGTAGGCTTGGGGATTGAATTCTTTGTTTTATCCGCAGGTGCTACTGACCATTTCTTGTTCCTTTGAATGTAGGGTTTGGACATCGGAGGAGTAGTGAGGAGTCAATACTCATCAACGCAAGTAGCGAAGATGTTTGGTCTGCCCATTTTACATGTGGGCATGCGGAAGAAGGAAAGGCACCCATGGATGTAACAAGAACGCATGCTTAAATGCTCCTAGCCCTTGGAAGGGGAGGATGCGCATTGTAACCGAGTTTGAAACATATCAATAAAAAGGGCTGTCTTCTTTATTCGCACTTGTTTCATTTTGATTCACTCATGCTTTTCCCTCTTTTCATGCACTTTCAAGTTTCTAGGATTTAGCGCTAAGTCCGGTTCTGTTTGCATCGCATATTCATTTTCCTTTTTTGCTTCCATATCCTTGTGCTTTCAAGAAACAAGAAAGATCGATAACAAGGACTTCTAGAAAGCCCCTGTGCTTTGCTTTCCAGATAGTAATTATCTCTCTCTATCCTTGTGATTACTGAATAGAGGATAAAACTCAAATGCCACAATGTAGGCTCTTTTTACACGGTCATTCTTGCAATAGCGGAAATCGCAATTAAAAATTTTGTTACATTCATGCTGGGTGCAATCACAGCCAATTGACGAGAACTTCTCCAGAAGATGGTACAACATATATACATAAAAGAGTACTACTTATCTATTGAAGAATGTTGGCCCATGTCCTTATTATATCTCATTGTAATTTTATTAATTCCAATAATAAGTGTTATATATATTATCATATAATTAAAATAAAAATTAAGCTTTTAAAATGTATTATTAAGTTTTAGTTTCTTCTATAAAAAAACATTATATTACGAGTGTATCAAAAATTACATTTAAACTTAAATATAATTTATATATATTTCATAATTTTATATGGAATAATAGGGCTGTACTAAAAGTTTCTTAAAATTATTATCTTACATTGTGAAATGTATAAATGAAAGTTTTGTATCTTTAATGAAGGTTCAAATTTCATTGGTCAACCATAACTTTTAGTCCATGGTGATGTAGAGCAATTGACTAAAAGCTAAGAGTTTCACATTTTAAATAAAGATTTAAATATGATAGATGTACCTTAACATTTTATCTTATAAGTTAAAAGGACTAAGATTTTAATCATGCCAAAATATACATGCATAATTGTTAAATTGTTATAATATCACTATGTGATTATGTAGTAAAATATGGGTGGAATTGTTTCAATCCCATACAACCCATTGAATAGATTGTGTAGAGAATCTATAGAAGGATATTTAATTAAAATCTAACATAAATAAGATAGACTTGAAGAAGATAGAAGAAGATAACAGTGGGGAGTTTTGCTAGGGTTTACATGGATTGTCATTGCCATTGTATGCAAAAACTTGAGTACGATAGAATGGTTATAAGTAATTCTTATTTTTTCTATTTTAAATTTTTTGAAGTGGATTAGGTTTTGGCTTGCTCTATAGCTTTGTTATGGCAATAGCATTGGGGATCTCTCCCTCAAAATCTTCCTTTTGGGATGTAATACGATCAAGATATGGAGACCATACGAGTAATTCTAAGACCAAGTTTTCCTGTAGGCTTCTACGAATGCCATGCTTAGATCCTAGAAAGAATACTAATGGTTGCATGAAAGTAGTAGATGGATCCCCAATAGTTCAATTAAAAAAGGAATACATTTTAATGGGCATAAAGGATATGGAAAAAAAAATCTAATATGCAGATTCATGGATTTTAGACCCCAACTATCAACCTTTAGGGACTAGGAATATAGAATTTGGTGAAGTGAGGGAGACATTCAAATCATAATTTATCCTAATGGCTAATTCCTAGTGCTATGTAAGTGTGGAGAGGACTGAGAACATATTTTACAAGGAGGTTCATGGCTTCTTGGAAGAGTAGGATTATTCATGAAACTCTAGCATATGATATTTTAAGCAAAGGAGAAAATGCCATCTATGAGCTATGTATGGGTTAGGTTATTTGGGTTATTAGTTGAATATTGGAACCCCATATCCTTTGCAGCCATTGGAAACACTCTAGGAACTTTTATGATGATGTATTACACTTATACTTATGAATAAATGATATATGCTAGGATATGTTCTATAATGGACATCATAAAACCTCTTTTTGAAAATATCACATCACAAATAGAGGATGAAGCCTAGGAGTAAAAACACATCTCATTCAAATATTTGATATGCCATGAGTATGAATATATAGTGAGATTTTTTCCATAGAAGTTCTCAAAGTAAATGTAGGAAAATGTTACAGATTTTTAGAAATCTAAAAATAAAGCATAGTCAAAGAAAAAACAAATTGGAAAACAATGTGGAACTAAATAATAAATTTTCTCCTTTAATTGTTAAAGACCCAACTATAGGAGAAGATCATCAAATGGAGATAGAATTGATGATGGAACCGGTTCTTGAAGTAACTGCTTGGTCTAAATCAGTGGAAAAGGCACTACCAGAACTAAATAAAAAATCATATTAATTGGCAAATGGATGCATATCTAAATCAAGAATATCAACAAAGGAAAAATAAGTGAGAAGCCAAAAAAATAATAGAATAATTTTTAACTATTGTCTTTGAGGTTAAGGTGAATCCTATCACCAAATTATTAACCCACTCATCCTCATGAGACTCTTTTCATGGAATGTAAGGGGGATATAATTCATTCCATTCAAACATAGTAAAATTAAGAGGACAATTCAAAGATATAAGCCAAATATAATCTTTCTTTAGGAGACTCAGTTAAGAGTAGAGAATATAGAAATAGTTTCTAAGAATTTGTGGCCCATGGGTTGGGTAGAATCTCTCAACTCTCAAGGAATATCAGGTGGGATCTCTTGTGTATGAGATCCAAAGAAATTTGGTGTACCTACAACTATGGAAATATGGTGTATACTAGGACTTCAGATACAATGGAGAAAAAAGGATAAGCAAATCCTATCTATTAACATATATGCAACCACTACTATATTGGACAAACGAAGGCAATAAGGGTATATCTAGCATCTCAAACTCCAATTTTATAATGACCAAATTTTCCTAGGAGGGTATTTTAATACCATTCTATCCTTAGATGAAAAAATGGTAGGGAGAAAAACATTAGATACTATGACTAATTTTATGCATGAACACTTGAGATATTTCCACCTGATTGATGTTAAGAATAACAATGGATTGATGACATGGACAAATAGATGAAAGAGACCCACATACATATTAAAATGCTTGGATAGGTTTGTAATCTTAGATAACCTTATTTGTCTAGGAATAATTCCAAAATCTATTATTTTTAATAATGTAGGATCAAAACATTGGCTTACTTTGCTAGACCTTTGGCAGTCTACTAGGAATTACTCACCATTTAAATTCTAGCTTATGTGATTCAAAGATACTTCCTTTAGGCTATTAAATCTTCAGTTGTAGAGGGAAGGAAAGCTAATAATGACATATAGATGTATTTATTTGTCAATTGATTATAGTTTATCAAAATAAAAATTAAATAATGGAACTAGCATGAGTTCAAGGATTTGAAAACCAAAAAGGTAGATTGGGATATAAAATTGGAGTAAGTGACCACTCATGTTCATTCCTTGGAACTTATAGAGGAGCTTAGAAAATAAGAAATCCAAGTCTCTTATGATTTAATAGAATTGGAAAGGAGGGAGGAGCTCTTATGGAAATATAAATCCAAGATATAGTGGTTGGAGAAGGGGTTCCATAAATATAATTCTAGCCAAATGAGTTTCAAAATTTATGCCTTCCTTGAAGATCAATACAAGAGATCTAGTTTACTCCTAGGATGGGATGAAGAAAATTACCATTGATACATGTATATTTTCTAATGATTTCTCCATATCTTGCAGTATCTATATTATCATTAGCCACCCCATCAAAGTTTAATTTTATCCAAATCTAATATGGAGGCTTCCATTTGATAAGATCTCTAGGATTAGGGTGGGTAGACTACAAATACCTTCTAGAATTAAGATACCTAGCTAGCTAAAAATATTACCTTTGCTATGGGACTATTTATCATATTTGATAGAGATTATGGAAATATTTTATTTCAAAGAATTAAAATTTTTAGCTTCCACATGTAGAGGATATTTTTTAACATTTTGGAAGGCTCTATTTATTCTTTCATTCCAAATACCCCAAATAAAATGATGTAAATATAAAGACTAGTAAATACTAAGTAGAATATTATGAAAGGGGGAAATCTACCTATAACACCTATTGTTGGAATATATTAAATTATTTGGTACATGCCAATGTACCACCATGGGTACATATATAGATTAGAAAAAGAGTCTTAGATGAAGATTTACTTTATGCAATGTAATGCATAAGTGTGCATTGATATTTTGGAATGTAAATGTGCATAGTTGTAAATATGTACATGTGTCACTAGAGTAGGAAGATGAACAGTCATAGGAAGAGTGAAGCCCAAGAAACCTCCATATGAAGAGTCACATTCCATTCTATATATGGATGTATTGATGTAAAAAATATATGACGAAGGAGGAAGAATCACCTATGTAAGCAATGGAAGGTGATGTATTATCACATATTTTTTCTCTTCATTCAATAAATATTTTTGAGTATTTTACATTAGCATTCTTTGAGTTATTATCTAATAGATTCAGAATTTATATGTTTTATTGATCAAAATTATTATATCTTTCATATTGCAATTATATTATTGATATTGAGGTAATATTATTTGAGTATTTACTCATCAAAATATAACAATGGTATTAGAGCTATGGTATATCTAGATAGAAATTGAAAGAGCCTCAATATTCATTAGAAAGAAGATTTCTATTGGTTAAGAAGATACTAGTAACTATAAGAGAATTTCCTATAGAAAATTAAACAAGAGAATATAAAGAGAATTTCCTCTAGAAAAGCAAACCAGAGAAGATAAAGATAATTTCCTATAGAAAAGTAAACCAGAGAATATAAAGAGAATTACATCTAGAAAGAAACTAGAGAAGATAAATAAATTACCTCTGGAGAAGAACTAGAGAAGATAAAGAATTTTCATTTGGAAAAAGAAACCAAATAAAATAGCATTTTTCATTGTGTTTAAGAAAAATAAGTAACATTTAAGGATATACCTATTCCAAGAATAAAATCAAAATAAAAGAAATTTTACAGGTTTTGAAGACAAACCTTGATATTGAGAAGAAAAGAATATACCTATTTCAAGATCAAAATCAGAATAGAACATTTATAGGTCTTAAAGATAGACATTGATATTGAAAAGAGAATATACCTATTCCAAGAGTAAATTCAGAATAGAAGAAAAATTTACAGGTCTTGAATACATACCTTGATTAAGAGACCCTTAAAAGAGATTCTATTGATAAGCTTGATAAAAAAAATATTCTAGATTATTTGGCTAGAATCATTTTACAGGGTTAAAAGGAAAACCCACAAAGACTAGGATTCTATAGATTTGATTCCACTAGTTTTAAGATAGCTACTGAATATTATTTTTTTGGAACATTGAATACATATGATTATTATTGTATAAGTTTTATTACAGAAGATTGATTCTTAGAATTTGGGAAGCTTCCTACAATATATAGAGAATAATTTCATCTTCAATTACCTGAAAGTCTATTTGCTTTCCTAGTGTAGGGATTAACTATTTTGTTGCAAATAAGGAGACCTTATTGAATATTGGGAAGAACAAATAAATGGTTCTCATTGCAATATTACAAATTGAAGAAAGAGACCCAAAAAGGGGTCACATTGAAGAACTTCCAATATTGGAATATTGAATACTGAAGATAGAAGATAAAAGGACTACATAAGGTCCTATTGTAAACAGAAGAAGAAAAATATAGAGATCCAAGAAAGATATTTCTTTGAATAATTTCACATAGCTGGAATATTTAAGAAACAAAGGTAAGGATTCATTAAAAGCATATACTAAAGAATTAAATGTTGCAGAATAAGAAGACCCAAGAATAGAGGTCTATAGAATATTTTGAAGAAATAAAATAAGGCAAGAGAAAGCCTTATTGTAGAAGCATAAGTAGTGATCTAAAGTAGAATATTGCAAGTGGAAAGAGCACCTAATTAGAATATATTGGGATAATTGTTGCCATATGATAACAAGCCCAAAAGGAAAAAGGATTTGATAAGAAGTTTGTCAAATAGTGAGAATATTTAAAATTAATTAATCGTTACATTGCAAATGTGGCCATGGTGGATATGGTGGATAAACAAGTGTGTCAGGGTTCTTGGGTGGAAGAAGTATATGGAATATGGGTTACGGGATAGGGAAAATATAAAGGTAAAACTCATATTTGTTAGTAATGGGTGTGATAAGGGCTGAAATTTATTCTAAGCTATCAGAGGTAATCGATATCGCATCAAATGCCTCATCAAAATCCTCTTGGAATCATCATCATAAATGGTATCAGTCACTGATATTTGAGAAACAAATTCAATAAATATCTTGTTTAGGTGAGACATAAATTCAAGATCTATATACTCATCCTCACTATCCTCACTATCCTTGCTACCCTCATCAAGATCTATAGTAACTTTTTGAAATACTTCTTCAAAGGAGGTTGTGGAGAATTATATTTTGTATCCCAAACCCATGCAATCATGTGCATATTGAAAGCAAGTCTAAAAAATATCATGAATTCCCTAGTAATATCATCCTAAACCATATCCTTTTCATTTAATGCATCAAAATTAATGCATGGGGAAGGATTATTTGGACAGATAATAAATGTTAGTGCAAAATTGTTGTTTGGGTTCAATAAGGGGTGGATTGGATAAGGAATCAAAATTCCATATACAAAATTGATTCAATTTAGCATAGAACCAATATTTTATACCATACCAATGGCTAAAGGTGGATCATATGGATAATCATAATATCTAACCATATTAATTCTTGGTGTGGTGATTGTAATATTTTGGAAAATGTACTCACCAATACTTGGAATGATGAGATCGACTAAAAATTGCACATGTGCAGTTGTGGATGGGGCAGAGATAGAGGTGGAGGTCTCAAGAGTGACCTATGGCTCAAATTGGGAAAATGATTTATGTTGAAGGGTGTATCACAAATAGCCATATATATTTGTGATACAACTGATGGAGGAGGTGGATCCAGTTGAATGGAGTGGATAATATTTTGGGGCTTAGGATGACATTGGGTGATAATGGGTGCAAGTAAAATTGGAGTAGTGTATGATGGAGGACGATGAATGGTTATGGATGTTGACGAGGGATTATGTGGTTGGCATTGTGAAGTGGAGGTTTGAACCTCCTACATGAAGGTTGGATGAGTGGAAAGATGATAATTTGGATGATATGATGAGACATGATTTGTTGAAGATGAGGAATGATTAGCTAGATGATGAGGTGTAATGGGAAAGTGATATAATATCGATGATCAAGCATGATTTAGATTGGTGGTTTGGGATGTGGATGCATGATCATATATGGGAAGGGCCTCTTGGATGTGTGATTTAGAAGAGGCATTTTTATGTTAAGTTAGGATGGTAATGAGTGGAGTGATGTATGGGTGAATGTATGGCAAAGGTAACTCATATGGATTGGATATCATGTTGCAGTATTTGAATGGTTCCTCGTCTACTAGTATGCAATGAATTTAGCCCTCATATACATATTTTAGACACTGGTGTAATGTTGAGGGAATACTTTTTAGGTATCTAATCTAGGGGTACCCATGAAGTATATTATATTGCGTTGATATCTCTTGGATATGGAATAAGGTATGAATTGTTTTGACCCGCAATAATAAAGGAAGGATGACATTTTTTTACTATAGGGCATAAATTATCATTGAATGTCTACAGGGTGAAGGTGGAGTTTGTGACATGCAAAGATGATAGGTTAAGATGTTGTAGTGTAGTGGTAGTGTTGATGTTGATGGAGGATTTGGTATTGAATAACACTCTTTTAAAGGATTTTTGATCAATATAAGCTATAATATGCAACAATAGATTATATAGCTCTATTGGTATGGTTTTAATTTTTAAATTATTGAAAGTGATTGAGGGTTCCATGCATATTTGGATATTCCCCATAAAGTTTTCAAAGGTATTGGGATCTTGAGTCTAAAATTTGATGGATTTAAGGATTTCCATCAATACCTCGTGATGTGGAGGAGATTATTATATTAACTTATATATCAATATCTTAGCCAAAGTCAATTTTAGGCTATATCTCAACCAACTCCTCAAGGTGATGGTTTATCTTGGTGGAGAATTTCGAAGGTGGATTTGTGGAGTTGGATTCAATTGAGTAGGTTGTAGAGGTATGGTAGGTGTTGGTGTCATAGGAGGGAGTGTTATTTTCATGTATTCATTTTATTTTTGTTCTTAGCTCATACCTCTTTAACCTCGGGAAACTATATAAGTATCACCTAAAAAACCTTTGTACTACTTAGTATTATGGATGTAGTTGAATTGATTGGGAGAATTATAGAAGTTGATACCCTAGTTGTTCATTGTGTGGCCTCATGATGAGAGAGATGTGTTTGATATATACTAAGGTTTTAGTTTTTTTGTGCTAAAGGATTATTGATCTTCATAGTTCCCTTATTGATCAGATCTTATATGATGTCTTTGAAATAATATCAATCATTAATATCATGACTGTTATAATAATATAATATGCAATAGCAATACTTGTTATATGACTTACCACATCATTTTTTGGGGTTATCTAGTTTGATTTATGGTAGTTTTATCATCCGTGACTTATACAACCATTAAAATATGGTGGAAAGTAGTTTGAGAAATGGAGTGTAATTGCGAGCTAGTTGATTGTATTGTTGAAATTAATTCTTGTCTATCATGTTGGCTTAGGTTTTCAATTGAGGTGAGGATTGCAATGCTTGGTATGCTTATTGGTGCGGTGGTTGTTGTGTTGGGAGTTGTTGGTACTAGACTTGAACCTTTTGATTTTGTTGTTGAGGTATAATCAAGACCACTTGATTCAAATGTTCAAGTTTTGGCTATCCTTGATTTTTCTCCCTTGAGTTCTTTTTTTTCCATTCTTTCTTCTTGAGCTTAATCTTGCCCTCTTGAATTTTAATTTCTTCAATGACTCTAGCTTGGGCAAGGGCTTGTTCAAATGTTCTATATTGTTGTAGCTATAATAACAAGGATATGGGTTTTGAGCAACTCCTCATGAACATTTGTGTAAGTTCCACCATGGGGAGGGTGAATGGTAATTTGATGATGACTACCCTCAATGGTTTCCATAATCGTGAACTAAATCATATTTAAATTGGTGTAGGTTGAATAGATCATTCAAGGTGATATTATTATCGATATTTAAGGAGGAACACTCTAATAATTGATCCTCTAATTATTTAAAACTATAAATTTTGTGATGCAGTAAATAGTTATACCATTCCAGAGCATCTCCTCTAAAAGTTAGGGAAATATTTGAAGCATCAAAGGATCATTATCTTGTATTCTAAATCATGCATTGATGAGATTGTTTACATGCTCCAATAAATCCTCATCCCATTTATTTTTGCCTAATTTTGGTTCCTCAAAATTGATGGCATATGGTAATGAGGGTATCGAAGGATGAATGGCGTGATTAACCAACTGTCATAAGGTAGGATTTTGGTAAGTGACGCTTGGTATCTGCATAGCCAAGCTATCAATCTAATTTTATAAAAAATGATATTTTGGTTCATCCAACGATTGTTGGAAGCTTGAATTTATATTTTGCATTTATGGTGGTTGTGCTTGTTGTTTGATAAATTGTGTGGATGAAATTATATTTTTGTTAGCAAGTGGGTTAATACTGGTTGGGATTTATTGATGTGCAATATTCTATTGATATTTATTGTGGAATGATGGTTATTGGTAAGGTGGGGATTGTTGATGAGGAGATGTAGATATGGTGGTATATTGTGTTGATGCAACAACATATATATTGTGAAGTGGTAGTGTAGGTGTAGACACCAAAATGGCACCAATCCGATTATGTGACTGCAAACACTGATCACATTGACACACACAGCCTCCAGGGCAGCCCCCAGAGGTTAAATAGTGGTCCTAACCACTCGTCGCTTTTCTCATGTAGGTCATTCCATCATCGATTCGTCGCTTGAGGGGGTAGTCACACTTAATCACCAATCAACAAATACACACCCAATCATGGAAATGGAATGCATTCAAAAAATCATTAACAAATACAATCACACCCTTGCTTGGGGTAGCAAACAAGCAATAATCACAAGCTGATCAAACACTTGGAATTCATGAATCATGAAATCAAGGTTCCCATAGACAAAAGGTTGCACCATTTGCCTATTCATGACTGATCAATGGCCATGATTAACTCTTACTTCCTTGCATGGGAGTGGTTAGGACCACTATTTAACCTCTAGGGGCTGCCCTGGGGGCTGTGTGTGTCAATGCGATCAGTTTTTGCAATCACATAATCAGATTGGTGCCGTTTTGGTGTCTACAGTAGGTATGGTTATGGTGGGTGGACACGATACCCATGATTAATCCTATATAAAGAAGGTATTATGGGATGATGTTGGGAGGAGGTTGAAATATTCCACTTGTAATTGAGGTTGCGATATGTGGTGAACATAATTTTTAATACCATCAACAAGCATCTTTTGTAAGGCTTGTTATATGATGATTACATATATAGAAAAAAAGGTTTAATGAGGTTCAGAATATTGGGTATTATGTATGGTAGCAACATTGATGATTTTTTATGGAGGATATGTGGCAAAGGGTATCATAACTGAGTGAGGGGTGACATGCTACACATGCTCTATGGGAGGTAATGAGGTGAGGGGAATCGATGATGGAATTTTTGAAGCAACATTAAAGTGATTTGAATTAAATGGTGGTGTAGATAGATAGCATGGAGGGATGTTGAATGGATAATAGTGGATGGTTTAGGTCTACAGTCATAGATGTGGGTTCAAAAATTGGGTTGATGATGGTGTTGTTTGTGTATTGATGATGTGAGTATGCAGGTTATTGATGGAGTGTGGAGTTGGAACATGGTGGGATGTTAAGGGGAGGTAAATATGGAAATTTCATGTTCAAATAGTCTTTGATAGCATCAGTATCAAAGTGTGTGATGCACAGGTTAGAGGGTATTGATGGCTTGGTGTAAGGGGTCTCTAAAATGGTGATATGGATGGTCCTCTACATCAAGTCCAAATTTAAATGGGGTACACAATGGGAAGGTCTTGAAGATAGGTCCACGTAAATAGCTTATTATGTAACCCCTTGCATAATTGTAGGAGTGGCCAAAGCATGGGGAATTTTGGCATGATGCTCCATGGATGAAGGGGTTGGATTTTTGATATTAGTTAGAGTTTGGGTTTGATGTTGATATTGGTTTTGCTTTTCTTATTTTTTGTTTTTTGAGTTTAGCTTTTGTTTTGGTGTGTTTGACATTCCTCAGACCTAAGAACTATGAGCTATAGGTGGTGAAGTAGAATTTTAAAAGGTGTTTCTATGCCGACCCCTCTATCAAAGGATGAGTCATGAATGGTTATTGAATCTTTCTAGAAGGAGGATTGGAAATAGGTGTATCATAAGGGACAAAAATACATCTTTATAAAGGTTGCATTATCTAGTACGTTGATACAAGTCCATCAGGGTTTTCGCTTCACCCTCATACAAGTTTGGGTAAAAATGATAACTATGATTTTACAAATTATTAAGCCCTGAGAATGAAGGATGTCTAAGACTAGATTACCTTGTGCTAGCCCCAAGGGTAACTAATTTTATGGTGATGAAGTCCAAGAAACTATCATACTAACTATGGCTTAATAGGACTCGATCAATGGTTGGTCATGAAATCTAATTCATTAGGAGGTTTTTCTCGCACTTGTGTAATACAAAGGTGTAAAATTATAATTATGTAGTGCGTGGTGGTTTTGTTTTAAGTTTTGTGGATTTTTGGTATAATTGTGTAAAGGAAATATAATATAATCTTAAAAATTTAAGCTATGATACAATTTTAATTTAATGCCTACTTTTGTAAATTAGAGACACAAAAGGCACAAAAAACACACAAAAGTAGTAGAAAAAATAATAACCTAAGCTAGAATGCAAAAAGGAATGCTCCAAAAGTCCCCAAAAGGGTCTGAGGCATAGGGACAAATGTAAGTTGTATTTGGAACCTGTAGTTTGCATTTGGTAAATGCAGTGTACGTTGGATAAATGCAGGCTATATTTTTTACTATCTCAAAAATAAATCAAGGTAGATAAGAAGCTCAAATATGCCATAAATGCACCTATTAATGCAATATTAACCCCTAGATTTAAATAAAAACCCTTTATCATAATATAAAGGATAATCAATGCATATTACCCTAGAATGCAATTATAGTTTGATGCCTCCAAATGCCTATCCTCGTGTGAACTTCTAATTTAATACTTATCTTTTGAAATCAACATAGAAAAAAAAATCCTTTTTCTTTTGAAAGTAAATATGAAGTTGAAATGGGTTTACACCACTTACGTTGAAGCCTTAAGCTTTATATTTGGTTTTCTAAATGCAATATATTGTATTTACTACCTCCCAAATGTAGAGTGTTGCATTTACCACCCGTGGGATGTGTTTACCACCTATAGACTACGTTTGCATATGGTAAGAAATGACTTGATCAACCTCTAAAATTATTGAAACATTATGTGATATATATTAAAAATCCTACAACTATCAAGTATATATGAATTAGAATACATGAATTGTTAGAAATTTTGAGTAGATGAGTTGCCATTGATTTCAAAGAGTGAGTGGTCATTGATGTCAAAATTTCAGCACCAATTAGTGGTAATTTCAATGGGTAGTATTAGTTTTAGGTTCTCCAATAAGTGCAAAAGGTTAGTCCATCTTCAGTTAATCAAGACCTAGTTCCAGGAAGTCAGATGAGGTCCAAAGGGCAAAGAAGAGGACCATGAAAATAATATTATAATAATTTATTATTATATTAAAAAGAAGATTTAAATTAATTATAAATTAATTAATATAATTTTATTATAAATTAATTTAATTAACTCTTATGTTACTTAAGTTAATTATAACTTAATTTTAAGTTAATTATAAAATATTTTTTATTAATTTAAATAAACCCTAAAAGGGTTATAAAGAAAAGTTTATAAATCAAATTTTTAAATTTAATTTGAGCATCAACGTATTATACATATCAAGGCACTGCATATAAATCAAGGCAAAAATAATTGCCTTAGTTCTAATACCCCATGAAATTTTTAATTTGAATTCCCCAAAGTTCAAAATGTGCGCAGAAGAGGAAGCAACGATTCTTGTTTAAAAATACTTCAATGGAAGAGAATGGACAACTAGGAGCTAGGCTCCCCTCACATTATACAAGTGCCACGTAGCACAACTGGTGATGGTGGAAGGAGATAAGATGCTTGTTGGCAGGACATAGGTTTGAATCCTTTGGGGTTCGGATTTTGCAAGGAGGAAGGTCATCATTATTTTGAAGAAACATCTCGCACGGGGAACAAAGGGAAGCTAGCACTTTCCCTTTCCCATGTGAGCACCTATCCCATGTGGTGGGCTAGTTCCTTGGTAAGGTGCTCGACGACGGAGAGGTTTTGGGGTCAAAACCCACCGAGGCCCTTTTGGTAGTTGAAGAGGTATGCACTGACATCATATGCTTGGTTGCTTGATTAATTTTGGGGTTGCTTTATTAATTTTGGAGATGCTAAAGTTTGAAAAATAAAAATATTTTTGTGCCTTGTAAAGTTTATTTTGCCTAAATAAAAATTGATGATTAAGTGTTTTGAGGGAGATAAAAGGGTAGGCAATTTATTTTTTGAAGGGTTATTTTTGAAAGTTTGATTAATTAAATTGGAGATTATAAGGAGAATCTTCAGTGATTATTTTTATGTGTAATTTGATGATTACAATTTTCAAGGAGCAATAAGGTGTATTTGGGATTGATTATTTTGTGTTTGAAAAATATTTTCAAAGAGAGTTAAGGTGATATTTGTCATATAACTATTGAAATTGGCAAAGGAGAAATTGTGATTGATACAAGTTTTTTCTAAGGGCGCTTCTACATCAAAAAAAAGGTATGGGCACATCTTCCTAGTGAGTTATTGTTGAATATTGTGAATGCAAATTTGGAGTGAAAAGGATTGTTTGGTAAGCATTGTTGAGTGCATTTTTAATTAATGCTTCAAGGTTTTCTAGAATAAAGAGTTGTTGATAAAACATTTTTTATAAGGATTGTTGTTAAAGTGATTAAGTTGAGTGAAATTGAACTAGGGTTTGCAAATATCATGAGTATCATTGTTATGTGAGATTTTTTGATAAGCATTTTTGGAAACATTGGATTAAGTGTTCATATGCTTGGACTAGGGTTTGTGAGCAAGGATTATTTCATTGAGTGATTGGTTGAGTAGAGTTGATTGAGCCTAGTCAAGTGGATGTGTTAAAGTGATAGTTCAAGTTCTATGAAACAAATTGTTCTATATTCTAAATTAAGTTGAGATAGTGATTGAGAGTTGATGAGTGTGAAACATATTGAGTCTCTAACAATTCTCTATATGTTTCTATGATAAAATAGAGATTGAAAGTGATTGAGAGGTTGTGAGTGTGAAGCATATTGAGTCTAACAATTCTCTATATGTTTCTAAAGGAGTGATTGAAAGTAATTGAGCATTGTGATTAGTGTGAAGCATATTGAGTCTCTAAAAATTCTTTTTATGTTTTTATGAGTTTAGGTAAGTTCTTGAGAGGACTTATTGAGTAGATTTAAGGTAAGTCTTTGAGAAGACTTGTGGACATATTTATGTGAGATTTTGTGGAAGCTTATAATACAGATTGAGAACATATTTGGATAAGATCTAGTGAGGAATTATTGAGCATATTTGGACAAGTTTTGAGGAATTAAGGTGCTCTTCAATTGGTATCAGAGAGGATTCCTTCGAAAGAGTTTAAAAACTTGAAGTGAAAACTTTCAAGAACACAATAGAATCTAAAAATGTGTGCACATATAATTCAACACCAATTTTTTATGGAATTGATTATATATATTGGAGTATGATAATGAATGTTCACTTGATGGCACTTGGCAATGAAATTTGGGAAGCAATTGAAAATGGATACATACCACCAGTTGATCCACCTACATATAAGGAAGGTAAGCTTATACAACATTACAATTCAAAAGCAATGAATGTAATTTTGAGAGGTTTGCATAGAACAAAATCAAAAAAAGCTATGCATTGTAAATATGTAAAAGGAATTTGGGATAAGTTGTAAAGCATATATAAAGGAGATAAAAATGTCAAATAGGCAAAGATACAAAATCTCAAAGGACAATTTGAAGAATTAAGAATGAAGTAGGAGGAAAATATTATTACTTATCTACTTATGGTAGATGAGGTTGTTAATTCTATTCAAGGAATTAGCATTAATATTGAAGAATCGGATGTTTGTGATAAGATATTAAGGTCTCTCCCAACAAGTTTTAGTGAAAATATTTTAGCTATAGAATAAGAAAATGATGATGATTATTTGACAAGAGATATGTTACTTAGTATTATTATATATTTTGAGTTAAAAATAAAAGAATCTAATCCTATGAAGGAAGCAAAATTCAATGCTACTAAGAAGATAAAGGGTAAAAAGTTAGATTCAAGCAATGAGTCATCCAGTGATGAAAAAGCTAATTATGGCAGAAGGAATAAGGATTCAAGAATATTTAAAGGTGCAAAATCTGTTAGATGTTTCAATTGTAAAAAGTATAGTCACTATGCAACTAATTTTCAAGAAGATAAAAGTAACAATGATTAAGAAAAACAATATCACAAGAACATGGAATCAGAAATATACATGTTTCAAAATAAATACAAGGATGGATAAGGCAAACAAGGAAAGAAGTTCTTTCAAAGATAAAAGAGGATCTACTACGTAGACAAGGAAAGTAAGTACTCAAGTGATAGTGATAATAGTTTCTCAGATAATGATAAATATGAAGTCCTATTTATGATAGAAGAAAAGGAAGAAGTTAAGAAAAGATCACCAATAATTCTTAAGTGTTTTAGATGTGGTAATTTTGGACATGTTGGTCACAAATCTGCCACAGGAAAGGATTTTGTATGTATACGCGCCCTAGACTTGGCCAACATTGAAATGTCGAGAGAAAGAGAAGTCTCCCGGGCCAATCTCTAGAGAGGGCTGGCTCCCAAACTACTCTAAACTAGTTTTGAAGATAAGGATGCAGGAAAGAAATGGGAAAATGCAGAAAGAAATGGGAAATAATAGAAAAAGATGGAAATATGGTCGAAGATGATAGTTAATGGGGAGAAGAACCTTAAACAACAAATAACCTCCACTAGATCCTGAAGCTAAACAACAACCAACTCTTAGAATGCATATACAAAAATTGGATCAAGCATTAGCCGTAAGTTCACTTCCAATTACACTCCAAACATTCAAATGCAAATACAACCAAATCCAAAATAGTAGAATTCAACTTATATTAACACTAGACTAACAGAAGTGACTCACACAGAAAGCATCACATGGACAACAGTTTGGATCACCAACTCCAAAAGACACTAAGAATAGAGCAAAATGCATCTAGGATCTCTGCTTCAATTTTTGCAAAAAGGTCTTCCTCCTTTTTCTTAAGATTTTACATTGGTATTTATAGAGGCCTTCCTCTTCCTTTCGAATCACAACATTTAATACATAAAAATATATTTCGAATAAGAGGTCCATGAAATGTGTAGTTGAAAAGAGAAACAATCCCCCTTAATCTGCCTTGGAGAAATCACACATTAAATGGTTGTTCTCGAAGCAATCCAAAATTTTTTAGGAGATCACGAACAGGAGCTTTTAATATAGAAGGCATCTTTAATTTTTGTGGCATTGAAAACTACCTTAGGTTCTTCCATCTTGCACACATCGGTAAACAACAACATTTAATCTTGGTGCCTCTTTGACCATGATATCAAAATCTATTGGAGAACTTTTAAAACATTACTGCATTTGATATTATATTCTCCTCATGTTATCCTATGCAGTTTTGAAGAAAAATGTAGATAGAACTGTATCAGGCCTTTTTTTTACTTCTATCATGAAAATGAGACAGGTCATGAAAATGCGACATGTCACGAAATCACGACACTTTTACCTTACTACCTTCTATTTTGCCACCAGTCATGAAAATGTGACATGTCATGATATCACAATGTCTTCTCTTCGTTTAGCTTTGTTTTCATGACATGTCATGAAATCATGACATTCTTCTCCTTCTATGTCCCTTTCTTCTTTATACCCGCGAAACTACATGTCATGAAATCATGACATCTTTCTCTTCCCTAGCCTTAATCTTCTTACAAGTAGCAAAAATGGGACATGTCACGAAATCATGACATTCCATACTTGGAATTGTATCTCTGGCTCCTTCATCAAAAAAACGCAACATGTCGCGATATCACGACAATTTCTTTTTGCCTTGTACTTGTTAGCTTTCATTCTGCAAAAAAGCGACAGGTCACAAAAATGCGACATGTTGTGATATCGCGACATTTTCTCCATCTGGTTCTTTCATTTTCAACAATTTGTAAAATTGTGACATTTTGTACAATCTGGATGCCTCCGTACTTCCTCCTCGTGAAAACATGACATGCCACGAAATCGTGACAATTCTTCGCACTTGGTCCTTCTGCCCCAATATGTCACAAAATCGCAACACTTTCCTGTCTTCTCCTTCGTTGCCGCTTCTTGTCATGAAATCATGACATCTTTCTCTTGCTTGGCTTCATCTTCAAAAATGTCGTGATATCACGACATATTTCATCTGCCTTGTGTTTATCTTCAGTCCTATCGTGAAAACACGACATGTCATGATATCATGACGATTTTCTTTGGACTTGCCTTTTTCTGCCTTCTACCCATGAAAACTTGACATGTCGTGATATCGCGACATGTTTACTTGGCACTCTTCCTTGCTGCTTTTAGCCATGAAAACGCGATAGGTCACGAAAATGTGACATGTCGTGATATCACGACAAATTTCCATGCTTGCACTTTTTGGCTGTGGACCCTGTGAAATCGTGACATGTCGCAATATCATGACATCTTTTGGGCTGATCTTTTCTTCTTCATCGAACATCACGAAAACGTGACAGGTCACGAAAACGTGACATGTCGCGATATCACGATAGTTTTCACCCGCTCTTCTTGAACACAAAATTTGTTAAGTGTCTCTACAATGTGTGCATTCTTTTGTATGAACAACAACAAAACAATGTGGCAAAAATGCCAACATTCTTGGTGGCTCGCGGGGTATACAGTTCTGTTGTATGCACAAAACATAGGCCTTTATCCATTGGGCAACAAAGTCAAGAAATAGTAGGGACAAAAGAAGTGAATGCTGACTGATGTTGGACATCTCTGTGGGCTGCTGCAACAAACTCTTGCTGGTGCTCGATATTCAAAAATAGGACCTGCAAAATTTTTTTTATGGAAGAGCATAACTCCCTTTATTCTTTTATTACTACATTTTTCCTAGCTCGATGGAGCTAGGTAATCACTAGGTATTATGCAAGGATCTCCATGGCAGTAGTGAAAAGCACCTGAGTTGCAAAAATGGAAATGAATGGAATGATGACCAGTGGATGCACAGGCCATGGAACAAGAATGGTGAATGATGGAATGGTGGAAGATGAAGGAGTAGAAGTGGTAGATATAGCAACAGGGTGCTACTATGCTACTAGATGCCGAGTTTTTATGAAAATAGATAATGTGAGAGTGGATGGGATGGAGAAGGTGGTAGGAACTATGGCTGTGGTGAAGTACTCACAAAATAAAGGACTAGAATAAAGGTAAAGAAGAAATAGGAACATCAGAGAGGGGAGTAGAAACAATAGTAGTGGCTTGATTATGTACAGTGGAAGAAGGAGTGGGAAATAAGGGAATGAATATAAGGAAGTGGAATAAATAAGTAGAGGAAAGCCACTAACTGCTGGGAAGGAAAAGAAAAAGAAAGAGAAATAAACATACTTACGGGCTCGCATGCAAAAGGAGCCGAAGTTAATTTTTTTTTTACTATGTACACGGTAACCCCCGAATTTAGCTATGAAATCTCGGGAGAGACACATACCAGAAAATGGCTCTAGGATCTCCTAGATCCCAAACCTTGAACAAACACTCATTGATCTCCTGATTGATAATCATCTTGGTTTCACCAAAGATTTGCAACTGTCGTGCTCCAAGTTTCTCAGCCTTCTTGAGACCTAGGCATAAAGCCTCATATTTTGTTGTATTAGTTGTGCAGCTCCAGGTCAACTGGTATGAAGAATATCATTGAATTCTAGAAGGTAATACTAGAATAATCCCAGCTTTAGCATTATTTTTGTATTGTGCTCCATCGAAATAGAGCTGATCTTGCACAGAATCTTTACCAACTTGATCAGGAGGTAACTCTACTTCAACCTCTTCAAGATTTGCAATGGAGTAACAACCAATTCCATTTTCCATCATGGCATTAAAATTGAGCATTGAAAACTCATCCTCTAAGCAAATCTCATCCAAGACTTCATCCATCAAATCAAGATTGTCTAATTCTTTAGTTATCATGTTGACAGAATGTTTGGACTTTTATTCTTCTTCTATATTCTCTATATGAAAATTAGAAGGCTTATGATTATCAATACAGATTATTTTTCCTTTGAAAGGAATCTCCAAGTGAAAATAATCCAAAGAAAGGTAACCTCCCAGCTTGGCAATGAATTCTCTCGACAAACACATACTAAAATATGGTTCCAAATCAACCACAACTATCTCCTGAATTACTGTAATTTGAGGCATACTATGTAGAGCAATAGGACATCCTTGATTACACCTACTATTTTCATGGGAGTCCCATCCAACTGCAAGACACCAGGGCTACTTCTTGTATATTCCATTCCCATGGCTTCACAAATTGCCTTTGGTATGACAGTTGTTGCAGCACCAGAATCAACCATGCAGTTGTGAACTATCCAACCCTCCATCCTAAGTGACAAATAAAATGGGGGTGGTCTATTTTTTCCAGTGGTTGAAGTAGTTAATGTTTGAGCCATAACTACCTGGGTTGGAGCCTTCCCCTTACTTTGTATGGTCTTCAAGGATTCTTGTAAGAGATTTACCTGTCTAGGCAGTTGCAAGGTGTCATACAGACTTAATTTAGCTGGTATCCATTTGATTTCTTCAAAAATGTTGTACTCCATCGAGATCTACTCTTTCCATCCACTGAAAGATTCAAATTTGCTTTTATATTTTTGGGTGGCCTCCACTCGTTGTCGTTTAGTCAATGATGGATACCGCAACGTCTCTCTGGCTTGTTCTTTTGTTTTTGCTTACGCTTGGGAGATATAAGCCTTAGCTAACAACCTCTCTTTTTCTTGTGGTGGTAGTGGATCCTTCGACAAAATAGGTGGGTCTTGTTGCAGAGCTAGAGGATCATGAGTCTTTACAAGTATTTGCTGCTTTGTTGCTTGTGCAAGAGGCACTTTCAATAACTGCATATTAGCCGGATCTACCACCATTGGTTTCTTTCTGTTGCATGTCAATACTGCTATGTGTTCCTCAAGAGACCTCATGGAATTAAGATCCACCTCGAATCATGTTCACACGGCTTCCCACAAGAACTTGTAAATAATTTTTGTGGACCATGCAAGTGGACTCATCATGTGGGTCATTGTAGGAAGAACACCAGTAATATGGCTCATGTGAAACTTTAGAAGGGCCAAACTCTTCACTTACTAGGATCGTTGAGTTCCTTTTAGGTACTTTCTCCATAGCCTTGCTAGGAGCAAGTTGTTCTCTTGTTACTATCGACATAAATATTCATGGCTGATAGTTCCTTTCTGCCTCTCCACTCCATAGATGTCACCTTGTTAGTGAGATATCTCATGGCCGACTGGATTTCTTGAAAAGTAGCCAATTGAGGATCTGGGCTTGAGGACACAGGTGGTGCCAGTAAAGGTAATGAAACCAATGGGGAAGGTAATGCAGGAGTTGGAAGTGTAGAGGCTAACTGTGGAATAGGAATCATAGGTACTACAGTTGTGGGATGATTACATGAAGATGAAGGGTACATGGATGGAGTAGTGTAAGATGTGGGGACTGTACCTATATGTTGGTATTGTGGAATGCTTGTTGTAGGCAACTATGGAATAGTTGGAGGAGGGAGCTGGGGAACTGGAATGGGTGCGAACTGAGGCACACTTGAGCTCCATGATGGAATAGGATACATGGAAGGCATAGGCTATGAAAATGAACCAGAATACAAATGCTTAGGAAGATCAGGTAAGATAGGCATTGTTACCTTTGGGGGAAGCCTACCTATGGAAATCAAGTCAGCTTTCACCTTTTGCGCTTGTTCAAATAACTCTAGAAATGTAGTCACGTTGGACTGTCGAATAGCCAAGCCAATATCTGTGTTAAAATCTCTGAGATAATAGAATGCAGCTAGCTCATGAGCAGGCCGAAGACCATCAAGAATTCTTTGCCAGCTTCTGGTAAATCTGACATTAAATTTGGCTATCTCCTCCTATGGGTGCCTTTGAATTGCATTAAATTGATGCAACAAGGAGTATGGATCAACTTGTTCATGAAATTTTTTAACTAACAGTTCTCCTAATTGATCCCATGATGCAATAGTGCCTGGTTGCAATGTTCGGTACCAATACAACAATTTCCCTCTTAGTGACAACACCAACAATTTTACCATCACCTCTTTGTCCGTTATGTCATGGACAACAACCAAAGAGGCTACATCATTAATATGCTCATAAGCAGTTTTACCAGTACCATCATAGGTCAAAAAATATTTCAAAGTAGCTTGAGGGACTGGATTTTGTGCCAGTAAATTCAAGGCTCTTGAATCATTCCATGCCAAGAACTTCCTTGGTGGAGGATGCTAGGCCATTTGGACTACTGGATTTGGATGTAGCAAGCTTGTAGCAGTATTGGGAGGAGTCAGAGATGGTACAAACTAACCTATAGCCTACAATGAGATAAAAAATGATGGGTTCATAAGACTTACCAATCTTGAGCGCTCCCTCCAGTTTTGAACATCAATCTCAAAGAATTCAACTGGATCTTTTGATTCTTTGGCACTTGATCTCGTGATCATGAAGCAAATATTTTCACCAGCTTCACAATTAGAAATTTCTAGGTACTATACAGTCACCTTCAACAGAGTCACCAAATGAACTTACAATCTCCGCTTTTGATTTCAAGACAGTTCATCAAAATATTAATTCCTCCAGGTGTCAAAAAATGGGACTTGTGAGTCCCACCGGGCGTGCCAAAAATTGTTGGTCACAAATATACCACAGGAAAGGATTTTGTACATATACATGCCCTAGACTTGGACAACATTAAAAGGTCGAGAGAAAGAGAAGTCTCTGAGGCCAATCTCTAGAGAGGGCCGGCTCCCAAACTACTCTAAACTGGTTTTGAAGATAAAGATGCAGGAAAGAAATGGGAAAATGTGGAAAGAAATGGGAAATAATGGAAAGAGATGGAAATATGGACAAATATGATAGATAATGGGGAGAACAACCTCAAACAACAAATAACCTCCACTATATCTTGAAGCTAAACAACAACCAAATCTTAGAATGCATACACAGAAATTGGATCAAGCATTAGCCGTAAGTTCGCTTCCAATTACACTCCAAATGTTCAAATGCAAATACAGCCAAATCCAAAATAGTAGAATTCAACTTATATTAACACTAGACTAACAGAAGTGACTCACATAGAAAGCATCACATGGACAACAGTTTGGATCACCAACTCCAAAAGACACTAAGAATAGAGCAAAATGCATCTAGGATCTCTGCTTCAATTTATGCAAAAAGGTCTTCCTCCTTTTGCTTAAGATTTTACATTGGTATTTATAGAGGCCTTCCTCTTCCTTTCAAATCATATCATTTAATACATAAAACAGATTTCGAAGAAGAGGTCCACGAAATGTGTACTTGAAAAGAGAAACAATCCCCCTTAATCTGCCTTGGAGAAATCACACATTAAATGGTTGTTCTCAGAGTAAGTCGAAAGTTTTTAGGAGATCATGAACATGAGCTTTTACTACATGAGGCATATTTAATTTTGGTGGCATTGAAAACTACCTCAGGTTCTTCCATCTTGTGCACATCAGTAAATAGCAACATTTAATCTTGCGCCTCTTTGACCACAATCTCAAAATCCATTGGAGAGATTTTAAAACATTACTACATTTGATCTTATCTTCTCCTCACGTTCTCTTATGCAATTTTGAAGAAAAATGCAGACATAACTGTATCGGGCCTTTGTTTTGCTTCTGTTGCAAAAATGAGATAGGTCACGAAAATGTGACATGTGAAATCGTGACACTTTTACCTTACTGCCTTTTCTTTTGCCACCAGTCATGAAAATGCGACATGTCACGATATCGCGATGTCTTCTCTTCGTTTAGCTTTGTTTTCATGACATGTCGTGAAATCACAACATTCTTCTCCTTTTGTGTCCCTTTCTTCTTTATACCCGCGAAACTGTAACATGTCATGAAATCGTGACATCTTTCTCTTCCTTGGCCTTAATCTTCTTGCAAGTAGCAAAAATGCGACATGTCGTGATATCGCGACGATTTTCTTTGGACTTGCCTTTTTCTGCCTTCTGCCTATGAAAACTTGACATGTCACGATAGCGCGACATGTTTACTTGGTGCTCTTCCTTGCTGATTTTAGCTGTGAAAACGTGATAGGTCACAAAAATGCCACATGTCACGATATCACGACAAGTTTCCATGCTTGCACTTTTTGGATTTGGACCCTACGAAAACGTGACATGTCATGATATCACGACATCTTTTGGGCTGAGCTTTTCTTCTTCATCGGACACCGCAAAAATGCGACAGGTCGCGAAAATGCGACATGTCACGATATCATGACAGTTTTCACCTGCTCTTCTTGAACACAAAACTTGTTAAGTGTCTCTACAATGTGTGCATTATTTTGTATGAACAACAACAAAACAATGTGGAAAAAATGCCAACAGGACATCTTGAAGATAGTTGTACAATGAATGGTTTTATTTTTAGTGATGATGAATATGAGGATGCATTTGAAGGACTAGAAGAAAATATTCTAATGACACTAGAAGAATAAGAAGGTGATCCTATAGAAGAAAAGTTAGAAAAAAATGAAGATGTTATAAAAGGCAATAAAATAGAGGAAGAATAAAAAAAAGAGGAGTTGATCTTGATGGAGATCTATTTATGCTCTTAAAAATTTAAAGAAGGTAAGAAAGCAAAACTTCAAACTTGAGATTCAATTTCAAGAATGTGATAAAGAGAGAGAAAATATTATAGATGATCTAAACAAGTCAATGGCCAAGATAAAGAAGTTCAAGGATAAGTTAGAAGAAAAGGTTTTAGAATGTAAAAATTTAGAACAAGAAGTAGCTCTACTAAGGGAAGAGTTAGAAAAATCCAAGGATAAGCTACACAAGTTTGGAAAGAGTTCATATAAATTGGAAAATATGATCAAGTTACAAAGAAGGTCAATAAATAAAACAGGTCTTGGTTTTGAACAGGCTCAAAAAAAACAAGAAGAAGAGTTAACCTCAAGTTCTGAAGAAGAAGAAACTTTGGAAGAATAAACTTCATAAGAAGATAGTATAAGAGAGTGAGTCTTCTAAGGATGAGTTGAACAACAAAAATTTCAACAAGGAAAGTAATAATGCACAAAGAAGAAACAGATGGAACAACAATCAATAGAGGTTAAGAGAAACTAAGAGACCAATGAGGTCAAGAAAAGGAAACTTCAATGGATGATGTTTTTCATGTCATAAATTTGGGCACATGGCTTCACATTGCAGGACACATGAAAAATAGAAATATGGGAACTTCAAGAACATGTAGCTTTTCCATGGTTATTGCTACTCATATAATCAGTTTGGTCACAAGGCAATGAATTATTGGGTTCATGATAGAAAAGTATATGACTTCACTAGGATAAATCCCAAGATATTTGTACCTCCAAGGAATAATAACATTAAGTATTATAAGTGCAATAATGATGGACATACAACAAAGTGGTATAGAGTAGACATTCCAAAATCAAGCATGAACAGGTTCATGAACATGAATATGAATAGAAATATGGATAGGAATAAGAACAAAAATATGGACATGAACAGGAACGAAAACATAGACATGAACAGGAACAAAAAAATGAATAAAAAATATCATATGAGAAGGAAAGAGGACAAAGGTAAATATCAGTGCTGGCTGGGAGTAGAAATACATCCACCCCAAAATTAACCACCTCAAGAGGAGGTGGGGGAGGGGCTAAGCTAAGATACTCATTATTAGCCCCGAGCCCCAAGGTGACCCTTTACCATTGATTTCAAAGGGGGAGATTTTTGAGTAAGGGGGAGAGATTTGGTTTAAGTAAAGAGCATTGAGTCAAGGGGAGCAGAACAGGAAAAATGTCAAGTTTTGATAAAAAGAATTTGGGTTGCCATCAATGAAAAAGGGGGATATTGTTGGACATTTTGAGTAGATGAGTTTTTATTGATGTCAAATAGTGAGTGGTAATTGATGTTAAACATTCAAAAACATTCAGTGGCAGTTTTAGTGGGTAGCATCAATTTTAGGTTCTCCAATAAGTGCAAAAGGTTAGTCCATCTTCAGTTAATCAGACCCAGTTCCAAGAAGTCATATGAGGTCCAAAGGGTAAAGAAGAGGCCCAGACAAATAATATTATAATATTTATTATAATATAAAAATGATATTTAAATTAGTTATAAATAAATTAATATAATTTTATTATAAATTTATTTATTAATTAATTTAATTAACTCTTATGTTACTTAAGTTAATTATAAGTTAATTTTAATTTAATTATAAATTAATTTTTATTAATTTAAATAAACCCTAAAAGGGTTATAAAGCAAAGTTTATAAATCGAATTTTTAAATTCGATTTGAGTGTCGATGTATTATAAACATCAAGGCACTACATATAAATCAAGGCAAAAACCTTTGCCTTAGTTCTAACACCCCATGCAATTATTAATTTGAATGCCCCTAAGTTCAAAATGTGCATAGAAGAGGAAGCAACGATTCTTGTTTGAAAAGACTTCGATGGAAGAGAAGGGACAAGTAGGATCTAGGCTCCACTCACATTGCACAAGTGCTACGTAGCACAGTTGGCAACAATGGAAGGAGTTAAGATGGTTGTTGGTAGAACATAGATCTAAATCTTGTGGGATTCATGTTTTTCAAGGAAGAAGGTCATCGTTATTTTGAAGCGATGCCTAGCATGGGGAACAAAGAGAGGCTAGTGCTTTCCATTTCCCATGGAAGTGCCTAGACCATGTGGTGGGCTAGCACCTTGGTAAGACACTTGGTGGCAGAGAGGTTTCAGGGTTGAAATCCACCGAGGACCTTTTGGTAGTTGAAGAGTTATGCACTAAAGTCATATGCTTGGTTGCTTGATTAATTTCGAGGTTGCTTTATTAATTTTGGAGATGCTAAAGTTTGAAAAATAAAAATATTTTTGTGCCTTGTAAAGTTTATTTTGCCTAAATAAAAATTGATGATTAAGTGTTTTGAGGGAGATAAAAGGGTAGGCAATTATTTTTTTGAAGGGTTATTTTTGAAAGTTTGATTAATTAAATTGGAGATTATAAGGAGCATCTTGAGTGATTATTTTTATGTGTAATTTGATGATTAAAAATTTCAAGGAGTAATAAGGTGTATTTGGGATTGATTATTTTGTGTTTGAAAAATATTTTGAAAGAGAGTTACTATGATATTCGTCATCTAACTATTGAAATTGGCAAAGGAGAAAATTGTGATTGAGATAGCTTTTTATAAGGATACTTCTACATCAAAAAAAAGGTATGGGCACATCTTCCTAGTGAGTGATTGTTGAATGTTGTGAATGTAAATTTGGAGTGAAAATGATTTTTTTTTAAGCATTGTTGAGTGTGTTTTGAATTAATACTTCAAGGTTTTCTGGAATAAAGAGTTGCTGATAAAACCTTGTTTTATAAGCATTGTTGTTGAAGTGAACTTGAACTAGGGTTTGCAAATATCATGAGTATCATTGTTATGTGAGATTGTTTAATAAGAATTGTTGGAAACATTGGAGTAAGTGTTCATATTCTTGGACTAGGGTTTGTAAGCAAGCATCATTTCATTGAGTGATTGGTTGAGTAGAGTTGGTTGAGCCTAGTCAAATGGATGTGTTAAAGTGATAGTTCAAGTTCTGTGAAACAAATTTTTCTATATTCTGAATTAAGTTGAGATAGTGATTTAGAGTTGATGAGTGTGTAACATATTGAGTATCTAACAATTCTCTATATATTTTTGTGATAAAAGAGATATTGAAAGTGATTTAGAGGCTGTGAATGTGAAGCATATTAAGTCTCTAAAAATTCTCTATGTATTTCTAAAGGAGTGATTGAAATTAATTGAGCATTATGATTAGTGTGAAGCATATTGAGTCTCTAACAATTCTTTTTATATTTCTATGAGTTTGTATAAGTTCTTGAGAGGACTTATTGAGAAGATTTAAGGCAAGTATTTGAGAAGACTTGTGGATAGATTTGTGTAAGATTTTGTGGAAGCTTACAATATAGATTGAAAGCAAATTTGGACAAGTTCTAGTGAGAACTTGTTGAGAAGATTTGGACAAGTTCTAATGAGAACTTGTTGAGCATATTGGATAAGTTCTAGAGAGGACTTGTGGACAGATTGGTGTGATATTTTATGGAAGCTTACAAGGCAGATTTTAGGTAAGTCTTTGAGAAGACTTGAGAGCAAAGTTGATTGATTGATTTTTTCAAACCTTGAGTTAATATTTGAGGTAGATCTAGCAGAGTTGATTTGAGATTGATTCAAGCTTTGTGTTAAGGCTTGAGGATAGAGATTGAGGATATATTTGTGCTAGACCGAAGGACTATGTTTAGTAATGATTAGAGGATAGATATTGAGAATAGACTTGTGCTAGACCGAAGGACTATGTTTAGTATAGATCAAAGGACAAAGTTTTATGCATATTTGAGGAAAGGTTTATGACATACAAAAGACAAATATTGAACATATTTATGCAAGATAAAAGGACTAATTTTAGTACAAATTTGAGATAAAGCTTTGAATGTGATAGAGTATAGAGGATGAAAATCTATAGTTGATACAGATCCATTTTCCAGGGTATTGAGGATAGGAGTCTTCAGTGGATAGATATCCATTATCCAAAGAAGTGGGGGTAGTAGTTCTTATAAAATATCACCAATCAGATCTAAGGAGAAAGAATTTATCCTATGGATAGAGATCCACAAAATTTATTAGGGTATTGGTGTCTCCTTTGGATAGAGGTCCATAAATATTGTTATAGGGAAAGGATTCCCAAGAGATTGATTAAGAAAATTGTAGTGAAATATTTTTTCCATGGAGTAGCCCACATTGGGTGAACAATGTAAAATTGGTGTCTCTATTATGTGTGGTGATTTTTGCATTGCTTTGATTATTGATTTTTATATTGCTATCTATACATTGCATAATATTTATTGGGAAATAAAAGTAACAATTTGTCTTATACTGTTCACCCCACTCTTAGTATAAGCTCATATTCTTCATGAATCACAAGGTGATAGATAATGCTTTAGGGGTCCCACCATGATCACCATACTTGTAGACATAAAAACACACTCTTAGCAATGAAAGCACAAAGAAAGCAGTGTGCAATTGTATTTGTATTTATATGAATAGGATTTGAGTTCTCCCTTTTACAATACAATTCTGCAATGTATAGGGACACAATGACAATAGGGTTTACTTGATTTTGAATATAATGTAAAGGGGTAAAACCCCTTTTTTTGTAGATCTAGTGAATATGAGTGCCAATGTATTCATGCTATAATTAAAAGAATTGGGTGCTCTTGCATATCCTTTTGGACTACCCTTAACCTCAACATCCTATGAAAGCTTGTTACCTACACACAAATTCTTGCTAATAAAAGAGATTAGTAGCATATGTGGGGCCTTCACTATGTAAGGTCTATATCAATGAAAATATAAGTAAAAAAATCCTTGAAATTAAATTACAAAGATCTAAAAAATGTGTAGGATCTAAAATAATAAAAATTATACCTTGTTGTGTCGGCTATGTTGATCTAGGACTAATGCTAGTTGACTGTTCCTACCCAAATGTAGTAGACTACATTTGGGATTGGTCAAATATAGCAAACTAAGTTTGGTAAATGCAAGCTACATTTGGGATTGCATAAACATAGGGCACTATGTTTGGGAAATCTTGGAAAAGGGTTTTATATGGTCGCTCCTTATCTTTGATGACTTGAACCTCAAGAAAGATGTGATCATCCTAGTATAATTTTGATAGCATGATAGTACATATTTAGTCCTCCTTATTTATGGAATTATAGAGGGTATTTTTAAGCTTTTTTGATGTAAGGGTTATGAGGATAGATGGTAGGCCAAGGTAGCCAAGTGGCAGGGAAAGGGAATCCAAGTGGATTGGGTAGCTAGAGTAATACATTTGACGTGTCTCACTTAGGGGGAGAGGTGGCAAATGGGGTGTTGATGAGGGTGAGATATGTGGCAAGGGGAGGGGTAGTGGTAGTTAGGATATGTGGCAAAGGAGGGGACAAGGGATCCTAGGGGGTATTTTCCATATTTTGTTAAATCTAGAAAATAAGATAATGTGCACATAAAATAACCTAAGTGAGACCTTAGACATAATTTTATTATGCATAACTTAGGGTATGCAGTGCAAATGGTTAGGTTTTTGTGTCTACAATATCTATTTAACTAATTTCAATATTTATGTCATAATTTTATTTTTTGGTCTTAGCTTAATATGCAATGTAATCCTTTTCCAAGTAATCTAGTAAAAATATATAATCACTTATTAATTTAAATTTTACTTTAAATATTTATAATGAATGTTGGTTTTTACTATGTTAGTATTTTTTTTCATTTAGTTATATAGGATTGAAATGAGCCCCACCAGTACTATATCAGCATCAAACAATGGTATCATAACAAAACTTGGATATTATCCATGTATCTCTTGGAAAGTTTCAAATGTTGGTCTTCTCCTTAAATGTTGAAGAATCTAACTAGTTGAGATAATTCCATTTGATTTAAAATAATATTGAAACAATATTTTTCATTGAGTTTACATAGTTCTTTATGAGGGGTCTTGGTCTTGGTCCCCAATGTTAGTAATTATTATTTTAATAGTATTTTATTATTTTTAAATATAAAGAAAAATTAAATAGATTATATGTATGACATTCTATTGTTAATGTTTTTTCTCCTTATCATGGTCAATAAATTATATAACATTTGTTAGGTGTATCTATTATTAATATTAAAGGTTTAAATTTTAGCTAATATTCTTGTAATTAAGCATCCTAAATTTTTAGCTAATGCATGAAAAACCTTTTTTTTTTACACTTAGTTCTTTCATAGTTCTAATAATCCAAGGTAAACTAAAAGGAATTCATCATAATATAACA
This sequence comes from Wollemia nobilis, assembly GCA_028583015.1. Classification (NCBI taxonomy): domain Eukaryota; kingdom Viridiplantae; phylum Streptophyta; class Pinopsida; order Araucariales; family Araucariaceae; genus Wollemia; species Wollemia nobilis. Next base: position 937,994 of record JAQPPZ010001273.1, on the reverse strand, counting down.
TCAAAATATGTATGTTCGATAATATTTCAAATGTAATTTCATCATTCTAATCTATCCATAATCTATCCAATAGAATTGTAATTAAACATTCTAATGTTTTAGCCAATGCATGAAAAACCTTAGTTTTAAGATTTACTTCTTTCATATTTCTAATCATCCAAGATAAACTAAGAGGAATTATATATATATATATATATATATATATATATATATATATATATATATATATATATATATATATTTTGGTATATAAAAGCAATGGTTACAATCATGATTTTTAGTAACTACCAGCGACAAGCTGGTAGGGTTCAAACTATCTACAAAGGCTCCCAGGACTTCCACCGTAGATGGGGATCACTGGATGCACAGGGGTTACACGGTCGTCATCAATCTGGCACACCACTCAGCTGGGCTACTGTAGTGCATGGGCAAGCCCGTGGGATTGAAAAATATTTAACAAAATATATATGTTCAATAATCTTTCCAATAGAATTTTAACATTAAATATTTATTTAAGACTATTTAAGAATAGATAATCTGACTTGTTTTTTTTTTATTATTTCTATAAATTTAATAAAATTAATAATTATAAAAAAAAAATTAATTGAGTAAATACTTCTTATACATATACATATCCTTCATGAAAATTGATCCTGGGTCATATCACCGATAATACAAGGTAGACCACATCACGCGGATAACTATAAACCTTTTAAAAATGATTAGATCATTCTTTTCAAAGGTTGACATACTATCCAAATTATATTTTAAATAAATATATTAAAAGTAACTTTTGAATGTTTATAAGGACTTTGTAACTAATATTCGTTTCTAACATTAATAAAATTTTCTCCAATATAGCTATTAATTAGATTTAATAAGTTTTTTTAAAAGCGTATACTATTTATTGAAGTACTATAGATTTAAATTTACACCACCAAATTTATAGCATATATAGAAAATCATTTTTAATACATCAAAGTATAATCATAATAATCACTCAAATGGAGTAAAACTAAAAATTTGCTTGCAATCACTCCTTTCTATGTACTATCGCATAGTATTCTAATATGGAAAATATAGAAGCTTTTTGTAATCACCTTAGATAAACATCCTTGCCAATAAATATATCAAATGCATGTACATGCTCTTAGATTTGTAATTATAATTAACTCTTTACAATGGAAAATTATCAAAATGATATAAACAAAGATAAACATTAATGTTTATGCTTCAATAGCAAAAGATGAATGAAAAGATAGAGGATGTTCTTTTTTACAGTAAAATGTGCTATAAAAAGTTATATTATTTTTTCATTTCCAATATTATTGTCTAAACTGGATAAAATATATTTGAATAGATCACCCAGAGGAATTGTGTATATAATAACATTTACCTCCACCTTAATATGAAGTGTAAATTTATTTGTGTACTTTTTACGACTTCAACCTAAAATACCTTATGAACTCTTACGTCAAATAATTTACTCTTAAAAATGATGGAGGCTACAAAATAACTATCCACCAAATAATGTAGTGAAACGTGATACCCATTGTAATGCCATAATTTAAAATATTTATTAAAATTAATAAAAAAACCTACTTAAATCATATAACAATAAATCTACACTGAGTTAAATATATAAATATATAATATTGAGAAATTTAACTTAGCTAATAAAGTGGACATAAAAATCAATAAAAATATCCCTTACGATAAGGAATTTCTAATAATAGTTGCATACATATCATAATAACATACGTGCATGTTGCATAGGCACAAGTACATGTGCAAGAATACCCAACAATAATTACATATACTTAGACAACCAACAAAGTCAAATATGAATCATAATAAAACCATTTCAAACTAAAAACATTTACCCTTGTATAATAAGTTACATTATATCAAGACAAGCTAAAGCTACGTTTTAATTAACAATATTAAAAACTTAGGTCAATGGCGACTTCCAATAATTAAGAAAAAACATATTTTAAAAAAATAATAATAAGATACATTATTTATTTATTTATATATCATTATTTTTAATCAAGAATCTAATTTCTCCATTTTTCTCATATAAGATGATTGAACAACAAAATTATTGAAAAGAATTCCTTTTACTTTTCATTTGTTTAGAGATATTTTGAGACACTTCTATGATTGTTAATCATTATAATGTATAAACGATCACAAAAAAACAAAATATTTTGTGAAGCATTTCCAATTAGATTTTCTGACTTGTCAAGTTTTTCTTTCCCACCATCATGGTTTTGATAAACATGTTTCTTGTTTGCAAATCACTCGTATTTACCATATTTCTTTGTAAATTCTATTGCTTTCTAGCTTGGATTCATGATAAGCTTGTATGACTATAAAAATATCTTAGGTATTTTTTCACAATAGTACTTAACTTCTTGCTTTTATGGAAAATATTTAAAACTTTGTTTTGATTTCTAACAATAAAATAGTTAAATAAGGTATATTCTTATTTAGTATGATTTTTTTTAATACTTCTTATTAACTAGTACAATATTAACATATAATTATTTATATTTTTTATCATAATGGAATTAAAATGGTATACCTACTACATTGTGACCAAGAACCTATAGTATTTTTAAAAACATATTATAGAATTGAACTAATAATTATGTATATATTGAATAATAATACTTGGACATGGGTTTTCACATTGGGATCCTATGATTTTAAATTACTTAAAATCATGTTCAATTTAACTACTAATTACTATATATTTGAAAAATTATAACATTATTTCAACAGTGAAAAGGGCTTACTGATCTAAAAGTCAACTTATTTAAAAGTAAACCATATTTTCTAAATGTGTTTCCCATATAGCAAACGAGCATAGCTAATATCCTTGGTTGAACCATTGCTAACCTTCCTCCTACCTACCTAGGTTTTCCACTTTTTTTTGGTTCTACAAACAAATACCTTTGGTTTCCCACTCATTGAGAGAATTTACAAAAAATTGATAGGATGGAAAGGAGGGCTCCTTAGTCAAGTGGGAAAATTTACCTTATTCAAGCCACTCTCTCGAGCATCCTTGTTTTCTTTTTATCCATATTTCACTTTCCATTTGAACTTTATAACAAGAATAAACAACTTTAGAAGAATTTCCTATGGTCAAGCTCAGAACACAAACAAAGATTTCATTTGATTACGTGGGACCAAGTCTACTCCAACAAATAATTTTGTGATATCCGTTGAGCAAGGTGCAGTGACAATATTGTCATTGTTGTCAACACACTCAGATGGATAGGTTGATGTAGTGGACAGTTGTTCGAAGGTTGTTGGAGTATGTATAGTGGTGTTCAATGCTTATGAGGATGTTTTTGATGTTCGAGTGAATTTTTTGCAAGTTTTTCATGCAAATTTGTAAAATTTGCAAAAATCATTAGGAAGTTGTCAAAGTAGCAAAAATTGTCAAAGTTGCAAAAATCATCAAAAATGCAAAAACGTCAATGAAATGTGTTGGATAGTCCAAGATACTATTTGGAGTTTTTTTTTTCACTATAAAGTGTGGTTGCAGTATTGGAATGGTCGGTTTCTTCGCCGGTGCATTGTTGGTCAGCTTCACACTTTATTGGGTAAGTGTAAAATTTGCATTGGAGGCCACTTGGCATGAGGAATATTAAGCAATACGTGAGGAATTGGATCTCAAAGTTTCTACTTAAGGTATCTGGATATACTGAGAGATTAATTTTTAAATTTCAGCCCAAACATAGTTCGAATGAGGAAACGGTGAGCATTGCAAAATGGCTCTGGAGCACTTTTTCCAGTTTTGGGCAGCTAAGTGTTTTTGCGTTCGAATGCTCAAATTCATATCTTCTTGTTGCTGAATTCACCATTTAAGTATTTTTTCACATATAGTTCACCATACTGAGCATTTTTACTTTTCGGTTGAAGTGGTTTCGAGGCCTCCAAGTGTGAGAACGAGTAATGTGCACTACACTTTGCCTGTGAACTATTTGACAAAATGCCTCTCCAAAATGTAAGTGAAGAGTAGGCATGGGAATTATTTGAAAAATTCCTATTAAATATTGTGTGTGTGGTGCACATATGAGTGGCTGACTTGGCATGTTTTAAATTAAAAAATAAAATAAAAGGGAAAAGGTAAAATAATAGTGCAACTTAAAAAGGTCATAACTTTTGATCCGTAACTCCTTTTGAGTCCGTTCTTTTTCCAGCACGTGTAGAATTTTAAAATATATACGAACACTATGTATCCTATGAGAGATATTATTTGAATGCTTAAATTATCATCTTGCAGAGATATAGTGGGATTGAGATTTATATCAGATGAGATTAGTCAGTGTGGATGTGAAGAGGATAATATTTGTGAGCTAGACCACTCAAGATTTTTTTGATAGGATTTAAAACTTTTATCAGAGCTTTTTAAATTTTTTGATTCAGTGCTTGGCAACAAGGGTTGGTGCTCATTGTAGTTGGTTCTGCTAAATTCTAGGTTGGTTGGTGTTATTCCCTATAGTTGGTACTCTAAAGATATTGTAAATACCAAACTTTTTTGAGGCTAGATTTGGATGGGAGTCCAAACAGTCCATTGGCATAGTGGTTTTCCCACATCGGGTTTCCACTATAAATTTGGTGTTATGTGATGCATGTTTATGTGATTGCTTATTTTGATTTGATTTTTTAGTTGAATTAAAATTTTTAATACACATTGATTCACCCCTCCATCAATGTCACACTTAGTTCAATAATTGGTATCAGAGTGAGGTTACTAAAAAGGCTTAACCTACTAGGATGATATTGGAAGTGACACAATGGTAAGTGGTGAAATATTCTCTTCAAACAAAACACCATTATTCGATGGAACCAACTACACTTTTTGGAGACTCAAAATACAAACATATATTTGTTCTTTGGGATACAATATTTGGAAATTAGTAAATAGTGGATCTACAATACCCTCTACTCCTCTGACTGATGTTGCATCAAAGAAATTTTTTGAGAATGATTTAAAAGCTAAGAATGATATCATGTGTAGATTAGTTGATAATAAACTAGTAAAAGTTATGGGATGCAAGACCACAAAGGAAATTTAGGATAAGATGAAGAAAATTCATGAAGGAGACGACAAGATTAAGGAAGCTAAACTACAGACACATAGAGCACAATTTGAAAGACTAAAAATGAATGAATATGAGAATATAGAGGCCTACCTATTAAGAGTAAATGAAGTCATCAATGCTATCAAAGAACTTAGAGAGAAAATCAAAGACTCAATAATAATCAAAAAGGTATTAAGATCTCTTCCTCAAAGGTTTTATTCTAAAGTTTCTGCAATAGAAGAATCTAAGGATTTAAATACTCTTACTATGGATGAGTTGCATGGTTCTTTTACTGCTTATGAAATGATAATAGTAAAATATAAATCTACAGATAGAGAAGCTACATTCAAAGCTAAAAAAAATACAAAAGCCAAACCAGAGTCTAATGAAGATAAAATATCAGATGAGATGGAAGCTAACTTTGTGTGAAAACTAAAAAGAGGTAAAGGATAATATAGAGAAAAGTTATCGTTTAAATATTTCAACTATGGAGGTGTTGGGCATTTTGCAGATAAATTTCCACTTAATGAGAAGAAAATAAGTGATGAAGGATCACATGGAGAAAGAATTGACTGGAAGAAAAAATCAAATTTCAAAAAATGTAACTTCATGAAGTTAAGTTTCATCTCCAAGAATGTCAGTTCATCAGAAGATAGCTCCAGTGAGGGTTCTGGTGAAGCTCTTTTCATGGCATTCAAAGAAGAAAAAAAAATAATAATAGGAATGTGATGAAGAAAAAATTGATGCAGAAGTGAATTTGGAAGAGGAACTAATTACAACTCTGGATGAATTGAAGATAGAAAGAAAAATGAATAAGAAAATTTAAAGAAATCTTGAGGATGCAAATGAAATCATAAAAATTTTAAAAGTGTAGATAGAATAATCCAAGAAGATATTTGAAGATCTCGAAGTGTAAGTAACCATGAAAATAGATTATTGATGTAGGTTAGAAGAAGATATTGTTGGTTTAAGGATGCAACTAGAATAGATGAATCAAAAAATAAGCTTTTACGAAATATGTGAAGAGAGTTAAATGAAGCTAAATAAGATCATAAAGAACCATAAGAATATAGACATCAAATTTGTTTTATGTTTTGACGAAGGATAATCATCAAATGGATCAATGACCACAAATGAAGAATCCACAAAGAATGAAGAAAAAAATGGGTTAATCAAGTAAAAATAAATTATGCAAAGGAAAGCAATAATGCAAGGAAAAAAAGGAGAATTGACAATGATGGTTTCACCAATGTCACACATGAAAGAAGAATATTTATGGCTCCTACAACAACATGGCAAAGACCACCACCCAGGTTCAATCATACCTTTTCTAGTTACTGTTTTAAATGCAATGGTTATAAACATAAGATTTCAAATTGCAAGTATAATGTAGACACCAAAACAGCACCAATCCGATTATGTGACTGCAAACACTGATCGCATTAACACACACAACCCCAGGGCAGCCCCAGAGGTTAAAACAGTGGTTCTAACCACTCACACAATAGTTTTAAAAGTCAGAGATCAATTTGGCACCTTTTAGGCACTCTGCTACTTATTCGCTCCACCCAGGGACGAGTGCAGATTGGTACTCGTTCCACCCAGGGACGATTACCAGCGCTCGCTCCTGGGTGGGACGAATGCCAGGTTTGACCTGCAAAAAGTCAAACCTCGGCACATGACAACTCAGAACTGCCACTTAGCTCTCCCTTCATGGCATAGGAGTGCGAGTGAGTTCTTTTGACAACTCATATCTGCCACTTGACTCTCCATTCACTGCATGGGAATGAGAGTGAGCTTTTTAGGACAACTCAGATATGCCACTTGACTCTCCCTTCATTGCATGGGAGTGAGAGTGGGCTTTTTCATGACAACTCAAATTAGCTACTTAACTCTCCCTTCATTGCATGGGAGTGCGAGTGAGTTCTTTTGGGCATGCAGAAGCAGTTACAGAAGCAGTTATGGAGCCCTTAATCAGGGAGAAGTCTTCTCTTCCCTGAAAAAGCATTCATGCTAAGTAGCACTTCTGCATGCTAATTCAAAGAGACCCCTTGGGTCTATAAAATGGTGAGTTTCCTCACCCAAAAGATATACAGAGAAGGAGCATTTTGAGCAACGAAGTGCTGCCAGTTTACTTACTTACGATTTGTGCTTTTACATCCATAATCTCTTAATCGAAAGGGAGGTTATTGGGTGACTTTTGGAGGCACGAATCAAGACCCAAAACCTAATTTTTCTGACCACAATATCCTACCAATTTGTCGATAACACATCACAACAGGTTTCGGACTCATCCCAAGCGGATTGGTGTCGAAACAAAGTCTCAACCAGCGGGTGGTTTGCCTTCGGGCACCCCCTGCCTTATTGCAGGTTTATTCGTCTCACCCCGGAATGAGTACCAAACTGTTGCAGGTTTATTCGTCCCACCCCGGGACGAATACGGATCTGTATCGAATTTGGTGACTGTTTCTTTTGCAGTATTTTGCTAGTTACATGATTATGCTTCTGTCAAATTTTTAGTCTATTTAGATTCATTTTAATCATCGTTATATTTATCTTTTATATTCATTAACAATACTCTTTCAGATTTGCGAGTTTCATTATCATACACAGGTGCTACTGATGATTTGTTGTTTCTTTGAACGCAGGAGGAGCAGCAAGGATTAAAGATTCATCAATACCAGTGACGGCAACACTTTGGCCCACCCATTTCACATGTGGGCATGCGGAAGGAGGAACACTAAATCCATGATTGTAATTGAAACTATGTTAACGCTCCTACCCCCTAAAAGGGAGGAGACGTCTTTGTAACCGAATTGGAAGAGTATAAATAAAAAGGGTTGTGCTTTCTATACTTCCTTTTATCTCATTTAAATTCATCTCTTTTCTTTCATTTCATGCATTTCACTTTATAGGACCTTAAGCGTTAACTTTGGGTTTTGAATACATCGCATTAGTTTTCCTTTCAATCTTTCGAAATCTCGTGCTTTCAATGGCGATCACGGTGGGACCTCTGTCCTCTATTTTTTTTTAGGTTAGATTTCTGATCTAAAATTGCTTGTTTTGATTACAGGTACCTATTTTTCAGTCATTAGACTGTTATTCATTTCGGTCAGTGACGATTACAGAATTGGGATTCGTCTCACCCAGGGGCGAATAGGCATTCGTCCTACCCTGGAACGAATACGGTTCTGATATTCGTCTCACCCAGGGACGAATAGCGTTCTATGCATTTTTTAGAGCAGCAAATCAGAAACATCCTTTTGGGCAGAGAAGAGGTAGGGGTTTTTAACAAGCCTCTGTCAAATTTCTGTTTTCTGTTTTCTGATTTTCAGTTTTTGTATGGCTTAGGGAAAGTTTCCTTTTTGTTTGCCTGTTTCAATTTTTGCAAATTAAAATGAACCCCACACATCACGTGGTTACTTAAACCAAGGAGCTGGTCATAAAACCCCAGCCCTTGAGCAAGACCAACAGTGGATTTCATCACCACGTTGGCTTGGATATTTGCATACATTACCCCGATCGTGACTGTTGCTAGACGTAAATCTTGACGAAAGCTGACCAAGTGTAGCTTGGGGTGATTCCCAGCACATGAGGATAAGTCTTCTATGGTAGGTGTCATAAACAGGGTGATTCCCCTTCCGTACCACCTATGTTCCATGTATCATCTGCTCTCACGTACCTATAGTCTCCCTCACGTAAGGGCGGGTATATAGAGAGGTTGGTATATCGGTCCGACAATGGTATATTGAAGGGGCGACCATTTTGGGAGTCATAAGAGCCTTCATAATTGCATTTAAATGGTTTTCATAAAAAGCTTTCAAAAAAAAACAAACAACAAAACACACTAAACCAGATTTAGGGCACACTTTTAATCTTTAAAAGAGATAATCATTGCTTGTGTGTGTATGCTATTTTCTGTTTAGAGTATCAAAATCATAAAAAGAAAAATCAAAAAAAAAGAATTTCCGCATCTTTAGGTTAACATCACCATGGTGTACACCCGTAGCCAAGCCCAATCACGGGCAGAAGCTGCAGAGAATGCACCAAGGGGGACAAGTCACCCCCGATATAGCCCTAAAGACTTGGCCATCCCGCCTTGGCGGTAGGATACACAAGTTAGTCCACACCATGCAGTTACAGAACATGACTTTAGAGGCACCTCCTTGAGGGGCACTCCAACTCATGCCATCACTAGACAAGACTATAGAGGCACCTCCTTAGGGGGTACTCCCATTCAGCAAAGATCCTTTCAAGAAGACAACCTACATGTAGCACTTGACCTAGATATAAGGCCTCCCTTGGAAGCTCGTTATGGGTGGCCTAGTGATGAAGTGCTTGAACAACAAAGGGTCCACAAGGAGGAACCATATGATTTCGTTACTCCTAATTTACCCCTGATTAATGTCAGACACACTAGACCATATCCAGAATATCAGGTTCTCCCGACAGGGCAAGACAATTCTGCCCGCACCTTTTATGCATATAACAGAGAATGTGAGGAAGATCACTATGTTCCTCAAGAATAGTACATAGCATGGGAACGATGCACGTCTGCACCCGCTTTATATCCAGATCGCTCATTGAGACCAGAGCTTCAAGTCAATGCTGCTAACCTCGACAGAGGGAAGCAACATATAGGGGTCTCAGAGTACCATGATCGAGAAAGATATGTAGGGGAGGCATCTAGGCCTCCTAAACAAGAGACGACAGAACAAAATGACTTGGCATTTGCCAAACTAGCCGCCCGCCAAGCGCAAATCATGCGGCTTAGGCAAGACCAACAACAATTAGAACATTTGTGTCGCCTTAATCAAGAGCGCATTCAGCGTCAGACAGCTGAATTGCTTCACAACAATGCGCCTGAGAAGGCCCCAGTCCCTCGCGCATAGAAATCTGAGATGTATGTGAGGCACAACCCCTTAGTGCGAGACAGGTCTCCGTGACTTCATCAAGCACTACCTCTAAGACCTCCTAGACCTGAGCGGGAGGCCACTCCCCAAAACCGTGATGGGCATCCTCCGCGGGCACCCATCAATGTTTACAAGCCTAGGCCAGACACTCCTCAAGAAGCTTATGAGGATTATGAACAAGAAGAAGAGCGGGCTGAAATGCCCTATCAAGGCAGAAGGGGTGCTACCCAGTTATCCCTCCAAAGGCCTCAAGTTCCCCACAACCCACAGCGGGAGCAAACCAAGGAGGAGGAGATTAAGTCCTCCGATGCATACAAAGTGTTGTTAGAACGCTTAGAGACTATGGAACTCAAGACTTCTGGGCCCCAAAAGCCTACTTTATGCCAACTCCGTAGTCATCCTGTGCATCCGTCAATGTCGGCACCTCCATACCCCAAACATTTTAAGCTGCCCCAGTTGGCACTCTTTAGAGGGGACGAAGATGCTCAAGAGCATGTGACTCGATTCTTGAGCCAATGCTTCGGTATTCAAGACAATGATGCATTGCTATTAAGAACATTTATAACCACATTCGTAGGACCTACCTCGGATTGGTTTACCCATTTACCGAAGCATAGCATCTACAACTTGGATCAGCTAGTGGACGCGTTCCTAGAACGTTTCACTTTCAACACAAAGAAAAAGGCATCACTAAGTGATCTAGCTAGCCTCAAGCAGTATGAGGAGGAATCTATGGTGGCATATGGGAATCGATGGAGGACATTGCTTTCAAAGCTATCCTACCTCCCTCCTATGTCCGACCTAACTCAAATGTTCGCAAAGAGCTATTTGCGATCGATCTCTGTGCTATTGCAGCTGCAACAATATGCCACTTTAGAAGAAGCTCTGGCGCAAGCTAGAATTATCGAAGAGATCAAGATACAGGATGGCAAAATTGCCAAGCCTAAGAAAAAAGAATGGAACAAGAGCACTAAAATAGGGACTACGCAACAGAAACCCACCACGGTCAATCAAGTTGCTATCAATGCCCCTAAGCCTGCCCAAGCAACACAGCCTCCAAAGGCTAATTATCAGGCGGTGCCTCCCAATAACTATGAGAAAGATAATAAAAAATAGGACCACAATCAGCAGCATCACCCTAGGCGGCAATTTACACCATACACCGAGTCCAGGGACTCCTTGTTTGACCGTTTGTCAGTGGCAAACTTGATTAATCTGCCAGAGATTCAAACAATAGATCCTAATGCGCCAAAGCCTAAGGGCTACAGAGAGGATCTTTACTGTAGATTCCATAGAAGGAAAGGGCATGACCTTAATGCCTGTTGGAAGTTCAAAGGTTTAGTGCAAGACCTCATTGACAATAATACATTGGTAGTGGATAATCCCATCGCGCCCAACAACCAACAAATGGGTGTTTTCAGAGATCCTTTACCCGCACATGATGCACAAGCAAAACCTCTTCATGTCAATGAAGTGCAATAGAATTGCCCCATGGAGGGGTATGTTGGGATGATCAGCATTGTGACAAGGAACAAGAGATACCCAGGAGCTGCCCCCGCGACAGCCACAAGGGAAGTTCCATCCATGTCACAACCTCAACTGAATCCTACACAGCTTCCCCCACCTAGACCAGTGGCCATGATTCGAACTAGACTTACTCAAAGTCTAAGGACCACGTCGGCTAGGCTCTCCATATATGAGCTTATTCAACAATCGGTGCCCCATCGGGAAGCTCTCATGGAGATATTAAAGGCAATTGAGTTGCAACCCCACGAAGCGAATTCGTTCAACAATTTTGTGGGGCATGTAAAATAGTGTACCAAACCAGTCATCACCTTTAGGGAAGATGAATTAAAAATGGTGACTGGGGATGTAGCGGATCCACCCCTGCACGTTATTGCATGGGTCAACGGGATTCCGTATAAGCGGGTGTTGGTAGACATTGGTTCATCCAGTAACATTATTACAACCGCCGCACTGAAACATTTGAAGCTGCCAGCCTCTCACATTGTACCTTCCACTTATACTCTTCGAGCATTTAATGATGCGATATGCTCGATAGTTGGCACAATTGTCTTACCTATACAAGTGGGACAAAAGACCATTCATACATTGTGCCACATTTTAGAAGGTGAGATGGCTTACAATATCTTGCTTGGGCGGCCTTGGATCCGGGATATGAAGTGTGTCCCTTCAATTGCTCATCAATGTTTAAAGTATACATTTGAAGGACAAGTGCATGTGGTCCCTACAGATTTAGAACCTTTCAAATACTGCAATTCAGTGCAACTAATGCCACAGTCGACCCTTCCTTCAACGCATGTGGATTTTTAGTTAAATCCATCTAAAAGGGGTCCGATTACGCAAGAATCTCCATTACCAAATCAATCAAATTCCCAGGCGGGTTCATCTTCTTCATCTGGTCCTCCCACAATGATGCCACCTACGGTGGCCACACCAACGGACAAAGGAAAGAAGCCCCTGGAAGCGGAACCACCCTTAGTCTCCAACATCTCGATAGAAGAGATGCCTAATAGAATGGAAGTCGAGACGCCTAGTTCACCCCACATGGAGTGGACTCAGGGAGAACTCCCATTCGCTTCCTCTCAATCACCAATGATTACTGTTGAGATGTCTAACACAGGCATGGGGGAGTATATAGTGCGCAATGTTGTAGCAACGCCCACACTTCAGTCTATGCAAGACATGGGAAGACCTCGACTCCCCATAGGCTCTGTGGTTCCTTTAGGCTACCCACCTAATCAGACAAACTTTATTTTTGGGGGCCTGGATAATGGCGTTGAACCTTCCCTACAAGAAGAGGAAGATGAAGAGCCCTTTGTGGAGGATGTCAATTATCTGTCTAACCCAGACTTCGCATTACGATATCTTAGCCAATGCAATTGGCATGGATATGGGTTGGGCAGGTATGAACAAGGAGTGCGTGTTTTGTGCCAACCAAGATACCAAATGCCTTATGACAAGTCAGGAGTAGGGTTTAATCACCCTTTGCCCCTCGACATCTTGGTCGAAAACATGCAAGGCCTAGGGATAGGCAACAAGGATGGGTTGGCATCAGATCCATATGCCAATCCAAATACAACTTATACATTGGGGGATTATTTCCCATTACACACAAACAACCTTGTTGACCTCAACAACCCTTTCCCTTCGGTCACAACGGGAGACAATTCCAGGACTCACCTCCACGAAGGATATGACCAAGACCAAGCAGAGTCTTCGGATGATGAGTTGGAGTACGAGGTAGCACCTTGGGATTCTCTTGAGTCAGGAAGCAATCATTCCCACATGCTTCCCATGGATGATTATCAAGAAAGCTTCTTGACCATGTTCCCATTGAATGATCCCATTGAGCATAGATTACCTCAAGAAAATCAGGTCCCCCCATAGAGAGCGGCACAACCTCGTTGGGACCATATTAATTTGCTCGAGCAAGATGAGCTTCCCATGTCGCAAGCAGTTATTGGAGCCAATGAAGGCCTGTGGATCTCTGACAGTGATTACGAAGATGAAACCGAGATGGCCTATCTCAACCACATGCGACAAATGCAACAACAATATCCCTTGGACATAGATGACATGTTTGAACACTTACACATAGGTCCAAGACATAGGTGGCACCTCAACCTGACATAGTTATAGCAATTACTGCACCCGCCACTCTAGGTACACAGAGAGCATCTTCCGCCTGGAGACCCTATCAAACCATCAGTGCCTAGGGCAGACCCTATTTGCATGTCCATGCATAGGGCTGATCCCTTTGTGCCAGTGCCTACAGAGCCAGATCCAACGCATCAAGAACATCCCGAATGTCAGAGTTATCACACCTACGGTAATGGAGGTTACAATCATTTCATAAACATGATCTCCATTGACTTGACCGCCCCCATCCATGATCCAGCCAATCCAACATGATCATTGCATCTAGACATAGAGGCTATAGATTGGGATCGCGTTGACACACCACCATCCCCATCAGAGTATTGGCCTTGCGGTGGGATGTTTCATTTCACTCCAGGACAGACTCAGGATGTCTTCCATGCTGAAGAGGAACTCGACGTTCCTAATGATGATCTTAATTCAGCAAACGATATCCATCTGATCCCAACTCCACACCAGTTGGAGGACGGATCCCACATGTCGATCGAGGCAACGACTGATGTAGACATCGGCATAGATCCAATGAATCCATGGATTCTCAAGCTAGGGGTAAGTCTTTCCCCCGAAGAGCAAGCCGATTATGTTGCCCTTCTTAAGGAGAAGAAGGAGGTTTTTGCATGGTCATACAAGGATATGCCGGGACTAGACCCACAGCTAGTCATGCATAATTTAACGCTTGATCCGACAATCAAGCCAGTAAAGCAAAAACTATGCAAGATGCACCCAACAGGTGGCCTTAATGGTCAAAGATGAGTTACAAAAGTTGTTGGATGCCCAGTTTGTCATCTCGTGTGGATTATCCTCCATGGTTGTCTAACATGGTTCCCGTCAAGAAGCCCGACGGGAGGATTCGCATATGCACCGATTTTTGAGATCTTAACAAAGCGAGTCCTAAGGATGATTTTCCCTTGCCAAGCATCGACGCGTTGGTAGATGCCACAGCGGGCCACGAAATGCTTTCCCTTATGGATGGTTTCTCAGGATACAATCAGATTCGTATCAATCCTGAGGACCAACTAAAAATGGCATTCACAATGCCTTGGGGGACATTTTGCTATAAGGTCATGCCTTTTGGCCTTAAAAATGCTGGCGCCACTTACCAACGTGCCATGACGTACATCTTTCATGATTACATGCACAAGACTTTGGAAGATTACATGGATGATTTGTTGGCCAAATCTCTTTTGTGCCCAGATCACCTCGGTGACTTGAGCAAGGTCCTCGATCGCCTCATTGAACATAAAGTCAGACTAAACCCCAAGAAGTGCGTCTTTGGCGTCACCTCTGGAAAGCTCTTGGGTTTCATAGTCTCCAAATGAGGAATCGAGGTAGACCCAAACAAAGTCAAGGCAATCCTTGAAATGCTTCCCCCAACCACCATCAAGCAGCTCAAGAGTCTGCAGGGAAAGGTTGCGTCGATCAAGCGCTTCATAGCGCAGTTATCTGACAAGTGCCGACCCATGAATAAATTATTGCATAAGGGGGTCACATTTCATTGGGATGACGAGTGCCAGTCAGCCTTTGACGACATTAAATAGTACTTGGCTTTGCCACCAGTATTGGCACCACCTAGACCAGGAGTGTCATTCTATTTATACATCTCAGCTACTGAGGTGGCACTGGGCGCCATGCTATCCCAGAAAAATGAACTTCACAAAGAACAGGCTACATACTATCTTAGCCGCACCCCGGTCGGTTATGAACTTAACTATGCATACGTTGAAAAGCTCTGCTTGGCGAGTGGTGTTTGCTACCAAAAAGCTATGCCACTACATGCTCGAGTAATAAGACGTATGTTGTGTCTAAGGAGAATCCATTGCGATACATGATGAGTCGTACTTATCATAGTAGCCGCACGATGAAATGGATCATGTTGTTGACGGAGTTTGACATAGAGTTCATTGGACAAAAATCCATAAAAGGTCAAGTCATCGCCGATCAACTAGCCGAGGCTCCTCTTGAAGATGATCAGCCTCTGACTTTCGAACTACCTGATGATGGGGTCTTCCATGTTTCAGAATCGCCAGATTCTGATGAGCCTGAGTCACAGGCTGACATAACCCTATTCTTCGATGGTTCTAAATGTGAGCAAGGGGGTGGCATAGGAATTGTATTCTTCACTCCACAAGGGGCTCCAATGCCTTTGTCATTTAAATTAGACTTCCCGTGCACCAACAACAATGCAGAATACGAAGCCTTGCTCATAGGTCTTCAAACAACAATCACCATGAACATTAAACGTCTAAACATCTTTGGTGATTCGTTGTTGATTGTCAATCAAGTAAAGGGGATTTTTCAATGTAAATGTCCAGTTCTGCAGGCCTACAAAGCCCTTGTGGACAAATTCCTGGCACAACTTGAATGGTATGACATCGAGGCACTCCCTCGATCATCAAATCATTTTGCGGATACTATGGCCTCCTTGGGGTCACTAATCCCGCAAGACCCTTCTGGTGAAATGACAACCATTCAGGTTAAAACATTATCGCAATCTGCGATGGAGCGTGCAAGCTCTGATCTGATGCCAGGAATCCACCTGATCCAGATTGAACCATCTCCGGATAAGTTCTCTCGAATCCATGATTGTTTGACTCGAGCCAACTGGGGGTCCTTGTTCTCCTCGACCCCTCTTAATAGCAACACAACGCTATTTTTACAAGTTCTTTCCCGCTCAGCTTTTGCTAGAGATGGACTTCAAGAGGGATTGGTCATTCATACTATCGAGGTTTCTGATCAGCAGGATTGGTACACACCCATTCGGGATTACCTCAAGCTAGGTAACCTCCCACTTGGATTGACACAAGCCATGAAAAGATCATTCAAATAGAAAGCGGCAAAGCATGTCTTGTTAGGAGACATTTTGTATCATCAAAATTATGAAGGAATCCTCCTTCGTTGTTTGGACCAACAAGAGTCCGCTTGGGCGATCACCCAAGCTCACGATGGTACATGTGGTGGCCACTTCAGCGGTATGGCCATCGCAAAGCGCATTCTTCGCATGGGTTATTATTGGCCATATTTAGAGCGAGATTGTTGCGCATATGTGAAGAAGTGCATGAAGTGTCAACACCATGCTAATTTGACACACGTACCTTCTCAGGCCTTGCAGCCGATCCAATCGGTTTGGCCTTTTTTGTAGTGGGGCTTTGACCTAATTGGAAAGATTTCCCCTGCATCGTCTGGTCATCACACGTTCATTTTAACGGCCATAGAGTACTTCACCAAGTGGGTGGAAGCAATTCCGCTAACCTCTACGACTGGATCCCGCATTGCGGAGTTTATTTTGCATAACATCATATGTCATTTTGGTATTCCATCCAAGATCCTGTCGGATAATGGGACACCATTCAAGAACAAAGATGTGCGTGCTTTGACCACAAAGTACAAAATTCAGCATAGTTTTTCAACACCCTATTATCCGCAGGCAAATGGGCAAGCAGAGGCGTCAAACAAAATGCTAGTCGCCATTCTCAAAAAGATAGTTGCAGACAATCATAAGGACTGGCACATTCAGATCCCGCTTGCCCTATGGGCTTATCGCACTAGCATCCGGACGCCCACTAGGGCAACTCCATTTTCGTTGGTGTATGGCTCCGAGGCAGTCATGCCTCTTGAGTTGGAAATCCCTTCCCTACGCATTTCAATGCAAGAGTTCATCGATGATGACACTGCATGGCAAGCCCGGTTAGATCAACTGACGTTGCTCGACGAACGACGCGTTAATGCTCTCGAGCATTTGCGTATCTATCAAGAGCGACTTAAGAGAGCATACAACATGAAAGTCCACCTCAGGGAATTTTAGGTTGGTGACTTGGTCTTAAAAGAGAACCAACAGAATTCTAATTTGTCGTCCCATCTACGGGACAAGTTCACGGCAAACTGGTTAGGTCCTTATGTCATTGATAGTAGAATAGGACCTGGAACATACCGGCTTGCCTCTCTTGAAGGAATCAAGGAAACAGAACCCTTGAACATCAGTCATTTGAGGCCATTCCACATCTAGAGAGCCATAGTCCAACTAAAAGCTCCAAGGATTCTCATAATCGCTTGGTCAAATCCAAAAGCTCCAAGGATTCTCATAATCGCTTGGTTAAACCTAAAAAAGCTCCAAGGATTCTCATAATCGCTTGGTCACCTAATGTCTCCAAAAGCTCCAAAGGAATTCTATAATCGCTGGTCAACCCTAAATGCCCCAAAGGTATCTATAAACCCTTTGGTCAAGCCAAAAGCTCCAAGGATTCTCATAATCGCTTGGTCACCCCCAAAATGCTCCAAAGGTATCCATAAACCCTTTGGTCAACACCAAAAGCTCCAAGCGTTACCATAACTGCTTGGTCAAAATAAATATTCAAAAATAAACAAAAACAATACAATCATCAAAAATAACAAAAACAATTGCATTTCAATTCCATGCATACTCATAAAAATCAAAAATCACAAAAACAATTGCATTTCAATTCCATGCATACTCATAAAAATCAAAAATCACAAAAACAATTGCATTTCAATTCCATGCATTCTCATAAAAATCAAAATACAAAAATATAGGTTGCATTAGGCATCGCATCCATACATTATATATTTGCTAGGTCATACAAGTCAAAAGCACCATAGGCTGTCATTACTTGGCAATTCCATCATTTTCCACATCAAATCCATTTTCATAAATGCATACATCCAACATATCACCATTTTCTTTTAGCATAGTCAGTTGTCTCCTAAATGTATATAGGGTTTTCGTCATTCAGCTGTCTTTAAATTTCTAGCCAAAAACTGTACATAGTTAAACAGATTTTACACGGGAAAGTTTTACTTGGATCACACCTTGTTACGTAGCATCCCAACACAAATTAACACACATAAAATAATTCCTAAGTTGTGTGAATGCAAGAGAAACCTACAAAGCAGTCTAGGGTACCATAGGTGAAAGATTAGCCTGTTCATCCCCCTGTGCGAATGGTTCTAGAATGCTGAGAATTGACAAAAGGACGAGCTCTTCCCTATCCATTCACCTTAATAAATAGTGGTTTTTACCACTACCAAATCCCAATCATAGTTGGTCCCCAAAGTTGTAAGGATTCGTACTACACGTCCTTGCCAAGGATGGGTAGTCATCCCCAAGACCTAAAAGGATCAACGCCATTCACAAACAAAATTCCAACAAACCATCATCCTAACCCTTTCCATTCACCTTTGGTCTCAAAGTTGTAAGGATTCGTACTATCCACCCCTAACCAGGATGGGTAGTCATCCCCAAGGCCTAAAAGATCAATGCCCTTACTTCATAATCTCCATTATCCCCTTGGTTCCCAAAGTCGTAAGGATTCGTACTACACGTCCCTGCACAGGATGGGTAGTCATCCCCAAGGCCAATAGGATCAAGGCCATTCACAAGCTCAAACTTACAAAGCTCAAAATACAAAATCAAATAACAGTGGTTATCACCACTATTCAAAATCCTTGCTCAAAAAGAAAAATAAATAGAAAAATAAATAGTGATTTTCATCACTATATAGACGAGCAAGTCTCCCAAATCATTCAGCCAACAAATAACCTGAACTTGAATCCCTGGAATTCTCAGCATTCGAAAACCATCTAGGTGATCCTCATTACAGGTTTGGTTGATAGCCTACCTAGCAATGGTGGTATCCTACCCGCATGACGATATGTCCGTCACATTAGCTTTGCATGTGTGTAGACCAATGTTTGCATGTGGATGAGCTAGCTTATGGTACCTTAGATTGTCACGTGGATTAATCTTGCTAAATACAACAACGGAGTTAGTGGAGCTAATTAGGTGATCCTCAATACAGGTTTGGTTGATAGCCTATCTGGCATTGGCGGTATCCTGATAAATACCACATAAACGAACTCAATTGCACACACAGGGATGTGAAATAACTTGGTTAAATTCAAGTCGGATTTATACCTTGTTCAAAAGTCTTGCGAGATAAATGTACAGTCTTGGATAGTTAGTTAAAATATCTGAATCTCAAAAAAGCTTAAACTACATTTTAAAACAACTGTCACATTTCATTCCGTACATCACCATTCAAAAAATATACAAAATACAAAAACAAAGTTTTCACATGCACAGGCATTCCACAAAGTCATCCCATTAATATAGCAAGTCAGTCAAATCTTGTACAGTCTATGGTGCATCGACAAATCATCAACAACTCATTTCATTCATTCCATATGCATACATCATACAAATTAGACCCATCGCATTCATAATCGCATATGCATACATCAATGTAAAAACATGTACATAAAAATAAATCATGAAAAATGTATAAACACCAAAAAGAGTCATATGTATATATATATCATAACAAAATTGCCCATAGGCTACAATGAGCCGGTCCTCGGACCTCGCTACCACAATCCAAAAACTCAAAAACCCCCAGCCTAGGGCATCGGCCACCATGATCACGCAGGATCGGTGCGACGGGAACTACCCCCTGTAGTGTGGGTCCTATGGGACCTCTCAAGGTGACTACTGCTCACCCCTGCATCGCGCCCACTAGCGCCTCCCTCATCTAGCCGCCTATGATGGGATGATGCTGACTACTCAGTCTCGCTATCTCTCATTCGATACGACGAGCCACCTCCAGGAGGCTCAGGTATTCGCCCACCAAGGTGGATAATCTCTCCCTCCATCTCCAACCGATGCCACCACCAATATGACTCCCGTCGGCCCCAATCTACCTCTCGTCGACCCCACTCTACCTCCCATCGATGATAGTAAGCTACTACATCATCGCGCTATGCTAGCTGCACCCATAGGAGATCCCTCTCTCGTGCAGCATCAGTATCCCCCTCCTATCGATGAGACGCAGCCCATGCACTCTCCCGCTCTGCCAACTGAGTCTGCAAGAGATCTCTCTCTTGCAAAGCCTCTCCCAGCTCCCCATCTCACCTCCGTAGTAGGTCCTCCAATCGTGCTATCTCAGCGTTGAGCCTCGCCTCCACATCCTTCGAACCTGCCTGAGGCATAGGTGAATCCAGGACAGCAGCCTACTCTGGCTCCCACTGCTCCGGGACGTCCTGCATCTCCGGCTGGTCCGGTACCCCAAAATCCCCTCCAACATCCTCCACCTCTACCATGTCCTCATCATCATGTGGAGCACCCCAACCCTCATCTGGTACCTATGTACCCTCATCCCCTGCTGCTACTACGACACCCCCTAGAGGCCCCTCACCTCGCCATCATCGTAGAGTCCACCACTACTCATACTCAATAGTCATCCCGATGTCATCCACATCTGGGACGTCAATCACCGTATCTGAGTCTTCGCCAAGTGGCGCAACGACTGGTCGGTCCAGCGTCCTCTCATCTCCCCGATGTCGATAGACTACGGGCTCACCAGGCATCCCCTGGCGCACCTCGAACTATCGGGTCACCCGACCATATGGGAAGAACTCCTGCTCTGTCCCATGCCTCCCAATCAGCCATCGCCCCCTTTGTACCCACCGAAGCCACTCTCCAGCCTCAGGCCAGGCTAGACAGTCCCGATAGGGGCGCCAGAACACCTCTCCAGGAGTAAGCCAAGCAAAGGCATCGACATAGTGCCCTACGACACCTGCCCATCATCGGCTCTGTCCCTGCTCCTCCGACCTCCACCATAGTACCCCATATCCAATCTCTCGGTCTGCCATCTCCACCCATGTCATCCAGGGCAGCCCCATCGGCCTCTCCACTGCTATGTGCTACCACGCCCAACACTGCAACAAGTAGCTGCAACCGATCCCCTTTCACTTTCGACAGCGGACCTCGTACAACTCATCATAGAGCTGTGCCAGTAGCGTCTGTCCCCATCTCATAATCATCGGAGTATCTGTCGGACACTCCACCAACTTGAATACCACCTCTAGCAAGTTCCACGGGAACCTCATGCCAGAAGAGTCAGGGAGCAGCATGTTGGAAATGAGGCTCATGAGTAATGCATGCCTCATTCCCAACACACCCCTCTCCAGCCACCACCAATATGGCAATCGCCCTTCGCCATCTCCATGGGGTTCTCCACACCCAACTCCTCCCCATGCCCGAAACAACGTATCAGTACCATTGTCCTCCGAGCTCGTGGCATCGTCTGGATCGACAATCCGTCTATTGGAATCCATAGGATCCGATAAACATCCTCCAAGGTCACCGTTATCTCCCCTGTCGGGAGATGGAAGGTATTAGTCCGGGGATCCCACAGATTGATCAGGGCCATCAGATAGGCCCGATCCCCGACTACCGGCTCCAGGCGAGTCACCTGCTTGAGCCCAAGGGCGTCAAGCCAGTCCCAGTCTGCCAAGGTCAGCGTCGCACGTGCTTCAGTAAAAATAGTAGGTACCCGATGCTGGCTCTTCACAACCTGCAAAAGAAAACAACACAAAAACATTAAAAACAACGAAAAATTGTACAACCCTAACATGTATATACAATAATGCATTAAAACTGTACAACCAAAAACAAAGCAAAAATTCAATAAAATTATTTGTCAGTCCTAGGGTTTCTAATCCTAACTGATAAATTCAAAAAAAAAAAAAAAAAAAAAAAAAAAAAAAAAAAATAAAAAAAAAAAAAAAAAAAAAAAAAAAAAAAAAAAAAAAAAAAAAATGTTTAAGATTTAATAAAAAAAAAAAAAAAAAAAAAAAAAAAAAAAAAAAAAAAAAAAAAAAAAAAAAAAAAAAAAAAAAAAAAAAAAAAAAAAAAAAAAAAAAAAAAAATTTCTCCACACCCCCAAAAAAAAAAAAAAAAAAAAAAAAAAAAAAAAAAAAAAAAAAAAAAAATTTCGGGGGTTTTTAATTTTAGTTAACAAAAAAACAAGTTTTCTTTTAAACCATTAAAAAAAAAAATAGTTCTCTAGGGTTTTTAATTGTTTCAATTTTTAATTTAAAAAAAAATGACATTGGGGTTTACCTACGGTGTTTTAACCTAAGTTTAACCATTAAAACAATTTAGGACAACAAAATTTTTCATCCATTTTTCACCTAGGGTTTCATTTTAATCTTAACAACAACAAAAAACTGACCTGGTTTACCTACGGTTTTGACCTACGTTTCACTTTGGTTTATCCTAAGGTTTTCCATCTAGGTTTAAATTGGTTTACCCTACGGTTTGCATACACGTTTCATTTTTGTTTCATGGTCTTTAAATCAATTCATTCACCTTTTTTTAATTAATTAATTAGGGTTTCGTTTCTTAAACAACAGAAAAACACAATAAAAACAAATTACGATTTAAAAAAAAAAACTGTTCAAAATAAACCACAGGAGGAAGTGTACTTACTGGTCTCGCTTCGGCTCCGCCGCTCGATGACCCGGTATGTGCACTCATGGTGGCTAAAAAATTGGCAGCGCTTCGCTTCGGCAAATCGACCTCCTCCTCCTCAGAGCTCCAAATCGCAGACGATGAACAACACAAATGAGCCCAAATTAGGATTTTTGCCCTTAAATAGTTTTTTTCGCTCAAATTCATCCCTGCCCGAAATGAGCGCTCTAGTTAGCGCTCGTTCCACCCTGGGACGATTACCAGTTGGTGCTCGTCCCACCCAGGGATGAATACAAAGCAAAAAACTCAAAATAACAAAAACAATAAAACATAACAAAAAATGCAACAACAAAGAGCCATAAACATTGCCGGACAAAAGTGTTTTTACACTTGACCTCCTTGGCATACAAAAACTGATGTCGGGGTTTACATTGTCACTATATTTTCCCTAAGAAGGCCACCATGGCCGGACTGCTCCACGGGAGATCGGATTTTCGTCAATTTTAACCCCATATGACGTCCCAAAATGGGTTCCCACCCACCAAAAATAGGTTCAAAAATCGGGAAACTGCTTAAGCATTCAACGGAAAACATCTGAAGGCACCCTCACTTAAGTCATCTTGGGTCAAGCGACTCGTCGCTTTTCTCATGTCGGTCATTCCCTCATCGATTCGTCGCTTGAGGGGGTAGTCACACTTAGTTACCAATCAGCAAACACACACCCAATCAAGGCAATGGCAT
This sequence comes from Wollemia nobilis, assembly GCA_028583015.1. Taxonomy (NCBI): domain Eukaryota; kingdom Viridiplantae; phylum Streptophyta; class Pinopsida; order Araucariales; family Araucariaceae; genus Wollemia; species Wollemia nobilis. The sequence goes on along the minus strand of JAQPPZ010001273.1, from coordinate 914,295 downwards.
GCATTCAAAGAATCATTGACAAAGACAATCACGCTCTTGCTTGGGGCAGCAAACAAGCAACAATCACAAACTGATTAAATGCTTGGCATTCGTGAATCATGAACACAAGGTTCCCACAGACAAAAGGTTGCGCCCTTTGCCTATTCATGACTGATCAATGCCCAAGCTCAAGTCACACCTCACCAAAATAGGTTAATACTTGAAATCCAATTCCTTAGCTCGTCAGAAGCAAGGATTCAAGAATGCATGCCCTTTCCATACTTGGGGCATCCAAAGTTGGTTAGGTTACTGAGAAATCCTAATCATTAGTGCTTTGGTTATCTATTTTTGCTCAGCATCGCACCATGTGCAGCGCTTTCCAAAAAGGGGCATCTATAGACACCAAAACAACACCAATCCGATTATGTGACTGCAAACACTGATCGCATTAACACACACAGCCCCCAGGGCAGCCCCAGAGGTTAAAACAGTGGTTCTAACCACTCACACAGCAGTTTTAAAAGTCAGAGATCAATTTGGCACCTTTTAGGCACTCTGCTACTTATTCGCTCCACCCAGGGACGAGTGCAGACTAGTACTCGTTCCACCCAGGGACGATTACCAGTGCTCGCTCCTGGGTGGGACGAATGCCAGGTTTGACCTGCAAAAAGTCAAACCTCGGCACATGACAACTCAGAACTGCCACTTGGCTCTCCCTTCATGGCATGGGAGTGCGAGTGAGTTCTTTTGACAACTCAACTCTGCCACTTGACTCTCCATTCATTCTATGGGAATGACAGCGAGTGTTTTTAGGACAACTCAGATCTGCCACTTGACTCTCCCTTCATTGCATGGGAGTGAGAGTGGGCTTTTTCATGACAACTCAAATTAGCTACTTAACTCTCCCTTCATTGCATGGGAGTGCGAGTGAGTTCTTTTGGGCATGCAAAAGCAGTTACAGAAGCAGTTATGGAGCCCTTAATCAGGGAGAAGTCTTCTCTTCCCTGAAAAAGCATTCATGCTAAGTAGCACTTCTGCATGCTAATTCAAAGAGACCCCTTGGGTCTATAAAATGGTGAGTTTCCTCACCCAAAAATATACAGAGAAGGAGCATTTTGAGCAACGAAGTGCTTCCAGTTTACTTACTTACGATTTGTGCTTTTACATCCATAATCTCTTAATCGAAAGGGAGGTTATTGGGTGACTTTTGGAGGCACGAATCAAGACCCAAAACCCGATTTTTTTGACCACAATATCCTACCAATTTGTCGATAACACATCACAACAGGTTTCGGACTCATCCCAAGCGGATTGGTGTCGAAACAAAGTCTCAACCAATGGGTGGTTTGCCTTCGGGCACCCCCTGCCTTATTGCAGGTTTATTCGTCTTACCCCGAAACGAGTACCAAACTGTTGCAGGTTTATTCGTCCCACCCCGGGACGAATACGGATCTGTATCGAATTTGGTGACTGTTTCTTTTGCAGTGTTTTTCTAGTTACATGATTATGCTTCATCAAATTTTTAGTCTATTTAGATTCATTTTAATCATCATTATATTTATCTTTTATATTCATTAACAATACTCTTTCAGATTTGCGAGTTTCATTATCATACACAGGTGCTACTGACGATTTGTTGTTTCTTTGAACGCAGGAGGAGCAGCAAGGATTAAAGATTCATCAATACCAGCGACGGCAACACTTTGGCCCGCCCATTTCACATGTGGGCACGCGGAAGGAGGAACACTAAATCCATGATTGTAATTGAAACTATGTTAACGCTCCTACCCCCTAAAAGGGAGGAGACGTCTTTGTAACCGAATTGGAAGAGTATAAATAAAAAGGGTTGTGCTTTCTATACTTCCTTTTATCTCATTTAAATTCGTCTCTTTTCTTTCATTTCATGCATTTCACTTTATAGGACCTTAAGCGTTAACTTTGGGTTTTGAATACATCGCATTAGTTTTCCTTTCAATCTTCTGAAATCTCGTGCTTTCAAGGACCAAGGAATTATTTCAGTGGAAATGCCTTTTCACCTTTGATGGATTATGTAGTAGAATGTTATAATTGTCATAACTTTGGGCATATTACAAGAAATTGTAGAAGTACATTTGCATCAAATCAATTTCAAGGAAGAAAATTTCATCCAAATAGAATAAGACAAAATACAAATTTTTCCAAAAAACATGCATAAGCTCTTGAAAAAGAAAAGCTAAAACAAGAACCCAAAACTATAATTAAACCAAATTCAAAATAAAAAGAGCAATCTAAGGAAGAAAATAAATCCTTGATCGTACATATGGCATTTAAAGTGCAAAATAAATACACACTATAGATACTTGATAGTGTATGCTCCAATCATATGACAGGTGATAAATGAAAAAATGAGAAGCTACAACAATGTGAAGGTGGTTCAGTGAAATTAAGAAACAATGATGAAGATAAGATAGTTGGTAGAGGTTCAGTTAATATTAGTGACAGAAAAATCAAGTCATAAGAAGTCTTGTTTGTGGTTGATCCAAAGCATAACTTGTTGAGCGTAAGTCATATTTGTGATAGAGATCATGATGTGATCTTTAAGAAGCAGGGTTGTGAAATCAAAAAGGCAAATAGTGGGAAGTTGATAGCATCTAGATCAAGGACATCTAGAAAAATGTACACACTCTCGAAGACTTCAGAAGTAGATTTCTTGATTGGATAGGAAGAAGAGAATTGGTTGTGGCACAAGAGGCTCTGTCATATAAGTTTTGATAATCTAGTAAAAATCAATTCAAAGAAAGTAGTGAGAGATATTCCCACCATTGGCAAACTATCAAATATAATTTGTGCTTCATGTCAAAAAGGGAAGCAAACTAGAGTCTCATTTAAAACAAAAGAGTTCTACATGAAAAAACATTTGTGCTTCATGTTGTGTATAGATGACTATTCTAGGATGACATGGGTATTGTTTTTGAAGCATAAATTAGAAGCATTTGAGATGTACAAGGTTTTCACAAACCAAGTTGATAATAAAATAGGAAAAAGGATTAAATTTTAAAGGTCAAATAGATGATGAGAGTTCATTTCAGAGGATTTCACAGAGTATTGTGAAATATATGGCATCAGGAGACAATTTTCAACAGCAAAGATACCTCAGCAGAATGGTGTGGTAGAAATAAATAACATGATAGTGCATGAAATGGTACAGACTATGTTTACTGAGAGCAAAGTAGCAGACATATTTTGGAAAGAGGTAGTCCATACTATGATATACATCCAAAATGGGTGCATGTTGAGGACGCATGAAAGAAAAACTCCTCATGATTTATGGTTAGGTAAAACGGCAACAACAAGATATTTTAAAGTTTTTGGTAGCAAGTGTTACATCAAAAGAACTAAATAAAACCTTGATAAGTTTAAAGATAGAGTGGATGAAGCTATTTTTATTGGCTATTCATCAAAAATCAAAGCTTAAAAATATTACAACAAGAGGCTAACAAAAATTGTGGAAAGTGTTAAGGTTGATGAAATAAGGGAACGAGTAATTAGCTATGAAGAGAACTACCCAGTTTATGAAGAGGTCATTGAAGGAGATGAGGAAGAGGAAACATAAAATAAATCAAGAATTTACTCAAGGGATTCGAAAAAGTGATTCAAAATTGGAGGAAAACAAGAAATTCAAAATAGGTAGCTGGCAGATAGATAATCCTAGAGATCAAATAATTGGAGACCCCACAGTTGGTTTTTAGACAATAAGAATATTAGAAATAAACTACTCTTCACTATCCAGCATTGAGCCTAAAAATATTGTTGAAGCAAGCAAAGATAAAATTTGGGTAAAGACAATAAATGAAGAATTAGATCAGATCAATAAAAACAAGACTTGGGAGTTAGTACCAAGACCCACAAATAAAAATTGAATCAATACTAAATGTGTCTTTCAGAATAAAGTGAATGAATACGGATAGGTAGTTAGAAAAAAAGCAAGATTGGTATGCAAAGGGTATGTGCAAGTTGAATTTATTGACTTCAAAGAAACCTTTGCACCTGTGGCCAGACTAGAGGCAATTAGAATGTTTCTTGCTTTAGCAGTTTACAAGAATTTCAAATATTATCAAATGGATGTGAAATCTGCATTTTTAAATAGAAAACTTGAAGAAGAGGTTTATATTGAGAATCCAGATGGTTTTCAGCTTGGTGATGATCCCAACTTGGTTTGCAAGTTGAAGAAAGTGTTATATGGCTTAAAATAGACACCCTGGGCATGGTATGCAAGGCTAGACAATTATCTTACTCAGCAAGGGTTCAAGAAAGGTATGTGGACAGTAATTTGTATGTCAAAACAAAAAATGCTCATCATATTGTTGTTGTTGTATACGTAGATGATATCATATTTGGCAACATCAAATATGAGTTGTGTAAAGATTTTGTAAATAAGATGTAGAAAGAGTTTGAAATGTCAATGATTGGTGAACTTTCATATATTCTCGGATTGCAAGTTAATCAAAAGGAGAAGGGCATATTTATTTCTCAAATTAAATATGTGAAATAGATGCTAAAAAAATTCACCATGGAGGATTGCGAGCCAGTTAGCACTCCAATGAAGATAGGTTGCAAGTTGAGTAAGGATGAAAAATCTCCACTTGTTGATCAAACTATGTACAGATCCTTTATTGGGACCTTACTATACTTGATAGCTACTAGACTGGACATTTTACAGGTAGTATGCATGGTAGCATGATTTTAGGCTAGTCCTAAGGAGACTCATGTGACAAAGAGTGAAGAGGATTTTTGGTACCTCAAGGGTACTACGGAGTATGGGCTATGGTATCCGAAAGGTAAGGACTTCACCCTTATTGCATATTTATATGCAGATTAGGAAGGATGTGTAGATGAAAAAAAGAGTACCAGTGGAGGTGCATTCTATATTAATGATAATCTTATTGTGTGGTATAACAAAAAGCAGGAGTCAATCTCATTATCCATAGTGGAGGCAGAGTATATTGTAGCGACATCATGTTGTACATAGGTACTTTGGATGAAATAAACTTTGAAGGATCTTGGAATAAATTTTAGTGAGCCCATATCAATCATGTGTGAAAATACAAGTGCAATAAATATCTCAAAGAATCTGGTTATGCATTCTCACACAATACATATTGCTATTCAGTACCATTTTTTGAAGGAGAAAGTTGCAAAAGGTGAGGTTAAGTTGGATTTTGTACCAACAACAGAGCAAGTAGCAGATATCTTCACCAAACCATTTTACAAGGAAGTATTTGAGTACCTTCGCAAGAAATTGGGAGTGGTCACACTTCCCAAGCATTGACTAGATATCGGGGCCACATTCTCAGGGGGAGCATTTTTGTCTTTGTTTATCTTTTTGCTCATGTTTGTGATTTTTGCTAAGTTTAATAATTTTTACCTAAGATTGTTGTACATGGAATTAGGGGGAGTTTGCAGAAACCCTTTAGTATTGTTGTCAAAGGGAGAGAAGAGTTACAAGAAATTTTGTGTGTGTTGCCAACAATTCCAAAGGGGGAGATTGTTGAGCAAGGTGCAACGACAGTATAATCATTGTTGTCAACACACTCAGATGGACAGGTTGATGTAGTAGACAATTATTCAGAGGTTGTTCGAAGTATATACAATGGTTTTAAATTCTTATGAGGATGTTTTTGATGTTCGGGTGAAGTTGTTACAGGTTGTTCATGCAAATTTGCAAAAGTTGTAAAAATTGTCGGGAAGTTCTCAAAGTAGAAAAAATTGTCAAAGTTGTAAACATCATCAAAATTGCAAAAAAATCAATGGAATGTGTTGGACAGCCCAAGATACTATTTGGAGGTTTTCTATCACTATCAAGTGTGGTTGCAGTGTTGGAACGGTCGGTTGCTTCGCTGGTGCATTGTTGGTCAGCTTCACGCTTTATTGGGCAGGTGTAAAATCTGCATCAGAGGCCACATTGCAGGAGTAATTTTAAGTAATTAATGAGGAATTGGACCTCAAATTTTTTACTGGAGGTATAAGGATATACTGAGAGCTTAATTTTTAAATTTCAGCTCAAATGATGTCTAGAGGAAGAAACGGTGAGCATTGCAAAATGGCTCCGGAGCACTTTTTCTAGTTTTGGGCAGCTAAGTGTTTTTGCATTTGAATGCTCAAATTCATATCTTCTTGTTGCTGAATTCATCGTTTAAGTGTTTTTTCATGTATATTTCACCATACTAAGCATTTTTTATTTTTGGTCAAAGTGGTTTCGAGGCCTCCAAGTGTGAGAACGAGTAATGTGCACAACACTTTGTCCGTGAACTGTTTGACAAAATGCCTCTCCAAAATGTAAGTGAAGAGTAGGCATGGGAATTATTTGACAAAATTCCTATTAAATATTGTGTGTGTGGCACACATATGAGTGGCTGACTTGGCATGTTTTAAATTAAAAAATAAAATAAAAGGGAAAAGGCAAAATAATAGTGCAACTTAAAAAGGTCATAACTTTTGATCCGTAACTCCTTTTGAGTCCATTCTTTTTCCAGTGCATGAAGAATTTTAAAATATATAAGAAAATATATCTCCCATGGGAGACATTATTTGAATTCTAAAATGGTCATCTTAGAGCTCAAAATTTTCTAGGAAGTTGAAGTGTTGGAAGTTGAAGGGTTTGCAAAAAGGTTTTTAAAAGGAGTCAGTGTGAGTACAAAGATAGTGAGATTGAGGTTCAGATCATATGATATTAGTAAATGTGGATGTGAAAATGAGAATATTTGTGAGCTAGACCACTCGGGGTCTTTTGATAGGATTTAAAACTTTTATCAGAGCTTTTTAAATTTTTTGGGTCGGTGTTTGGCAACAAGGGTCAGTGACCCTTGTAGTTGGTGCTACTAATGTTCGGGTTGGTTGGTGCCATTTATTGTAGTTGGTGTTGCAAAAATATTGTAAAGACCAAAATTTTTTGAGGCTATATTTGGATGGGAGTCCAAAAAATCCATTGGCAGAGTGGTTTTCCCACATCGGATTTCCACTATAAATACGGTGTTATGTGATGTATGTTTATGTGATTGCTTATTTTGATTTAATTTCGTAATTGTATTAAATTTTTAATACACACTTATTCACCCCCCTCTTAGTGTCACACTTAGTTCAACAGTATCAAGTTTAGGAACGTCAAACAGATGAACCTAGCCCTCATTACCAAACAAGGATGATAAACCCTTAAAAATGAAAAGTCAATGTGGATGGGTATCATCAAGGCTAAATACCTTTAGAATAAACCAAATGTTTTGGATGTTCCTTCGCCTATTCAAGGTTCTACCACCTAGGATTTCATCTTGTGTACGACAAAGATCATCAACAAAGGAATTCATTGGAAACTTGGTGATGGCAAAAAGATACACTTTTGGGAGGATAAGTAGTTGGTTAAGAACCATATTTAGAACCATCTTAATATGATCTAACTCAAACCTATGACTGAAATGTTGTTTGGTACATAGGTGTAAAATTTTATTGATGTTGGTAGGAAGTGCTGGAAAACCATTCCTCACAGTAATCTAAATGAAGACTAAAAAAGAGCTAATATTGCTTTATCTAATATGTTGCATCTCTATGTTATTCTCAATTGTTTTATTGAAGATAAGATTCTATGTATACTAGTGAAAATAGGTTTTTCTCTATCAAAACTACCTATTTTCTTAATGAAGAACCCATTCAACCAAGGTTGACTCTTAAGATCATCTGGAAGAAACACCTCTTCCCAAAGTTTATTTCTTCTTTTGGCGTTCTATTTAGGAAAAAATACTTTCCATTACAAATATTTAAATTTGAGGACTCTCCATTTCTAATTGTTGTTACTTTTCTAGATTTATTCATAGTTATCCAAAGTTATCCAACGATAATTAAAAATATCCCTATTATTCAGGGTATTGGGTGGCTAGAGTCCCTAAGTGAAGCTTAGTTAGCCATGTCACCCCATATCTCTTCATGTAATATTTTATCTCCCTCTTTTGTGGTTGATCACTCAATTATCAAGTGGTCTTATCCACCTTTGGGATGGATCAAGTATAATTTTTATGGTGCTACTAAGGGCAACTTGGGGCCGATTGGAGTAGGAGGAATCTTTTGATATCATATAGAGAAGACATTTCTAGCCTTTGCAAAACATCTTGACATCTAAAACAACCATTTTGCTAAAGCTCAAGTCCTCTTCTAAGGTCTATCTCTCTTATCCATAATAAACTACCCTAAATTTATTGCCAAAGGTGACTCTATGAAAATTATTAGAAGCATTGTAGGCACCCATATAACATCCCAAAACATCCCCAGTTTAAACTTCAAGGTAAAGTTTTTTCTAATTTTTTCCCCTATTATCACTGTCCAACATGTATTTAGGGAAGGAAACCAAGCCACTTAATTTATAGCTAACCTGGGGTTTCTTTTCCTAACCTCACCATTTGGAATGAAAAGTTTTCCTCCCCGCTAGTTGATGGCAATACCACTCATGTATCTCTTATGTGATTTTTCCCAAGATTCAATTTTCTTAGGTAGCTACATCTTCTCTATATTATGGGAATCCACCTTAGATTGGATAGCATTTTTAGGATACATCATTGTAGGTTTCATCGATCCATGGAAATTTTTGAAATTCATAGGATCTATTTTCAATATACACTTTCATGCATGGTTTCACCTTGAAAAAATGAATGTTCAAGGCATGTGGAGCTTCTGGCTTAACATGGAGACTTGTGATTCATACATGGAGATATTGTACCACACCATATTCAAAGAATACTTCTTGCAAGTTTTTCCATGCATGACAGATGATAACATGGAGCCATCTATTCTATTACCTAGACACATGATAAGGCTCTATGTGAGCCCATTGAGGCTTCCTCTTTTGCTCTTGTGAGGGTTTCTCTATTTTTTTGTCTTTCTTCTTGGCTATTTTGAAGAATGTGCTTACCTTTTGTTTCAGGTGGTTGGGAGTATTATTTCTAACTAGAAATTTTTTGTAAAAGGCTACAAGATCCTTTCAAAATCCCTCTTACCAAAAAAAGAGAATATTTTAATTTTCATAAAGTAGCAAGATAGGTTTTTTAATTTCTAGTATAGACCATTGACATTATTACTCTAAAATTATATATATAAGTTAATTTATTATATTCTAAATCAACCTATGCAACTTCATAATGTGAGGCTTGGCTATTGCATGTTAAGCTCTTATGAAAGATAACTTATCTCAAATAAAAACCAATATCCTATATATAATATTTCCTTTTTATCATAGCATAATATTTACGATGATTATACTTCAAGCATGAGCTTTATGAATAAATATCTATTATAAAATAAATAAAATTATATAAAAACCATTTTCTAAAAATAAATAACACATGAATAGTATGTTTTTTATATGAACATCAGCACTTTTAAGTCCCAAATTACTTATAGCTTTAAGTAAATTGTAGGAATTTTTTTTCTTGAATATTGTATCAGTGGTTGTACGAAAAAACAAACATAGATAAAAATAAATAATACATTTATACAACATGGATTATGTTAATATGAATCATTTACTATATAATAAATGTATTGTCTACATATAAAATCACTCAAACCATCCTCAATAATAATCTCATGCAAAGCTTAATTATGTTATAAATAATGAACATGGAATAGGTTGATATATTTTCTATGATAACCACCCATTTGGTATGGATATCTTCTAAAATAATGGTGTTTCCTTATCATAGATGTGCATATCTTTAAAAAACATGTGTTAAATTCTTTTCCTAGATCAGTTAAATCTATGTCTAAACTATAGACCAAATGAAGATGGATTACTATGTGAAATATGAGTATCAACCTTAATATTTTGAATCACATTGTAAATATGATCAATTTTATCTATATTTAATATAATTTTCATATGGATTTGTGCTTGAATTTCTACACCTACTTTTTAATTTTAAACATCTAGGTGAAGACATGAGAGAATTTATTTATTACAACAATGGATTATTCCTACATTTTTCTCAAATAAAAAAAACTACACAACATTTGGGAATACTTTCCTTCTCTTACCTTTATAAACCTTAGTGGTTTCTTTTATCTACTTTGAAAAATTATAGATTACTATCATGGTTTTAAGCTCTATTACAAAATTACATATGAAGGGGAGGCATGAGAGGAGTCAAAAAAGGGGAATCAATAAGAAAAATAGAGAGGATTTAAAAAATTATTTCTTAGATTAAAAAATATTAAATTTGAACCTTTACTTTTAAAACTATCAATAAATATCCTTCTATATAATTTACTCAAGTTATAAGTCTAATTAGTCTATGCATAATGTTGTAAGAATCCATCATAAGATAAAACATGGAGCAATATTAAAATGGATAAGCATATCCAATATAGATTGATGTAAAATACTCTACATAAAAAGGCTTGTATAAATAACCCATAGGATTCCTATATGGTATAATGTTTCTAAATGTGATGGATCTCTATAATTGAATGGAAATAAGAAAAAAAAACATTTTTATCACTCTTTGAAAGCACGAGATTCCAAAATATTTGAAAGGAAAAACTATTTGCGATGCATTCAAAATCAAACAAACGCCTAAGTCCTAAAATGTGAAAAGCATGAAATGAAAGAAGCGAATCGAATGGAGACAAAATAAATTAGAGAAAGCAAAACCCTTTTATTTAACTCTCTTAATATTGGTTACAAAGATGCCTCCTCCATTTTCATGTGCTAGGAGCGTTAAATGAATTTGAGTTACAATCATGACTTAGTCTTCCTCCTTCCACGTGCCCACATTTGAAATGGGCGGGCCAAAGTGTTGCTGCCACTTGCATGGATGAATCCTTGATTCTTGCTGCTCTTACTGCATTCAAAGACACAACAAGTCGTTAGTAGCACCTATGACAAAAGATAAAGCATTTAATCCTAAAACCAATGGAGGATGCATGCATAAAATTAGCTAAATCAATAAATAAGATGATTCCAAATAACCTGCAAATTTGAAATAAACCAGAGAACATTACCAGAAGACCGTTGTCATCAAAACAATTGGAAAAAACTCTGTCGATTCACCTTCAACTGTAATTCATCCCTGGTTAGGATGAACTCTGCTGTAATTCGTCCCCGGGTAGGACGAATTCGCCTGTGACAAAGTGCCGAGGTAAAGCCATCCAAATGTCGCATCTCGAGATCTCAAAAACACCTGCAAACATGGGGATTAGCTAATTGAGGGCATTTTGGGACGACCCAGATGGTCGTATTTCCCCAATTTGGCCTCCATCACTGGGAATTTGACGTCGCTATCTGCAAGTTAGTGAGGACAACAAAAGCGACAAAAGATGACAATATTTGATCAAAACATTCTGAAATTGAAATTATAAACTATCTAAATAACATAACATGGAATGGAATATAAACTAATGACAAAAGAATAAATTGAAATGACACTAAGAAGTGTGGGGCGCCCGGGCAGGCCGCCCATCGTTAGAACTTGATTTTGGCACCAATCCACTAGGGATGGGCCCAAAATCTCTTGGAATGGGTTGTCAGAAAATTGGTAGATCAATGTGGTCAAATGTCAGGTTTTGGAATGGATTCACACTTCCAATATCCACCCAATAACCTTTCTTGTGAAAGATATCAAGGATGTGGAAGAAGTGAATCAAAGGGGTAAAAGGCGGTGTTCAATTTTGGAAACACTTCATTGCTTGAAAATGCCTCCAACTTGTCCTTTTTTGGGTGAGAAATTTCACCATTTTATAGACCTAGGGGGTCTCTTTGGAGGGGCATGCAAGGGTGCCATGTGGTGGCCATGCCTTCCCAAGAGGGAGGAGACTCCTCCCTGACTTGGGCTTCCATGACTACCCTTGTGATAGTCCTCTAACAGCCAATCTACCCATCTACACGCGCATGCAAGGCAGGAGTCATTAATTGACTGTCCTCGACTGCCACTTGGCATAATTTTTATTTTTTCCCGTTAAACTTGGAATTCGTCCTGACCAAGGACGATTTCAGAATTCATCCCTGGGAGAGACAAATCCTAATTAGAATTCATCCTTGGGTGAGATGAATACTGAGCAAAGTGTCTAAATGTGCCAAATTGCCTTTTGACCTTCCAAAATTTCTACAAAAGTGGTTAGGACCACTGTTTAACCTCTGAGGGCTGCCCTGGGGGTTGTGTGTGTCAAAGTGATCAGTGTTTGTAATCACATAATCGGACTAGTGTTGTTTTGGTGTCTACACTCTTAAAATAATACCCAAGGACATATCAAGTGGTTAAATGAATTCAAAAATTTGAGATCATAACACCATTTAAATCCTAACATCATCTAAATTTATCGAATGTGTTATACTTATCCTTTAACAAATCCATAGGTGCTTTTTTGTACTTGATCATTTTTATGCATGTATTCATATGTATTTATATCAAACACTATAAAATAATGTCTTGATTGCTCCTCCTTATCTTGTTCTACCTAAATATAGAGTGAATATGTTATGATAAATATTACATTGCAGAATCCAACCAATTATATAATATGTGAGTGGAAAAAAATCATTTAAGGAAAGAAAAATTAAAATATTATAAAACATAATAAACAATATAAACATAAATTAATCCATAACAACTAGTATAACCATAATAATAAATAATATATCTCTAATATCATGAGCTTGATTTACAACACCATACCTTAATGTACCTTTTTGAAATAACTTGAGATTCTTAAATGTGATGGATATTTGTAATCAAGTCAAAATGAGACAATAGAAAAGTCATTTTATTTGCTTTTTTAAAGACCTCTAATTATGATTTGAATTATTCAATTAGTTTCAAAATATGGTAAGTTAACACCCATGCTCCGTGTAAGTTATTTTATATGATTTTATGGATTCTTAGAACATAAGATGTTATAAGTATTTTTCATTATGCTAAACTACATAAACACACAATGATCACTTCATGAAAATTATTAATCATATTTCTCTAATTAATGATGAAATATATATTATTTCAGATTTTAATAGAAAAATATCTAGTATATAACTCGACTAAAATGATATAAGTATAAGAAATAAAAAATAGTATAATTTTGACATAGATGATTACAATATATACTATAATTTTGACATAGAATATGGAGATAAATAATTACATTAAAGAATAACATAAAATAAAAATTGTGAGATGTAAACCTATATGATATTAATAATATATAAAAAATAATGCTTTTAGATCTGATTATGAATACCTTGTCAAACTTAACATAGCAAAACCAAACAAAATTTAATTGGATAAAACTACAATAGTATAAATATTATAACGTGATTTAATATTATGATATTGTGAAAGGTAAAAATGAGAAAAATACATCTTATCAACTTAGACACTTCCTCAAATAGTTATTTCACATATTGAAACTAAATAAATAAGTATAATTAAACAAGTAAAATAATTGGTTATAAATAAGTGTGTTATTTAATAAGTTGAAATAGATAATATAGAAAGGACTTATTTATAACCAAACTCTTAACCATAGATTAGTTGAATTTATAAGTCCTTTCATATAACCATAAGTATAAACTCAAAATTATGATATCTAACCATAGATTATTATAGATATGTGGGATAGTCCAAGTATTCCTAAAATAAAAATATGTGTTTGGCTAGTAGGCCATAGTAGAATTTTATCCTAGGATAATATTATAAAAATTAGTTTTTATGGCCCTTCAAAATATGCTATTTTTAAAATAGAGGACGATAGTCTAAACCATCTCTTTTGACATTGCTCAATAGCATAGAAACTATGGCAATGAATTCTTAATAGCTTTAGTAAATGCATAGTGATGAATGATAGAATTAAAGAATGGTTAAAACAATGGCAGGGTAATTTTAAAAGTGATGTTATCCGCCCATGTAGAGGAGTTGGAGAGCAAGTGGGTAGTTAAACCTCTCTAGTTGCTGAGAGGCCCAGGTTCAAATCTCTCGCCTCACATGTTGCGGATATGTTATGTAATGGTTCCATCGTGGTCACAGTCTGTTTACCCCTTGTGGCCACCACCAAATTTTTTTTTTTTTTTAAAGTGATGCTTTATAGACAATCTAGTATATATTAAAATATACAATCCTTTATATTGCTTGTCTAGAAAAGAATAAAAGAATATTTAAAGAAAAGAAAGACAATTTAGAGATAATGAAAAAGAATATTTTTTAGCCATAGAGGTATCTAAACTAACCATATCAACTCATCGAATCCCTAATTTGGAAGAATAGAGCCTTGATAGATGGAGTGAAGTCATCAAATAGAATTATGATTCAAGAGATAGGATAAATAAAAAAAGGTAAAGAATATAAAGTGGAAATCATCAGATGTAAAATTGGTTAAATTGGATTTTTATGGAGAATCTAAAGGAAATCTAAGACCAAGAGAAGGAAGAAAAATAATTAGAAATAATAGAGGAGATACTTTGTCTCACTACACTTTCAATAGTGGATTTAAGATAAATAATTAAGTTGAATCTTGGGTTGCTTTGGAAGGGTTAAAAATATGCAAACAAATGAAATGAAAAAAGTATGGATGGAAGGTGATCCACTCATAGGATTAAATGCAAAGGCTCCAAGGAATATACAAGAGATAATTATGGAAATTCAAGAATTTCCTATAGAGCTTGAATAAATTAGGTTTACACATGTAATAAAGGAAGGAAGAAAATATGCATATAGGATAGCCAATAAAGGGTTTTTAATTGAGGATTGTGAAGTTAAATTATTTTTTCCTTGGTTAGAGTAAGTAGTAAGTTTAGTTGGAGCTGATAAGAAAATGTTGATTTATTAAATCAAATAATGATTAATATTTACTTTAATGTTTTCCATTGGTAAAAACTATTTTATTTTATAAAATTAATGTGCATTCATATATACAATTTATTATAGTTTTTGTGGTTGCATTTGTGCTTCATAAAAGAAACTAACAATCTAGATCTTGTAAAGTAAGCTAAGTAAGCTATGGTAGTACGATGCCTTAGAAATATTAAATCTACTAAGTTTCAATGCATATATATTAAAGGTGAATTTTTGGTATTCTGATGGTTATTGTAGGAAAATATCAAGGATGCTAAATTTTGGAATCACAAAAATTAAATAATATAGGTTTCTAGATATATAAAATCAATTGAGATGTGAATTGAATCTATTTGTATACTCGTCCTCTAAAGAAGAGAGTTGTGACTTTTCAAGGGTGGGGGATCCAAGTATAGCCCTTCGTTCTCAAGAAAAAAAGAAATAACAACCATGGATTATTATGGGTGGTTACGAATTATTAGCTTACATAATTTGACTCTATTTATAGTGATAAATATTTCCAAGTAATAAGTTTCAATTATTTAATTTTTAATAATATTTTTTTATTCTTATATATATATATATATATATATATATATATATAATATTACTATTGTGATAAAATACATACCAAAAAATATGTCAAAAAATATTATACACAAAAATTATAGTACATATAAAAAAATGCCATTTGAATAAATATTTTTTTGTAACTTTTGTAAGTTACGTCTATCTAAAAAAATAACTAGTTAATAGTCTTTAGAAATTCACTACAAATGTCATAAAATGATACCACCACACACAATAATAATTGATTTTTAAAGACTATTAACTAGTTATTTTTTTAGATAGACGTAACTTACAAAAGTTATAAAAAACATTTATTCAAATGGTATTTTTTTATATGTACAATATTTTATGATATAATTTTTGTGTATAATATTTTTTGACATATTTTTTGGTATGTATTTTATCACAATAGTAATCTTATATATATATATATGTAAGATTACTATTGTGATAAAATACATACCAAAAAATATGTCAAAAAATACACAAAATTGTACATATAAAAAAATACCATTTGAATAAATTTTTTTTATAACTTTTGTAAGTTACGTCTATCTAAAAAAATAACTAGTTAATAGTCTTTAAAAATCAATTATTATTGTGTGTGGTGGTATCATTTTATGACATTTGTAGTGAATTTTTACTACATGTAGAGTCCAATAATGATTTCCAATTTAAATTGAATTTTTCAAGGAAAGCTAGTATAAAGGCTACATGACACCTCACTGACCAAATTCTTAGAAGAGATATTGCACTAGGAGTCACCACCCAAACTTGATAGATACACCCCCAAAATATTAAATTCAATTGAATGGATAAAAATTGAAGAATGAATGACACCCTAAGCACCACATTATACATGAGGTTTTGGTTGGTAAGCAGTGACTAAAACTAATAGTGAGGAGGGCATAACATTAGCCCAAGAGCTAAGCATATGCAAATATAGGACCCACATAACCTAAGATAACTTTAGAATTGATGGAAAGGCTTCCTTAGTAGGCAAGATAAAATATTACAAAAGTCACTAAGGCATGAATTCCTAAGAGAAGGAAGGCTCGTTAATGCTATATTTAGACAAAACCATCCTTGTGTATAGGAACATTCAAAAGATTAGTCCCCAGGTTATTTTGGGTGATTCCCAATAACATTGAAGGATGGATAGAACAATGGTAGAATCCATTTCAAATCCTAATATTGAATCAAAATGGGAATTTAATTCCCTTTCATTATGCATGGAGAATTTTTTTGGAGAGAAATAAAATAATTTTAAGGTAGATAAGAGAACTATAATTGAGAATAAAGAAAATATCATAGTAGCCATAGTGGAGAATGTTAAAGCATTTAAAGTGCATGAGATTCTAGATTCATTAGAGAAGGTTAAATAATTTAGCATTGGAACCTAGGTGTAGATAGGGTGAATGGATATCCTCATAGAGAGTTGAGGATCATGACCAAGTGGTAGCCACTCAAACAAAGATGACTAAAACTAATATTTTATGGGACTTCTAAGGGTAATATACCAAAGGTTGGAGGTGGAGGAATGCTCAGGAATAGCTAATAAATAGTAGTCGGATCATTGACTAAGTGCTTAGGCATTATGTGTAGTCATTAGATTGAAGCTAGACCAATCTTAGTAAAAGTAAACATGATAATTTGGTTGGGGGCTAAAATAGTAATAATTGAGAAATATTTATTGAATATTGTTAATTTTCTCAATAAAATATTGATGTCAATATGGAGAGAAGAAAATATTGTAACAAATACACTAAGATCCCTAGATTCACTAAAAGAGTTCTATGTGGTACGTGTATAGAGAGGAAAATACGATGGTCAATTGGCTGGACACTTGGGGAGCTCTAAGAGACGAACATAAAATATTGGTGCCATCATATGGAATGCATCATAATGTACTCCAATTAGTAGCAAAGGAGGGGGGAAAGTTTGAAAGTGAAGTCAATCGGTGAAAGTTCAGAATTTTAGAATGTTCATAGTAAATTGGTTTTTGGAGATTTGTTAGATATATATGGTATTTTTGGCTTTTAGCTATAAAAAGTTGAGAAACATGTTGCTTTAAATTTCTAAGGTATTTATACTAAGGGTTCCATTTTCTAGAGGATCTATGGATTTATTTTCTAACGTATCTATTTTTTGGAGATCTATTAATTTTTCTACCAAGGTTTCAATTTTTTTGGAAATTCATGCATTTGTCTATTGAGGGTTCTATAGGTAGCAAATCCACATCCCCAAAGAAGAAGAAGTGATCCATGTATTTGAACAGTTTTGATAAGTTTTGCTCCATTTTGGCTAAAATGTACAAGTGTCAAAATATACAAGTAAATATCAAAACGTATAAGGTTGCACATGTATGATGTGAAATGAAATAAAATTAAGTTGAAATGTGTATTTGGGGTTAATTTGATAAAAAATAAATTAGACCTTAGTAAACCTTGTAAAAAGATTTTTTTTTAGTTAGTTGGGCATGGCAGTTGTAAATGATGCAATGCTTTAGAAATTGCTTTAGAACGGTAAGGGAATGCATTATATAGCCCCTCTTATTCATTTTTTAGTTGTTCATTCATGTTTTTTCATACTCATATGCAATTCATTGTTGGTTAATGATTGAAGGTTCATCTATGTGATTGTTGAAAAGAATTATTGTTTATTGTTGATATTGTAATGACTGATGGAAGATGTGTACAAGGAACTGATAATCTAAATATAACAGTCATTCCCATTATTATATTATCTCTATAAATTTCATTGTATATTTTGGATGTTAGATGTTGATTATATAATGTTTACTACTTATTTTGCTATGAGAATGTATGGAATTATCTTGTGAATGACCCCAGTTACCTATAAATTTGGCGTGAAGAATGGAACTGATTATATGAATAGTTGCAATCTTACTTTAGCATTTCCAATGTAGTGTATGATTTCTAGAATCATCCATGAAGGGTATAAATCATTAGTAGTGGTTTAGGGTTTTACATATTATGAAGAATTAGAGCAATTGAAGCATTAGTACTTACCGAAATATATCTTGGAAGAATTGGTGATATTAAGTGATAGATCTAAATATTAGTTACAAAAAGGGTTCATATAAAATCATACAATCACAGTGCCAAATCATACAAATTGTTTGATTACACAATTTGCTAATAAAAGTCACAACCCAATTTTGCTAAATAGGGAAATATTGCTAGTTTGGAGAAATTGATTACAAAACTGATCAATTTGACTTAAAAAACCTATTCCAATGGGTTGGATGAGTACCAAATAATACCAGGTACAAGGTTGTATTATTTGGTGATGGTACAAGTTGTTTTGACAAGTTAACATACTGTACGAGGAAGACCGTACAGGCTGTACAACTTGTGTAAGTTGGGTTTTGATATCTTGTGGATTATTTCCATAGCTTCTAAACTACATCCCCATCAGGAATACCACACTGCTATCATCTATAGGCTTCATCTTCTAGTTATATATGGAATTGTCTATTAAGATTTCCTTTTTTTTTGTAGATTTATAGGCCTATTTATTAATGGTCTCATTTTTAGAGATGTATGTATTTATGATTTTTTTGCAAACATCGTGCAGTTTTGAGTGAGAAATTTTTTTTTTTTGGGATTTTTAGGAATTACCTACTAAGAGTTTAATTTTCTAAACATCTATAAATTTATCTATTTAAGGTTTCATTTTCTAGGTATTTGTGGATTTTTATGCTAAGGGTTCTATTTTTTGGAGATCTGTGGACTTTTCTACTAAGGTTTTTATTCTTTGAAGACTCTTTAAATATATGAATGAAAGAATTTTTGAAGATCTTGTAGCCTTCAAATATGATATTTTTTTGGTTGGTAAGACTAGAGTACATTCTACAACTGTAAAAGGGTTTGGACCCTTTCAAAAATCCATATTTTACCCTAATAATAACATTATCCAAGCAATTGAAATCATACATGAATTTTATATGGAGGTTATACTCAAATTCATGGCTTCAAATAGATAGAAGAAGAGAATATGTGGATTATTATCAAATGGAATTACAAAATGATCATCAAATATTATTTTCATAAAAGTAGCTACACAAAATTTAGAAATAATATATCTTCTCTCACCTCCATTATCCTTGTTATCCTCTTTCACCTTATTTACCTAGTTGTATTCTAGTACCATGGGTTCAATATTTATTAAAAGAAATAGATCCTAATAAAAAATTATTTGAACTAGCTTGAAAATTCAATAACATGGAAGGGTGTATAGAACAATAGGAGAATATATTTAGAATCCCAATATTGAATTAAAATAGGAATCTAATTCTCTTTCATTATGCATGGGGAGTATTGTTGGATAGAAATAGAAGAATTTTTGAAGTAGATAAGAGAACTATAATTGAGACTAGAGAAACATCATAGTAGCCATAGTGGAGAATTTTAAAGCATTTAAATTGAATGAGAGTCTAGAGTCATTAGAGGAGGTTAAATTAAGTGAATATTATAACCTAAGTGTAGTTAGGATGAGTGGATATCTTCATAGAGGCTTCACGACCATGACCAAGTGGAAACCACCCAAACAAAGATGACTAAAACTAATGTTTTATAGGGATTCTAAAGGTAATCTAGCAAAGGTTGGAGCAGAAGCATTGCTAAGGGATAGCTAGGAAATGTAGTCATATCAATGATTGAGCACTTAGGTATTATGATTAGTCATTAGGATAAAACTAGACCAGTCTTAGTAAGAGTAAACATGATTATTTGGTTGGGGGCTAAGATAGTAATAATTGAGAGAGACTTACTAAATATTGTTATTTGCCTTGATAAAATATTGATGTCATTATGGAGAGTAGAAAATATAATAACAAATATTCTAAGATCTCTAGGTTCACTAGAAGAATTTTATGTGGTACATGTATAGACAAGGAAATGGCGTGGTCAATTGGTTAGTAAATTGGAGAGCTTTTAGAGAGGAACATAAAATATGGGTACCATCAGATGGATGCACCATAATGTACTCTAATTAGTGGCAAAGGAGGAATACAATTTTGAAAGTGAAGTCAATGGGTGAAAGTCCAAAATTTTAGAATGTCCATAGCAAATTAGTTTTTGGAGATTTGTCGACTTGTGTGATTAGGGGTCCTTTTGTTAAATATTTATGGTATTTATTGGATTTTAGCTATGAAAATTTAAAAAAACATGATGATTTATGTTTCTAAGGGATTTTATGCTAAGGATTCCATTTTTTTTAGGATCTATGGAGAGTATATTAGAATAAGTATTGATTATTTACTTTATATAATGTAATAAATGCCCAAAGTATTATTAGAATATACAATTATGTAAATGTGCATGTTGTCCACATGTACATGAGTCCTTAGAATAGAAAAATGAAGATTCATAGGAAGATGGAACGCAAAGAGTCATGTCTCATTATATATAACCCTTTGATAGATGAGATCATAGGGGAGTGATAGAGAGAAGCACACGATAGACTAGATATAATGTAGAACTTGTATGAAGAATGGAGCATTTGAGATCTCTATTTTCTATCAAATTTCTATTTTTGTGATCTTTCATTAATGGCTATTTCATGAGTTATTTCAAAATTTTCTCATGCTATTTACTTTCTTATTATATTGCCATTATGATAGATATAATATTGCATGCTTATTTTACTTCTTGTAGTTGCATTTACTTAAATATATAGCATCAAAAGCTAATACTTTGAACCTTATACTTGTCAATTAATAAAAACAACGTGGTTGTGACCAACTCTCTTATGTAACCAAAAAAATATATAGTATCTATAACCAAGAAAACCATATAGAATAAAAGTTTTAAAAATTTATGTAAAAATTCTTAATATTAGTGCTATTAATCCTTGATACTAAGTAGTTTCTTAGTGAATAGACTTTGTGGTACTATGCTCCTATTAACAATTTTATGTTTAATAAATTTGATAGCATCTATCTTCCATGAATAGTTTATCAATTTAAATTTTTGTTATTGTATAAATTAAAAACATCACCTTAAATAAATTTTAGCCTTTATATACACTCTAAAGTACTACTATACTTTACACAGTATTTTTCAATATAATTTATAAGAAATATAAAATGGATATAAATTTAAAATTATTAACCTATATGTATTTCTAATTCATTAATTTCCTAAACATTGTTTAATATAAAATACAATTGTATAATTATAATAAAATAATTTTATAATTTTAATAATTTTAAAGTACTACTATACTTTACACAATGTTTTTCAATATAATTTATAAGAATTATAAAATATATATAAATTTAAAATTATTAACCTATATGTATTTCTAATTCATTAATTTCGTAAACATTGTTTAATATAAAATACAATTGTGTAATTATAATATATTAATTTTATAATTTTAGTAATTTTTAAGCTCTGCACCAATACAATAAATTATGTTTAAATTTTTGAAGTTTTAAATTATTTATTTGCATTGTTATTTTTTAAATTGTTTAAAATATTTACTTATAATATTTAATTACAAGTAGCTCTAATATAATTTTAAATTTATTAAAATATTTACTTATAATATATTTACTTATTGATTTGTTTGGTTTGTTTTTTTTTTATCAATATAAGCTATAATGTGTAACAAATGATTAGGTAGCTCTATTGGTATGGTTTTAATTTTAAATTTTTTTAAAGTGATTGAGGGTTCCATGCATATTTGGATATTCCCAACAAATTTTGCAAAGGTATTGGGATCTTGAGTCTAAAAGTTTGTGGATTTAAGGATTTCCATAAATGCCTCATGATGTGGAGGAGATTATTATATTAACTCATATATCAATATTTTAGCCAAAGCCAATTTCAGGCTATATCTCAACCAACTCCTCAAGGTGATGGTTTATCTTGGTGGGGGATTTTGAAGGTGGATTTTTGGAGTTGTATTGAATTGAGTAGGTTGTATAGGTATGGTAGGTGTTGATGTCATAGAAGGGAGTGTAATTTTCATTGGTTCATTTGATTTTTGTTCTTAGGTCATAGTTGTTTGACCTCGGGTAACTATATAGATATCACATACAAAATCTTTGTACTACTTAGTATTGTGGATGTAGTTGACGTGATTGGGAGAACTATAGAAGTTGATGCCCTAGTTTTTTGTTGTGTGGCCTCATGATGAGAAAGAGGTGTCTAATATATAATAAGGTTTTGGTTTTTTTGTGCTAAAGGATTATTGATTTTCATAGTTCCCTTATTGATCATATCTTATATGATGTCTTTGAAATAATATCAATCATTAATATAATGACCTTTCTAATAATAAAATATGCAATACTAATACTCCTTATATGAGTTACCACATCATTTTTTGGGGTTTTCTAGTTTGATTTGTGGTAGTGTTATCATATGTGACTCATACAACTATTAAAATATGGTGGAAATTAGTTTGAGGAATGGAGTGTAATTGCGATTTAGTTGATTGTATTGTTGATATTAATGCTTTTCTATCGTGTTGGATTGGTTTTTCAATTGAGGTGAGGATTGCACCACTTGGTATGTCTATTGTTGTGTTGGTTGTTATGTTGGAAGTTGTTGGTACTAGACTTGAACCTTTTGATTTTGTTGTTGAGGTATACTCAAGACCACTTGATTCAAATGTTCAAGTTTTGGCTATCCTTGATTGTTACCCCTTGAGTTATTTTTTTTCCATTCTTTCTTCTTGAGCTTAATTTTTCCCTCTTAAATTTTAGTCTCTTCAATATCTCTAGCTTGGGCAAGGGCTTGTTCAAATGTTCTAGATTGTTGTAGCTATAATAACAAGGATATGGGTTTTGAACAACTCCTCATGAAAATTTGTGTAAGTTACACCATGGGGAGTGTGAATGGTAATTTTTTGATGACTACCCTCAGCAGTTTCCATAATCGTGAATAAAATCATCTTTAAATTGGTGTAGGTTGAATAGATCATTCAAAGTGATATTCTTCTTGATATTTAAGGAGGAACACTCTAATAATTGATCCTGTAATTATTCAAAACTATAAATATTGTTATGTAGTAAATATTTATACCATTCCAGAGCATCTCATCTAAAATTTTAGGGAAATATTTGAAGCATCAAAGGATCATTATCTTGTATTCTAAAGCATGCATTGATGATTGTGTTTGCATGCTCCCACATGTATGCATCCCCTTTATTTTTTTCTAATTTTGGCTCCTCAAAATTGAATGCATATGGTAATGAGGGTACCGAAGGATGAATGGGGTGATTTGAATTTTAGTAAGTGACTCTTGGTATCTGCATAGCCAAGCTATAAGTCTATTTTTATAAAAATTGATATTTTGGGTCATCCAATGATTGTTGGAAGCTTGAATTTATATTTTGAATTTATGGTGGTTGTGCTTGTTGTTTGATAAATTGTGTGGATGAAATTAGATTTTTGTTGGCAATCGAGTTAATACTGGTTGGGATTTATTGATGTGCAATGTTCTATTGGTATTTATTATGGAATTATTGTTATTGGTAAGGTGGGTATTATTGATGAAGAGATGTAGAGATGGTGGTATATTGTGTTGTTGCAGCAACATACATATTGTGAGGTGGTAGTGTAGGTATGGTGATGGTGGGTGGACATGATACCCATGATGAATCCTATATGAATAAGGTATGATGGAATGATGTTGGGGGGAGGTTTAAATATTCCACCTACAATTGAGGTTGTGATATGTGGTGAACATAATTTTTAATACCATCAAAAATCATATTCTGTAAGGCTTTTTATATGATGATTACAGATATAGAAAAAATGGTTTAATGAAGTGTAGAATATTGGGTATTATGTATGGTAGCAACATTTATGAATGTGTATAGATGATATGTGGCAAAGAGTATCACAACTGAGTGAGGGGTGTCATGCTACACATGCTCGATGGGAGGTAATGAGGTGATGGGAATCGATGATGGAATTTTTGAAGCAACATTAAAGTGGTTTAAAGTAAATGGTGGTGTGGGTAGATAACATGGAAGGATGTTGAATGGATAATGGTGGATGGTTTAAATATATAGTCATAAATGTGGGTTCAAAATGAGGGTTGATGATGTTGTTGTTGGTGTATTGAGGATGTGAGTATGCAGGTTATTTATGGAGTGTGGAATTGGAACATGGTGGGATGTTAAGGGGAGGTAAATATGGAAATTTCAAGTTCAAATAGGCTCTGATGGAATAATTATCAAAGTGTGTGATGCATGGGTTAGAGGGTGTTGATGGCTTGGTGCAAGGAGTCTCTAAAATGGTGATATGGGTGGCCCTCTACATCATGTCCAAATTTAAATGGGGTACACAATGGGAAGATCCTAAATATGGGTCCATATAAATAACTTATTATGTACCCCATTGCATAGTTGTAGGAGTAGCCAGAGCATGGGGAATTTGGGCATGATGCTCCATGGATGAAGGGGTTGGATTTATGATATTAGCTAGAGTTTAGGTTTGATGTCAAGTCAATACCATAAGCTAGGGGCTTGTGATGAGGTGACTAATGTGCAGGTTATGTGTGTAGTGAGTGTGGTTAATGTAAAATTTTTGCTATTAATAAACACATGATCATATAAAAAGCAAGTGTTGTTCTTTTTCTTTGTTTTGCAATTCTTTTTTGTTTTGTTTTTGTTCTTTTTTTTCAATTTTTTGAAGTTTATTTTTTGAGTTTTGCTTTTGCTTTTCTTCTTTTTTATTTTTTGAGTTTAGATTTTATTTTGGTGTGTTTGATATTCCCTAGACCTAATAACTATGGGCTATAGGTGGTGAAGTTGAATTTTAAAAGGTGTTTCTATGCCCACCCCTCTATAAAATAATGAGTCATGAATGGTTATTGAATCTTTCTATATGGAGGATTGGAAATAGGTGTATCATTAGGGATAAAAATATGTTTAAAGAAAGGTTACATTATCTAGTACGTTGATACAAGCCCATATGGGCTTTCGCTTCACCCTCATACAAGTTTGGGCAAAAATGATACCTATGATTTTATAAATTATTAAGCCCCAAGAATAAAGGGTGTCTAAGCCTAGATTACCTTGTTCTAGCCCCAAGGGTAACTAATTTTATGGTGGTGAAGTCCAAGAAACTATCATACTAACTATGGCTTACTAGCACTCGATGAATGGTTGGTGGTGAAATGCAATTCATTAGGAGGTTTTTTTTGCACTTGTGTAATACAAAGGTGCAAAATTATAATTGTGTAATGTGTGGGGGTTTTTGTTTTAAGTTTTGTGGATTTTTGTAAAATTTTGTAAAGGAAATATAATATAATATAATATTAGAAATTTAAGCTATGATACACTTCTAATTTAATGCTTACTTTTGAAAATTAAAAATACATTTGAGGTGTCTCACTGAGGGGGAGAGGTGGCAAATGGGATATTGATGAGGGTGAGAGATGTGGCAAGGGGATGGGTAGTGGCAGTTAGGACATATGGCAAAGGAGGGGATAAGGGATCCTAGGGGGTATTTTCTAGATTTTGTTAAATCTAGAAAATAAGATAATGTGCACATAAAATAATCTAAGTGAGATATTAGACAAAATACATATAGGTTAATAATTTTAAATTTATATATAATATATATAAATTTAAAATTATTAACCTATATGTATTTCTAATTTATTAATTTCGTGAACATTGTTTAATATAAAATACAATTGGGAATTATAATAAAATAATTTTATAATTTTAGTAATTTTTAAACTCTTCACCTATACAATAAATTATGTTTAAATTTTTAAAGTTTTAAATTATTTATTTGCATGGTTATTTTTAAAATTGTTTAAAAGATTTACTTATAATATTTAATTACCATCTAACATCGATATTTTTATCCTCTCGTTGGTTCTACTTATGTTTGTTTGATAGCCAAATTCAAATTATTATGCTTATATTGTTATATCGCTATCATTGCCGAATTCGAAGTATGAGAATTGTGATAAAGGAAGACATCTAAGAAACATATGCAACTACTACCGGCAATAACTGGTCACCCATCACTAAAAACCAGTTACAAGAAACAAAACTAACCATGTACATCTATAATCACACTTTAATTTAAGTATTTGATGCTTTAATAAGTAGCTATTAATCTATTCACGTAGGCGACAGTAGCTATTAATCTTGAATCCAAGAAACTTTATTATTTCATCGTAAAACGTTCAATGAAAATGGCAGTCATAAATTTGAAACATGTTCTTTATATAGCAAAATCATCTATACTTAGGAAATAAATTAGTTTTGGAAATCCTGCACAGATTTACTTCTATTGCAAATTATAATCAACTTCCGACATCTCAGGCTTACATACACAACTCCTCTCACAATTGCCAACATGATGGCAGGCAGTAGATGTAACAACCTTTTTGTTCGATTACAGGCTATTGCATTTCAAGAAGCAGTATAAGCATAGAAACATATGATATTGGGCTTTTCTGTGACCTGAGTGTTTAACTATTTGTTTATGACCGCAGCTCTCACTGCTGAACAGAGAACCTCTCGGTCAATACAAAATAAAGACCGGTCAAGAATGCCCGTAGATCATCTTTATTAATCCTGAATATTGTCACCATATTTGGAGGTGTGAAAAAGAAAACTTACAATAATCACTACAATCACAAAATTGGAAACCTACACAAACAATTTGGACAGTACCTCTCCCTGACATCCAAAGGATTTAGTCTCTTATATTCACCTGACTCGGACTACGAACTTGTCTACGGTTCGAGGATGTTGATCGTCTACGAACTCCGGAGCTGGTTCTACCTCCGTATCCTGCGGGAAAAAAGTAAAGTATGGCAAAGATAGACGAGGAGTCTGACATGCTCCCGCTGTTGTTACTCTGTGCCCCGCGTTGTGAATCCTCTCATTACTCCACGCCCAGAACGCGTCCCCCATAAGAACGACAAAGGAATCACATATGGGCTTCACTTTAACCCACTCATTTGCCTTGGTTCGAACCTCAAGGCCACCCACGGCATCTTGGTACATTACAGTAATGCAACCATCGTCTGTATGGGCGGGAAACCCCACCTCTGCGGCATTCAAATATTTAGAAAAGTCATAATAGTTCATTCGGAGGAGGCCCCAAAACTCATGAAATCCATAATACTTGCTAACACCGAAGGTTCTGTAAATTTGCTTGATGATGTTATCTGTAAGTTCTTTAACGCTGCTTGTATATTCCTCTATAGTTTTGCTGTCAAAAATATATAATGAAATGCGTTCAGCAAACTACTGGATTTAATGTCTTCAATGGTCTACCTCCTAAGAAAGAAAAGAACAGATGAAATAATTTGAATAAACTACCAGATTGCGGGGTTGCCGTCTGGCCATAGCTTCTGCGAGAACAATTGAATTTGTTGTGGATCAGGCACGCCAGGGACGCCAAGGCTTTCGCTATATCTAGACAATTTGTTATAGCTGAAAAACACTGTTGAGAATTTATTTCTCTCTTTGGTCTCTTTCGGGAGCTTGAAAGTATGTCGAGCGGCCACATCCATGTTTCCAATAATCTCGCTTCGTATCCCATGATTTACAACTAGAAAACATCCCCATTCCTCGCAAGCTTTTCTTAGTTTGTCAAGCATGCTTTCTGACGAACAAGAAATATCGATAACAGGGACTTCTGTGCTTTGCTTTCCAGAAGAAGACATGACAAAGATAGTAATTATCTCTCTCTGTCCCTCCGATTACTGAATTGAGGATAAATCTCAAATGCCACAATGTAGGCTCTTTTTACACGGTCTTTCTTGCAATAACGGAACTCGATATTAAAAGTTTCGTTACATTCATGCTGGGTGCAATCACAGCCAACTGACAGAAACTTCTCGAGAAGACGGTACAGATTGATATTTACACGGTCTTTCTTGCAATAACGGAACTATATATATATATATATATATATATATATATATATATATATATATATATATATATTTTTTATATAAAGATAAAGAGTACTGCCCATTGTCTTTATAAAGATAGTATAGTCCAACATTTCTTCTTTAGATCAACTTGTACATTCAACACTTTCTCATTCATTTTCCTTCTTGGAACTGACTCTAATATGTGGCTTCTAATCATACTTTTTCTAGACATGTCCTCTTTTGGATACTCTACAAACGTGGACAACCTCTATTGGGTACTCTACAATATTGGATAACTGTCCTTAAGTGCTTTACAGGATTGGAACATATTTCTGGGGTGATTTATAGGCTTGGAAAACCTTGTCTTGGGTGCTTAAATTCTGGATTTTGCTTTCTTATTGTAATACAAAGTTGTTGCATTAACTAGTTATAAAATCTAGCTCTTTCTTCTATATCTCTTCTTCCAAGCACTCCAAATGTAGCTCTTCCTCCCTATACTGTATCTTTGATACCACAATTAGTAATTCACTCCTATTCTCACAAGATAATTATATAGGATATCACAATATCTCAAATACAAAATTCACATAATATTAATAACAACCTCACTAAAATATTATTGAAAATATATCTACTACAATCAATGCAAATATTGTTCAATTACATATTACATATATTTATCTTCAATATATACATACATGATAATATTCATATTAGAATGACACTTGACCTTTACACTTAAATAAACTCTTCATATTTCTTACATAGATAATAATAAATATCACATATTTATATAAAGATAAAGTCTCTCATGATTTCTCATAACTCCTCACTTCTAAACATGACACTTCACTCACATAACTCACAATATTAATATGACATCTCATACTTATAACTCCACACTTATTTAAATGATACATAATTCACACTTAATAATATAACATATACTATAGACTCAAATATTAAACACACCCTAAACTAACCTAAACTAAAATATTTACAAGGTACTTGTGTTAATATTGCAAGGTACCAAATAATGTAATACCTCCAACAAAGAATTTATCTAATCTAAGGATCCTCATATTTTTTGAATCCTAATATTAATATCAATTATTTTTTCAATGAGGATTTGAGATGCATCCTCAAAATATGAGGGCATAAAGAGTACCCCTAATATTTCAAAATTTTCTAGTTCTAAGGATGATTGATTAGCATTGAATGATTGTGAGGAATCAGTGATGCCAATTTCAATATGTTTTCTATATGATTCATCTAAGATATCATGATTGTTAGAAGGGTTGGGAACTAAGGATTCTACCTCATAGTAGTCTATGGTGTTATTAACAAAGAATTATTTTTTGGGGGTCATAATATTGATTGGTTCAAAAGAGTTACGAGGTTCATGATGAATAATATCCAAGGTATTTATGCTAAGAAAATGGATGGGTAGTAGAGACATCTCTTGGTCTCTTTCATGGTTTATTTTAACTTGCATATTGTTGTGATATCTTAATAAGACTCCAAAATACCATATTCATCATCAATATTAAAGAATTATGAGTGGGCTTGACACTTATTATTATGGTGTTTATACCCTAGCCTCTATTTATGTATCCATAATTTAGATTTTAAATATTATTTGAAATATTTTTTGAACCTTTCTAGACCCATCCTATGATATCCAAGATCGCATAGGATTTGTATAGGTATTCGGTAGAGTTTTGTTATATAGCAATAAGCATATAATTATTTAATTGGATGGCAGTTACTACCATAAATAATTTATTTGCTAGCTACTATGGCATAGATAAAGGTACAACCTCCTATTTGCACTATCTTTTACTTTTAATAAGGTAGTCCTAAGGATTGAGGTTATGAGAGTAAGCTTCATAGGTCTGTTGTCAATAATTTTCTTTACATATTAATGTGGTCAATATTTTGGATTTGTTGGGTCTATTCTTCTTGCCTATTAGGTTGACTACTAGTGCTTGATTTATTCCCATTGTTACATGAAACTAAGTATAAATATTATGAAGTTTTGTTATTCATGAGGCAATATGTACTTAAAGATACATCAATAATATGTTTAGGTTTTATTTTTTGATGGGCTCATAATAGGTAAATAGATAAGGATTTGCATGAATAGTGTGGAGTTGTCGTTGGTAATTGAATATTAAGCATTAATGATAGGTGCATAGGACTGCTTGTATAGCATGGATCTAAGGTTAGTCCAAAGTAGATTATAGTTCATATCATAGAACAAAACATAGACTAAGGCATTGAGTATGTGAGGTTCTACTTTTATAGGAAGGACCAAGGTTGTAGCAACCTCTCATTATTTATTATCATAAGCTTTGATAATAATATTATAATTTCCTAAATCTTGATTTCTTAGTCTAGTCCTATTAATAAATTTGAGGTTGCACACATTAATGGTAGATACATTATCAATAAGCAGCATTTTGATAAAAATAATCACCAATTTCATAGGTTACATGAAGGGGGACTTTCCCAAGCAAATATAGGGATGAGATATTTTCGTCATAAAAGGCTATGGTTGCATGATTAATGAAAACATTTCCTACCACATGAGTCAAGTTAGTTGGACTATTATTTTTAAAGACTACCTACTCATTCAAAAATTTGAATAAATTTTATTTATGAACTAGAGAAGTTTTAATAAATCAAGTAAATATATCTTGGAAAGGATGTCTTAAAGTATTTATTGGAGATCAAATATATATTTTACCTTTATCTTGAGAATTTTGGATTACTTATGTTCTCTTAGGAGGAGAAATTTGTTTAGATTGTATAAATAGAGGAGGATCAACCTTTTATTATTATCTTGTTACTACATGTATTATCCTAACCATATTATGGTTAGATACTAGATTTTTTTAGAATTAAATACTGTTAGTTATATTTTTATAATGATTGGTAGATGATTTGGAAACTACTCAAGTCTTGATTAGAAGATATGAATGGTTGAGATTCACTAAAGTTAAATCACCCTTCATCCATGAGATTTTCGATGAGTGATTTATGCATTTGTTAGTGGAATGTTCAATGATGCAGTAAAAGATGCATTCTTTTACAACATCATGTCTTGGTTGTTTTTGTATTTCAATATTTGGAGGCCTTATGGGTGGGATTTCAACTCTAGAAATTGTTATTGAATGAAGTATGGAGGCTAATAAAATCCAATATATTAACTCCTAGTTCATTAATGTTTATTTAGCATAAGCTTCTAAAGGGTTGCTACTGTAGACAAGGAAAATTGACCCATTAAGATTAGTTAATTTTCTTTAAATCCCTTAGTTTTTCCTGTAAAAACAATTAGGGTTATCTTCAAGATAAATTTTCCCCTATAAAATCATCACCATTATTTTTAAATATTATACTATTGGATAGGTCTCAAAAAAAAAATTCCAACGGTATATTATATATCCAATTTCAACACTTTTTGATCCCTGAAAGTGCGAAAAATGGGAAAATGCATGTTTAACTTTATAAAAATTTATTTAATTTACCTCAAGACTATTTCAATGAAAGGCATCATTCTCATTGATTTTCTAGCCCTAATTTAGGCCATCAATTAACTTAATTTGGTAATTTACTAATCTTATTAAAATAACTCAACTACTTCCAAGATTGGTTATTCCACATCCAAGAGAATGATAAATATATAAGTTCCACCTCCCATAGATCTAGATGGGTGAAGGTGGGATCAATGATGGGAAGATCGATGAAGGCAAGAATAGAATGAATGGAGAAATCATAAAATTAGAGGGTAATGACATTTTTAAGAGAGTGATTTTTGAAATAATAATTTTATTACAGGTTTGAGCATCAACAACAAACTTTGTTGCAGGTTGAAGGATTGGGGGTAAATCTGTGAGTGATTAAAGAATACTCACAAAATACCTTTCTCGCTACTTTGGATCCACCAATAATTTAATCAGTGGTAACCCTAATGTAAGCATGTATTTTATTTTGCAATCATATTAGTAATCATTGTTTTATTTTTCTTTCGTACGTACATTTCTTATTCAATCCTTTTGCTATTTAAAAATGAAAAATAAAAAAATAAAAAACATAATGTCACCTTAAAACTGAATTTTCCCTAAACAAATCACCTATTTTTTCTTAAATATTATACCTTTGGATATGACTCAGAAAGATATTTCCAATGGCATATGATTTACCTCATTTTGATATCGTTTTAACCTCTAAAATGCTAAAAAACTATATGTAAGTCTAATTATCATGAATTCCTAATTTATGAAAACATAAACATGGGGGAAAATATTTGGATTTAAATCAAACATTCCTTTGTTTTAGATCAAGTAGGATATAGTTAAAATCATTCTATTTTACTGGCTTTATTAATTGTTGCATCATTTATCATTCGGATATTTATAATCACCAATCATTATCATCCTTTTATATGTAATTTTTCAGGAAAGAACCAAGAATATCCATTGAAGTTGATGATTAAAAGGAATCCTAAGGCCAATTTTATGAAATTTGTTGCTTCTAATTATTAGCGTCAAGTGCTTTTCTGTGAAGTTGCAGGTTTACTGGTTTGAATTGGTGAATTTCACAGGTGAATTATAGATCCACTCAAATCAAGCATCCAAAGTAGTTAAGTGCAATAAATTTTCTTCTATGATGTGTTTTCGATCCTTTTATACTTATTCCAATTCTATTTTGTACATATAGGTCATTTGCACAAAAAGGGTTAAAGAAAAAAATGAGTAAGGTAAAAAGGCAAATAGTTAATTACAATGTTTTGTAAAAAATTTTACTATTTGAAAAAGGAAAAGTACAAAATCATATAGTCATTCTTATTCATTTGCATTAGTTTCATCACCTGAAAAAGCAAAGCAAATAAGAAAGAAAAGACAAAAACATAAAATTAGTTGCATTGCTTTTGCATCAATTGTATTAGTTGGAAAACACAAAAGAAAAATTATATATATATATATATATATATATATATATATATATATATATATATATATAACATGATAGCATAGAATTTACCTTTTGCTTTCAGTATCATAAGAATCATTGCATTGTAGTTAAATTTACAAGATTTTTAGTTAAATTGTATATTGCTACTTTCATGGAAATTTGAAGTGCATATAGTTAGGTATAGTTTCACCTTTACAAAAATTTAGTTGTATGCTTAAAATAACATAATAAAATCTCATCCTAAAATGGTGTAGAAACCACCATAAAGTGTTTCTTAGTGAACCCCACCTAATTTATCGATAATGAGTTGCTTATTTTATAAGGTGTAGGCACTTTATTTTCCCTTCCCATTTTAGGTACTGATCTATTATCCAGAAGGAAATAGGTGTAAAATTTTGGGTCTACATTCTTTGGTGAACCGACGTGAACCACACCATCACTTTTATTTTATTGCATTTATTTATTTTTGAAAAAAAATAAGAATATCATTAAAAAATTGTGTCTTAGATTACGCCATATAAAATAGATAATTTTTAATTGAACTGAGCCACACTCTTTTATTTTACTTTCACATAATTTTCCTAAAAAAATCACATCGAACGTGCTCTTCTGCAACTTCGTTTGGTTTGGAAATAACATGACATATAGTGAAGCCTTACATACCTTCATAAAGGGATTATCCTTTCACCTATACCTAAAAAACTTAAAACTCTAATCAAGATTATAAAATTTATCGAGTCCAACAACCATCATAGCTGTGGAAAATAACACTCATCTCTTTAATGTGCATAACTACCCACCATGAACTAGATGAGGACTGGTAGAACTTGGGCTTCATCATGACTTAGACTTCATCACCAAGCATCTATATGTAGGTATTTAGGGAAAATCCTAATTGAAAAGAAGCCAACTTGGCCTACAAATTTCAAAACAATTCGAAAAGAAACCTTTAGTTAGGAGAAAAATCTTGTTTTGTTTTAAATTTTTTATCTTCTTTACTTTTTACTTTTTCTTAAGATAATAATAATAAAATAAAAAAATGGATATCACTTTTAGAAATGGTGAAGAGATGGTCTTGTAAATAACCCAATTCAATATGAACCTATTTATGTTACTATCCCAATCAACAATATCGAGGGAATTCTATCAACTGCATTGGTTGATTACGGTTAATCCCATCCATAATTTCTTCCATATTCAACATTACCCTTATCACAACCTCATCTTATTTCATCTCCTCCTTTTCAACCAATACCTCCACAATTTTCCTTCCCATAATCTTTCCCATCAGAATTTCCTCCACAACCACTTCCATATTCTTCTTTCCAAACTATATATCCACCTCAACAAAACAATTTTCATTTTTTCAATCCTCTTCATAATGATGTTATAATTTCCACGACACATCCATGTCATGCTTTTCAATCTACATATAATTCTTCTCTACCATTATTGCAATCACAACCATTTCAACATTCTTATTTTAACACAACACATTAATTACAACAAGGAAATACTTCTAATCCTACCATGCACTCACACCATACTTCACAACCTAGCTATCATTATTCTACCTATAATCATGAAAAAATAGGTAATAAACCGTTACATCCAGCTATTTAAAATATTGTTGTATATAGGGAAAATGTTTGTTCTTTCCTCCTAAGTCTAATTAAATGTCAAGTGTGCATGGGGGAAATTCCTTAGAATCTCTACTTCCCTACTTGAGGATATCTTTCCAAAGAAGATCTCAATGATACAAATATCCTCAACACAACTAGACTCCTACTCAAATGCTTTTTCTATGGTTCTATTTGAGTTTATGTAATTCTTGTGTTGTCAGTGTTTATGAGTTCAATTAAGACAAACACCTAAGAGTTATTGGATCTCTATCTATATGACTCTCTATCGAGCCTTAATAGTTATTTAAAACTAAATTGTCAAGAATCATCTAAATGCAATGCTTAAGTTTAAACTGCATAAAGTGCATGAAAAATAGAGCTATCCTATATGCCTTTCATATTTGAATGAGATAAGCTAAGGAGATTTTGATTTTAAGACAAACAAGAGAAAATTCAAATAAACAAGCTAGCCTAGATTCAATTATATGATTTTCAATGTCTTGTACAAGTACTTGAAAATGAAATAGAAGCCAAAACTTAGCCTAAAGTTTCTTTATTGATTAGCATTTTAGTATTTTATAAAGAAATTACAGTGTTTTATAAATAATTAGGGATTTCTAGCTAAGATTCCTTGATTTTCTAAAAGAAATGTGATTTTAGCTATAAAATAAATAGCAACGAAAAATAAAACATAGAGCAACATAAATTGCAAGGCTAGGGAAGGGCCAAGTGGCCGAATTACCTCTCCTAGAGCTTGAGTAGAAGTTGAAGTGTTGCTAGACTTTGATGGAGAGTTTGGCAACCTGCAAAACTTGAACAAAAAAGTTAAGCATATATTATTTGTTTTTTTTTAAGTGCAATGAGATGATAAGATATATTTATTAGCTGACTAGATCCCTGTTAAAATAATATTGAGTATGCGTGCCTTCCTTAGAGTGGAAAAAGATATGACAAAGTTACCACAATTTGATAAATGAATTTGTTTTGTGATAGAAGTTTGGAGAATTTTGAGATGAAATTAGGAGTGAATGTTATTTTATGGATGAATGGGTTTATGGCCCTTTTGCCAAATTCGACACTTATTTTTGTAGGGTGGCAAATTTGATAAAAACTTAATATTTTGAAGGTTTGTAGGGCTGAGATTGAAAGGGGATTATCCTAAAAATATTTTCTAGGTCTATGAATGATAAAATCAAAGATCTAAGCTATTTATTTAAGTAATTTTACGATTGATTTGAAAGTGCATGAAAAGAAGATGAAAATGCTAATATGATTGTAAATTTGATTAAACAGGGATGTAAACGAGTGGTAAATGCAATTTATGGTGTTAGGAATGATGTAGAACCATTAATATAACATTTGTAAAGATTAAATTAACATTAAAAAATGAGATATTAATGAATTTGATGAAATGTGTAAGTGCTGCCCAATGTTTAAAGAAATTTGCAGCAGTGAATAAATGGACAATGTGACTGAAATTGAAATTGAAATTGAAATAAAAGTGCAGAGGACTAAAAGTACATGCTAAGTTTTTAGGACTAATGTAGAACCATTAATATAACCTTTGGAAAGATTAAATTAACATTAAACAGTGAGATATTAATGAATTTGATGAAATGTGTAAGTGCTGCCCAAAATTTAAAGAAATTTGCAGCAGTGAATAAATGGACAAAGTGACTGAAATTGCAATTGAAATGAAAGTGCATAGGACTAAAAGTGTATGCTAAGTTTTTAGGACTAATTTAGAATCATTAATTTGATCTATGTCAAGACCAAATTAGCATTAAATAGTGGAATATTAATGCAATTGATGAAATGTGTAAGTGTTGCTTAAAACTTAAAAATAATTACAGCAGTGAATAAATGGATAAAGTGACTGAAATTGCAATTGAAATGAGAGTGAAGAGGACTAAAAGTGCATGAATAATATGCAGAGGACCTGTGGTAAAACAAATTAGTGTCTAAGTGATGTAATATTAGTGAGATTGTCAAGATATGTGAGTGTTGTCCAAAATATGAAAAACTACAGCAGTGAATCAGAGAGCAAAATGACTGAAATTGCAATTAGAATAAGTGTGAGAGGGATGAAAAATACATGGAATGTTTATAGGGCTGATGTAGAGTATCCAATATAACCTCTATTAAATAAAATTAGCATTAATTAGTGATAATTTTAATGGAAATGTTATGATATGTGAAAATGCTGCCCACTATTTATAAATCTACAACGGACTGAAATTGCAATTAAAATAGGACTGCAAAGGAATAAAAATGTATGCAATGGTGCAAATAATAATGTAGGATAACTAATATAACTTCTAACAAGAGCAAATTAGCACTAGATAGTGAAATATTAGTGAAATTGACAAAGTATGGAAGTTTTGCCCAAGACTTAAAAAAATATACAGCAGTGAGCAATGTGACTAAAATTGTAATTAAAATAGAGATGCAGAGGGTTAGAAATTCCTGAAATGATGTTAGGAATGATAAGAAATAGCTAATTTAACCTCTATTAAGAGCAAACTAGCATTTAAATGGTGAAATCAAATGAAAATACTGAGACATGTGAATGTTGCCCAAAACTTATAAAATGTACAACAGTAAGCAAAAGGGAGAGGGAAATTGCAATGGAGAATTCTTGAAACATGGCAAAAGGGGAAGATAATAAGGTAGGAACATCCTTATACCTCCAAAAACCCTACCTTGAAGATGAAATACAATGATATGTGTATGGAATATGAAATTACATATAATGCATGAGAGAAGAAAATGCAAAATAAATGACTATGTTAAAACTATGCTTGCAAATAAAAGAAACATAAAATTAAATGAGCATGGAAGGAAATAGAGGTGTTAGTATGCTGCCAACATAAATAGTATAATTGTAAATAAAGGACAACAAATAAATATCATGTAATATATGAAAAAATAGATGTACTAGAACCCTACAAAACAAATATTTATGGTTAAAATGTGAAGGGCATATGAATGTAGGCTTGCAAAATAGATGTTGGAAATAAAATAGAAGTGATATGCTTGAAGAAAATGGCTGAAAACCTAGTATTAGAAGGCTGTAAATGAAGATTAAATGACTGCAAAATAGAAATTAGAAACTTAAAAGCATGGAATGTAAGAGAAAATGAGCAAGTAGATGAAGTTAGCAATCTAGCAAAGCTATGTTAGAGAGCTAAAATGAAAGGGCAGCAAATGAAAGAAGGATAGAACTATGCTAAGGGTGATATCACCTAGCAATGGCCTCTCCCAAGCACCAAGACTTCCTTGCCACCAAGCCCTCTTGCCTTGCTTGACTCCCCTTCATAAATGCTTGCGTAATGGATGTAAATGCTTGAGAATGCTTGCTAAATGAAAGATATGAGAATTAATATGCTAGAGAAGTATTGGCAGAGTATAGCTATAGTGAAAACCCAAGTTGAATTTGGAGGGATTGAGGAAAAAATAGATTCAAAATGCCTTGAGAGGGAAAACCAAAATTTGAAATTTGTGAATCTAGTTCATTTATAGGGCTTGTGGGATCAATGGTAGAGGATAGAGGAGTGCAATTCACATCCTCTTGGCTCATGCCAAAATATTTTGAGATTTTTGCCAAATTTACCACTGGAGCCAAATTCGCCACTAGGACCAAATTTTTAATTTTTGTAAATATATTTTTGAACCCAATCTAATGATGGTGGTCTTGCAAATTTTTGAGATGATGTGATAGGTCAAATATTATCTCAAAATTACCTTAATTTTTAGGACTATAAACACCTTGAATTTGGGTATGAAGATGATTGATTTGATTTGCTTTATTGAAAGGATTGCAAAGGTAAGATAGTTGATGATTTTTTCTAGTATTTTAAGTTGATAAAATATGTATAATTTGTTAGGGTTAGGATGCCCTCATGAGGTGTTTTTTTATGCCTTTATTGGGTGTGATGTTTGCTAGGTGTGTCAAAATTGAGAGTCTAAAATCATGAGAAAATATTGAAAGCCCCTCAAAATTCTTCACCTCGTAAGTTTATAATACTCAAACAACCAATGACTATAATACCAAAGCATTTTATAGATATAAAAATGATTGAGTCACCACTCATAAGACAACCTGATACCACAATAGATTGGTATAAGCCTGAGCTACATTATGAATATCATAGAGTGGATGGACACATGACACAAACATGTAAAAAGTTGAAATATGTAGTTCAATATTTGATTTATGAGGATATTTTTGCTATGGAGGATTTGCAACCCACTATTAGTTATAATTCTTAAAAAAACAATCAACTTCCTACACAACAAGTACCTACAACCAATCAAGACATGGGGATCTTCCAAAAACCCCTATTCAATCATCAACAACAAGAAACAAATCAAGTGTCATATCCTCATATGTCTCATCATAATGATATTATTTATATTGTAGATAAGACTACAAGAAAACAAGTTAAAGCTTAACCAACTCAATTTTATAAGGAAGAGATAAATTCTTCATCCAGACAACCTTAAATATATCTCTTAATTTTGAAGAATAATCATAAAAAGAATACTTTCGAAGACACACCTTTAATACTGAATCCTTAACCTAAAGTCTCCTTAGACATTCAATAGTGTTGGGCTAACCCTCCAACTAAGATATCCCTTTTGTAACTTTTACGAACCTCTCATATTCATAGGGAATATTTATTCCTCATTCTCTCTTTCTTTATCATCACTACATCAAGTTCTCTATTCTTTTCCTCTTTAACATCATTGTAACTTTTTTTATTAATTATCTCTTTTTTTATTATCATCAAATGATGTTCTCTATTATTTTCCTCTTTATCATCATCACAACCTTTTGTCCATCATTTTTCATCGCAATAGTCTCAACCACCAACAAATCAACTTCAATCACCTTCACGACAACCAAATTATCCTTCAAAATCTCTTTTGATATTGAATTTGCCTTAGACATGCTATGCACAAATAACCTTGTATAGTGTATATATATCATCTTGTATATACCACCAATTCCATCATCCAAAAAAAAACAAAAATAAAATAGAAAATAAAAAATCAAATCAAATCAAACGAAAATTAAGTATAGGTATTGCATTGCCATCTATTTTGCTTTTCAATCATTGCAATTCCATTACTACATTAAATCATGCCATTTTATATCCCTTGAATTGGGAAATTTTTCAATGCTTATATCTCCCCAAGGCAAGGGATATAGTTTTTGTTTTTCTTAATTGACCATGATTCATGTATTTTAATGTACAACCTTATTGAGTAGTACTTGATTTTGAATATTTCTCATCGCCAAAGCTTCAGATTATGAATATTTTGCATCACCAAAGTTTCAAATTTTGAATATAATTCCCATCATCTCAGCACCCTATAGTGGATAGATTCATGGTCATGAGTGAGAACCAACCTCCATTCGAACATTTGAAAGCATACATCCTAGTGGGCATATATCTTCTATTTTTGTCTATTAGGAAGCACTACACTCATAGCAGATTCAACACCTCTTATCATTTTTATTTGGACTTTTTGGATATTTTTTTGTCATTCACCTATGCAGATTTGCATCTGTACAACTATCATATCCACATTGCATTACTTAAACCATCAATCATCTCTCATATAGTTGTATTTTTGCACTTCCCAAATTTTGTTTAGTCTAATTGCATATATCAAATAGTCATATACAATAATTATGTTATTTAAATATCAGACAAAAGATATCAAATTCATAGTCAATCTTGGTCCTTTTCTCCTTTTCACATGATTAAGAGTTTATATTGAACCACTCATATGATTCACATTTTAATAAAATATTCATTCTCAATATTTGATTAAAAATATCTATTGAACCAATATCACTATTGCTCATTACAAAAATTTGAGTTTTGGAAATCGATTCTACTACTTTTGAACAAAAAACACTTACACATCTTAAAAATAGTTGTTGAATTAGGAAGGATGATATGCTACATAGTAGTCCTAGATACTTACGTGAAAGGTTTTCCTTACTATAATATTATACACATGGTCCAGAATATTGATAATTGACAAAAGGACACTCTCCCCCCTACCAAAATAAAATTCCTTACTTTTCCACTAATATGAGCAAGTATTACTTGAAATAAAAAGGGAAAAAAGAAGCAAAAGAAGAAAATGATTTATACTACAAATAAAATAAATCCCCTTTTTAAAAAAAAAAGAGCAAGAATCCCTACTAAAATAAGTCAAAAGAAAAGGAGATAATAAGCTAGAATCCCTAGAATTCCTCAGTTATTTGAAAACCATTTGGTGATCCCCATTACAAAAATGGGTTGAATGAAACCCATCTGGAAATGGGGTAGTATTACACATGGAAATATGCATATCACATTAGAGATCATATTTTATATAGACCAATGTCTTCTTATGGATAATATAGCTTTTGGTGGCTTGTATTACAAAGTAGTTAAGTCCAACCACATGCATAAAATCATGGTAAATAAATTCATCATTTGCACACAATGATTCTTAAAAGTTGCTTTGCATAATTACCTTACTCAAAATTTGTAAATGAACTTCATAATCACACACATTTTATATTCAATATATTTTACATCATAATTAAGGTCAATATGAAAAATAGATAAAAAAATCACATACTAGTTCTTCATAAACTTGATTTCATCCTAAAATGACCAAGATTTTCGTTGAGTATTGATTAGTTGAAGTTACTATATCCTTACGGATTTGTATGACTGTTAGCATAAGCAATTGGTTCTAATACCACTTAATCTTTCATCCCATATCCACCACCTAGTGTAATGCATTCATTTTATCCTAATGCATGATTTTTTACCATATACAAAAATTTGCATTGATCATACATAATTGCTTGGTCATGAAGTTGCATATAGACTTCGCAATGATGGCATGAGATAACCCTAAAAAAATATCTTCATTTACTTTGCACTAGGAATATTATACCTAGTGCAAGTGCTGTATCCCATTTTTTATTCTTAATCACCTATGCTGCATCATACTTCTCTTAAGTTTAATAAAATTTAATCTTAAGATCACACATTACTCATCATCAATCCTATCACTTTAAATCAATAAATTTAAAATTACTTTTTTGGATCATAATACTTTGATGTCAACATAACAACAAAACCTCGCACAGGATCCATTTCATGACCAACACGAGGGGTAGCCTTCATAAACGGTCATATACAAGCATACATCCTCAAGGTCTATTGTTGACTGATCAAAATGGTAAGGGTATTTTTAATAAAAAAATATTCTACAAGTAAATCACACTACATTAAAAATATCAATTACATAAAATCACACCTCACTTTTCCACAATGGTATATTGATTAAGCATGATAAAAAGTACATTAAAAATCAAAATATGACCATAAGCATGACTATGTAGAATCATCAAAAACAACAAAAATATCTTGTATTACGCATAACACATAAAAATAAAAGAAAAAATAAAAATAAAAAGAATAGTATGGTATTACTCTCGAGAAAATGTACATATGCAATCATCATCTATTTAGATCATTCAAAATATGAATCAAAATCAACATGCATTACCATATATATCATTTATAATATACTACAAGAAGAAAAAATTTGTATACACAAATAAATTTACCATTTAGATGGATTCTCTCATCTACTCGATCATTATCTTTGTTTAGTCATTTTGAGTTCCATTAGGAATGTGGAATTTCTCATGAATCTCAAGGGGGCATCCTGACTAGAAAAATTATTAAATTATTTTTCTAGTGGTAATTCCACATGAACCATTCATTCTAAGTCATATACTCATTTTTTTCAACCATTTTCACCTTTTCTCAAGTTTCTAAACCTCTATTTGATGCATTTTTTATTCATAAATATGCCAAAGAGGGGGAAAAATGTAGATAGGGAAAATAGACCCATTAAGGTGAGTTATTTTTCTAAAAAATCCTTAGTTTTCCCTCTAAAAAAAAATAGGGTTATATTCAAGATAACTTTCCCCATATAAAGTCATCACCATTAGTTCCAAATATAATACCATTATATAGGTCTTGAAAAGAGCTTTCCAATGGTATATTATATGTCCAATTATGACATTTTTTGAACCATCAAAGTGCAAGAAACCCATGTATATGTCTAGTTGTCATGAAATTCACGGGAAAATGAGCATTTAACTTTACAAAAATTTATTTAGTTTACCCCAAGACTATTTCAATGGAACACATCATTTTATTTGAGTTGCTAGCCCAAATTTGGACCAACAATTAATATTTTTTAGTAATTTACTCAACTACTTCTTGGATTGGTTATTCTATGTCCAGGAGAATGATAAATATATGTGTTCCATTAGGAATGTGGAATTCCTCATGAATCTCGAGGGGGCATCCTGACTAGAAAAATCATTAAATTAATTTTCTAGTGGTAATTCCACATGAACCATTCGTTCTAAATCATCTACTTATTTTTTCAACCATTTTCATCTTTGGTAAAGTTTCTAAACCTTTATTTGATGCATTTATTGTTCATAAATATGCCAAAGAGGGGGTAAAATGTAGATAGGGAAAATAGACCTATTAAGATGAGTTACTTTTCTAAAAAAATCCTTAGTATTCCCTCTCAAAAAAATTAGGGTTATCTTCAAGATAACTTTCCCCATACAAAATCATCACCATTATTTC
Organism: Wollemia nobilis; assembly: GCA_028583015.1. NCBI lineage: Eukaryota > Viridiplantae > Streptophyta > Pinopsida > Araucariales > Araucariaceae > Wollemia > Wollemia nobilis. The sequence goes on along the minus strand of JAQPPZ010001273.1, from coordinate 870,717 downwards.
TAAATATTATACCATTGTATAGGTCTTGAAAAGAGATTTCCAATGGTATATTATATGTCCAATTCTGACATTGTTTGAATCTTCAAAGTGCAAGAAACCTATGTATATGTATAGTTGTCATGGAATTCATGGTAAAATGAGCATTTAACTTTATAAAAAATTATTTAGTTTACCTCAAGACTATTTCAATGGAACACATCATTTTCATTGATTTACTAGCCCAAATTTGGGCCAACAATTAATTTTTATTAGTAATTTACTCAACTACTTCTTGGATTGGTTATTCTATGTCTAGGAGAATGATAAATATATGTGTTCCAACTCCCATAGATATGGAGGGATGAATGCGAGATCAGTGAATGCTATATTGATGAATGTAGAAGAGGAATGAATGGAGAAACTAGAAAATCAAAGGGGCAATGAAATTTTGAAGAGAGATATTTCTGAAATAATAATTTTATTGCAGGTTTGAGCATGAACAACAAAATTTGCTACAGGTTGAAATATTGGGGGTAAATATGTGAGTGATTAAAGAATAGCCATGAAATACCTGTCTTACTGCTTGAGATCCACCAATAATTTATTCAGTGGTAACTCTATTACAAGCACATATTTTCTTTTGCAATCATAGTAGTAATTATTTTTTTATTTTTCTTTCGTATGTACATTTCTTATTCAATCCTTTTTCTATTTAAAAAATATAATATCATATTCAAGCTGAATTTTCCCTAACCAAATCACCTCTTTTTTTCTTTAATCTTATACTTTTGGATAGGTCTCAAAAAGAGCATTCCAATGGTATATGATTTTCCTCATTTTTGTAATGTTTTGACCACTAAAATGCTAAAAAAACATAAATAGGTCTAATTATCATGAATTCCAATGGATATAATGAATTTACACAAACATAAACATGGGATAAATTATTTGGCTTTAATTTTTTTTTTTTTTTTTTAAGCGAAAAACCTCTTGCGGATCTGCTTTGGTCTGAGAGACAATGAACATGGGTTCTACACCGTCAAAGTTACCCGAGAGTCGCACCCGACCCTGCCCGCACCAACATTATCAATTGGATTTTGGATACCCAATTCAGATTTTTGGTAGGGTGGAGATTTGAACCTGGGACCTCCCTTGGAGGATTGCCCTCTCCTCTCCAAATCACCTACAACACCTGGGTATTTGGATTTAAATTAGGTATTCATTTGTTTTAGATCAATTAAGATATAGTTAAAATCATTATGTTTTACTGGCTTTATTAATTGTTGCATCATTTATCATTCGGATATAGATTTTGATTTATTTATAATCACCAATCATTATCGTCCTTTTATATGTAATTTTTTAGGAAAGAAACAAGAAGATCCATTCACTTTGATGATTAAAAGAAAGACTAAGGTAATTTTTATGGAATATGTGTATTCTAATTATTAGCATCAAGTGTTTTTTTGTTAATTTGCAGGTTTACAAGTTCAAATTGGTGAATTTGACAGGTCAATTATAGATCCACTCAAATCAAACATCTGAAGTAGGTAAGTGCACTAAATTTTATGCTATGATGTGTTTCTGATCCTTTTATACTTATTTCAATTCTATTTTTTGCATATAAGTCATCTGCACATAAAAGTTTTAAGTAAATGAAGGGGACTAAGGTAGAAAGGCAAATAGTTAATTACAATGTTTTATAACATCTTTTAATGTTTGAAAAAGTAAAATGATAAAATCATATAGTCATTCTTATTCATTTGCAATAGTTTCATCACCTGAAAAAGCAAAGAAAAAAAGTAAAAACAAAAATATAAAGTTAGTTGCATTGCTTTTGCATCAATTGTATTAGTTGGAAAACACAAAAGATATATATACATGATAGCATAAAATTTATCTTTTGCTTTCAGTATCCATAAGAATCATTGCATTGTAGTTAAATTTACAAGCTTTTTAGTTAAAATGTATATTGATGCTTTCATGGAAATTTGAAGTGCATATATTTAGGTATAGTTGCATATTTTCCTAACTTTAGGTGTATGCTTAAAAAAACACAATAAAATCTCATACTACCTAGGCATGGAAACCACCATAAAGTATTTTTTGGTGAATCCCTCCTAATTCATAAATAAACACCAAGGAGAGTACACTCAATTGCTTCTCGTCTGAGGTGTAGGTACTTTATTTTCCCTCACCCTTTTAGGCATGGATTCATTAGCCTAAAGAAAGGGGTGTGAAAATTTTGGGTCTACAGCTACAATACTTCCAGTATTATTGCTTTGTTGAGAGTTAGTGAATCCATATTGGATAACATGTTTATTATTATACTACCCTTTTTATTAGAAAGAGGAGTTATCCTTCTAATTCTTGGGCTTTAATTATCACTTTCTAATGAGATAATATTCCACTTTTTTTGCCAATTGAATGGTGTGTTCAAAGTAAAGTATTATGGATATTTCCAAAGGATAATATATATGTTAATTAAGGTTCCATTTAAAGCACTAAAAAGTATTTCTAAAGGGGTTTATATTCTAATTTTATCACTAATGACCTCCACATTTTTGAGAAAATTGATAAAAAAATGTCTTCCTTTGATTTAATTGATATAAATAACTAAGGGTAGTTGTTTCATCTATATCACTAGAATATTATTGGATGAGTTTTTCACCTAATTATTTAAAAATCTAGAGAGAATGGTGAGGTAACTACTAAAACCATTCTAATTCTGACTTAGCAAGCCATCGTGGGAACACTTTTAGTAATAACAATTTGATGTATGCTATATTATCATAAGTAATCATGAAAATTTTATGGGACTCACAAGGTCACCTATGCCATGATATGTAGGTAACTTAGGGACTTTAAAATAACATGGGAAAATATGGTTAGCCACAAGTAGGTCTAATGGTTTGTTGCACATATTCAAAAGTGCATATTTATTTTAAAAAACCTTGGATTAAATAAAATTGTTGAGTTAATTATTGTACCTTAGATATAAGGGCTTAGAGTTTAGGAGAACATTGACTTACTGGTATTAGAGTAGATTGTGATGAGAAAAAATGATTTTATATGTTAATCAAAGGATAAATTTTAAGATTTTGTTTAATAGAGGTACTTAGAAACAAATGGATTCAAATAATTGTTAAATGGAATAGTTGAAGGATTTTCAATTATTATACCAAACTGCTAAGGTTAACTAGTTTAAATGAAGTGGTGTTTGAGGTAGGGGATAACAATATCCTCCTCTTAGGCTTAAAAGTGGTGGATTTTTATGAAGGAGTTTCAAATCTTGATGTATTAAGCTCTATGTATAGGGACTCATGGGAAATATCTATCCGATTGGAAGTGGAAAGAGTTGACCTAGGTTACTGAGTATGATTCAAAAGGGATATCCTACCAATGGGGAGAGACAAAATATTTAAATTTTCTAAATTACTTACATTTTTTTGTTTTTTTAAATAAAGGGGTAAAAAATTATTGATAAAAATTCTAGATTACAGAGTACAACTGAGCTTCCAACCAGGACTCAAATAAACAGCCAAATAGGCTAAAACCACTAGACTAGAATGAAACCCAAAAAATACAACAAGAGTAAGCCACATTAAGTCTATACATCCTTATGGATCAAATCCCATAGGCATTGAGAGTCCCCATACAGGAGACTCTCCCAATTATCGATACTCCAAGGATCCAGTAGCTCAGAAGCTCTTTTGGCAAAGTAATCAACAACCACATTCCATTCCCTTGGAATGTGCACAAATGATATAAATTCAAACTCTTAACTCATTATGAGAATCTGAATGACTACATAGGCCAACTACCAATTAAATTCCTCCACCCTTTTATTGTTTGAATTATTAACCACAATTTGATAGTCAGACTTGCAGATAATTCTATGCCAGTCAAGAGAAAATGCCATCTGCAAGGCCTCAAGAATTGCAAGACCTTCTATAAAATTGTTGGAGTGAACACCTTTATAACTGGAAAATAAGAAACTGACACCACCAGTAGAATCTCTCCCAACACCACTAATTCCAGCATGTCCAGGATTACCCTTGGACAATCCATCAATATTAATTTTTAAAACTCCTCTAGGGGGTGGCCTCCACCTACCATATCTCCTAACCTTCTTGTTGAGCTGAGGAACCCTACTAGGGATAGAAAATTTCACACCATCCCCAAAGAGACCAAGGGCTTTTTGTACCTTCTCCTCCCTAGAATCCAAAAGAGGGTCCACATCACATTTGCTATGGATGGTTTTCTGAACCATATACATGATACTTTTCTAGATCTTTTGAACAACCAAATAACTGCCCTGAAATATGTTTTGATTCTATTCAAGACAAATTTGCTAGATGATGCAATAAGGGCCTAAATTCTAAGCCACCCTAAGGAAGGGGGTCTTAGACAAAGGTCTTCCTAGACTACTCCAAAACTCCACCAGGTATAACAAATGAAAACATGGATGGTCCTAGGTGCTCCACCAACGATGCCAAATATCTTTAGCAAAGGAGCATTGGAAAAATAAATGAGAAGAGTCATCATCATTCTTACTGCAAAGGACACAGAAAGAGGGACCCTAAAATCCCCTCTTCTTCACATTATCCCAAGTAAGGAATTTATTAGAAGCTACCAACCAAAGAAAGAAGTTACATTTTGGCCAGGAAAATTTATTCCACACCTTTTTCCACCAAGTGACAGGAAGACTCCCATACTTTTTATTATCAAGAACCTGATAAACATAGGCTACCGAGTAGGTTCCCTTAGGATCAGGGTTTCATGCCAGAATATATTTACCCCTCAATGAAGAACAATGCCTCCTCGTAAGAATAAGATAAAGCACCTCTCTGTCCTTGGAAAGTCCCTCCTAGGGCCATTATTATGGATATTTCCACCTGTACATCTCCATATTTCCAAAATATTATATTTTTTTAAAGTCCTCCACACGATACTAGCCTGCTTCCAAGAAAAAAATGCTTAGGGAACGTAACCTAGGATATTAATTCAAGATAGGGGGCTGGCCATCCCAAGAATCCTCCCAAAAAAGAGTATTTGACCCCTGATTGCAAATCCAGAATGAACCCTACTTGATTAAATTAGATCCTCTTTTCAGAGTGTCTTAGATAACTAAAACTTTCCCAACCAAGATGACTCTAGGGATTTCAGCCTCAGAAATACCTCTCAAGAATTTACAAGATAATATTTTAGCCCAAATATGATCTTGAGATGTACACCATCTCCAATAAATTTTTACAGTCAAAGCTTGCCCAAAAAGAACTTTCTGTCACAACCCAAGGCATCCCTCTTGCATCGGCCTGCATATAGAATCCCACCTAACAAAACTCCATTTAGATTGATCAATTTTTCCAGACCATAAAAATTGTCTTGATAAAGCATCCATGTCCTTGATGAAGTGAGAGGGATATATTTGTACAAAACATATATAAATGGGTTAAGCTTGAACAAAATATTTTAAAAGCAACACTCTACCTGTAGTGGATAGCCATATGAAAGTCCAGTGATTTACCTTCCTTCAAAACTTATCAAGCATAGACTTCCAAGAAGATCTAGGTAGAGGGTGAGATGAAATTAGAATACCAAGATAAATGAAGGGGGGAGTCCCAAATTGGAATCTTAGAATGTGAGCAATCTTGGATTGAATAAGAGGATGGGTATTGAAGAATAAAATAGAAGACTTATCCTCATTAATCAACTGTCCAAAAGCACCAAGATATATGTCAAGAGACTGTCTAATATTGCCAACTTCCCTAATAGTGGAAACTCCCAACAAAGTAGTATCATCAACAAATTGAAGGTGGGAAAGAGGTGGCAAACTACTATCCCACTTCCACCCTTGAATGAGACCCTGCATAACTTGAGACCTGAGAAATCTTCCCAACCCTTTCGCCATAATCATAAATAAATAAGGAGATAAAGGATATCCTTGCTTCAATCCCCTTGAGGCCTCAAACAACTCTGATAGCTCATTATTAACAAGAAAATATAATGAGGAAGAAGAAACATAGCTCATCACCCATCTAATCCATTCCTCCTCAATTCCAAAAGTAGCAAGAACTTTATGAAGAAAGGACCATCTGACCCGATCATAGGATTTGGCCATGTCCAACTTAATGAACATAGTTTTCTCCTTAGAAGTTTCCATAAAGTGAATAGATTCTGTAGCAATAAAAACCCCATCCAAGATTTTTCGGCCATCAGCAAACCCTCCTTGCTCCTTAGATATGATTTTTCTCAACCATATCTTCAGCCTCTCAGCAATAATTTTTGTGATGATCTTATACACAACATTGTAGAGAGCAATAGGCCTGAACATATCCAAGGAATTTGCTCCCTCTTTTTTGGGTAAAAGCACCACAAAGGTATAATTTAGGGTCATTAGCATCTTTTGATTATATTGGGACTCATGGACCACCTCCAAAAGATCAAATTTGATTAAATCCCAAAACTCTTGATAAAACTCAATCGGGAATCCATTTGGGTCTGGGGATTTTTCTTTTTCATCTTGAATACAAAATTTTCTAACTCCTAAAGGGAAATTGGAACCATCAAGTGCTCATTCATTTCTCTAGAAACAATCATTGGAATACAATTTATAATAAGTTTTTCATTCTCATCATCTGATAGGGAGTCCTCCTTGAAGAGAGAATAAAAATACCTCTTAGTCTCTTCTGAAATATCCATGAAAGAAGATAGTTCACCCTGAGAATTCACAAGAGAGGTAATCAGGTTACCATTATGATGAGCCTTAACTAAGCTATAAAAGAAGGTTGTGTTCCTATCCCCTTCCTGAAGCCAATCTACTCAACCTTTTTTTTTTGAAAAAAATTCTTCCCTTAGTTCCCATTTGACAAGGTCTTTCTCAGCCTTAGATTCTTCAAAAATAAGCTCCTTCATGAATCCCTGATCTCTAATCTTCATTGAAGCTTCTTCCATCCTCCTAAGAGTTGCCAACTTAGCCAAGGAAAGGTTTCCAAAATTAAGTATATTTCATCTCTTCAATTTATGTTTTACAAATTGTAGTCACTTCATAAAGGAATACATAGCGGTGCCATGAAGAGGTTTTCTAGTGGTCCACAAGCCTCGCATGAAATCATGAAGCTTAGGATCACGAAGCCACATAAGTTGAAACTTAAAGTAGGGATTCTTTTTTAGCCCTAACTCCAAAGCAGATAGTTTGATAGGCCAATGATCAGATCCCCTACCCTCTAAAATCATAGAAGTAGCACCTCTGTTATTATCCATTTAATAATTGGATATAAAAAACAATTCCAGTCTCTCTGATATGGAAGCTTTCCCACACCTTCTATTGTGCCAAGTATATATCCCATTATCTGGCTTGATTTCAACCAAGTTTAGGGTCTGAATATGAGCATTGAAGACAGAAGAAAAAGGCTCGAGATGGTCCACCCCACCATATTTCTCCTCTAGAAAAGTGAGAGTTGAAATCTCCAGCCAAAATCCATGGGTATAGGGAAACCGAACTTCTCACAAAGAAAATGTGCTTCCAAAAATTCACTTTACCATTGTAATCAATAGGAGCATACACATTTGTAAGTAGGATGATTTCACCAGATTCATTATCATGCCCGACCATTGAAATAGACCATATGCTAAAAATACAAGTAAGAGGGGATATCTTAATCGGATCCCATAAATAAGCGATGCCACCAGCATATCCACATGTACCGATACACTAGAATTGCCCCCTTGTCCACAAATTGAGAGCAATATTGAACATACTATCAATAGCCAATTTAGTCTCCTGAATAAACATCGCATCTAGAGAATGCACACGAATCAAATCACGAATAATTTTTTTTTTGGGGATGCTATTCAACCCCCTTACATTCCATGAGAGGATAATCATTTTTGGGGGTTATAAAAATGGGAGTCAAATATTCTCACCAATCCTGACTCCACCAAAGTCTCCCCCATTAACTTAATTTTATCCTGGTCCTTCTTATGACCCACCTTCATATTCTTATCCAAAAAACTTTTTTTAATTATTATTTGCTACAATCCCAACACCGTAGGAGTTTTGCAATCCAAGGATGACTGCATCAGTGCCTGAGTAGGAGAGGGCATAACTAAATCTATACCACTTTCCAAAATAGTTTACCTTTTAGGGCTAGACCCAACCATGTCCCCTATACTCAGATCCAAAGCCCTTTGTTCTTCATTTAAACACCCTAGATATGATTCCTTAAGTTCCTCCTCAATAAGAGACATCTGATTCGACCTTGTTATATTAACATTAGGTAGAGACATTTCAGGTATCTCCATGCACTGATCAAGATCATATAATATTTCAAAATGGTTGAGTAGAGCATCTGGTTGGCTATCCTTAAGGTCTTTTTTTTCCCTTCGTCCTCTGTTTCAGGATTTTACCGAACAAAACCTTCCTTATCCCGTTCCCCTTCCTTTATCGGGGATTTTCCTTTATCCAAACTTTGTCCAGATCGATAGGGCCCAGTATTTGAAGCCACATGCGAGACAAACTTAGGGAATTTTATTTGCAGGTGGCCATATTCACGACAAATCCGATGATAAAATGGAAGAGCTTCATAGTCAAGTTTTTGTACCCATGTAGTTGATCCAAATTGTATTTCAATAGAATATAGAATATAATTATTTAAGTCAATTTTAACACAAATATGAGCAATAGAGATTAACTTTCTATCTATTTTTTATTGTGACGGTCCAATTGACTTCCCAAGTAGAAGGACAATCTTATGTAAGATATCAGTTCTCTATAATTCCAATTTTGAGCCATGGAAGCCACACCCATACTGGAACCTGTGAAGACCGCTCCTTTTATGGGTTGAAACACACATGCCAGGGTTTAAGAAAGATTCCCACCTGGTTAGAGAAATAAGGTCAAATGCTTTTTTACGATCTGCAATACAAGAGAAAACCACCATAAAATAGTTGTTCGCACTTAGCATCACCTCCACATTGCCTTCAAGATTCCAAGTCTTCCTGACCCAAGCCTCCACAAAGGGGAGAGAAATTTAGATGCCCAAAATTTGCCAATAATGGCATGTTTGGTTAGATACTCCACATATTCCACCATCGAGTCCGGTTAAAACACTATAACTGGCCTGGCTTCACATCGTTCCAGACATCCATTGTTCTTTAACAAGCGGTTCCCGACATGCACTAGAAAATCCTATTCCTTCCAGTAATTTTCATATAAAATAATATCACGAGCACGCACTATTTGTGCCGAACCCGATGCCATCACGACATTCCTCCATTTTTTTAGACCTCCAAAAATTACTGCCATCCCGTAGAGCAATTTTTCTTCATCAAACCCTAGAAGAGTTATTTTTCCTCAAAATTTAATATTTTAGTATTCTAAATTACTTACATTCATGATCGTTAACATAGTGTATTTATTTTTCCAAGTAAAAGTAGCAAAGTGATCTATAGATCAAAGGATTGTTTCTCCAATTTTATTATGTATAGTGGATATATTTATGGAGGAAGAAGGTTGCTCCTCTTGTTCTTCATATATAGTTTTCTTTAACACTATTAATTTTTTAGGAATGGGAGACAAATATTCTATCCTGTGGGCTATTTTATGAGTGATACTCCTAGTTATATAGGGAAGTTATTGTTAAGTCATGACTTAGATTAGAGGAATTAAATTTATTAAGGTTTTTTCTATAGATTTTCTTAAGAGAGATTAATAATATGTCTTAAAACCATTATATCACAAAGAAATAGAACTATCCTAAATTATGATTCTCGTTAGCCTACCATTTTATACTAAAAAATAAATATAACCCTCAATGTCATTTATGTGGTCTTGAGTAAAAGTGTCATAAAATATTAACTTTGATTAAGGTCTAAAATGTTTGTTTTGGCTAAAACATGGTTAAATGCCAAGGTCACTAAAGAAGTAAACCTATATTTGAGGATCCTTGTTGCAAAACCTAGATTTTGACACTTATACAAGGAATATTTCTTGAATCTTATTGTTTTATTTAAGCTTTTTAGTGGATACCAAGATTATTTTATGGTTCACTCTAAATCCTTTAAAAAGAGTATTTAATTGTTTGATGTATTCCATTGAGTAAATACCTATATTTTGATAACTAAAATTTATTAAGCTATATCATTTTAAAATAAGACTTCAAATGTAATGCAAAGAAGATAAAAAGGCAACAAACATTAGTCTATTATCACATGACTTTTTCAATTCCTTGCAAGGTCTAAAATAGGCTATGTAAAAGTTACAAAGAACTAAAATAAATTATCTTCTTATTTTCTAATCAAGGGTGTAAAATGGATTCTTAAAAATAAAAATTAATCTAAATATGCAAGACTATATGTAATTTTAATTGTATTCCTCATAAAAAATGAATTAATCCTAATACTAAGTTATTTAATTTCCTCTATTAATGATTAATTGTAACTAAATAGAGAATAACCAATAAAAAATCTACAATATCAAACCTGAAATTAAAATAGAGAAAAAAAAAGTATCCAAGAGTTTGTAGAGGACATGATCATAGCTTGGGTACCCGTTCATAACTTGGTATAACTTCGTTGCCTATTAACTAGTTCATTGCATGAGACAAATTCAATTTTGCTAACCTACAAATCTATAGAAAGTGTTCAAAATGAAAAAATGCATGTGTTAATGCTTAGGGGGGCTACTTGATACTTGGGAAGGTGTAAAATTTATTGTTTTCAATCAAGCCAATTGTTCCTTTTGACAAAATAAAAAATTTGACCTTTTAGAAGGAGATTGATCGTGTGTACAATTTAACTAGTTGGGGATATGGTAGGATTACCCTAGGATTGACTATATGTTTTGGATTATAATAGTAACTAGAATACTAAATAAAACTATTTGATAGTCTATAGGGTGAATTCATAGTTTGAGTAGTTTGTGGCCTATAAGTGCTATAATTGATATATTTTAGAGACTAAAATAAAGGAATTATAAGATCCAAAAGTAATAACTTTGTTTAAGGGATATCAAAAACTCAAAATTCAATTAAATTTTTGATAGGAGATGGTCCTAGACAACTTCACAACCTTCCAGTCCTATGGATTATGATTTCATAATATCTTGTTGTAGAGGTGAGATGAGCATCAAGTCTATTGGGTTTTATCGCCAAAGGGGTGATGAGATGTTCATGAGTGGCATTTGCTAATATTATAAGGAGACTATATTTGTTTTTTTAAGTCTAAATCAAATGATATTAACATAATAAAATAAAGGAGATATGTAAAGAACCCATGCAAAGAGGTAGATTTAAAAATAATGCTGAAATTCTCAATAGATGAAAGGAAGAATCAATCAAGAATTGACGATTACTAAAAGGGAAAGATAAAAAATGAGAACACCTTTTCATCCCTAGAATACACCTATGCAAGGTGTGCATGAAACATCCTAGGATACATGGAGGTGAAAAACAATTAAAGAAGAATACAAAAGACTATAAAAATTACAAATAAATATTACTGGATTGCTAGCAAATTTTATTAGAAATTTGTTGCAACATCCTAGGATACTTGAGGTGAAAAATGTAATTGAATAAGAATGCAAAAGGACTAAAAAACTTACAAAGAAATGTTGCTTGATTGCTAGAATTTTTTTTTATATTTTGGTTGCAACATCCTAGGATACTTGGAGGTGAAAAAGTGATTGAAGAAGAATGCAAGAGACTATAAAACATGATAAGGAATGTTACTTGATCACTAGAAAAATTTGTTAAAATTGTTTTGTTATGAAATTATTTTTTTGTTATCAAAATTACTTTACTATCAAGATCACTTTTTGTTGCATCATGTTTGAGATAAAGATGCTCAATTTTCAAAGTTTAGGGCTTCTTGTATACTTATCATGTATGTTAAAATTTTAAAATTTTATTATAGACAATAAAAACAAGACATTTGTTATTTTTAATAGACATATGTAATGTATATATCTAAGATAATATATATTTTATTAAAATATGAAAGCAATTTTATCAAATGAACTTGAGTATATTAGGTTTTATCAAATTTTTTATTTTTTTATAAGAGATATCTAAAGATATGTAATTTTTCAACATAGATTTAAATTTATATAACTATATTTTATTTAGAGTATTAAGGTAATTCAACCCATATATAATAAATAGAAGGTTTAATATTTATTCAAATAATTACATGATTTATGCCATAACTTTATTTATTTATTATTTTTTATCATAGCTTAATATGTAATGTAATCATTTTCCAAATAATGTATTAAAACCATACAATCACTTATTAGTTTAAGTTTTTCATTCTAAATATTTATGTTCAGTGTTGGTTTTTACTATGTTAGTATTCTTTTTTAATTAGTTATATGTGATTGAAATGGGTCCCACCTATATTACATCATCACCAAATAGTGGTATCATAGCAAAGCTTAAATATTATTCATGATCACTTGGCAAGTTTCAAACATGCATCTCCTCCTTAAATGTTGAGGAATCTGACTAGTTGACTTAATACCACTTGATCTAAAATAATATCAAAACACAATTTCTCAATGAATTTACATAGATTTTTATGAGGGACCATGGTCATGGTCGCCTATGTTAGTAATTATTATTTTTAAGTATTTTAATATTTTTTAGATATAAATAAAAATAGATAGATTATATGTCTCACATACTATATATAATGTTTTTTTTCTCCTCGTCATGGTCAAGAAATTATATAACATTTGTTAGGTCTATCCATAATTAGGATTATAGGTTTAAATTTTAGGTAATATTATCATAATTAAACATTCTAAAGTTTTGGCTAATGCATGAAAAACTTTAGTTTTCATATTTAATTCTTTCATAGATCTAATAATCCAATGTAAATAATGTAAGATAAATTCAAAATAATGTAAGAGAAAAATATATATGCTTGATATTATTTCTAATAGAATTTCATTGTTAAATATTTATTTAAGACTATTTAAGACTAAAATACCTAATTTTTTTCCTATAAATTTAATAAAATTGATAACTAAATACCTTTAACGAATAATTAGATCATTATCTCTTGTATTCTTCTTTTCAAAGGTTGATATCTTATCTAAATTATAATTTAAAAATATTTTTTTAAATGTAACTTTTGACTGTTTACAAGGAATTTACGAACTAAAATTTATTTCTAACATTAATAAAATATTCTCCAAGATATGGCAATTTATTAGATTTAATATGTTTTTAAAAAGTATCTAAAATTTATTCTACTCTAGATTTAAATTCACACCACCAAATTAATAGATCAAAAACTAAAGACTAACGTGCATAATTATAATAATAGCTCATGTTTATGTGATGTCTTATTCATTCCTCTAGTTAAAACTTCTAAATGGAGTAAAACTAAATACTTGTAAATCTAGAATACTCACTCCCTTCTATGTATTATTGAATAATATTCTGATATGGAAATCATAGAAGTTTCCTGTAATTACTTTGATGAACATCCTTACCAATAAAAATACCAAATACATGGAAATGATCTTAGATTTGTAATTATAAGTAGCTTTTTACAATGTTTATACTTCAAGATCAAAAGATGAATGAAAATATAGAAGATGTTCTTTTTAAAAAAAATATACTAACAAAAATTTTATTTTATTTATCTTTGAAAATATTATTGTCTATCATTCAAAATTGGATAAAATATATTTGGATATATCACCCCAAAGGAATTGTGTATGCTATAAAATAATATTTATTAAGTTATATTGGAAGATACATTTATATAATAACATTTACTACATTAATATGCAATAGAAATTTATAGGTATCCTTCATTTTACTACTGCAACCTAAAATACCTTATGAAATCCTACTCCAAATCATTTACTCTCTCAAAAAAATGATGCAGGATTCAAAATAACTACCCACCAAATAAAGTAGCAAAAACTTGATACTCATTGTAATGGCATGTTATAATTTATAATATTTATTAATATTAATAAAAAGAACACCCTATTTAAATCATATAAGAATAACTCTTCAAAAATATATATATATATATATATATATATATATATATATATATATATATATTTTATTTATTTATTTTGAGAAATTTAATTTAGCTATTAAAGTGGACATAATTATCAATAAAAATATTCCTCACGGTAAGGACATTCTAACAATAGTTTATACATAACATAATGGCACACATGCATGTGTCATAGGTACAATTACATGTGCAATAATATCCAATAATTACATATACTTAGTATACATAGAAAACCAGTAAAGTGAAATATGAATCATAATAAAACCATTTAAAACTAAACAAAGTTACCCTTGTATAATAAGTTACATTTTTTTGGTAATATTAATAAAGAGGGTTTTGAAAGGAATACAACAACCTTATACAACAACTCCCAAAGGGAGAGAAAATCGTACACATGCTAACAAACTATCTCCAAAAGGAGACTAACAGTCGTCCACCTCGAAGAGGATAAATAGCCAACAACATCGGCCAAGAACATACAACAATCACATCCAAGGTACAAGACAAACCAAGAGGTGGCCGAGAAAATTAAACTCGCATGGACCTCTCTTTCTAAAAAATGTGAAAGAAAATTTAAATTTTAAATGTTAAAAATCTTGCCTGTCCCACCAAGGAATAGGTGGACCTCAACAACAGAAACTTCAAGGACACTATCCCATCAACTAATGGGCATCACCCACCTAAGTACCAATCATTATTAAAGAAATTAAGTTCATAGGAAGATAGCAAAATGAATTAGGCACAAAAGAATTCAAATTGAAAACCACTCTGATACCAAAACCACCCATCAAAAACCAATCTAAAAATGAAACTAGACCCTACAACACTAGTGATAATAGTAAACTCGAATCACTACCAACCATAAATTAAAATCCCCTAGGAGAAAGAGATATTTTAAATGCATCCATACTGAGTTGTCTACTGCGACACCTCAAACTCATTCTTCTTGACAAACTCAAACCGAGCAGACCACCACAAGTAGCAATAGAAATGCACTCAATATTATTTTGCCTACCAACTTTTCCTTTGATTTCTATGGAAATATAGGATTTTTGAAAGCTTTATGAAATAGGGCTTGGGTATCCTTTCTCCAACCTCAACAAAGAATCAACCACCAACAAAAACCTACACTTTTGGGTGTAAGGAGCATCCACAAATCCAACGCTACTGTAAATTGGGGAAGGAGCAAGCAACAAGTCCTTACCCACCTGAAACATCTTCTCTAGAGAATCCAAATGAAAATACCCCACCATGGGTGAATACACTGGGCTCTTCCTTGATACAACAGGGGAAATAGCAGACTCTTTCATCGGCACTAGAGAATATAGAGACTCCACAAGCTGAGCCACTTGAACATCCTCTTCCCTCACCAAATCCAAACATTCAAAGGAATTAGAAAGAGGTAAATAAAAATTTTGACCAAACAAATCAGTTTGGAGTACCACCTCTAAATTACAAGGCAAAGGGTTCGGAGAACCCTTCTTAGATAGGTTAATCTCCTTACGAGCAGAATCAAAAGCCTCAATATCACTCTTAAATTGAGAAGAAGAAGAGGTAATTTCTTCACCTTTTGAATACCCCTGAGATTTCTTAAGCCACACCTTCTTCTTGAATGGGGTCCACTTGGGATCCACGTTGGCCCTTGATTTGGTTCCTTAGGAATAGGTTGGCTAGCCAACTTCTTCTGGGGATAAAAATTCTAATGTTGGCCCCCCATAATATAAGACGTACAAGCCTATGTATTGTTATCATAGAACATAGACTAAACCCACATCCCCAGACAAGAAACAAGCTCCACATAGCTTGGAAGGTTCTTCTCAATGTCCATCATGATACACATTCTAACATATTGCCTCAGAGAAGCAGACAAAAAAACTTTATCAAATGACACAAATCACCGATTGTACTCGCCATAGCCCTAAACACACTCTCATGCCATAAGAATGTAGGGAACTCAGACAGAAGAATCCAAACTGGGACAAAATTGACCCTTTGCAACGTTGGGATAAAATCAGGGCCCTACTTCCTGAGAAAGAGACCACGGTTCCCATAAAACCAAGGACCACCTTCCAAAATTTTGTAAGAGTCCTCCTCGCAATAAAGCCTAATCAAATTTTTTTTTGGCATAATGTAGCAAGGTTCAGCGAGCGACAAGGCTTCCACTGAGAAATGAGCCAACATTTAAGTGCATCCAAATGCGGTCTTCCACCGATAAACTTAACCACCAAATTCCAAAATACTTTCTTCAATAGGTAGACAACAACATGTTTACTACACAAGGAGCAAATAATTCATCAAAGGATAAACCAACCACCTTCTTGGCAAAGGACAACGAAGAAGAAGAAGCTCCCTTTCCCACCTCCACAGAACCAACATCTCTACCCACCACCCCTGAACACACCTTTCTAGGGTCCTAAACTAGAGGAGTGTTCACCATGCCATGCTTACTAGACCAAAATGAGTCGCTCAAGACGATTTTCTAATCCTCCAACTCCACCTCCTCGCACGCTCTAGAGTACCATACCATTGCTATTTTCCTTCCATATTGCTATTTTCCATATAAAATAAGGTTGTTATTTTTATTCCACAACATTGTTATTTTCCAGATGCTCCAGAGTATAATAAGTTATATTTTATCATGACAAGTTAAAGCTACATGTTACATTTTATCATGACAAGTTAAAGCTACATTTTATTTATACTTATTAAAACTTAGGCCAATTAGGCCAATGGTGACTTCTAATAATTATGAAAAATATATTTTAAAATAATAATTAGATATATTTTTCTAAAGATATCATTATTTCTAATCAATAAATCTAATTTCTCCATTTTCACATAAGACGATTGAACAACAAAATTATTGAAAAGAATTCATTTACTTTTCATTTTTGTGAGAGTTATTTTGAGAATTCGTTTTACTTTTCCTTACTTGTTGAGTTTTTCCTTCCCACATTTATGGATTTTATAAGCATGGTTCTTCTTGTATTCAAATCACTCATATTTACCATGTTTCTTTGTAAATTAAATTGTTTTCTAGCTTGGATTCATGATAAGATTATCTAACTATGAAAACACATTAGGTATTTTCACACAATATGACTTAATTTCTTGCATTAAAGGAAAATATTTAAAATTTGGTTTTGATTTATAGAAATAAAAATAATTAAATAAGGTATATTCTTATTTAATCTCAAAAAAATATTAAATAATTCTTAACAACTAATACAATACTAACATGTATTTTTTATCATTATTATATGGGATTGAAATGATATACTTACCACTCACCAATAAGATACTTAGGTTCAAACTTGAATCTTCTAAATGCATATCAGATCAACTATGATGGTACAAATCCTGAGTGACCAATGGTCCCTCTTATGTTGTGTCAATAATAACAAGGTGGTACAAGCTTGTCGGGAGTAGCCCTTACGATTTGAACCTTAAACTTGGTAGTTACCAAAAATAGCATGGATGTAACCAACTCCCCTGTATATAAAAAAGGGTTTACCTACTACGTTATGATCAAGCTCATATAATATTTAAAAAATATATACTATAGAATTGAACTAGTGATTATGTATATATTGAATGACAATATTTGGACACGGGTTTCCACATTGAAAAAATTATAAAAATAGTATCTTTTAAATTTCATAAGGTGGCAAGATAGATTTTTTAATTGCCATTGAAGACCATTAACATTATTACTATAAAATTTTATATAAAAGTTAATTTATTATATTCTAAATCAACCAATACAACTTGGTAATGTCAGGCTTGGTTATTACATGTTAAGCTTTTATGGAAGAGCAATTATTTAAGATAAAAATAAATATCCTATATATATATAAAAAATTATTTTTACCTTAACATAACATTTACGATGACTATACTTTAAGCATGAGCTTTATGAGCGAATATCTAATGTAAAAGAAATCAACTTATATAAAATTCATTTTATGGAAAAAATAGCACATGAATGGTATGTTTTATACATGAATAAAAGCATAAATTTTAGAAAATAATAATACTTAAATCCTTATCATAAATTGTCTTCAGTACTTTTAAGTCTCAAATTATTTATAGTTTTTAGTAAATTGTAGAAAAGTTTTTTTCCTTGCATATTGAATCAATGGTTGTATGGACAAGTAAATATATGGAATGAAATAATATATTTATAAATCATGGATTATGTTAATATGAAGCATTTACTATACAATAAATAAGTTTTCTACATATAAAATCACTTAACCATCTTCATTAATAATCTCATACAAAGCTCAATTATGTCATAAATAATGCACATGGAGTAGGTTGATATATTTGCTATGATAATCACTCACTTGGTAAAGATATCTTGTAAAATCATGGTGTTGCCTTATCATGGATGTGGATATTTTAAGAAAACATGTGTTAATTTTTCCCAGATCAATTAAATTTATATCTAAATATAAAGACCAAATCAGGAGGGATTACTATGTGAAATATAAGAATCAAATTTAACAATTTAAATCATATTAGAAAGATGATCAAGTTTATCTACATCAAATTTAAAAATTTAACATCAACTTTAACATTTTAAATCATATTATAAAGATGATCAAGTTTATCTACATTGAATGCAAATATTTATATGAATTTATGTTTGAATTTTTACACCTCCTTTTTAATTTTAAACATCTATGTGAAGACACAGGAGGAAATTTTTTATTGGAACAATGGATTATTCCTATAATTTCCCTCAAATAACCACAACATTTGGGAATATTTTCCTTCTCTCACCTTTATTATCCTTAGTCTTCACTTTTATCTACTTTGAAAAATTATATATTAGTATAATGGGATTAAGCTGTGTTATGAAATTACATATGAAGGGGAGGCATGAGAGGGGTCAAAAAAGGAGAATCAATAAGGAAAAAATAGAGGATTGTAAAAAAGTTTTTCTTTCATTAAAACATATTAAATTTGAATCTTTAATTTTAAAACTATAAATAAATATTCTTTTGTTTTCTTTACTCAAGTTATAAGTTTAATTAGTCTATGTATAATATTGTAATAATACATCATAATATAAAATATGGAGCAATAAAATAGATAAGCATATACTTTAAACATGAAAAGGCTTGTACAAAAAACCCATAGGATTCATATATGGTATAATATTCCTAAATATGATGGATATTTATAATTGAATGTAATTAAAAAATAAAAATATATTTTTATCACTCTTATAAGAATATCCAAGGATGTATCAAGTGGTTAAATAAATTAAAAAAGTTTGAGACCATAACACCATTTAAATCCTAAAATCATATAAAGTTATCAAAGATGTTTTACTCATCCAACAAATTCGCAAGTACTTTTTTGTTGTACTTGATCATGTTTATACATTTTTCTCAGGCTAGTACATATCATATTGATTGCTTCTCCTTACCTTGTTCTACCTCAATATAGAATGATGTTGTTATGACCATTATTACATTGTATAATCCTCAATAAAGTAATATGTCAGTGGACTAAAAATATATAAGGAAAGCAAAAGTGAAATATAATAAAACATAATAAAAAATCTAAACATAGAGTAATCCATAAGAACTAATATAACCATAATAACAAGTAGTATATCTCTAATAATAACAAGTAGTATATCTCTAATAGGATGAGTTTGATGTGCAACATCTTACCATAATGTAACTTTTTGAAACAACTTGATATTCATAATGGTGATGGATATTTGTAATCAAGTGAAAATGAGACAATATAAAAGTCATTACAATAAATACTATAATTTTGAATTAGAATATGGAGATAAATAATCACATTAAAAGATACCATAAAATAAAAACCATGAAATGTAAACCTATATGATATTAACAATACATAAAAAATAATACTTTTAGATCTGATTGTGAATGCCTTGTCAAACTTAACATAGCGAAATAAAACAATATTCAATTGGATAAAACTATAATACTACAAATATTATAATATGATTTAATTTTATGATATGATGAAAGGAATAATCATAAAAATACATATTATGAACTTAGATTCTTCCTCAAATTGTTATTTCACATCTTAAAACTAAATAAATAAGTACAATTAAGCAAAGAAAGGAATTGGTTATAAACAAGTATGCTATTTAATAAGCTAAAAGAGATAATCTAGTAAATAATTATTGATAACTAAAATCTTAAACATAGGTTAGGTGGATTTATTAGTAGCTTCATATAACCATAAGAATGAACCCAAAACTATTATATTTAACCATAGATTATTATAGATATGTGGGATAGCTCGAGCATTCCTAAAGTTAAAATGTTTGTTTGGATAACCTTATGAAAAAAGACTTTTTATAGCCCATCAAAATGTGTTATTTATAAAATGGAGGACAATATAGACCATCTCTTGGGATGCCACTCAATATTGTGGAAACTATAGCAACTTGATATGTGTGGTAAATGCATGGTGATGAATTATATAATTAATAAATTATTACAATAATGCTACAAAACTTTCAAAAGTGATGCTTTATAGACAATTTGGAATATCTCAAAAGATATAACACTTTTTGTTGTTTGGCTAGAAAGAAATAAAATATAATTTAAAGGAAAGGAAAGAAATTTAGAGGTAATGAAAAGGAATACTTTTTGAGCCATATAGGTGTCTAAACCAACCCTATCAACTCATTGAATCCGTAATATAGAAGTAGAGACTCTTGATATATGGAATGAATTCATGAAATGGGATTATGATATTGGGGATAGAAGAAATGAAAATAAGGTAAAAAATACAAAGTGGAAACCACTAGATGTGGAGTTTGTCAAATTGAGTTTTGATGGAGCATCTAAAGGAAATCCAAGACCAAAAAAATAAGGAATAATTAGAAATAATAGAGGAGATATTTTGTGTCATTACACTTTCAATAGTGGATTTAAGAAAAATAATAAAATTGAAGCTTAGATAGATTTGAAAGGATTAAAAATATGAAAATAAATGAAATAGAATAAATATGGATAGAATGTGATTCACTCATAGTATTAAATGTAATTTTAAGAAAAATATATGCTCCATGGAACATACAAGAGATAATTATAGAAATTTAAGAATTTCCTATAGAGTTTGAAAAAATAGTTTTATACATGGATTAAGGGAAGGAAACAAATATGCAGATAGGCTAGCCAATAAAGAGATTTTAATTGAGGATTGTGAAGTTAAATTATTTTTTCCTTGGTTAGAGGAAGTCATAAGTTTAGTTGGAGCTGACAAAAAAAATGTCCATTGCCTAAATCTATTAATCTACTAAGATGCAATGCATAAAGAGTAGAGGTTAATTTTTGGTATTATAAAGGCTATTGTAGAAAAATGTCGAGGATGCTGAATTCTAGAATCACAAAAAATTTAAAAATTCTACAAAATGAAAATCTAGAACTCAAATAATTTATGCAAAATGATATAGATTTCCAGCTATAGCAACTCAATTAAGATAAGAATTAAATCTGTTTCTAAACTCTCATTTTATAAAGAAGATATTTGTAAATTTTTATGGGTGGGGACCTAATTACAACCCCTTAAACTTGAAAAAACAAGCAATGGATTATTATGGGTAGTTACGAATTATTAGCTTACATAATTTGATTCTATTTATAGTGATAAATATTTCCAAGTAATAAGTTTCAAATAATTAATTTTTAATAATAAGATTTTTAGTCTTGTGCAACAGGTATTTTATAAATATGTATATAAGATTATTATTGTGAGAAAAAACATGCCAACAAAATTTGTTAAAAAATATTATACACAAAACTTATGTCACAAATTATTGTACATATAAAAATCCTATTTAAATAAATGGTTATTGTAACTTATCTATGTTACATCTATCTAAAAAAAATAAATTTTTAATATTCTTTAGTAGTCAATTATTAAGGTGTTTGATGGTATCCTTCTATGACACTTATAGTTAATTTTCACTATATGTAGAGTTCAATGGTGATTTCCTATTTGAATTGATTTTTGCAAGGAAAGATAGCACAAAGGCTACATGCCACCTTGATGATCAAATTCATAGAAGAGGTATTGCACTATTATTCACCATCCAAAATTGATAAAATAGATCCTAATAATTATGGAATTAGTTTATAGGAGAAAAAATGAAGTATGAACAACACTACAAGCATCGCACTATACATGAGGTTTTGGTTAGTAAGCACTGATTGAACCTAATAATTAGGAGGACATGGCACTATTCTAGGAGCCAAGCATGTAAAAATATAGGACCAACACAACCTAATATAGCTTTAGAATTGGTTGAAATGCTTCCTTAGTAGGCAAGAGAAAATATTACAAATATCACCAAGGCATAAGTTCCCAAGAGAAGGAAGGCTCATTAATGATATGTTCAGATGAAACCATCATTGTCTACAAGAGTACTCACAATATTAAACCCCAATTTGGTGTGGTTTCTTCCTAATAATATGGTAGGATGGATAGAATAATAGGAGAATCCATTTGAAATCCTAATATTGAATCAATATAGGAATCTAATTCTTTTTCATTATGAATGAGGAGTTTTGTTGGAGAGAAATAGAAGAATTTTTACAGTAAAGAAGAGATCTAAAATTGATAATAGAGAAAACATCATAGTAGCCATAGTAGAGAATGCTAAAGCATTAAAAGTGTATTAGTCTAGTGTCATTGGAGGAGGCTAAATTAAGTGAACATTGGAATCTAAGTGTAGTTAGGGTGAATGGAAATCCTCATGAAGATTTGAGAAATATGAACAAGTGGCATTCACCTAAAAAATGATGGCTAAAACTATTGTTTGATGGGGATTATAAATGTAATATAGCAAAGGTTGGATGAGGATTATTACTAAGGGATGGCTAGGAAATAGTAGTCAAATCAATGACTAAGTGCTTATGCATTATGAGTAGTCACTAGGTTGAAGCTAGACTGGTCTTAGAAAGAGTAAACACGATTATTTAGTTTGGTGCTAAGAGAGTAATAATTGAGAGAGATACTAAATTTTGTTAATTACCTCAAAAAATCTTGATGACAATATGGAGAGTAGAAAATATAGTAATAGATGCACTAAGATCGCTAGATTCAATAGAAGAGTTTTATATTGTACATGTATAGAGAATAAAATAAGGTGACGAATTGGTTAGCCAAATGGGGAGATTTTAAAGAGGAAAGTAGAAGATGTGTACCATAATATGGGATGCATCATAATGTACTCCAATTATTACCAAACGAGGGAGAAAATTTAGAATGTCAATTCAATTGGTAAAAGTTCAAAATTTTAAAATGTTAATATTGAAATGGTTTTTGGAGATTTGTGGACTTGTATGCATTGGAGTCCTTTTGTTAGATATTTATGGGATTTGTTGGATTTTAGCTATAAAAATTTGAGAAATAGGTTGGTTTATGTTTTTAAGGTATTTCCTACTAATGGCTCCATTTTTGAGGATTTATGGATTTATTTGCTAATGGGCCCATTTTTAGGAGATGTATGAATTTATATATTAAGAGTTCATTTTTTGGAGATATATCTTCAAGTGATCCATGGATTTGTCTATTGAGGTTTCCAATTTTTTTATATTTATAGGCCTATTTATTAATGGTATTATTTTTGGAGATGTGTGGATTTATGAATTTTTAATCATTGTGTGGTTTCAAGTGAGAAATTTATTGTTTTAGTTTTTTTTAGGAATTGCCTACTAAGGGTTTAATTTTCTAGATATCTATGAATTTGTCTAATTAAGTTTCCATGTGGATTTGTATGCTAAGGGTTCTAGTTTTTGGATATATGTAGACTTATCTACTAAGGGTTCCATTTTTGGAGGACTCTTTAAATATATGAATCAAAAGAGACTAATATTAATTATATATCTATAGAGTTTTAAAATAAGGTATTTCAATATTTTGAATATATTTTAGCCTTCATAGATGAGGTATTTTGAATGGTAATACTAGAGTACAATCTATGAGGACCTTTTCAAAACCCATATTTTACCCTAGCAAAAAAATTTCTAAGCATACTTCGAGCTCTGTTAATGGCAAATAATTTGAATCTGGTTTTAGGCAAGAATTTATTTGAGGCTTTACTCTCAAGGACCTAGAAAAATATCCTATTGTAGTCGATGCCAGTATCACTTCCAATGACGTTTCGCTTACCCGTGACCTTGTTTGTGTTGCTTTATTTGATGAATGGGACCTAGGGAAATTTAAAGGTAGGACCCCATTTATTTCAAGTTTTTCTTGACAACCCATGTTTCTAAAATACTTTACAAAGGTGGATTTAGGGTCCAAATTCAATGACATTAAGACTCTATATGAATCATCCTCGAACTTTGATATTATTCATATTCATGATTTTTTAATTGATAGAATCCTAGAAAAAGAGACATGGAATCTAGTAGGGAGGTTTATAGGTAGGCATCCAGAGCTTGACATTCTAAAAAGGTGTGTTATTGCTAGGTGGTCCTTGAGGGGCTCGCTTGAGGTTGCATCTCTTCCTAAAGGTTTCATTCTCTTCAAACTTAGCTTTGAAGTGGATTCCTCTAAAATTATTCATGGGGGGTCATGGTTGTTTGAAAAGAGAGATGTTTTCCTTAGAATATGGGACCCCAACTTCAATCCCCACTCTTAGCTATCAATTTTGGTCCTATTCAAGCTTTCTCTTCCTGAACTTTCTATTTATTTTTGGCACAATAGTATCTTTTAGGTGATTGCCAACAATATTGAGAGTTTTGCTTCCTTTGGAGACCCTTCGAATCTTGGGTCATGGACGACTGTGGCTAAGATAAGTATTCTGGTTGAGACGGGTAAGGACCTACCCAAGTTCATCGATCTATTGTTAAAGTTGGGAACCTAGACATAGGAAATTGTTTATGAATTCAAAGAGCAAGTGTGCCAAGTCTACGATAAATTAGTCATCATAAATACCAGTGTTTTAGAAACCTTGTCCCCAATCCTCAACTAAAGAAGTGGGTAAAGTTTAAAAGGAAAATGATCCCTAGGAATCATAGGGATAAAGGCAAAGGGAACCTATTAAATAAACAACTACATCAGGATATATATTGACAAGTTATACCATAGGAGACCAAGGTGGCTAATTAAAATTCTCTAATCCCCGCTAGTATTTTTATGGATGCTAAGGAAGGGGCTGGCCTATTGGATAACTTTCCTTTGTCTCCACTTGGGAAAAATGTGTTGTTTCAAGTCCATGGTGAGGTTGTAGTGGAGGCCAGGATGATTCTCACTGAAGGTCTTCGTAAGGTTGAATCAGTACCCTCTTTGGATAAAACATTGGATTATTTACTCTCTAAGTTATTGATAGAGAAGTTAGAAAATACTCCCCCAACCCTAGCCTTGGTTGCCATGGATGCCCACTTGGGTTCCCCCTTGCTAGGGTTGGGAAGAAAAAAATTATAAATGGTGAAAGAGCCCCATGTTACCCCTATTTAAAGCCATCATATTTTGGATACAATTATAGGTGACTTCGGGTAGATCTAGGGGTGGAAAAAAAAGTGAGTAAACCTAATGATAGATCCCTAAGGAAAAAAGTTGTTCACCAGAAGGTATAGGAGAGTTCATGTGGATCCAGGGGTGGAAAATAAAGTGGGTAAACCTAATGGTATATCCACAAGAAATAAATATATGGAATGAGATGTTGTTGATGGTGTCCAACCTCAGCTTTCTATTGAAAGATCCAAGTCCAGAGGTTTTTGACCATTGAATCTGAAGTTGGATTTATTTAAACCTCCCCACCTAGGTTCTGGGGAGTCGAAGACCCATCCCATCCTTTATTAATGAAGGTATGTTCATCGAATATTAGGATACTAAACGACCTCTCTAAGCATGGGATTATTGCATCTTTGAAGAAGGATTTATCTGTAGATATTCTCTTAATCCAAGAATCTAAGATTGATGAAAATATTTATAGTTTAGTACATATGAAGGTGTGGAAATAGGTTGCTTTTACTTGTAGTCCCATGGTGGGAACATCAGGTGGGTTACTCTACTTTTGAAATCCTTATAAAATTGAAGGGAAAGTGATATCTTCCAAGGAAAGAAGTATTTCCATTCATTTTGTTGCAAGACCTCAAATTGTATTGGTGGGAAGGAAACAAGGTGGTAAATTTTTGGCCAAGTGGGGAGTGGAGCACAAAGGGAGAGAGGAATGGGGTGATAATATCCCAATGGAAATATGATCCCTATTGAATGAAGACTGATCATAATCTGGTTATGGGTGTTTTCACTGGATCCTTTGCTCAACTGTCTTTTGGTCCTTCATTCTAGTTGGTCCAAGGTACATTTGTTAATGGTTTTATTTCCCAAACATTGACCAATAGTATTTTCCTCGTGATGGTGCACCCTTTTAGTTTATGTTATTCTCAGAGAAGTTTTGGGACCAATTCTATTATTTCTTGTGATCTCATTTTTACGATGATTCTCGAGGTGGACGGTGATATTTGGCACCTCTCTAATTTCAGACATAGTCTCAAGAGGTTTTCCATTAACCATTTTGTCTCTCTAGCTGAATTGATGAAAAACATGGGGAAAGAAAAATCCATGAATTAAAAGGAGGTTTTTCCCAAGCTAAAACTATAACCCATAACCTTGGTTATGCACAAGGAGGTCCAGAGTGTTCTGAGTAGAGGTGAGTTGCTCGAGTGTATCAACAAGTTCCATAAACATAATTTATTGCTATCCATATGGGTTGCCTACTCCTAGAAGACTGATAATATTCGTGTGGCCAACCCGAGATTTAATATCAATGAGGATCTAATTTTGAAGGTGATAGGCTTACCAGATAATATGAATTTTCATAACAGGGATGGCCACTCTCTCTTGATGGAAATTAGGTACTTATTGGAACATGGTGAAACTCTTCCAAAAGGTGGTTTTAGGGTGAAGGACCTTCTCCCTCCTTTGGACATGGTAATTAAAGGGATTATGGACTATTTTTTCATGGACCCTACTTGGGATATCATTAGGATATATCACATCATGTTTCTCAATTAGATCAGAAGGGGTAGACATATGAATATACCTGCTTTCTTATACCATTCATTGATTAAGTTGCTTATGAATGTTTGCAATGGTAAGGGTACCTATCCTTTACATCAAGGTATTATAATTTTAATCATGGAATTAAAAGTAGCTGAGTTTGGCATGGAGATTGCAAAATAATAAATTTTATGAAATCCAATACCCTTGATCCCCTAGTTAATCCCACCCCCAATTCCTCCCTATTTGCATTTGAAAATCTATTTGTATTAATTTTTTTATCAAAATCAAGGTCCCGAGTGAAGAAGAATGTAAGAGTCCTCAAATATTATTCTATGGGTGATGGTGTTGGTGAATCAAATTGGGTTTGCCCATGAAATCTGACTCCTTGGATGGGAGCTAGAATTTTGTGGGCCTATCTATTAACTCAATGGGAGTAAACGGAAGCAAGAGATGCAAATCGTTGAGATTATAAAAAAAAATTAATAAAACTGGATCAGAGGGGATTTTCTCTATTAGCTTCAACTGAGGTTGTGAAGGAGGAGCACTGGGTGGAGCGGTCTGGAGGAAATATCGATGCACCTAAGAATTTTGACCCCTCTATGGAACTCCAAATTAATTTTTTTTTGGAGAAATAGTTAGCAGTGGTCGGTACACTAAAGATGGCTATTGAATTCCAGGAAGATGTAAATATCAAGATGAAAGGCTTTCTAGAAAGTTTAGCTATTCATCAGAATGCCCTAGAATAATTTTTATTTGGTGTTGTAAGTCTTTTTTTAATGTGGTCATATTCGCCAAGGGGTGTATCACATTTTGCAATTTTTATTTAATGCTTTGGTAAGTTGAGTTTTCTTTTGGTTATAGGTGGTATGCAACTCCATAGTTTCTATTGGTTTTTGTTGTACTCTTGAGAGCATCTATTTTTCTTCTCCTATGGGAGTCTTGTATTACGTTGTGGGAGTCTCTTAAAACCCTCATCATTAATTTTCTAAAAAAAAAAGGGCTAACTAATTTATATAATACATGATTTTTATATAAAGGTTATGCTCAAATTTGTGCATCAAATTCTTGGTTTCAAATAGATAAAATAAGAGAATATGAGGAACATTATCAAATGGAATTATAAAATGACTATCCAATATTGTTTTCTCCATAAAAGTATCTACAAAAAAATTATAAATAATTTATCTTCCCTCACCTCCATTATCCTTGTTGTCCTCTTTCACATTATTTAGATAGTTGTAGTCTAGTACCATGGGTTCAATGTCTATTAAAATAAATAGGTCCCATTAAAAAAATATTTGAACTAGCTTTAATATTCGAAAAGACCATATTTCATATCTCACTAATTTTTTAATAAAATTATTGGTGTAAGTAAAATCTATCATAAGAAAATGCATGTGTACAACAATTTTATATGAAAAATATATAAATAATCCATCTAACTTGAGATTTATATACGACATTTTACCATATAAATAAAATATAGGTGGGACTTTAATTATAAATTTATGTTTAAACCATCCTACAACAATGTCTATTCTTCTTTCATTTGATTAAATTGATTCAAAAGCACAAGATCATAACACCTTTAGAGTTACATAAAACTAGAAAAGTGGTTGCACTACTTGTGGTGCAAGTAAAAGTACTTTATTAGCATTAAATAATTTGTGTAATTTTTATTATGTTGTTTACTTCAATCCTAGAATATGATATCTTAGGTGGTATAGCTAAATCCATGATAAGAATTTTGTGACCATTATTATTTTATTATTTTTGACCAATTTTGAAATATTTATTTATTTTATTTTATTCAGAAAATTTATTTATATATGCATTGAATGAACTAGATAAGGGGTAGGAAGTTGTAAGTAATATTAAAAAGATCAAAAATAACAATTATTAAACCCTTTATATAATTCTAAGACAAACATTTAAAAAATAATAGGAATAGACAAAGTGATACCTTATCCTAGATGACATTAATTTTATATGAAAAATAAATCCCTTTTTACTTCTAATATAGCAAAACCAATGAATAATTTTATAAAAGAATGTTTTTGTACATTATTAAACTATTATAATGTGATTTACATTTGAAACTTTTTTTATTAGATATAGAAGGGATTTTGAAAGGGTCCCTCAGCATTTTACAATATGAGAAGTCCTACAAAACTTAGCTTAATACCAACAATATATGGACAAGAACAATTATAATGTACTACAAATTACCACCACTCACTAAGTGAACCAACTACAACTACAACTTGATACAAGAAAAAAATTAAAATGTTTTGAAACATATTATAATTTTTTTTGGTAATTTAATTAATAATAAAAATTAAATCCTTATCCATTGTTTTTATAGTATTTATAACAAAAAAAACAACATATAATAAAAAAAGCTTTAAAAAATTATGTAGAAAATTCTTAATATTGGTCCTAATCATCCTTGATATTAAGTAGTTGCTTCATGAATAGACTTTGTGGTACTATTCTCTTGATGTATACTTTTTTTTATGTTTAATAATTGTTTGATAACATTTATCTCCCATGAATAAAATGGTAAAGTACTAGTATGTCTTACACAATGTTTTTCAATATAATGTATAAAAAATATAAAATGGATCCAAATTTAAAATTATTAATCTATATGTATTACTAATTCATTAATCTCACAAACAAGACATGGTGTAATATAGGACCACCATCGTTATCCTTCTCGGTTGGGGTGCTTATTCTCATAAAATGCCCAAGTGCCAAGATTAATGATAACCAAGGAAATGATGACTTCCTGCATTGAATAAAAGAACCCTATGATGTGGTAATCACTGATGCTAATATGAATGGCTAGACACCAAGAAGGAGATGTGCCACGCTGATGATTAATAATCTTATTTTAGAAGCTGTGATCACGAGGGTAGTGAGGGTAGGTTTGGTGAGTCAGACTGTAGCATTCAGTATTGGGAATGACAACTTCCCTAATTCCAAGTCGAGATCCGTAACATTACTGAATGGAACCCATTCTACGGTATTCACATCTGTTTAACTACCAGTTCACCATAAAATATTAGCCATGAGGATTGGTGTTGCTAATGCGGTTAAGTTGAGATGGCTTCATAGTCTTGCTCAGGAGACTGTGTAGCTTGGAGAAAGTGATACATGGCAAGGACATGGAAACCACTATGGAATAAGTTTTCCACTTGGCATAGTGGTCCACCATATTGGATAAGCACCACTTAGGAACCAACTGAAGCTTGTGAGTCACCATGGGGAGATTAAAGTGTACAAACATCAGGTCTAGATGAATTGATTCTTAGGTTATGGGGAAAGGAATTCCTCCACACCTTAATAGTGGTTTCATGTACACCCATATTAGTGAGCCAATCTTTCACTTTGTTTCCCTCATGATATTGGTGTTGAATTATGATGTCTGTATATCAGGTTATGAGAACTCTACATTCCTATAGAATATTTGTCAAATAGAAGTGAGGGTCATAATTACCTCTAATAAAGTTAATAATGTGGATAAAGTCCTCTTCTATAATCAAATTGTCAATGCTCATATTTTTGATGAGTTGGAGACTTTGAAAAAGAGCTCTGGATTTGGCCATGTTATTTGTTTGAGTCCCCAAGTTTTCTGCAAAGGTGAGTAATATTTTCCCCTTACTGTATCTGAGGATGCCTCCCCCATCGACGTTGCCTTGATTCCCTTTTTTTTTCCCATTAAAGTTGAGTTTGAGCCACCCTAACGGTGGGAGAATCCACCTTATAGATGACATGTTGATAGAAACAAGAGGCACACTAGAAACGTTAGTGAGATTGAATATGTTGGTGAGGGAAGTCTCTAGACCATGAGGAGAGCTTTAGGGGAAGAGACAATGGAGGCATTTTCAACTACTAGGGATAAAATTTTTAGAGTGGTTCTATGATAGTCATTGGATTGGGCTTTGAAAATTCTAGAGTTGTGTTCTAACCATATTTGCCATAAGTAATGGTGGAGACAAGAGAGACACACGAAGTTGAGTTGATTGTTTTTAAAATATTTGGGATACTTTTGAAAGAGATGATGAATATAATGTAGGTGGACTGAAGACAAACAAAAGTTTTCAAACACCAAATTTAGCACAACCAGGGAGAAAGGGAATCCTAAGAAAATTTGGTCGATGGACTCCCAATTATATTTACAGAGCACACACCAATTAGGGATAGGAAGGCCTATGGTTATAAGGTTTTCAATGGTAAGAGTTATGTTCTGAGAGCCCAACCATGAAAAAAGGCCACTTTGGGGATGATGTTTTTCCTCCACATATTTTTATTGATATCCCAAATAACAGTAGAAGCCTCAAGGTTGTAATAGGCAGGATTCACAAAGTAAGTTCTAGATTTTGATAAGCTCTAGATCGAGGTGTCAGGTGAATGGGTGTTGGGGATGATGTAAACATAGAGAAGGTTTTACAATCGTCTAGTTGACTCAGTCATCTGGATAGACAATTTATTGATGAATAAGTCCTTCCACTATCATCTTATAGGGTCCTTGTTGATAAATTTAGTGACTCTTTCTCCAAAATTTGTATCAGTGAAGGGCTTTAGGTCAGATAGGTTAGGATCATTACTTAGAGGCTATTTATGGAGCCACGGGTATTCCTAGAAGCTGATATTTGTCCTAGATCCCAGCCACCATCGAAGGACTATTTTAATGATGTCCTTGGTCTGAAGAAAAGAGTTCCAAAAGCAAGTTTCATAAGGGAGGTGGTGGTCAGCTAGGTAGGTGGTGAAGATACTTAGCCTTAATGATGTCTATCTAGGTTGATTTTCCATTAGTAACCACTCTCCAAGCCTATTTAGCAATCAACGTGAAGTTTATTTTGCTGATCCTTCTAAAGCCCAGGCCTCCATGCATTTTCCTTGAGCAAACTCTATCCCAAGCAACAAGAGAAAACATGTTTTGGTTTTTGTTGCCTACCCAAAGAAATTTGTGTTGGATTTGTTCAATATTGTTACAAATAGAAATTGGAGCTTTGAATATGGACAGGAAGTATACCGGTATACTTTGGAGATAGGCTTGAACTAGAGTGGATTTAGTCACCTGACAAAGAATTCCACTCTTCCACCCAGTAAGTTTCTTGTTGATACATTTGAGAACGTTGATCCACATTGCTGAGGAGATCCTTTCGTGAAACAAATGTAGCCCCGGGTACTTAGTGAGGATATTGGCTATGTTGCATCCTAGAATTTCAGCAATTGTATTCTATTTGAGTATAGGAGTGTTAATAAAATACAGTCTTCTTTTGTTGTAGTTTATCTTTTGGCCTGCAGCTATTTCATAATAATTAAGAATTTTTTTATGATCTTGACCTCAGGGATAGAGGAAGAGGAAGCTAGAATCATGTCATTGATGAATTTTTGATGGGTGATAGCCCTAGAAATCATGGTATGTTTGATACCTAAAATAAACCCTCTCGAGCAGGCAGTTGATAAGGATATCCCCAACACTTCAGCCATAATGATGAAAAGAAATGGGTATAGGTCACCCTGGAGGATGCCCTTGAAGCTTTGGAAAAAACCAACTAGAGAGCCATTGCCAATAATGGAAAAATAGGTTGTGGAGATGCATTCCTTGACTAGGTCTATCCAGGCTTTGTGGAAGCCGAATCTGTCCAAATATTTGATAAGGAATTGCCATGACACTGTCGAATACTTTATTCATGTCCAGTTTGAGAAACATGCTTGGATTTTTGTTGTGAGTAACCAAGTGGACTATTTCATGGACTACAATGACTTCATCTGTGATGAACCTACCTTTAATCAAATTTCCTTGATAGAAGTCTATAAATGAATGGAAGAATGTATTTTAGCTTGCTTGCGATGACTTTAGTTATGATTTTGTAGATCACACACTACAAAGACTAATTTTCCTGTAGTCTAACAAGGATTTGCAATTTTGAGACTTAGGGACTAGCACAATGAAAGTAGTGTTATTTTATTTAGGCATTTGCTTGGCTCTTTAAAACAATTGAATTGCTTCTATGACTTCTTTATCCACTATATCTCAAAAGTGTTGAAATAACTGAGGGAGAAAGTTGTCAGGCCCTAGAGCCTTGTCTGGATCCATGGAGAATAATGCGTCCTTAATTTCTCTATCAGTGAAGGCTTTGAGAAGTCTCTCATTGAAGTCATGAGACACTAGGTTTGGGATGTTTTGGAGCAAAAAAATTTTAATATGGGGGAACAAGGAAGGCTAGGGTAAATAATCAGTTGGAAGTGGAAAACTACTTCTTCTCTTATTGCTTGGATGTCATTTGTATTTGATCCATCTCCCCTAGTAATTTCTTTGATGTTGTTTGTGCTTCTATGTCTCAGGGTGGAGGTGTGAAAGAATTTAGTGTTCTTGTCCCCTTCCTTTAGCTATAGAACTCCGGATTTTTTCCTCTAGAATGCTTCCTCCTTTACCATATTATTATGGAAATTAACGAGGAGGTATTTTTCCTCCTGAAATATATCAGGTTCTGGGTCCCCATTTTAAATGAGTTGTTCCACTCTACGTAGATCCTCCACAACAAGTTTTTTTTCAATAATAGGATACCAAACACATTACTATTCCACTCTTTCAGTTTGAATTTGACAGACTTGATTTTCCTGTACAATCTTAAATTTGGATTGCATAAGGGGTCATGCAGCCACCATTCTCCAATGCACTTTTTGATGTTTGGGTAGTTTATCCACATTTTCTCAAACCTGAACGAGGTTTTATATAGATTTCTCTTGTAGTTATAGTCCAAGACAAAAGGGTTATAGTAGGACCTAAATTTTGGTTGGGCATAAGGGATTTTGTTGCCTAAAAAGCTGGTGATCTCTTTAGACATAAGGAACCTATCGAGCTGAATTTGGATAAGTTGGTTTTTAGGTATTCTATTGCTCCAGGTATAGTTTGATCCTTGAATTTGAACATCCATGAGCTCATTGTTGTTGACAAAGTCGCTAAAATCCTTAGTGCATTTGGAAGTTATTGGGATACCACTTTTTTTGTCATACGGAAAGAGGGAGGAGTTAAAATCTCCCACAATCAACCATGGAAATTGCTCAAAATTGTTGCACATTGATGTAAGAATTTCCTAGAAATATTTCCTACTGAAAGAATTATTTGGAGCATAAATGTTGGTTGTGATCCACTGAAGGTTTGTGTCTTTGTTGGTAAAAATAATACTAATGTCTCTTTCTGAGATGGAAATGGTTATGCCCTCAATGCTTTCCAGGTCCCATAGACACAACAGTCCTCTAGAGGCTCCTTGGGATGGGCTGAAAGTAAACTTGCTATTCTTCCATATGGATCTACAAACCTCTGTACTATTTTGTGCATCCAAATTAGTTTCTTGAAGAGGCATGATATTAGTTTTAATGTATTTCCTTTCTAGGAAAAAATCTTCAGTTAGAAGTTTTTGATGTGGATTTCTTACCTCTGCCTATCCCTTGAGACAAAGTTGATTTGGTTCTTCTTTACTCATCGAAGGGAGGTTCCAAGTTTGAATCGTCTGGAATGCACGATAGGATGGTCGATTGGAGACCATTGTCAATGGCATCTTCAAAATATTTAAGTCTTTTTCAATGTTAGAGGGTCTACCTCTTTTTTTCTCACTTCTTATATCTGCAATGGTTTCAAGTTTGGATGAACTAGGGAGCTGCTCCAAGACTAGAGAGGAAGAAAGGAGTTGTTGGATGGAGACTCCTAAGATGGATCTTGAGGATGGCTTTGGAGAAAGGGAGTTGTGGATAGAAGGATGAACATATATGGCGATGGTGAATGTGAGGATGTCAAATTTGGAAGACAGTGAAGGGTATGAGGGGATAGAAGGTAAGATAGAGGGCCTTGAAGTCTTGGGAGGGCCAGTACATAAATCATCGCTAGTGGAGGTTGGGATGGTGGATGAGGCTACTGCCAAAGGAGGGCTGGCACCTGAGATCACTACAAAGGACAAAGGGAGGGTGGGTGGGATGGTCCTGAGTCATAAGGTGAGATGGGCTCACCTTACACCATACTTTTACCATGATGAAGGAAGGGGTAGGATTCTCATGAGGATGTAGGGATGGATTCTGGTAGCTTATTAATAGGATCATCCTCTGAGTCCTAGTGGTTAACAAGCAGGATGAAAGGATTAGATTTAGAGAAGAGAGAAACAACCTGGTTTAATTTTAGTAAAAAGGTAAGAAGAATATTGTGCATGATGTTGGATTTGCTTACCTTTCTTAGTCTACAACTTTTTTTGAAACCCCTGGTTCTAGATAGGGTTCTTCCTAGCGACATATTTTGAAGGCTCCTTCAAATATGGGCACTGCAACATGATGTGCCCTAAGTTTTGCACTCGATGTAGTAGTCAGGTTTGTTTTCGTACTCGATACCTTGATGCTACCTATAATCTCTAGTAATGAGGTTGACAAAGGTGGGGAGGACCGAATCCATATTAGCAATAAAACATATGTGAGTGTAGGTCATATTGGATCTAGCTTTGGTAGCAGGATCAATGGTAAGTAGCTCGTTGATGGTCCACGCTATACCTTTGAGGGTATTTTTGTAGAAAAATTGGGGGGGGAGACCATGGAGCTTGACCCATATCAGGGCTGAGTTAATGCTTTGAGTTTTGGGGTCAAAGTATTATGCCCATTTACATAGAAAAAGGCTGCGACATCCAAAGAAACATGGGCTTCCAGTAAGGATAAGATGAATTTCGAAGGTATTGTTGACCCTGATCATGAAAAATCCTCACAGGAAGGCAACCAAGTCCATATTTTTGGAAAGACATCATTTAGAGAAAGCCCATTTGCATATAGTTTCAATATCCGACCGAGCTCCAACAAACTTCCCTATTAGGGAGATGGATTCCTGGAAGATCAAAGGTTCCATAGATCCGCGTGCAAAAGAGACTGCATTGCCTAAAAAGAGGAATTCCTAGAGGAAGCCCTAACCTTATCAGCAAAGGTGGATGAAGACCACGGGGGCGCTTTGGGGTTATCACCGACCGAAACCCTAATTGGTTCAAAATCGCAATGATTAACCTCACTGCCTGGTAGTTCCTCGAGGCTGCCCTTATCATCACCAAAAAACCCACCACCTGAAGACCCAAAAAGTAGCGATCCTCCACCAAAAAGCAATGCAGTACTTCCTGACCCTCCTCCTCTCGCTCCTACCATCGCTCTGCCATCATTTATTTGCATTGTAATATTCACTTATAATATTTAATTAAAATCTAGCACTATTAGTTTTATCCTCTCTTTGCCTCTACTTATGTTTGTTTGATAGCGAAATTCAAATTATTAAACATATTGTTGTTTCTCTATCATTTCCGAATTGGAAGTATGAGAATTGTGATAGAGGAAGAAAAACTAAGAAACACATGTTCATTCACAAGGGTTTACATGCGACTACTACGTATAAGAGAAGTCCATAAACATACATTAGTAGCATTGTAATCGGATGGCGTGGTGGTTGTGTTTTGCATTCTTTGCCTGGCTAATATGATTGTCCTATCGCTAGCGTTGTCTTTTAATAATCTTTGTTTTGTTTTCCTTGCCTTTACTAATAAAACATTGAATGAAAACGGCAGTCATAAATTTGAAATATGATCTTTATATAGCAAAATCATCTATACATAAGAAATAAATAAGTTTTGGAAATACAACACAGATTTACTTCTATTGAAAATTTCAATCAACTCCGATATCGCAGGCTTACATACACAACTCCTCTCACAATTGACAGCATGATGGCAGGCAGCAGCTGTAACAATCTTTTTGTTCGATTACAGGCTATTACATTTCAAGAAGCGGTATAAGCATAGAAACATATGATATTGGGCTTTTCTGTGACCTAATTGTTTAACTATTTGTTTATGACCGCAGCTCTGCTGAACAGAGGACCTCTCCGTCAATACAAAATAAAGACCGGTCAAGAACCGCCCGCAGATAATCTTTATTAATCCTGAATATTGTCACCATACAATAATCACTACAATCACAAAAATGGAAACCTACACAACCAATTTGGACAGTACCTCTCCTTGGCATCCAAAGGATTTAGACTCTTCTCTGGGTATATTGGACTACGAACTTAGTTCGAGGATGTTGATCGTCTACGAACTCCGGAGCTGGTTCTATCTCCGTACCCTGCGGGAAATAAGTAAAGTATGGCAAAGATAGACGAGGAGTCTGACATGCTCCGGCTGTTGTCACTCTGTGCTCCGGGTTGTGAATCCTCTCATTACTCCACGCCGTGAACGCGTCCCCCATAAGAACGACAAAGGAATCACATATGGGATTCACTTTGACCCACTCATTTGCCTTGCTCCAAACCTCGAGGCCACCCACGGCATCTTGGTACATTACAGTAATGCAACCATCGTCTGTATGGGAAGGAAACCCCTCCTCTTCGGCCTTCAAATATTCAGAAAAGGTAAGCTTATCTAAACCAGCAATCAGTAACGCTGTGGGTGCTCATCATCAATCAGTTCTTCTGGCGTCCTTATCTCCATCTCGTCTGGAAAAGTGCTGAACAAGGCCAAAGACAGACGAGCTTGGCGCCTTTTCACCATCACCCGGTGTTTCACACTGCGGATCCGACCGTTACTCCATGCCTGCACTCTCACACACGTACATACCATACCATCGCAATATCCTCATTACCAAACGCTTTCCATGACATAATTTTGTAATGTTACACGCTTTATGATTAGACACAGCTATACAATATATTTGGAGAAATGTGTAGGAAGATGCTCTAATAATTACCTGAAGCGAATCGCCAGTGAATACCACTAGCGAGTTGGGAATGGATTTCACGTTCAACCAATCTCCCCCTTTATTCAAAACTTGAAGGCCACCGGGGTCGTCTCCTTCGTGGAGCAGGGTAAGGCTATTTCCGTCGGTGTGTCCTACAAGGCCGAGGGTTTCAGACGCCAGCTCGGACGACACGTCATACAGATTCATGCGGAAGAGGGAATGGCCATGGCCAAAAAGTCAGCATCATAGTACTTGCTCACCCCCCAGCTGGTAAGAAATATCTGGTGAATTCTTTTCGACACCGAATTCATCTTAGTGATGCACTCTTCCATGATTTCGCTGTCACAAACACCCATTAAAATTAACCGCAAGCTTGGTTATAGAAAACCTTTAACGATTTGAGTTTCTTCCATATTGAATAATGTCCTTGCTGTCTCAGATCTCTGTGTAGGTACATCACATCATTAAAAAAATTAGCTACACTTATTTAAAAGTAAAAAAGAGCTTCTTTCTTCCTTGTGGTTACCAGAACTTTTGGTTTCCCTGAGGCCATAGGAGATCTGAGAACTCTCGTACGGCTTCAGGACGATGAGATCTAGGGATGCCGAAGCTTTCGTAAAAGGGAAGATGGGGTCTCGGGCGACAGTAACTGTGGTCAGGAACCGAAGAAACATTTTTCATCTTGGTCTCTAGTGGGAGCTTAAACGCGTCGCGACACACCAAAGTAGCGTTGCGGAGAAGACCGTCAGAAATATCATGATTGATTACCAGAAAACAGCCCAAATCTTGACAAGCTCTCAGTGTTTGTAGACTTTCATCGTGCAATCTGTTTTCTTCTCCAAAGCGAGAGAGATCCAAAACAGGAACACCATCAGGCATTGCAGAGGCCATGGCATAAGGTCCCTCCTATCGAGCAAGATGTAAGCAAATCAAATTGGATTTGGAGTTCTCCCGAAGCTTGGACCCGAAGGAAACGACAGGAACACCATCAGGCATTGCAGAGGCCATGGCATAAGGTCCCTCCTATCGAGCAAGATGTAAGCAAATCAAATTGGATTTGGAGTTCTCCCGAAGCTTGGACCCGAAGGAAACGACAGAAATTTTCTTGGGGAAGCCTGCGTGTATTTTGGAATGCTAGAGATTAAAGGAGGTTTTTGTCGCGTAGCGAAGGAGATCTTTCGTCGCGATAGCCGGAAAGAATCAAAAGCAGCAATGTAGGACAGAAAAAACAATTGAAAGATTCCTATACTAGATAATTGCGGCAAAAAAAAATAAAGCGGAAAAAATATAAAAGTCCTTTTCAGCTCGTAGGCGGATTAAGGGTGACGTTGCCCCATGTTGCATTGAATGCTAAAGATTAAACAAAAGCTTTGGTGGCGTAGCGAAGGAAAGAAACCCTTTCATCACGATACCCAGAAAGAATCAAAAGGCTGCAATGTTGTACAGAAAAGAAAAATGAAATATTCCCATAATGGATGATTCCCCGCGACAAAAGTGAAAAAATATACATCCTACCCACCCTGTAGGGGAATAGGAGTGACGTTGCCCCCTCTTGCATGTATGATTCCTTTAAAACAGTTATAATGGAAGCATATATGTTCACTGCCCAAGGATAAAGCTCACCAATATTTTTATCAGCGTTTTCCTAAAATTATAGGAGATGATCTATAGGTAATGATAGAAGAGACAAGAATAAGAGGTAAGCTATCTAGGGCAGTCAACTCCACTTTCTTAGTTTTAAGTTCAAAAAAAAAAAAAAAATTACTTTTGATAAATTTAGATCTATATCTTTGTGCAATTGCTCTTATAATATTATGACTAAAATAATAGTAAATAGAATTAAAAGGAAGAGTAATGATTTGATAGAGCTAGAAAAAGAGGGTTTCATTCCAAGGAAACAAATATATGAAAATATTATAATGATTCATGAAGCCTGACACTCAATTTCCAAGTCCAAAAAGAAAAAATAGCCATTAAAATTGATATGGTTAATGCCTTTGATAGAGTGGACATTGGATTTTTAACACAGATGTTAGCCAAATTTCAA
Source organism: Wollemia nobilis (assembly GCA_028583015.1). Taxonomy (NCBI): domain Eukaryota; kingdom Viridiplantae; phylum Streptophyta; class Pinopsida; order Araucariales; family Araucariaceae; genus Wollemia; species Wollemia nobilis. The sequence goes on along the minus strand of JAQPPZ010001273.1, from coordinate 830,852 downwards.
TTTCCATCTCAAATGATAGACTAGATAAAATTTTGCATAGAGGGACCTTTGATAGCCCTTCTAATCAATGGGGAACTTGATAAATTTTTTGAAGCCACTAGATGATTAATGCAAGGGTGTTCTCTCTCCCTTTCTAGCTAAAAAATTGATGATAACTCTAACTAAATTGAGAAGAAGGAAAGAAATCTAGGGAATTAGAGAAACTATATGATGTAAGGAGGAGAAACCACCATCAACAATGAAACACTAAAACAAAGAGAGAAATATATGTGATGAATTTTATTACAAATTGTAATCTTTTACAATACAAAATACACTCTTTGTATTTTACAATTACAAATTAGCCCAAGAGGGCTTTTACAACAAGGATAATGTTTGTGCTTCTCTCCCACAACCGAATGTGATCGGGAGATATCAAGGTGTGAATGCTTATGAGTGGAGACTTCCAAGGGCTGCTAAAGATGGAGTGAAACACCTGCACATAGCCAACAAAGAAGATGTTAGAAGGTAGATGGGCCCACCTAAGTTGGGCCTTAGTTCAAACAAGATAAAAACCACAATAAATAACAAAATAACTATTGTTATGTAAATCAGAATGTAAAAAAATAAAATACTATACCTTTTTATGTGTACAAATATCATCGAAGATGCTACTGTAGTTACTATTTTGTGCTGTAGGCAAGACCATCTCAAGGGAGGTGGTAAGTAGTAGGAAAGACCATCTTAGGGGAGGCGATCTCGAGAGCTTGAAAAAGTGTTAATGGGATTGCAGAAAGTTTTGGGATGGTGTTAATGGCTACAAACAAGGACCAAGTAGGCTAATGCAAGTATGTGGAAGAATTTTAGTAGCATAACAATAGTGCAAGTTGGGTTGTTCTTGCTTTGGCCATGGCCAAGGGTATTTATAGAGTTTTTGGGGTTGGGTGAATGGGATGCCACATAAGATGCACTTGGATTTCACATGGGCAGGGTAGGTGAGGGAAAAGTCCATAAGGGGATGAGATGGAGGGCTTCATTTAAGTGCTTTGGGAAGGAGAGTCTAGGGGAAGGGAAACTAATTTAAAATTACTTTCCCAATGGGGTATTAAAAATTGCTAAAAATGATGAGGTGTAAGAGGGAGGATTTGGCATGTTAAATTACGTTGTAGGAGGTATCCTAGGTGGGAGAATTTTTTTTTTAAAGTTACCAAGAGTTAATGAAGTGGTTGTCCTTTTGGACCAAGTGGGATAAATGCTCCCTTTGAACTTTATTATTTTTTAATTTTAAGATTTCTTTTTATGGTATGAGGGGGGTTGTAATATTAATGTTGGACATTTTTGGAGATTTGAGGGGGCAAATTTTCAAAGTTCCTTGAAAATTTATATTAAATGCATTTGCATTGAATATTGTTAATATTAATTAATTAGAAAAAAGAAGGGGCTTTAGTGGGGAGTTTAATTAATATTATTTAGAATTACAATATTTTATTAATTTTGTTATTTTCTATGTAGGAGGGGTCATAAATATATCTAATGATAGTGATGTTAACCATATTTAATTAGGATAATTTAACTTTAAGTATTTATAAATAGTTTAGGGAGATGGGTGGGTATTTACTATTATTTATATTAGTATTTTATTATTTTTGTTATTTTGTGGGTGTAGGGAATATAATCAAAATTTAATTATATTATTTATAGGGTGTGTCTAAGGTTATATTAGAAAATATTACAAAATTTAAATTAATTGTAATTTAATTATAGTTATAAGGTGACAAAAAGAAATATTTAAATATAGTTATTTAAAATTTAGCAAATCATCAAAAAGGTTAATTTTTGATGTATACACATGATATAGAATAATCACTCATTTAAATTTGTAGATTACTTCTCTTCAACAACAAATGTAGAGATAAACACCCAAAATAATATATTTTATACTATAAATACTTTAGCATTAGAATATAGGGGTTTTCTCAGATTTTGGGATTTCACAAAGGTAGTGACACCTTTAACTAACCCACATGCTCCTATTGGCTTCCATAGGTAAAAAAATTATTAATGCAATTCTATAAAATACGTCAAGGAGAATATTATACTATATTAGTGGTTGGTTGAGTTTAGCTAGAGGAATTATTTTAATGAAATCAGTATTATAAAGTCTTATTGTATATCAATTGCTGGTGTATAATCCATTCTTATTTATCCTGAAAAACGTATGATGTAATATTAAGAACTTTTCTATGGCAAATGGGAAGACAATCATATAGAAAAAGTTTCATTTGGTCAATTGGAAGATTGTTACCAAGACAAAGGAGTAAGGAATCCTAGGAATAAAATAACAATAATAGTTAGCAAGGCACTAAGTGCTAAGATACTTTGGAATTTGCTCACTCCACTAGACTCTACATGGAAGCAAATCTTAAAATGCAAATGTTTAAACAACTCTAATGAGATCCACACTACACCAAAAAAGGTCTTTAATAGTGGTTTTAAACTGCTCTTAAAGGCCTTTAAGGGAAGTTATTTAGGAACCATCTATGAGAGCATCATAAAAATTCTACATCATATGATGATAACTAAAAATCGCCTCAAAAAGTCACCCTCTTAGGGTTAATATATCTTAGGCCTAAGAGGACAGTTTATAACCACCCTCTTAGACCCTAAGAGGGTGGTTTTAAACTACCCTCTTAGGATCTCACCTAATATATATAAATAAGGTCAATTTAATAGATGTTTCTTCATGAATGCCTTACGAGCACATGGTAGTAGACCTTTGCTTAGTTTGTATGTTTGATTGAATTGATATTTCTAATTGATTTAGAATGGTCTAAGATAGATCCCTATTATTATTTGGGTAATCTACCCTACCTTCAATTTACTCCACCATATCTATCCCAATGTCAAGTCAAAAATTATTTACTTCAACCTAGGAGGCCATAGGGTAATATTAGTTCAATAGATTAGTGCAAGGCCCTAAGAATACTAACATTAACTTAGAGCCCAAATACATCATGATTGCCAAACCCCAATGGACTACCATAACCCCCATAACCACCCCATGGTGTTTATCTTGTATAGAGCACATAAGCATTCTTATTATGTGCTAGTCTAGTTGCACAACACATGTGGAATATGTTCCCTAGTTTGAGAAGATATTTTTGTGATAATTTGGTCTAGGTCCCAATGGAGGATAGCAAAACTATATAATCTATTTGTCGTTGTCAGGGTTGAATTCAGTAGTGCACTCATGTCTGTGAGATAAACCTATAAGGTTGGCCATAATATATAAATATGGGCATCATTGATCTCATTACAATAATAGGTAATCCATATAATATTAATAATAGGTATTCCTTGTTGAATTCATTAAAATCCCTTCCTATAAGTAAATTTTGTTGGGTGTTCACCATAGTCATTTGAACACGTGAGATCGATAATCATAGTAAGAAGGGCCACGTTTCCAATATTTCATGTAGAATGCACAACAAATCTATGTCTTCTTGTTAATAGGTAACTTTCCTTCCTATCCGACGCAACTTGATTGCTTGGAACACTCTCAAGCTATACCTGATAATGCTCGATTGAAGCACCATCCTTTGGATTGTCGATACCTAGTATGAAAAATACTTGTATTACCCCAAGATAAATAATTTTGTTGTCATAGCCACACAATTTTTGATGGCTTACCCATTTCAAATAAATTTAATAAAATGATGACATCTTCTCTCAACCGTCAGTTCAACCAACCATAGTAGATTAGAGGGATATAAATGGTTTCAACCCACGTGGATGTGACAAGCCATATTTTCTGTAGATGAGGGATTTATCCCACACCGAGGGTATGGAAATATAAGGTTAGTTTAAAAAAATAAGCCACATTATTAACATCACTATATGGTTGCCATATGATAGTTAGGGTTCAAAACATTAGCTGGATTCCTGATACATGAGCATGATTGGTAGTGGGTTTGAATGGATTGTTTGCAATGATTATGGCTTACATTAGAAATTATAGTTGAATCCTCTGACATATTTTGATATTAGAAAACCTAGCAGTGCTTGGGAATATAATCATTTGTCAAATTAGGACAACCGTAAGGAAATATCCTTGGGTAATATCTTGTTGGAATTTGTAGAGGATGGCTACACAAACTTGAGGTAAATTTTTAAAGACCATATCACACCATGAGGAAGAATATTTGGATAAATATTCTGTATCCACAAACCAATGTTGAAGAAACCAACATACATTTGTATTATCAAATGGTGGATAAAAGAACGTAGCTTATTCTATAGCTATGGACAAATATTTTGTATTTGTAAATTAATGTTAAAGAAATATAATTTCTTATTTAGGCCTTGAAATATGTTCTTATGGTAGAGAAATATTTTGATGTTAAAGATACTTGAATTTTTCTCCTTATAAATATTGAGTCATGGTGAAACATAAATTTATGATAAAAATTGTGTAAACCATATAAACATCCTTGTATAAGGTCATTGACACAAATTTTGGATTTGGATAGGTTAGGTAATAGTCTTGTTGATAGACTAAACAATACCTTTTAAGAACTATAGTTTAACCTTGATGAAGGATTGGTCAATAAATCCTATTTGCTAATATTGTGTACCTATAGTATATTTCCTATAACAAATTAAGGGCCAAGTTTTTAAACCTATAGTGTAATCTTGTGTGATAGATTACGAGGCAAGTTGTAGTTAAAATTGAGTAATATTATTGGTATATTACAAGAGAGTTTGCAGCTAAACTTGTGGAGCTATAGTATGATATTGTTGATAGATCCTAAGACAACTTGGTAGCCATATTTATGGAAAAACTATAGACTACAATACAAATTAGTAAACATATTTGTGAAAGAACTATAGTGTGACCATAATGATGGATTGTAGAACAAATCAGGTATATGATCTCATAGTAGATTATGATTAAATCCTTGGAATGATTTGTATATCTACAATTGAATCCATATGTTTTAAATGCTATTTCTAGTTTGAAGAAATATGAGTTACTTGTGAAAGTATGATTTGTTATTTCTAGTTTGAAGAAATATGATTTACTTGTGAAAGTATGATTTTTAAATGCTATTTCTAGTTTGAATAAATATGAGTTACTTGTGAAAGTATGATTTGTTATTTCTGGTTTGAAGAAATATGAGTTACTTGTAAAAGTATGATTTTTTATATGCATGAAAGGGATCTCATTTACGAATGAATTTATGGCATTCTCTTGGAAAGGACTAGCATTAGCTGATTGTAATAATATTTGTTTCAAAGGCATATCATTGTGGTAAATGATATGAGATGAAAATAAGATTTTTAGTCTTAGGAAAGTATGGAATTTCCTTCATTTTAATGGTGGAATGCTTTAGACAATTACATTATGATAATTGTATTGTGTTTAATTACATTCAATTGGAAAATTATTACATCCTATTGTTTGCCTAGAATGCATTTTAATATACATGTAAAGAGTTGTCCTAATCCTGAAATGCCTACAACCTAGTATTGGTGGCTCAAATGGAGTCAAGTGAAGATTGGAACTATTTGAATTCTATTAATAATTTATATATGTTGTAACAAGACCTCTTTAATGAAATGCCTCAATTAATTTAAAATGTCTCCTTTGATATTAATTGTAATTTGATTGTATTTCTCTTTCGAAGGATTTGTAAACAATGTAATACTCGATTTCAAGTAATTATGGAAGAATATGTAAAGTTATATCATGACATGAAGTTATCATATGTTAGGGCTTAAATATTTAAATGTGAATTAAATATTGTGTCTAGATGACATAGAGTAACCCTAAACTAGAAATAATGTATAAAACATGCATGACACTTAGAAATGTATCTCTAAGTGAATAGATATAAGAATTTCTATAAGGGAGAATGTTGAAAGTTATCTCATTTCATGGATATTATAGTTGAATAAATCAAGTAAGGTATAATGGTAGACATTCACAAGTCTATGTGGGTTTGTGTGATAACCCCCTTAGCTTCCTATTGTTGATATGGATGATTTAAGCATTGCAATGATTGATGTTCTATCCTTAAGGAATAAAAAATTAATCTTCAAGGCATACACCTAATGTATGGGTTGAAAGAGACCTAACATAAGGGCTAGTTTAATTTTTTATTTAAACTAGTATGAAAAAAATATGTTCTTATTTGATATAGGATAATTCTCAATTGCAAGGTAAAAAAACCTTACCTGTAGGTCATTATAGGGGTTGGCCACTCCTATCCACAGGATATATACTGGCCATGTTGAATTTTTATGAAGTACAACCTTGGACTTACTTATATACTCATCTATAAGAGAACCACATGAAGATTTTTTAATTCACTCATGAACTAGTAACACTGACAAGAACTTAAAAAAAAATCTCCCTAAGATTGGTTGGTTTTGGTAAGAATGTTATAGTTGGTATCAAAGCCTAGGTTGATTAGGCACAAATATTCCATGAAAATTGTAGAGGATATTTGAATGGATACATGTTGGATAAAGGAAGAAAAATTTCTTGGAGGTTACTAATGGGTATGTCTTTTCTCCCAAGACCAAACCATTGGTGAATCAAATTGGAAGAGTTAAGAGAACCCTCCACAATAGTGGGTCATAAGTAGTGTACTTGAGACTCTTTTGAGAAATTGTACTTGACATTCGTAGCTTCAATCTAAGCCTCTTACTTACCCAAGGATTGTATTTAAAAAAAACAAGAGTATTAAGATCTTCATATTAGAATAAAATACCATTTTTTTTCTTTTAATTTTGATTGATTTTACAACATGGCCTTTTGGATGGATATGGAAATAGTATGAAACTTAGCAAGGATATGCTAAAAAATTTCGCACAAATAGTAACAAACTGAAACTTTACCATGGTTGAAACACCATTACATGACCACCAAATAGTAGTCAAATATATTAAAGTGTTGCATACTATTTATATATTAAGGTACTTTTTTGCAGAATGCATGTGGTATTTAAAATCCGCATAGCATAATTACAAAATTGACACCACACTTAAATTTATGAAACAAGACACGTAAGTTGAGAAGTGGAAGGAAGAGGATCTCTCATAGGGAGAAACAAATTGACACTGATATTATTGAGGATAGACCCATAGGGGATAGTTTAGAAAACTCAAAAAAAGTAGAAAATCTCATGGTCATAGTTTAGACAATGCAAGGAGAGATAACTCTATATAGAGAGTAAATGGTCCAACAAAGCAATTTGGTGGAGGGCATTAGACATAAAATACAAAAACCTAAGAATATGGATCCTAATCCAACAAACCATTTGATAGAACAATCACATGACACAGATGAAGTGGATCGTGTGACTAAATTCCACGTTAACGAAGAAATGGAAAGAGACTTGGAACATGTCAAGGTTAGAAAGTTTTTAAAAAATAAGGGGAATATTTAGAGAATCTTGGTTAAACTAATTTTAGGTTTACTTCTTCATGAGGAACTATTCTCCAACAACCAATATGGTGTAGACCATAGGATTTTTGATAGAAACAAATCTAGAATGATGGGAGACCTATTGTAAGGAATAAAATATCAAATTCATTCACTTTAAATTGGAGGACTTTGTGAAAGCCTTCAAAAAAAGGTTCCTCACGGAACAATTTTATATGAAGAAACTTGATGAGTTCATTCAACTCCACCAAGGGACCCAATCCATAGAAGGATACTATAGGAAATTCGTGAGATTGCTTAAATATGTTCCATATTTTGAGAAGGATAATAATATGAAAGTGCATAAATTCCTCTCGAGAGTTGAGTATCATATCAAAAATTTAGTAAATATGCACAAACCTAGTGATTTGGAGATGGCTTACAAGCTGGCATGCTAGGCAGAGTACAATTTGCACCCTAGTAAGAAATTTGTCAACTCTTAAAATTGGTCAAACAAGGAACATCATCACTAGCCAAAGAGGAAGTGGGAACCTAAACAACATTAGAAGGATAGAGAAAATCCCAAGATTTCATAGAGGAACAATGAGAAATTAGGGCACTTTAAGAAGAAGTTCCAGCCAAAGAACGAAAACAACAATAATACGGAAATACCTCAACCTCTAAAATAGGTAGGACCACCTCCTACCAAGAAGAAGGATAAGCCATTTCAAGGAATAAGTCAATATCATAAATTTGAATGCTATGATTGCAAGGGTCCACATTATTCAAGGAATTTTCCTCTCCATGTAAAGGCTAGCAAGAAGGCAAATGGGAAGGACCACAAAATCTATGCAACCATTGGGAACCAAAACCTAGAAGGAAAAGCAACTCACTTACTCATAAATGGTAAAATATTTGATATAGATGCTAAAATATTGATAGACAGTGGTGTTGGACATTTTGAGTTATTAATTCAAAGTTGTCATTGATGTCAAGGAATATGTCAAGAAACAATGCAAAGGTTAAAGGAAAAAGGGTTTCATAATATTTTTAATATTATGTACAAGCATAAGTTAAAATATTTTTCATAAAAATCCAGGAAGCTTATTGCAAAGCTAAATTAAGGTTTAATATTTATTTTACAAGATATTTAAATTCAAATTGAATTTAAATTTTATAAATAAATACTATTTATACAAAGTTGTACAATGAGAGATGGCCTTAATAAAACCAAAGGGTTTTAAAGAATTAATTTATAAAATTTAAATTCAAAAGAATTTAAATAATTTTTAAATTCATAAAGTTTAAAGGAAAATAAAAAGTGTTGACATCTAAAAGTTTGAAGGAAATTTGAGCGTCAACGTGTATGCATGAAGGAGGAAATAAATATATATAACCATGCCTTAGAGGCATTAAATTTATCCTTTTGATCGAATGTTAATGCGTGCAATTGTGTTGAGAGCTCGTGCGGAAAAAGAGAAGCAAATTTTATGTTATGTGCCAATGAATAGAGACAAAAATGAAAATCTTTGAAAGTTGAAAGCCATATAGGCAACGTGCCCTAGTGGCAACAAGGTAGTGATTAGAGTGTTTGGGCACTTTGTGACCTACATTCAAAATGTAGCGATAGCATTTTTGGTGATTTTGTTTGTGTTGGAAGTACCAAAGGGGAAGGTGCACATTTTACTTGGCAAAGTGGGGAGCTTCATAGAGCACATGGTTCTCTCCACTCCCCAAGCGAGCGCCTAGATCACGCAACAGTTGGAGCCATGACTAGGGCATTGGTTGAGGTTGCATTGTGAGTTCGATTCCCTCCAAGGCCAAGGTAATAAATTTTGATTATTATTTTTGTGTTGCCTAAAGTTTGACATGAGGTCTTAGGGAGTTAAAAGGGTTGCTTAAAATATTTTTTGATTAATATTTTTTATAAGTTGGAAGAATAAGGAGTTAGCTTTATTTTTGAATAACGTGTTTATGTCAAATTTATTTGTTGAAGTTTTAAAAGGATAAAGGGAACTTATTGCATTGACTTATTTTGAAAATAAGAGTACGTTGAATATTGTTTTAATTGGGAGATTATAAGGTGTAAATGGTGAATTATTTTTGTAAATTTTGATGATTGCTTTCTTAAATATGGAGTGATAAGGTGTATATATGTCTTGATATTTATATTGTATTTTTGAGGGAGTTTATCATCTTATAATTTCTTTGAGCTTGGAAAAGAAGTGTTTGTGATTATGGCAGATTTATGAGATTCCTTCATCATCAAGAAAAAGCTATGAGCACATTCTTCCATAGTTAAGTTAATTGGTTTGTTTTCTATAAAATAAGTTTGGAGTGAAAAGGACTTGATTAGGATTTCCTATTGAGTGTGTTAAGTTAATGCTTCAAGGTTTTCTATAATAAAGTGTTTTTTTTTTAATTTACATGGTGGAATCGGTAGCCACCAATAATCCGGGAAGGTTGTCCAGCTTTTATGGCCACCACAGTATTTTGCATTGTCCGCCCTAGAAGCCGCCACACAGATCTTCGTGTAGTCCACCCTATAACCACCATGCCACAATCATTTTAAACCTTTTATGCTGTTGAAAGCACTAGGAAAGGGACAAGTGTTCAGTTCGGCAAGGCCCGATATTTGAACCTTGGACCTCCGCCCCCTTATGGGGTTTGGATGAACCAATTAGTCTACACCTCGGACCTAATAAAGTATTGTTGTTAAAACTTTATTTTATAAGCATTGTTTTTGAAGCCATTTATTGTGTAAAGAACTTGAACTAGGGTTTAAGTATCATTGCTATGTGAAGATTGTTTTATAAGAATTGTTGTTGAAGTGAGTTGTTGAGCAAATTACTTGAACTAGGGTTTGAAAAGAACATGAGTATCATTATTACTTGAGACTGGTTGTTGAGCATTGTTGGAAAACTTTTGAGTGAATATCATATGCTTGGACTAGGGTTTGTGAGCAAGAATTATTTCATTGAGTGATTGGTTGAGTAGAGTTGGTTGAGCCTAGTCAAGTGGGTGTGTGAATTTATTGTTCAAGTTCCATAAAACAAACAATTCTATATTTTGAATTGATTTGATAAAGTGATTGAGCATTGAGGTGAATAAGAAGCATATTGAATCTCTAACAATTCTCCTTATGTTTCTAAGAAATTTATTGAAATTAATTGAGTATTGTGATAAGTGTAGAACATATTGAGTCTCTAAAAATTCTCTTTATGTTTCTATGATATTGGACAAGTTCTTGTGTAGACTTGTTGAGCAGATTTGAGGTAAGTCTTTGAGAAGACTTGTGAACATATTTGAGTAAGCTTTTGTGGAAGCTTACAATACACATTGAGAGTAAACTTGGAGAAGTTCTAGATAGGACTTGTAGAGCATATTTGGACAAGTTATAGAGAGGACTTATGGAGTAAATTTGAGAAATTTCTAGAGAGGACTTGTGGAGCAGATTTGAGCAAGTTATATAGAGGAATTGTAGAGCAGATTTTGAATAAGATTTAGAGAGGACTTATAGAGCATATTTGAGCAAGTTCTAGAGAGGACTTGTGGATAGATTAGTGTGACCTTTTGAGGAAGCTTACAAGGCATATTTAATACAAGTCTTTGAGAATGCTTGATAGAAGAGTTGATTTATTGATTTGTTCAAACCTTTAGTTAAGATTTAGGGAAAATCCAATAGAGTTGATTAGAGATTGAGTCAAGATTTGAGTTAAGGCTTGAGGATAGATATTAAGGATAAATTTGTGCTAGACCGAAGGACTGTATTTAGTGCAAAATTGAGAATAGATTTTGGTACATATTTGAGAACAGGTTTATGCCTGACCAAAGACATAGATTGAGTAGATTTGTGCTAGACTGAAGGACTATGTTTAGTAAAAATTTAAGATAGAGCTTTGGAGGTGACATAGAGTAGAGGATAATAGTCTCCAATGGATAGAGATCCATTAGCTAGAGTAGTGAGGATAGGTCTTCTAAGTGAAGACAAGAGTCTTTAGTGAGAGATCCACAAGTTAGTGTAGTGGAGGCAGTAGTCTTCTAAAGGATCACCAGCTAGAGCAGATGAGAAGGAGTTATCCTATGGATAGAGATCCATGAAATTGATTTAGGGGATTGGTATCTCCTTTGGAAAAAGGTCCATAAAAATTGTAATAGGGAAAGGAATCCCAAGAGATTGATTGAGAAAATTTTAATGAAATATTTTCTCTGTGGAGTAGCCCACGTTGGGTGAATCACGAAAATTGTTGTGTCTCTATTATGTGTGGTGATTTGTGCATTGATTTGATTACTACTATTGATATTGCTATCTATAAATTTCATAATATTTATTGGGAAATAAAAGTAAAAATTGGTCTTATACTATTCACCCCCCTCTCAGTATAAGCTTGTGTTCTTCAAGTGAAGCTACAGATAGTTTTTTTTCTAGTAGCATATTAAGGGACATTTCAGAGAGACTTGGATCTTTAGGGTGGAAAGTGGACTATTGGTCAGGACAAACCTAATTCATGGATCAATTTTTTTCTATAGCTAAAATTTACCTACACACTAGTACTACCTCTTGGAACCTATATGTAGCATTGCTACATGCATTTGATATCATATTGGGTGTGGATTGGTTAAAGTCTCACAAATATTAGATTAATTTCCAAGATTTATGAATTGAGTTCACTAATGATAAGGAAGAAGGGGTAAATATGCATAGTGAACAAGGATCCTTTGAGCCTATACTATTATCTACAATGTAGTTAAATAAGGTCATAAGGAAAGGAGTAATGGTATATGTGGTTAAATTAAAATAAGTAGAGGATGAAAATGAGGAAGGAGTGTTTAAGAGATTCCTAATTTTGCAAGAATATAGGGAAGTATTTACTTCAGAACTTAGAATACCTCCCAAGTGTGAGTTTGACTTCACCATTGATCTAGTACCAAGTACAAAACCCATCCATATGGCTCCTTACAGGATGATCCCTATAGAGATGCAATAATTGAATGTGCAAACTTCAAGAGTTGCTTGATAAAGGGTTAATAAAATAGAGTGTATCTCCATGGGGTGCACCAGTAATTTTTGTGAAGAAGAAGGATGGTTCACAAATGCTTTGTATAGACTATAGGATGTTAAACAAAGCTACCATAAAGAATAGGTATCATTTTCGAAGGATAGAAGATCTATTTGATCAACTTAAGGAAGCAACCATATTTTCCAATATTGATTTGAAATCAAGGTATCATCAGTTGAGGATCCGGGATGAGGATACTCATAAAATTACTTTCAAAACCTGGTATGGGCACTATGATTTCATTATCCTACCATTTGGGTTGACCAATAAAAAAACTACTTTTATAAATCTATTGAACAGTGTGTTTAGAAATTAGTTGAACTGGTTTGTATTAGTATTATTAGATGATATTATAATATATTATCGTAGTAAATAAGAGAATGATAGACACTTGAAAATCATGCTAGGATTATTGAAGATATATCAACTCTACGGAAACATTTCAAAATATGATTTTTATATGCCATAAGTACACTAATTGGGACATATAATCTCCACAAATGGGATTGTGGTTGATCCTTAAAAAATTGAGGCCATTTTGAATTGGCCATCTCTCACTAATGTAACAGAATTTAGGAGCTTCATGGTATTGACAAGGTATTATTGAAGATTTGTGAAGGACTATTCTAAGATAAATTTTCCAATAATAAATCTTCAAAGGAAAGGAAAGGTGTTCATATGGATAGATAAATGTGAAAATACATTTCAATTACTTAAAAAAAAGGTCACTTCCGATCCTATACTAAAAATACTAGACACCAAGGTGATTTTTTAGTGTGCATAGATGCTTCCTTGGAAGGATTTGGAGGAGTGTTATTGCAATATAAAGTAGTAGTAGCATATGAATCAATAAATCTCAAGAAAGTTAACTATTCTACACATGACCTAGAACTAGCTGCAATTGTACATGCTCTAAATATTTGGTAACACTACCTTGTGGGTAGACCCTTTGAGTTGTGAACTGACCACCAGAGTTTAAAATATATTTTTACTCAACCTTTTCTAAATGCATGACAAAGAAGGTAGATTGAGTTTTTTGCTGAATATGATTTTGGTATAGAGTATATCAAAGGTAAGGAAAATAAGGTCATAAATGCTTTGAGCAGGAGAAGGCATATTATTGTACTTATTTTGAAGTCATATAGATCTCATGAATCAATTTAAACAAGCTCAATATTAGGATCAGCTTTTTAATTAAATCCAACCTAAGATGGCAAATGATCCTAAGATAGCTAAGGATTATGATCTCAAGGATAGACTTTTGTGTTTCAAATATCGGTTAGCCATTCCCAAAAATGGTAATCTAAGAAGGGTGATCATGATGGAAGCTCATATATCCCCCTATTATGCTCATTTGGGAGGGGCCAAGATGAGATAAAACATGAAGAATACTTTATGTTGGATCAATATGAATAAGGACATCATTGACTTAGTTGCCCAATGTATGGAATGCTATAAAGTTAAGGTAGAACATAAACATCTAGCAGAACAGTTATATCCACATGATGTGCCCATGAAAATGTGGCAAGTGATATCAATGATTTCATAGTTGGGTTACCTAAAAATAGGTACCAACATGATTTGATACTTGTTGTGGTGGAAAAACTAACCAAGATAGCACATTTCATATCCAAAAGCACCAAGGATGATGTGGTAGTAGCCAATAGGTTCACCAAAGAGATATTTAGGTTATATGGATTCCCTCAAGTGATCATCTCTGACTGAGATTCTAGGTTCACATCTAGTTTTTGGAAATCCCTCCATCGTGCAATTGACACTACACTAAATATAAGTTTTGTTTATCACCTAGAGATATAGGGGAATATAGAAAGAGTCAATCAAGTCCTAGAAGATATGCTTCACATGTATCACATGGCTCAGAACTCTTTATGGGAAGACTTTTTCCCTTTAGTAGAATTTATGTATAATAATGGATACCATGCTTTTTGAAATATGGATCCTTTTGAGGCTTTCTATGGCCAAATATGTGGAACACCATTATCAAGGGACAATCTAGAGGATCGGGTTATTATTGGACCATATACACTCAAGGAAATGGAGGAACAAATGAAGATAATATGAGAAAGGCTTAAGGAAGATTTGGATCACCATAAAATTTGTGTTGACTTAAAGAGGACCCTCAATAATTATCTATGTAAGACAGGGTATTCTTGAGGGTAAATCCAATGAAAAGTGCTATCAATTCAACAAAACTAGATCCTAGATATGTTGGACCATTCACCATCCTGGAAAGGATTAGTCCTATTGCCTACAAACTCGACTTGCCACCTAATTTGGAAAACATCCATAACTCTTTCCATGTGTTCCTTCTTAGGAAGTATATTGATGATCCTAATCATGTTTTGGATGTCTCAAAGCTGTAGATGGTGGATCCAACTTACATTGAGGTAAATCCAGTAAAGATCCTCAAGTTTCACTCCAAGACCATGAGGAAGTGAAACATAGAGTAGTGCAAGGTCTAGTGGGACCTATATTCAGAATGAAATGCCACCTGGGAAAGGGTGGAGGACATGAGGAATCATTTTTATTATTTATTTGAGAATAATGTGTAATATTGTTTAAGTTAGACTATGTTTGATGTATAGATAGATATTCTAGTGCTTTATAGAGATACTTATGAATTGATAGATACTAAAAAACTTGATGATGATGATGCACTGATCTATATATAATTACCTTATGATGATATTTATGTTTTATGCTTTGAACTTGCCATGCAAATCAATTATTGATAGATGAGTCAATACTAGTCCATGCAGTATAGATGTTTTATTTCTTGAAGAATATGGTACTACTGATATTTTTTTTCATCACAAGTCCAGGAGATCTTGTGGATGGAAGAAGCTAGCCTTCTCATAGTAATAAGGAGTTGTTCGACCAACAGGAATGAGATACTGGTAAAAAAGGAAAGGATGATGAAGACAATCCATGGGTAACATGGATAATTACCTGCATATAAGTATATTCATGACTACACCATTTAGTAATAGCCTCTTGTATTTAGATGGTGATAGAAATTCTATCGTTAAAATGTCATCCACATGATAAAACAATGGTGTGGAATATTGAGGTTGCATGGTTTCCTATGATTACAATTTGGTAAAAGCATTATGGTTATTTATTTCCTTTGCTATATTTTGGATATGCATTAATGTTTTATTGCTTGCTAACTATGGTAACACAAGGGACTGTGTTTAGTCTAAAGGGGGGAGTATGTCACATCCCACCTTGATTGAACCCTTGTGCTTGGCAAAACAAAATGAAACTAATACATATTTTGTAAAGTCGTAGAAAGTATTGGAAATTTGTAAGGTTTTGGAAATTGTGGTGATTTATTTAATGTTTTTGAAAATGCACCCTATAGAAAAAAATATATTTTAATGAAAAAATAGGGTTCCTTGTGAATTAAATTATTAGTATGTTTTACATATTAATAAGAAGCAAAAATATTTAGGAAGAAGCACTTTGGATCTAAGTGCCATGAGAAAAGAATTTGTACTCACAAGGCTCTAGAAGGAATTTAAAATTATTATATAGCCACTCTAAGTCTTCAAAAGCACTATTACTTCCCCTTGTTTGCATCATGTCCTCAAGTCTTCTAAAACACTATGCCACCACTTTGCATACATCACCACCTTAGTGGGTCTAGCTACCCAAATGACCTCTCCAACAGGTCATTACCTAGCTTGCCCTTCACCATATGAAAGGGGAACCTTCAAACATTATAAAAAGCCACCCCTTTGATAGAAATAGGGAGGGGATATTGGGAAGGGAATATTGCATATGAATTCAAGAAGAAGAGCACTTGTATATTCAGGTTGGAATTTTCTAATCCCTTGCTATTTAATCTTTGAATCTTGCTTATGTTTTTTTTTGACAAATTTGAGATAAATAAGGTCAATTTGATATATGTTTCTTCATGAATGTCGTACAATAACATGGTACTAGACCTATGCTTAGTTTGTACGTTTTATTGAAATAATATTTCAAATTGGTTTGGAATGGGTTAAGATAAATCCTTGTTGTTATTTAGGTGATCTACCCTACCTTCAATTTATTCCACAATATCTATCCCAATGTCATGTAAAAATTATTTAATTCAACTTGGGAATCCATAGGGTAATATCATTTCAATAGATCAGAGCAAGGTCCCAAGAATACTATCATTAGTGTAGAGCCCAAATACATCATGATCACCAAACCCCAACAGACTACCATAACCCCCTTAACCACCCCATGGTGGTTATCATTTTTAGAACATGTAATCATTCTTATTATGCACTAGTCTAGCTACACAACACATGTGGGATATATTCACCAATTTGAGAAGAGATTTTTATGCTAATTTAGTCTGGCTCCCAATGGAAACTATATAATCTATTTATCATCGTCGAGGTTGAATGAAGCAATGTGCTCATATATGTGATATCAACCTATAAGGGTGTCCATAATAGATGAAGGTGGGTGTCATAGATCTCATTAAAATAATAGGTAATCCCTATCAAATTAATAATAGGTAATTCCTATCGGGTTCATTAAAAACCCTTCATGTAAGTAACTTGTGTTGGTTCTTCACCATAGTCAGTAGAACGTATGGGATCAAAAATCACCATAAAAAGGGACCATGTTTCTAAAATTCCAAATGGAGTGTGTAGAAAATCTAGGTACACTTGTTAATAGGTAGCTTCCCTTCCTATATGACCCAACATAGTCACTTGGAACACTCTTACGCTATGCTTGATAATGCCTTATTGAAGCGCCGTCCTTTGGATTGTTGACACCTGGTATGACAAATGCCTATATTACACCCATGTAAATTATTTTGATGTCA
Organism: Wollemia nobilis; assembly: GCA_028583015.1. NCBI lineage: Eukaryota > Viridiplantae > Streptophyta > Pinopsida > Araucariales > Araucariaceae > Wollemia > Wollemia nobilis. The sequence goes on along the minus strand of JAQPPZ010001273.1, from coordinate 813,532 downwards.
TAGCCACCCCACCATTTATGGATTACCCATTTAAAAGAAATTTAATCATATGATGATAGCCCCAATCAACCGTAAGTTCACCCAATCATAGTAGATTGAAGGGATCTGATTGGTTTCAACCCACACGAATGTGATGAACCATGTATGTATATGTAGATGGTAAATTTATCCCACACCGAGAGTGTGTATATATAAGGTATGTTTATAAAATAATAAGCCCCATTATTAACATTATTAAATGGTTACCGTATAACATTCAGGGGTCAAACTATTAGCTAGCCTCCTAATGCACGAGCATGATTGGGTTTGAATGATTTTTTTACAAATATTATGCCTTACCTTGGGAATTATAGCTGAATTCTCTGATATATTTTGATGTTAGCCAACTTGGAAGTGCTTGGCAATATAATCATTTGTCAAATTATAACAACCATAAAAAAATTTCCTTGGGTTAATATCTTATTGAAATTTGTAGAGGATGGCTACACAAACTTGGGGTAAATTTTTAAAGACCATATCAAATTGTGAGGAAGAATCTTCAGATAAATATTTTATATCCACAAACCAATGTTGAAGAAACCAACATACATTTGTATTGTCAAATGGTGGATAAAATAATGTAGCTTCTTCTATAGTTGTGGATAAATATTTTATGTTTTTAAATCAATCTTAAAGAAATATAATTTCTTATTTAAACCTTGAAATATGTTTTGCTAATAGAGAAATATTATGATGTTAAAGATACTTGAGTTTTTATCCTCATAAAGCTTGATTCATGGTGAAACGTAAATTTATGATAAAAATTTGTGTAAATCATATAAACATCCTTGTATAAGGTCATTGAGACAAATTTTGAAAATATTTGCATAAGTTAGGTAATAGTCTTGTTGATAGACTAAAAATTACCTCTTAAAAACTATAGTTTCACCTTGATGAAGGATTGGTCAATAAATCCTGTTTACTAATATTGTGTACCTATAGTGTATTTCCTGTAACAAATTAAAGGCCAAGTTTGTAAACCTATTGTATAATCTTGTGTTATAGATTATGAGGCAAGGTGTAACTAAACTTGAGTAATATTATTGGTAGATTGCAAGAGATTTTGTAGATAAACTTGTGAAGCTATAGTATGATCTTGTTGATAGATCTTGAGACAACTTAGTAGCCATATTTGTGGAAAAACTATAGACTACAATACAAATTAGTAAACATATTTGTGAAAGAACTATAGTGTGACCATAATGATGGATTGTAGAACAAATCGGGTATATGATATCGTAGTAGATTATGATTAAATCCTTGGAATGATTTGTAGATCTACAATTGAATCCATCTATTTAAATGTTATTTCTCATTTGAATAAATATGAGTTACTTGTGAAAGTATGATTTGTTTAAATTCTATTTTTGGTTTGAAGAAATATGAGTTACTTGTGAAAGTATGATTTCCTTAAATGCTATTTTTGGTTTGAAGAAATATGAGTTACTTGTGAAAGTATGATTTGTTTAAATGCTATTTATGGTTTGAATAAATATGGGTTACTTGTGAAAGAATGATTTTTTATATGCATGAAAGGATTCTCATTTACGAATAAAATTATGGCATTCTCTTGAAAATGACTAGAATTAGTTGATTTTAATAATATTTGTTTCAAAGGCATATCTTTGTGGAAAATGATATGAGATGAAAATAAGATTTTTAGTCTAATGAAAGTATGGTATTTCCTTCCTTTGAGTGGTGGAATTATTTAGACAATTAAATTATGGGAAATGAATTGTGTTTAGTTGCATTCAATTGGAAAATTATTACATGTTATTGTTTTCCTATAATGCATTTTTATATACATGTAATGGGTTGTCCTGATCCTAAAATACCTACAACCTAGTACTAGTGGCTCGAATGGATTCAAGCAAAGTTTGGAACTATTTGAATTCTATTGATCATGTATATATGTTGTAACAAGGCCTATTTAATGAAAGGCCTCCATTATTGTAAAATGTCTCCTTTGAGATCAATTGTAATTTGATTGTATCACTATTTCAAAGGATTTGTAAATAATGTAAAACTTGATTTCAAGAAGATGTTAAGTTATATCATGGCATGAAGTTATCAAATGTTAGGGCTTAAATATTTAATATGTGAACTAAATATTGTGTCTAGATGACATAGAGTAACCCTAAAAAATAAATAATGTATAAAATATGCATGACACTTAGAAATGTATCTCTAAGTGAATAAATATGAGAATGTCTATAAGAGAGAATGTTGAAAGTTATCTCATTTCATGGATATTATAGTTGAATAAATCAAGTAAGGTATAATGGTAGACGTTCACAAGTCTATGTGAGTTTGTGTGATGAATAAATTAATATTCAAGGCATACGCTAATGTATGGTTTGAAAGAGACTTAACATAAGGTCTAGTTTAATGTTTGATTTAAACTAGTAGAGAAAAAGGGAGTTCTTGTTTGAGATAGGATAATTCCCAATTGCAAGGTAAATAAAACTTACCTGCAGGTCATTATAGGGGTTGGTCACTCCTATCCACAAGATAGACACTGACCATGTTGATTCTTGTGAAGTGTAGCCTTGGACTTACTTGGATACTCATATATAAGAGAACCACATGAATATAATTTTAATCCACTTATGAAGTAGTGACAATTATAAGAACTTAAAAAAAATCTCCCTAAGATTGGTTGGTTTTGGTAAGAACGTTACATAAATACATTGAAGAAGAGGTTGAGGAAACCCAACCTATGGAGATAGTCATACCAGAAGGCACCTCAAAAACATGCTCAAAAATCAAAGGTAGAAATTCCAAAAAAATTCTAAGAGAAAGAAAACTCAAAAGAATATCCAAAACTATAGGAAATTGGATAATGCTTTGAAGAAAAACTACCTATCAGGTCTTTTAAAACTACATAAAACACTTGTATTGTGTTTACAATAATAAAAAATGATAGATAATCTAGTGGCACTAGAAAGGAATAAGATATAAATATAGACAAATATCAATGTAGTAAGTTCATTAGGTGTATTACGAAGGATTATAAAAACATGGTATTCCTATAAATTAACCTACATAGCAAAACATTAATAAATTAATTGGTTTGCTTTAAAATTTAAATTCCTTAATGGTACTCATATAACTATTACAACATCTATGGGCCTAGCAACCCAGACCAGAAAAGAAAGGTTAGGAATCAATTACATCACTAAATCACCCAAAAACAACTAGAAAATTTAATAATATGAGGAGACATTAATGTCACATTAGAATATTGGACAAATATATGAGGTAGTAGGAATCATGACCTCAATAGAGACCTAGTAAAAGACATAATTTCTCAACAAAATCTAGAAGAATTCATTACTCAAAACGGTAAGTAAACTTGGAAAAATAGAATATTAGGATTCCATTACATTATAGAAAGATTAGATATATTCTCAATTAATGAGAAACTATTGACTATATATCCACTTCTAACTAGCCATATAATACAAAGCGCAATGTCTAATCATAAACCAATTCTATTGGAGAGGGGTCAAAATAATTAGGGAATAAGAAATATTCCTGTAGACACCAAAACAGCACCAATCTGATTATGTGATTGCAAACACTGATGGCTTTAACAAACACAGCCCCCAGGGCAGCCCTCAGAGGTCAAACAGTGGTCCTAACCACTTTCATAGCAATTTTGTAAGGTTAGGAAGCAATTTGGTACATTTAGACACTTTGCTCAGTATTCGTCTCACCCAGGGACGAATACTAACTGTAATTCGTCTCACCCAGGGACGAATTCTGAAATCATCTCTGGTAGGGACGAATTCTGAGTTTAACAGGCAAAAAGAATAATGGTGCCAAGTGGCAGCCTAGGACAGTCAGTTTATGACTCCTGCCTTGCACGCGTGTGTGGGTGGACATATAGGCCGTTAGAGTACTGTCACAAGGGCAGTTATGAAAGCCCAAGTCATGGAGGACTCTCCTCCCTCATGGGAAGACATAACCGCCACATGGCACCCATGACCAACACATGGCACTTATGCTTCCCTCTCAAAAGAGACCCCGTGGGTCTATAAAAGGTGAGACTTTTCTCATCCAAAATAGACAGATTGGAAGAATATTTCAAGCAACGAAGTGCTGCCGAGTTGAACACCCACTTGCATCCCCTTTGATCCACCTTCTCACATCCACCAATCTCTTTTGCAAGGGAGGTTGTTGGGTGGCTTTTGGAAGTTTGAATCTGACCCAAATCCAACATATGGACACCTGAATCAACCAATTTTCCAACCCCCCAATCCTAAGAGGTTTTGGGCCCATCCCTAGTGGATTGGCGCCAAGATCAAGTGCCAACGGTGGGAGGCCCACTTGGGCACCCCCGCACTTTCTAAGTTTTATTCCAAAAGCATTCTAGATTATTGTTTCAGGTTGCATCTCATGTTATTCTATTTTGTTAACTCATAGCTTCAATTTCATAACATTTTGATCAAATTTTATCATGCCTTTTGTCGCTTTGTCGTCCTACTAACTTGCAGGTGGCGACATCGAATTCCCGAGGATAGAGGCCAAATTGGGAGAATCCGACCATCTGGGTCGTCCCAAAATGGCCCCAATTACATAACCCCTTTGTTTGTAGGTGTTTTGGAGGTCTCGGGATTTGACATTGGAGCAGTACCACTTCGGCTTTTCCAACACAGTAGAATTTGTCTCACCCAGGGATGAATAGCAGTCAGAATTCATCCTGCCCAGGGATGAATTCTAGTTGAAGGCAGATTGGCCGACTGTTTCAATGGCAGTGGCCCTCTGGTGATGTCTTCTGTCCTCTATCAGGTTTTTAGGTCATTTAGAGTCATTTTGTCTATCGATTTGGCTAATTATTTACATGCATCTTTTGGCAATTTTAGAGAACAAACACTTACTATTTGCAACAGGTGCTACTGACATCTTTTTTGTTTCTTTGTTCGCAGGAGGAGCAGTAGATTTTAAGGACTCATAAACATCAGCGGCGGCATCATCTTGGCCCACCCATTTCAAGTGTGGGCACGCGGAAAGAGGAACCTTAAGTCTCGATTGTAATCAAATTCTTTTAACGCTCCTAGCCCCTGAAAAGGGAGGATGCATATTTGTAACAGAGATCAAGAGAATTTAATGAAAGGGCTGTGTTTTCTCCATTTGCTTATATCTCATTTCAATGCACCTCTTTCATTTCATGCATTCTACATTTCTAGGACTTAAGCGTATTTGATTTTGAATGCATCGCAATTAGTGTTTCCTTTTCTCGGAATCTCGTGCTTTCAGTGGCGATCACGGTGGGACGTTGTCCCCTGGTTTTAAAATCATAGAAAATGATTAAATTTTTGTGTTTGTGATTGACAGGTACATTTTTTTTGTTGCAGACTGCTATTCATCTCTGGTTGTGACGAATTCTTTACTGTAATTCGTCTGACCCAGAGACGAATTCAAATTCGTCTCTGGCAGGGACGAATTCTGTTTTGCAATTCATCTCACAGAGGGATGAATTCCTGCCTGTAGATTTTTAGAGCAAAATTTCAGAAGAAACCGGTCCAAGTAGAGAAGAGGTAGGGATTTTCATAATCTCTGTTAAATTTTCTGTTTTTGTTTCTGTTTCTTTAACTGTTTTCAGTTTATCCTGCATTGCCTAGGGAAAGTCATTTATGCTTGTTTCATTTTTGTTAAATAAAATGAATCCCACACACTCCACGCAATAACTTTAAACCAAGGAGTTGGTCGTAAGACCCCAACCCTTGAGCAAGACCAATGGTGGGTTCATCACCACCTTGGCTTAGCTTTACATCCATTTCCCCGATTGTCAACTGTTGTTAGGCGTAAATCCTGACGAAAGCTGATCGAGTGTCGCTGGGGTGATTCCCATGCGTGCGAGGATAAGTCTTCTATGGTAGGTGCCATTAACAGGACAATCCCCCTTTCGTACTTCCTATGTACCATGTACCTTCTGCTCTCACGTACCTATAGTCTCCCTCTCGTAAGGGCGGGTATATAGAGAGGTTGGTATATCGGCCTGGTTGGTATATTGAAGGGGCGACGGTTTTGGGAGTTATATGAGTCGTCATAATGCATTTAAACGTTCTTCAAAACCTACAAAAATAAAAAAAAACATCAAAATGCACTAAACAAGTTTAGGGCACACCAATAATCCTTAAAAGAGATAATCACGATTTGTGTATGCGTGTGTTTAATTCTGCTTAGTGTAGACAAAAAAAAAATCATCATAAACGAGATAAAAATCTACTTAGATAGTATAGAAGCAACGCAACGGTGTACACCCGTAGCCAAGCCCAATCAAGGGCAGAAGCTCCGGAAGGTACACAAGAAGCAGGCACAAGTCGCCTTCGCTTCAGTCCTAAGGACTTGGTCATACCACCTTATCGGTCTGGCCTACAAAAGAATCCGATTCAGAATCCTCGGTGGGGTATGCCCATTCAAAGCAGCCCCTTTCGGGAAGATGCCCTACATGTAGACCTTGATGTAAATAGAGAATTGCCTTCTGAGGTTAGACATGAGTGGCCACAGCGTGATGGAGTGCTAGAGAGGCACACTATCCATTTGGAGGGACAACGTGGATATGGCGTCCCTTATTTAACTCCCATCAGGACGGAAAGACAAAATCCAGAGCGTAGGGCTCCTTACACAGGGCGAGCTAACTCCGCCCGCCCCGTCCAAACCTGTGAAAGAGAGTATGAGGAAAGCCATCACATTCCTCGAGGACAACAAACAACATGGGAACCTTGCATTTCCACACTTGCTAGGTATCATGATAATACATCAAGGCCAGAGCCTCGAGTACATGTCGCCCACCTCGACAGAGGGAAGCGACCCATTGAAACTTTAGATCAGCAAACTCGAGGCAAACACATAGGAGAAACATTCGAACCTACTGAGAAAAATAGAGTAGACCAAATTGACCCGATAGTTGCTAGACAGGCCACCCGTCAAGCCCAAATCACGCGGCTTAAACAAAGTCATCAGGAGATAGAGTACCGACATCGCTTGGATAGAGAGCGCATGCAACGCAAAGCGGATGAGTTACGCTATGAACTACCTAAGAGGGAGCCAACCCCTCGCATCCAAAGGGCCTAACAATATGAGAGGCACAATTTGTTCGTACAAGACAGGTCTCCACGACCTCGTCAAGCTTTGCCTCCGAGATCTTACAGACCCGAGAGGGAGGCCACTCCTCGAAACAATGATGGGTACCTTCAGTGAGGACTCGATCAAGGTCATAGGTATCACCTAGAGACTCCTTAAGAACTTTATGAGGAGTACAAACCAGAAATAGAATATGCTGAAACTCCCCATCAATGCAGGAGGATTGCCATTCGGCCACCCCTCCATAGGCCCCTAATTTACCATAACTTACAACGGGAGCGAACAAGAGAGGAAGAAATAAAATCTTTCGATGCATACCAAGTGCTATTAGAGTGTTTGGAGTCTATGGAGACAAAACCTGCTGGGCATCAAAAACCCACATTACGTCAACTCCACAGTAATCCGGTGTATCCCTCAGTGCCTACACCTCTTTACCCCGAGCACTTCAAGTTGCCTCAATTGGAAATCTTTAAAGGTGAAGAGGACGCACAAGAACACATTACAAGATTTCTAAGCTAATGCTTTGGCATCCAAGATAATTACGCATTGTTGCTTAGAACGTTCATAACCACATTCGCAGGCCCTACCTCGAATTGGTTCACACAACTACCTAAACACAGCATAAGCAACTTAGATCGATTAGTAGATGTGTTTCTTGAATGCTTTGCCTTCAACACAAGGAAGAAGGCATCACTGAGTGATCTAGCGAGCCTCAGGCAATTTGAGGAAGAAACAATGGCAGCATATGGGAATCGATGGAGAGCTTTGCTTTCTAAGTTACCCTACCATCCCCCTATGTCTGATCTCACACAGATGTTCGCAAAAAGTTGCTTGAAATCGATCTCTAGGCTATTGCAGCTGCAGCAATACACCAGCTTAGAAGAAGCTTTGGCGCAAGCCAGAGTTATAGAAGAGATCAAAATAGGCGAAGGCGCAATCGCCAAGCCTAAAAAGAAAGAGTGGAATAAAACCACTAAGACCGGGGCAACACAATCACAACACGCTGCAGTCAACCAAGTTGTGATAAATATTCCCATGCCTGTGCCAAAAATATAGCCTCAAAATGCTAATTACCAGGCAGTGCCTCCTGCTTATGAAAGAGATAATAGAAGACAGGAGCAAAATCAGCAGCGTCGTCCTAGGTGACAATTCACCCCTTACACGGAGTCCAGGGACTCCCTATTTGACCGCTTGTCAGCAGCAAATTTAGTCACTCTGCCAGAAATCCAAAATATAGACCCTAATGCTCCTAAGCCTAGGGGATACAGAGAGGAATTGTATTGTAGATTCCATAGGCGCAGAGGACACGACTTGAATGGATGCTGGAAGTTCAAATAATTAATCCAAGATTTGATTGACAATAGAACATTGGCCATGGACAACCCCATAGCGCCAAAAAATCAACAAATGGGGGTATTCAAAGACCCTTTGCCTGTCCACAAAGCATAGGCAAAACCTCTCCAGATTAATGAGGTGCGACAGAATCTTCCTATGCAAGGATTTGTGGGAATGATTAGTATAGTGACCAGGAAAAAAAAGTACCCAGCAGTTGCCCCCGAGGTAGCTACGAGGGAAGTTCCGACAACATCGCAGCCTCAACAACGCCCAACGCAGCTTGCTCTCCGCCTAGACCCGAGGTCACGATACGGACCAAACTCACGCAGAGTTTGTGGACCACATCGGCTAGGCTATCCATTTACGAGCTTATTCAACAGTCAGCACCCCATAGGGAAGCTCTTATGGACATTTTAAAAGCCATCAAATTATAGCCTCATGAAATAAATTCTTTCAACAACTTCGTGGGACATGTGAAACAATGTACGGAGCCGGTCATCACATTCAAAGAAGATGAGGTCAAAACAATATCGAATGACATGGCAGATCCACCCCTGCACGTTATCGTGCGGGTCAACGAGATTCCGTACAAGAGGGTGTTGATAGATACTGGCTCGTCCAGTAACATCATTACTACTGTAGCCTTAAAACATTTGAAGTTGCCGACCTCTCACATCATAGCCTCCACGTATACACTACGAGCTTTTAACGATGCAATATGCTCGACAGTCGACACAGTTGTTCTGCCTGTCCAGGTAGGACAAAAGTCAATACCTACACTATGCCATGTGTTAGAAGGCGAGATGGCTTATAATATACTGCTAGGGCGGCCTTGGATTAGGGACATGAAGTGTGTCCCTTCGATCGCCCACCAGTGCTTAAAGTATGCTTATGAAGGAGAAATACACTAAGTGTGTCCCTTCATGCCTCAATCGACCCTCCCTTCAACACATTTGGATTTCTAGTTAAATCCATCTAAACAAGGTCCAATACTGCAGGCACCACTAGTGACCAACAAGGAAAAATCCCAGCCAGGTGAGACTTCATCACCTGCTCCTTCATCATCAATGCCACCTATCATGGCCCAACAGAAGGACAAGGGAAAATAAATCATGGAAGAGTTTAAACCCTTAGAATAAAGGTTGCCCACAATCTCAACGGTATCAACGGAGGAAACACCAAGCACAACAAAAATTAAGACTCCTGAACCACCAAACATGGAATGGACTCAGGAAGGACTATCGTTTCCTCCCACACAATCATCAACAATCACTGTTGAAATGGCCAATACGGGCCTGGCAGAATATTTAGTGCAAAATGTTGTGGCAACGCCAGCATTGGAGTCAGTACAAGACATGGGAAGACCTCGCCTTACCATAGGGACAGTTGTTCCTCTAGGCTACCCTCCAAACCAGATGAATTTCGTGTATGGGGGCCTTGATCATGGTCTTGAACCATGCCAAAAAAAGGAAGCAGACGAAGAGCCTTTTGTTGAAAACATCAACTATTTGTCAAACCCAGATTTTGCCCTAAAATATCTCGATCAATGCAATTGGCATGGATACGGGCTAGGCAGATATGAGCAAGGGATGCGGGTCCTTTGCCAACCAAGATATCAGATGCCATATGACAAGTCAGGAGTAGGGTTCAACCACCCACTGCCCTTAGACATCTTGGTTGAAAATATGCAAGGCCTAGAAATAGGCAACAAGGGGGGATTGGCACAAGATCCGTATGCCAATCCAAATACAGAATACACATTGGGAGACTACCTCCCATGGTCAAAAAACACCCCTGGAAATAGCAGTAATCCCTCTCCTTTGCTAGAGAGAGGCGAAAGTTCAGATATTAATCCTCAAAGAGAACATCAACGACTTCCGGACATCTTTCTGAAGTTGTTCCCCTTAGAGGTTCCAGATGAAACAATACAGTGTCAAGGGAATCAGGTCCCTCCACCAAGAGTGGAACAACCACAATGGGACCAGATTAACTTACTGGAACAAGGAGGGTCCTCAACGTCGCAAGCAATAGTTGCTGAAGAGAATGAACATTTTTGGGTCTCCGAAAGTGATTCAGAAGATGAGACTGAGATGGACTATCTTAGACATGCGCGACGACATCACCGCCCTTTAACTCATGAAGATCTAATGGGACAGATGGGCATACTGCTAGGGCATGAATGGTGGGTAGACCCTGCAAGGTGGGACCAAGTATTGGATCCATGGCTCCAAATTCAAGATGAGCATCGTCCACCTCGAGATCCCATCATGACATCAGTGCCGAGAAAATACCCTGCCATCCTTTTTGCAAATAGGGACGAATTCACACCTAGGGAAGATCCATTCATGCCTGTTCCTGTAGAGCTAGAGCCAGAGCATAGAGAGCATCTAAAAGAATCGAGTTATCACACCCGCGGTTTTGGAGACCAAATTCATTCCATCCACATGATCTCCATTGATTTGATCGCACCCATCCGCAATCCGGCCGATCCATCATAATCATTGCACCTAGACATAAATGCCATCGACTAGGATCACGTCAATTCACCTTTATCACCATCAGAGTACTGGCCTTTCGGTGAAATGCTTCATTCCACCCCAAGGACAACTCAGGATATTTTTCAAGCTGAAGAGGGACCCGAGGTTCCAAACGTAGATCTAAACTTAGCTAATGATATCCATTTGATCCCAACTCCACATCAGTTGGAGGACGGATCCCACATGTCAGTCGAGGAAACGACTGACGTAGACATCGGCTTAGACCCAACGAATCCACAGATTATCAAGCTGGGGGTAAGTCTTTCCCCCGAAGAGCAAGCCAAATACATCGCCCTTCTCAAAGCGAATAAGGAAGTTTTTGCATGGTCATACAGAGACATGTCGGGACTAGACCCGTAGCTAGTCGCACATAATTTAACACTTGATCCGACAATCAAGCCCGTAAAGTAAAAAATACGAAATATGCACCCAACAGTGGCCTTGATGGTCAAAGACGAATTACAAAAGCTGTTGGATGCACAGTTTGTCATTTGCGTGGATTATCCGCCATAGCTATCCAACAGGGTTCCCGTCAAGAAGCCCGACGGGAGGATTCGCATATGCATCAATTTTTGAGACCTAAAAAAAATGAGTCCTAAGGATGATTTCCCCTTGCCAAGCATCGACGCACTAGTAGACGCTACAGCAGGTCATGAAATGCTCTCCCTAATGGATGGATTCTCAGGATACAACCAAATTCGTATTAATCCTGAAGACCAACTTAAAACGGCGTTCACAACACCTTGGGGGAAATTTTGTTATAAGGTCATGCATTTTGGCCTTAAAAATGTTGGTGCTACCTACCAACGTGCCATGACATATATCTTCCATGATTACATGCACAAAACTATGGAAGATTACATGGATGATTTGTTAGCCAAGTCTCTTTTGTGCTCAGATCATCTCGGTGACTTAAGCAAGATCCTCGATCGCCTCATAGAGCATAAGGTCAGACTGAATCCCAAGAAGTGCGTATTTGGCATCACATCTGGAAAACTCTTGGGTTTTATAGTCTCAAAATGAGGCATCGAAGTGGACCCAAAGAAAGTCAAGGCAATCCTTGAAATGGCTCCCCCAACTACCATCAAGCAGCTCAGAAGTCTGCAAGGAAAGGTCGTGTCGATTAAACGCTTCATAGCACAATTATCTGACAAATGCCGACCCATGAACAAATTATTGCACAAGGGAGTTACATTTCACTAGGATGACGAGTGCCAGTCAGCCTTTGATGAAATCAAACAATACTTGGCTTTGCCGCCAGTATTGGCACCACCTAGACCAGGAGTGTCGTTCTACTTATACATCTCGACTATCGAGGTGGCACTGGGTGCCATGCTAGCCCAAAAGAATGAACTTCACAAAGAATAGGCTACTTACTATCTTAGCCGCACCCTGGTCAGTTACGAACTTAACTATGCATACATTGAGAAACTCTGCTTGGCAGTGGTGTTTGCTACCAAAAAGCTATGCCACTACATGCTGAGCAACACTACGTATGTGGTGTCTAAGGAGAATCCATTGCGATACATGATGAGTCGTACTTATCATAGTAGTCGCATGGCGAAATGGATAATGTTGTTGATAGAATTTGACATTGAGTTCATTAGGCAAAAATATATCAAAGGACAAGTCATAGCCGATCAACTAGCAGAGGCTCCTCTTGAATACGATCAGCCTCTGGTCATAGAACTACCCAATGATGGGGTCTTCCATGTCTCAGAATCACCATATTCTGATGAGCCTGAGTCACAGGCTGACATAACCCTATTCTTCGATGGTTCTAAATGCGAGCAAGGTGGTGGCACGGGAATTGTATTCTTCACACCACAGGGCGCTCCAATGCCCCTGTCATTTAAATTAAACTTCCAATGCACCAACAATAATGTAGAATATGATGCCTTGCTCCTAGGTCTTCAGACAACAATCGCCATGAACATCAAACAATTGAATATCTTTGGTGATTTGCTGTTAATAGTCAATCAATTCAAAGGGGTATATCAATGCAAATGCCTAGTTCTGAAGGCCTATAAAGCCCTCGTGGACAAATTCTTGGCAAAACTCGAATGGTACGACATCGAGGCACTCCCTCGATCATCGAATCATTTTGCGGACACAATGGCCTCCTTGGGGTCATTAATCCCGCAAGACCTTTCTGGTGATATGACAACCATTCAAGTCAAAACCTTATCGCAATCCGTGATGGAGCGTGCAAGCTCAGACTTGACACCAGGAATCCACATGATCCAGATCGAACCATCCTCGGATAAGTTCTTTCGAATCCGAGACCGTCTGAAACGTGCCAACTGGGGGTCCTTGTTTTCCCCCACTCCCATTAAAAGCAACACAATGCTATTCTTACAAGTTCTATCCCATTCAGCATTTGTTAGGGAAGAACTTCAAAAGGGATTGGTTGTTCATACTGTCGAGGTTTTTGATCAACAGGACTGGTATTTACCCATTATAGACTACCTCAATTTAGGTAATCTTCCCTTTGGATTGACGAACATTCAAGCAGAAAGCGGCTAAGTATGTCTTGATAGGAGACATTTTGTATCATCGCAGCTATGACAGAATTCTTATTCGTTGTTTGGACCAGCAAGAGTCCACTTGGGCAGTCGCCCAAGCGCACGACGGTACATGTGGTGGCCACTTTAGTGGTATGGCCATTGCAAAGCGCATTCTCCGCATGGGCTATTATTGGCCATATTTAGAACGAGATTGTTGCGAATATGTCAAGAAGTGCATGAAATGTCAACATCATGCCAATTTTATGCACATACCTTCCTAGGCCCTACAGACAGTCCAGTCTGCTTGGCCATTTTTGCAGTGGGGCCTCGATCTAATCGAAAAGATCTCCCCTGCATCATCAGGCCATCACACGTTTATCATAACGGCCACAGAGTATTTTACCAAATGGGTGGAAGCAATTCCGTTAACCTCAACGAAAGGACCCCGCATTGTGGAGTTCATCTTGCATAACATCATATGTCATTTTGGTATTCCATCCAAAATAATATCGAATAATGGGCCATCATTCAAGAACAAAGACGTGCGTGCTTTGACCACAAAGTACAAAATTCAACACAGCTTTTCAACGCCCTATTATCCACAAGAAAACGGGCAAGCAGAGGCATCAAACAAAACACTAGTGGCCATCCTTAAAAATACAGTCGTAGACAGTCATAAGGATTGGCACATACAAATCCCACTTGCCCTTTGGGCTTACCGCACTAGCATTCGGACGCCAACTGGGGCAACTCCATTTTCGCTCGTGTATGGCTCAGAGGCAGTAATGCCTCTCGAGTTGGAAATTCCTTCCCTTCGCATATCAATGCAGGAGTTCATCAATGATGACACTGCACGGCAGGCCCGGTTAGACCAACTTACGTTGCTTGACGAACAATGTGTGAATGCTCTCGAGCACTTACGTATCTATCAAGAGCGGCTTAAGAAAGCTTACAACATGAAAGTTCACCTAAGGGACTTTTGGGTTGGTGATTTGGTTTTGAAGGAAAACCAAAAAGCTCCAAGGATTATCGCAATCACTTGGTCAAACCCAAAAAGCTCCAAGGATTATCGCAATCACTTGGTCAAACCAAAAATCTCCAAGGATTATCGCAATCACTTGGTCAAAACCCAAAAGCTCCAAGGATTATCGCAATCACTTGGTCACCCCAAAAGCTCCAAGGATCATCGCAATCACTTGGTCACCCCAAAAGCTCCAAGGATCATCGCAATCACTTGGTCAAACCAAAAATCTCCAAGGATTATCGCAATCACTTGGTCAAAACCCCAAAAGCTCCAAGGATTATCGCAATCACTTGGTCACCCAAAAATATCCAAGGATCATCGCAATCACTGGGTCAACCAAAAAGCTCCAAGGATTATCGCAATCACTTGGTCACCAAAATGCCCCAAGGATGTCCACAATCACTTGGTCAAAATAAAAAATAATCAAAAACAACCAAAATTTGCATCTCATATCTAGGCATACTCAAATTCATCAATCAAGAGCTCTTCTCGCACCTCATATTCATATTCACAAAAAATCGATCCATCAAAAATACAAAAATATGTAGCTGCATTAAGCATTGCATCCATACATTGCATATTTGTGGTCGTATAGGTCAAAGGCACCATAGGCTGTAATTGCCCTACTAAGTCCATCTTGCTCCACACTGTTCCATTTTACAAAAACAACAAAAACACCATGCATTGCTTTTACCACACTAGAGTCAGTGGTCTTTTAATGTATCAAGAGTTTTCATGATTCAGTCATCATTTTGCTTTTAGCTACGTCATGTACCGAGTCAGACAGATTTTATGAAGGTAGAGTTACACTTGAAATACGCCTTGTTACGTAACATCCCAACACAAATTAAAACACAAAACAATTCCTAAGTTGTGTGAACGAAAGATGAAACCTGCACAGTAATCCAAGTCACCAAAAGCGAAACGGTTATCTTGCTCATCCCCCTATGCGAATGACCCCAAGAATTCTGAGAGTTGGCAAAAGGACAAGCATCCTCCCTACCCAATTCCCTAAGAATCCCTAGTTCTCAATAGTTGCAAAACATCAAAAAATTTGCAAAATGTCAAAAATCAAATATTTGACATCATACAGAGCACACATCAAACGACACAAACGATAGTGATTTTCATCACTCCATATCCCAAATCCCTTGCTCAAAAGAAAAACAAATCAAAATAAATAGTGATCTTATCACTACAAACGAGCAAGTATCCCAATACAATTGAAGAAAAGAAGGGAGTGGAACTTGAATCCCTGGAACTCTCAGCATTCTAAAAGGTCATAAGGCAAGCCTCAGTATCGATTTGGTTGATAGCCTATCGATAACTGGCGATAAACCTCTCGCATGATGATATATCTGTCACATTAACTTGCATACAGATCAATGTTTGCATGTGGATGAGCTAGCTTATGGCATCTTGGATAACACCGCAGATTAATCTAACTAAATACAACAAAGGATTTAGTGGAGCTAATTAGGTGATCCTCAGTACAGGTTCGGTTGAAAGCCCATCTGGCACTGGTGGTATCCTGATGAATACCACATAAATGAACTCAATCGCACACACGGGGATGTGAAATAGCTGGGTCAAAAACAAGTCTGATTCATACCTTGTTCAAAAGTCTTGTAAGACAAAGTACAGTCGTGGCTAGTGAGTTAAAATTTCTGAGTCTCGAAAAACCTTAGCTACATTTCTAAACCAACTACGCTACTTTTCATCTTTGCAATACCATCCGAAAATACAAAAAGAGAAAACCACATATATACACACCAAGTCATTTAAAATAGAAATCGTCCAAAAACAAAATAAACAGAATCCTAACAGTCTATGGTGCCATAGCCAAACATCACAAATTTCATTCATCCATTTCATTTCGCATATCACATAAAAATCAACACATTTGCATTCATCTCCCCGCCGTCGATAGACCACGGGCTCACCAGGCAACCCCTGCCGCACCCCAACCGTGTACCTTGGGATGAAAAGAACTCATGCTCCGTCCCGTGCCTCCCGGTAAACCACCGCTCCTCCATACCCGGAGCCCTCTCCACCTCCGGCCGAGGCTAGATAGTCCCGATAAGGGTGCAAAAACACCTCCCCTAGAGTGAGCCGAGAAAATGCATCGGTATAGTGCTCTACAACACCTACCCATCGCCGACTCTGCCCCTGCTCCATAGACCGTCGCCACAAAACTGCATAGCCTATCTCTGTGTCATCCATCGTCGCCTGAGTCGTCCACGGTAACCGTCGGCCTCTCCTCTATGTGTCTCCAACCCCAACACTTCGGATAGTCTGAGTTGACCCCATTTCGCTGCCGACAGTGCACCCCATACAGCTCCCCGTAGAGCTGTGCCAACAATGTCTGTCCCCACCTCAAAATTAGCGGTGCCCCTATCGGGCACTCTACCAACGGCCATACCAAATCTAGCAAGTTCCACGGGAACCTCACGCCTGACAAATCAGGTAGAAGCATGTTAGAAATGAGTCCCATCAAAAATGCGTGCCTCACTCCTAACACCCCCCTCTCCTGCCACCAACAAACAAAAATCCCACCAGCCTGGTAGTCCACCTTGGCTGTCTCCATTGGGTTTGTTACACCCAGCCGCCCCCCATGCCCAAAGCATCTCGAAAGTACAGCAGTTCACTGATCACGCGGCGATGACCTAATGGGAAATCCATCTATCGAAATTCGAAGCAATCGATAGACATCCTCCAAAGTCACAGTCATCTCCCCTATCGGGAGATGGAACGTGTTGGTCCGTGGATCCCAAAGTTTGATCAGGGCCGTCAGATAGGCCTAATCCAGGACCATAGGCTCCAATCGAGACACCTGCTTGAGCCCAAGGGCATCAAGCCATTCCCAATCACCATCAGTCAGTGCACCCCGCGCCTCAGTAAAGGCGGTAGGTACACGGTACCGGCTCCTAACCTGCAAAAGAAAACAATTCAACAAAAAAAAAAATTAAAAATCATGGAAAAGAACTGTACAGCAATAAAAAAAGCAAAAAATCAAATAAACAAAACAAAAACAAATCTTCAGTTCCAAGATTTCTAATCTTAACTGATTAATTCAAAAATAGAATAAAAAGAAATTCAAAAACACAAAAAAATATACGTCTTAGGGTTTACGTCCGTAACCTAGGGTTTGTCGTAAGCAATAATTCTTTGCGTTTTGTTAATTGTACAATAAGTCTTAGTGTCTTCAATCCAGTTTCGAGTTTAAGTTTTAAAACACATTTTGAAAAATAGCATCACAAAAAAAAACAATTAAATAAAACAAGTGCAAATTTAAACAAAAATAAGCTCTAGAAGACACTTACAGGTTTCGCTTCGGCTCCGCCGCTCGAACCAGTTTGTGCACTCATGATGGCAAAAATAATTCCAGCAGCGCTTCGCTTCGCAGAATTACCTCCTCCTCCCAGAGCTCCAAAATCGTAAGAAAAAAAATGACACAAATGAGCCCAAATTCAAGTTTTGGCCCTTAAATAGGCCTTTTGAGCTGGAATTCGTCCTTGACTGGGATGAGCGCTCTGGTTAGCGCTCGTCCCACCCAGGGACGAATTCTCCAGCTGGAATTCGTCCCACCCAGGGACGAATTCAGGCCAGAACTTCAAAAACATCAAAAAATGATCAAAAATGAACTCAAAACAGACAATAAACTTGCCCGATAGGAGTGCTACTGCACCTGACATCTGGGGCATACAAAAAAGACGTTGGGGTCACAAAATTATCGCAATCCTACTCCCTAAGAAGGCTACCATAGCCGGACCGCTCCACGGGAAGACAAATTACGACAATTTAATCCCAAAATGCGTCACAAAAAACAACAAAACAACAAAAACAATAAAAAATGCAACATAAAAACAAAGCAATAAGCATTGCCGGACACAAGTGCTCTTGCACTTAACCTATTGGCATAGAAAATCGATGTCGGGGCTCAAATTGTCACTCTCCTACTTCCCCAAGAAGGCTAACATAGCCGGACCGCTCCACGGGAAGACGGATTATCGACACTTTCACCCCATTACGACGTCGCCAAAAGGGTTAACACCCACCAAAAATAGGTCCAAATGTTGGAAAAAATTGCACATACTTAACGATAAACCATCTAAAGGCACCCTTGCACAAGTCATCTTGGGTCAAGCGACTCGTCGCTTTTCTCACGAAGGTCATTCTCTCATCGATTCGTCGCTTGAGGGGGTAGTCACACTTGGTCACCAATCAACAATCACACACCCAATTAAGGAAAACGACATGCATTCAAAGAATCATTGACAAAGACAATCACGCTCCTACTTGGGGCAGTAAACAAGCAACAATCAAATCAATCAAACACTTGGCATTTCGTGAATCATGAACACAAGGTTCCCCCGAGGATAAAAGGTTGCGCCCTTTGCCTAATCATGACTGATCAATGTCCAAGCTCAAGTCACACCTCACCAAAATAGGTTAACACTTGAAATCAAACTCCTTAGCTCGTCAGAAGCAAGGATTCAATAATGCATGCCCTTTCCATGCTTGGGGCATCAAAATTTGGTTAGGTTACCAAGAAACCCTAATCATTAGTGCTTTGGTTATCTATTTTTTCTCGACACTGCGCTATGCATAGTGCATCCCAAAAAGGGGCATCTGTAGACACCAAAACAACACCAATCCGATTATGTGACTGCAAACACTGATCGCTTTGACAAACACAGCCCCCAGGGCAGCCCTCAGAGGTCAAACAGTGGTCCTAACCACTTTCATAGCAATTTTGTAAGGTCAGGAAGCAATTTGGTACATTTAGACACTTTGCTCAGTATTCGTCTCACCCAGGGACGAATACTAATTGTAATTCGTCTCACCTAGGGACGAATTCTAAAATCGTCTTTGGTAGGGACGAATTCTGAGTTTAACGGGCAAAAATAAGAATGGTGCCAAGTGGCAGCCCAGGACAGTCAGTTGATGACTCCTGCCTCGCACGAGTGTGTGGGTGGACAGATAGGCCATTAGAGGACTGTCACAAGGGCAGTTATGAAAGCCCAAGTCATTGAGGACTCTCCTCCCTCATGGGAAGACATAACCGCCACATGGCACCCATGACCAACACATGGCACTTATGCTTCCCTATCAAAAGAGACCCCATGGGTCTATAAAAGGTGAGACTTTTCTCATCCAAAATAGATAGATTGGAAGGAGATTTCAAGCAACGAAGTGCTACCGAGTTGAACACCCACTTGCATCTCCTTTGATCCACCTTCTCACATCCACCAATCTCTTTTGCAAGGGAGGTTGTTGGGTGGATTTTGGAAGCTTGAATCTGACCCAAATCCAACATATGGACACCTGAATCAACCAATTTTCCGACCCCCCAATCCTAAGAGGTTTTGGGCCCATCCCTAGTGGATTGGCGCCAAGATCAAGTGCCAACGGTGGGAGGCCCACTTGGGCACCCCCGCACTTTCTAAGTTTTATTCCAAAAGCATTCTAGATTATTGTTTTAGGTTGCATCTCATGTTATTCTATTTGGTTAACTCATAGCTTCAATTTCATAACATTTTGATCAAATTTTATCATGCCTTTTGTCGCTTTGTTGTCCTACTAACTTGCAGGTGGCGACATCGAATTCCCGAGGATAGAGGCCAAATTGGGAGAATCCGACCATATGGGTCATCCCAAAATGGCCCCAATTACATAACCCCTCTATTTTTAGGTGTTTTGGAAGTCTCGGGATTTGACATTGGAGCAGTACCACTTTGGCTTTTCCAACACAGTAGAATTCGTCTCACCCAGGGACGAATAGCAATCAGAATTCGTCCTGCCCAGGGATGAATTCCAGTTGAAGGTAGATTGGTCGACTGTTTCAATGGCAATGGCTCTCTGGTTATGTCTTCTGTCCTATGTCAGGTTTTTAGGTCATTTAGAGTCATTTTGTCTATCGATTTGGCTAATTATTTACATGCATCTTTTGGCGATTTTAGAGAACAAACACTTACTATTTGCAACAGGTGCTACTGACATATTTGTTGTTTCTTTGTTCGCAGGAGGAGCAGAAGAGGTTAAGGACTCATCAACATCAACGGTGGCATCATCTTGGCCCACCCATTTCAAGTGTGGGCACGCGGAAAGAGGAACCTTAAGTCTCGATTGTAATCAAATTCTTTTAACGCTCCTAGCCCCTGAAAAGGGAGGAGGCGTATTTGTAACAGAGATCAAGAGAATTTAATGAAAGGGTTGTGTTTTCTCCATTTGCTTATATCTCATTTCAATGCGCCTCTTTCATTTCATGCATTCTACATTTCTAGGACTTAAGCGTATTTGATTTTGAATGCATCGCAATTAGTGTTTCCTTTGCCCGAAATATCGTGCTTTCAATTCCCTTCAAATATAATTCATGATGGTAGAGCAGGAAGACATTAGACTACTAATAGAGAATAGTTGGAAATGTAAATCATCAACAAAAGGACCTCAAGACATCTAGAAAAAAAAAACTTGTAAGATTTTAAAAATTAAATAGAAAGTGGTTATCTAAAAATCCATTCCAAATAAAATAGTTTATTTTACAACTTTATAAATTTGAAATAAATTTAGAGGACACATATCCTCCTCATGATGAAGTTCATCAAAAAAATAGTTGTTGGCAGATTTATGCAAGCTAAATTCTAAATAAGAGTTCCAATGAAGACTAAAATATAGAATGGAATAGCTAAAAAAAGGTGACAAGAGCACAAATATTTTTCATATCAAAACAATTAAAAACTACCATAAGAACATAATTAGGGAAATAGAGAAGGACACCACCATTTACATATAGCAAGAAAAGAGAAAGAAATTAGCACAAGATCACTTTTCAAGGTTGCTAACCCATGAACATGGTGATCTTCAAGCTCAAGATAATTTTCTCTAGAAAGCACCATAAAAATTTAATCAAGAGGTTTTTGAGCAATAAAATGACATAGTCGCCAAAGGCTACTAAACATGTAGAAGATAATAGTTTTGTTCCCTCTCTTTTTTATTCCTACAAGGTTTGTGTAATCAATGCCTTGTTTTGTTGGGATGAACTCCAAGGTTGTTGTATGTTATTCCTTCAAGGGGTCAATGTTTGATTATATAGTTAGTTTTCCAGCTTTCCTATCAATAACTGTAGCTAAAACATGATTGCCTAGGGGATTACTTCTATTGTAAATTTATAATTGTAATTAAATCTAAACAGAGTTGGACCTAGCAATACAAATTTGATTTTCAAAATGAAATATGTCTAGATCCATTTCAATCACAAAAATAGGCATTGAACTGAAATGGAAGTAAGCACAGAAAAGAGCAACTTAATCTCTGAGGCTTAGGAAAATAAACTAAAATTACTCCTGATCTATCTTATGTTCCAAATAAAGAGCAAAAGTATATGGTTGGAGAAAAAAATAATAATATACTACTCCAAAATTCTGATCTTGATCCTTTACAATAGAAAATTTATCCCAAAAAAAATAATCTATGTTTGACCAGCATTCACATAGCTTGAGATATAGATGATGCAACATTCTAGGGAGCTAAGACTATAGAGCAATTAAGTACAATCACCATCAACATGCATATATTTGACACAAAAAAATCCAAATATTTGAATTGCATAAGATAATATTGAAGCACTATAAAAAATTCACCACTCAAGTGGATTACAAATATAGAACTCAACTCAGTATAATGCTTGGTTTAGAAACCAACGAACTAAAAAGAGCAAATAAAAGAAAAGAAAAAAAGTTAAACTCCTAAGTATTGGACTCACGATCCCCAAAATAATCCTAAGAGCTCTTATTTATATAATTAAGGCAATATCTTGCCATTATATTTGTAATTACAATCAATTACTCATGCTATGCTTCATATTAAAGCCATTAAATCAAGTATGGTCAAATAATTTATGTAGTTATAAATCATTACATTGCCTCCACCAAGTTCATATTTTAAAGTGTATAATTCTCCATAAATCCACTTCTACAATTATGGAGGATCATTTAGGATCAGGACCCCATAAATATCTTATTTATAACATCGAGGATCAATTTTATGGCAGTGTGCAACAATTAATTCTATTAAAACTCCACTATCCTACAAAACGACTTATTAAAGTAATAAACAATTCATTCAATAACCTTAGTCACGATAATTAGCATAAAAAAAGGAAAATATAATTAAAGCATTTAAAAATAAAAAAATTAAACATGATCTTTAAAAATGAAATATTGGAGTTCATCTATTTAATATGTACTTACAAGAAAAAATGGAGCCCTCATTAGTTAATTAATTGCAAAAAAAATGCTCATTTCCTAAGGTTTTATACAAAAAATATATATATATTGCCACCATTGATTCATTGTTAGAAATATATTTTCTAATGCAATCCAATGGACCATGTAGTTCTACAAGCTAAATCCACCCAAAATAAATTAATGCAACCAACATTGAAAGCATCAAGGCAAACAAAATTTATACCAAAAACCCAAAATTTTCAAGTAGGGTCCCCAAGTGCGATGATTTGTACTATGCAACAACGAATGGTGACTAGAAAATACTCCTGAGCATTTTGGGATGAAGAACTCTACCTAAAACTAGTGAAACCTTTGATTAGAAAAAATCAACAAGCTGGGATACATCTATAGGTAGAGTTAAACAAATATTGCTCAGAATAATTATCCATTCTTCTTTAGCTTCAAGTGTCTATAAGTGCATTCATTCCTATTATTGAATCAATTAAACTTCACCAATTAAGCTTAAAATTAGGAAATCCATTAGGAACTGAATTGCTAATAGGAAAGCCATTTGAACTTCATTCTATTTTCTTAAATTTCTATTCTTAAGAAAGCCATTAGGAACTGAATTGCTAATAAGTATAAATTTTAAATAAGGTCAAACATATTGCTACAATATATGGAGTAAGTAGAGTAAGATATCGATAATCATCCTCCAACCCCTCAACAAGAAGAGAGAAAAATTTGTTAAACCAAGAAGTGGATCAAGATTTTAAAGAAGAAGAGGAACATTGGAAACTTCAATAAAGAATTATTTGGATCAAAAAAGGAGATAAAAACAAAAATTAATTTCATATAAAAATAATGCAACACTACCAATGAAATACATACAACTAAATTCACAAAATCGAATAAATGTATTTTGATCATACAGTCATAAAGGAACTAGCAAGAGATAATTACTCAACCCTTTTCACAAAGACAATAATAAATCATCAGGATCAGGCCACACTCGTAAACAACATTTCTCTTTTGTTAAAATGTAGAGATAGAGAAGATATCTCTTTAGTAGTAAGCAAAGAAAATTTAGAAGTTATATGTCCACTGCCCAAGGATAAAGCTCTAGGACTACATGGCTTCACCAACATTTTATCAGTAGTTTTATAAAATTATAGGGGATGACCTATTGGCAATTATAGAAGATACAAGGATAAGAGATAAGCTATCTAGGGCAGTCATCTCAAATTTCTTAGATTTAATTTCCAAAGAAAAAATGTAATTACTTTTGATAAATTTATACCTATATATTTGTGCAATTTCTCTTATAATATTATGACTAAAATAATAGCAAATAGAATTAAAAGGAAGAGTAATGATTTTATAGAGCTATAAAATAAGGGTTTCATTCCAAGGAATAAAATACATGATAACATTATAATGATTCATGAAGACTTAAACTCAAGTTCCAAGTCCAAAGAAAAAAAATAGCCATTAAAACTGATATGGTTAATGCCTTTGATAGAGTGGACATTAGATTTTTAACATAGGTGTTAGCCAAAATTTGATCTCCAACTCAAATGAAAGACTAGATAAGAGCTTGCATAGAGGGACCTAGGATAACCCTTATAATAAATGGGGAACTTGATAACTTCTTTGAAGACACTAGATGATTAAGTTAAGGGTGTCCTCTCTCCCTTTACCTTTATAACCTTCTAAGTAAAACTTTGGAGAGAACCCTTACCAAATTGAGAAGAAGGAAATAAATCTAGGGAATTAGAGCAACTACATGATGTAAGGAAGAGAAACCACCATCAACAATGAAAAACATTAATAAAGAGAGCAATATATGTGATAAATTTTATTACAATTTGTAAGCTTTTACAATACAAATTATACTATTTATCTTTTACAATTACAAATTATCCCAAGAGGTTTTTTACAATGAGGATGGTATTTGTTCTTCTCTCCCACAACCGAATGTGATTAGGAGATGTCGAAGTATGAATGCTTGTGAGTGGAGACTTCCAAGGGCTGCCAAAGATGAATTGAAATACTTGAAAATTGCCAACAAAAATATGTTAGAAGGTATATGGGCTCGGCTAAGTTGGTCCTTAGTTCTAGCAAGATAAAAAACACAATAAATAATAAAATAACTACTACTATGTAAATCAGAATGCAAAAAAACAAAAGACTATACCTTTTTACGTGCAAAAGTATTATTGAAGATGCTACTGAAGTTACTGTTTTGTGTTGGAGGAAATACCATATCAGGAGAGGCGCTAAGCAGTAGGTAAGAACATATTAGGGGAGACGGTCTCGAGGTTGCAACTATAAACTAGAAAATAACATGACTGAGAGCTCAAAAAAGTATTAATAGGGTTGCAAAAAGTTTTGGGATGGTGTTAATGGCTGCAAACAAGGATCAAATAGGCTGATGCAAGTATGTGGAAGGATTTTGGTAGCATAACACTAGCACACATTGGGCTCTCCTTCCTTTGGCCATGGCCAAGCGTATTTATAGAGTTTTTGGGGTTGGGTTAGTGGGATTTCAAATAGGTTCCACTTGGCTTCCACATGGGTAGGGTATGTGAGGGAAGTATATAAGGGGATGATATGGAGGGGTTCATTTAAGTGCTTTGGGAAGGGGGAGTCTAGGGAAAGGGAAACTAATTTAAAATTAGTTTTCCAAGGCACATGGGGAAATGTGGGGTATTAAAAATTGCTTAAAATAATGAGGTGTAAGAGGGAGGAGTTGGCATGTTAAATTACATTGGAGGAGGTATCCTATGGAGGAGGGAAAATATTTAATTAATTACCTAGAGTTAATTAAGTGATTGTCATTTTGGGCCAAGTGGGATAAATGGTCCCTTTGACCTATCATATTTTTAAATTTTAAATTTCTTTTTATGGCATGAGGGGGGGTTGTAATAATAATGTTGGTGATTTCTAGGTATTTGAGGGGGCAACTTTTACAAGTTTCTAGAAATTTATATTTTGTGCATTTTCCTTAAATATTTTTAATATTAATTAATTAGAAAAAATTAGGGGCTTTAGTGAGGAGTTTAATTAATTAATATTAACTAGAATTACAATTATTTTATTAATTTTGTTATTTTCTATGTGGGAGGGGTCATAAATAGGGCTAATGATAGTGATGTTTTTGTATTTTTTTTACATGGTGAAATCGATAACCGCCACGAATCCAGGTAGGTTGTCTAGATTTTATGGCCGTGACAGTATTCTATGATTTCTACCCTAGAAGATGCCACACATATCTTTGTGCAGTCCGCCTCTATAACCACCATGCCACAATCATTTTAAACCATTTACACTGCTGAAATCACTAGGAAAGGGACAAGCATTCAATCCGGCGAGGCCCGAGATTTGAACCTTGGACCTATGCCCCCTTATGGGGTTTGGATGAACCAATTGGTCTACACCTCGGACCTTAATGATAGTGATGTTAATAATATTTAATTAGACTAATTTAACTTTAATTTATAATTAATAGTGTAGGGAGATGGGTGGGTATTTATTATTATTTATATTAGTATTTTAGTATTTTTGTTATTTTGTGGGTGTATGGAATATAATCAAAATTTAATTTTATTATTTATAGGGTGTTGCTAAGATTTTATTAAGAAATATTATAAAATTTAAATTAATTGTAATTTAATTACAGTTTTAAGGTGACAAAAAGACGTATTTAAATATAGTAATTTAAAATTTAGTATATCATAAAAATGATCAACTTTCGATGTCTACAAATGATATATAATAATCATTCATTTCAATTTGTAGATGACACTATTTTACTCGGGGAAACCACAAAATTTAATGTTAGGCTGATAAATGAAGTTTTAGATTACTTCTCTTTAGCCACAAGGGTAGAGATAAATACCCAAAAGAGCATATTTTACACTATAAATACTTTAGCAATAGAATATAGGGGTTTTTCTCAAATTTTGAGATTTCACAAAGGTAGTACCTTTAACTAACCCAAGTGCTCCTATGGAATTCCATAAAAAAAAATTAATGTAATTCTAGAAAATATGTCAAGGAGAATATAATAGTATATTAGTGGTTGGTTGAGTTTAGCTAGAAGATTTATTTTAATCAAATTAGTATTAGCAAGTCTTCATGTATATCAATTGTTGGTGTATCATCCATCCTTATTTATCCTAAAAAAACTATGATGTAATGTTAAGAACTTTCCTATGGCAAAGGGGAAGGAAATCATATAGGAAAAAGTTTCATTTGGTCAATGAGAAGACTATTACCAAGACAAAGAAGCAAGGAATCCTAGGAATAAAATAACAATAATTGTTAGAAAAGCACTAAGTTCTAAGATAATTTGGAAATTTCTCACTCCACTAGACTCTACATGGACGCAAATCTTAAAATGCAGATATTTGAACAACTCTAATGGTATCCACACTACACCAAAAAATGTCTTTAACTATGGTTTTAAACCGATCTTAAAGGCCTTTAAGGGCAGTTATTCAACCACCATCTATGAGAGCATCATAAAAATTCCACATCATACAACAACAGCTAAAAATTGCCTCAAAAATCCACCCTCTTAGGGTCTCACCTAAACTATCTATATATATCTATATATATAAAGGATACCTCAGTTGAAACAACATAACACTTAGAAGTGGTTTACCTCAACTGAAACAACCTATAAGTCAATCAAAGGAGCACCTAAATCCAAACAAGCATAGTGCCTATTTTTTATGTTGAATATAATATTAAAAAAAAATCTTGCACCCACAATCAAAAGCCTTTTAAATTCAATGGAGTAAACAAAAGTTTTTAGACCTAGAACCAGAACCATTTGAATCCATGTTATTATTTTTATGTGTTATTTGGGAAAGTTGACCACTCTTAACCTTCTTAGTCAATCCCTTCATAGTGTGTTTGTTTGTATTGTCTTTGCTTTAGGTATTATCCTCCTCACCCTTGATGGTTGCATATATATATATATATATATATATATATATATATATATATATATACATATCATAAGGGCTTTGTGTTGGAGGTAACATTGAAAGTTTCCCATGGATATGGTTTCAAATACAATTCATGTTAGTGCAATATTATATTACATTACATAAAATACAATTTATTATCGATTATAAAAGGAAATCATGCATATAACCCTTTGGACATCATACAAATAGGTTAGAAAGAATTTGTAACTTCATTCCTAATGTGCTTTTGGAAAGATTAAAATACATCAAGGTCAATTCTCTAGTTTATTTCATTTTTGCAAGCTAGATAGGAAGATTAGATTGTGATAGAAACATGTTTGCAATAATAAGAGCTTTAATGCATCACATCATGACAAAAGCATGCATTCAAGCAGTAAAAATGATAAAAAAATATAGATAAGAGCATGGGTTTACAAAATATATTTGGGATGTATTATAATGGTAAATAATTAATCTTGAAGTGAAGTCTTTCCTCCATAATTTAATGTTGTTTCTAAACCCCTTAGATCTTGTATCATGAGAACTATTGTAGATGATTGAGTACCAAGTGAAATTTTTGTCTACAGTTTTCATTAGATGTTGATGCTATTGCATATATCATAATGACTCCTAAAGTGCTCCTATATGGCCAAATATTTTGACACCATGAGTCATAATTTGTATATAAATTTAATGTTGCCATGAAAGGATATTAGAAATTCATGACCAAAACTTTTTGACAATAGTCCATATTCCTTCCAACTAAGGATTTTGATTTTTTGATGAAATACTAGAGGGCCACAGCTGGTTGAAAATCAAATAGTAATTTTTATCATCATACGTATATGGAAAGAGCTAAATATTTCATTTGGTGCTCTGTATAGCTCTTCTAATCCATATGGATTTTACTTTCTAAGTTGGGATCCTTATTCAAGTTTAATTGGCCTATGAACCATTTTGTCAATGAATAGTCCCAAGGTGAATTTGGCAAGAGCAGTAGGATAGACTAGTGATAACTATTAAGGTCTCAATTTTCTAATGGCTTTGTATAGCAGGGATGATTATAATATATCCAAAACTAAATCTAAATAATGCTTATTTATTGATCATTTCATAATCATTTTGAACTTAAAGTAAAATGGTGGAGTCAAAGACAATATGCATAAGCATATAGATTTGGACACATGCAATCATTGATATCTTAAACCTCTTTGAAATAAATAAAGTACTTAAATCTTCTGAGTTTTCTCTACTATTGAACATCATTCATGTTGGAGTGATATAAATTATCTGTTTGATATAGGTCATGTCTAGTCTGGTTGTTAAATATATTTTAATCAATTTAAAGATTTTCAATATTGTTAACAGTTGAAGTATTTGCTTTTAAAGTCTCTATCTCAGATTACTTTATGCTTAAAGGATATTTTCCTATTTTTTATGATTATAGAGAGTAGGTGCTCACTTTCTATGGGAGAATGATAGAAAGCCCTCTGCTTTTTTCCAAATAGGAATATGAAAGGTACCTAATAGTGTCATGTTCTTCTTTAACTGTCTGATTTCCATATTTGAGACATACATGTTAATCACCTATCTTCTTGTAAGCCAGCACAAATGGTTATACTAAGGATTAGAGGTTGATAGAATAAAAACATATCCCTTAAATCAAATCAAATTCATTCAATCAATAAAGAAACAAACAAAACTAAGCATTTACACCCACAACTAAAACAACATAGCACTCAACATAGGTCTCACCTATATATATATATATATTTTTTTTTTTTTATTTTTTTTATTATATATATATAAAGGATACCTCAACTAAAATAGCATAGCACTCAATAGTGGTTTGCCTCAACTGAAACAACATAGCACTCAATCAAAGGAGCACCTAAATCCAAACCAACATAGTGCCCATTTTTTATGTTGAAGAGAATATTAAAAAAAATCTTGGCACCTAAATCCAAACCAACATAGTGCCCATTTTTTATGTTGAAGAGAATATTAAAAAAAATGAACCCACAATCAAAATCCCTTAAAATTCAATGGAGTAAATAGAAGGTTATAGAACTAGAACCAGAATCATTTGAATCCATTAAAATGGAGGGAATAAAAACATATCCGTTAAATCAAATAAAATCCATTCAATCAGTAAAGAAATAAACAAAACTAAGCATTTATAACCACAAATAAAACCATTTTAATACATTAAATAGAAGGGAAAAAGCACATCCACACCCATAATAAAAATATCTCAGATTATTTCAAGTGCAAAATTAGTTATGATTATACATGTAAATGGAAAATTTTTTTTTCAAGTGTAATTCTTATTTACAAATATAGGTGAACGGATAACCTGAGCCCTCCATATAATGGACAAATTTCTAAACATCCCTCCCCACCCAAAACATTAGAGATGAGGTGATAGGGTATCCTGAGACTTCCATTAGATACATAAATATCCATCTATGAAAATCAAGTACTACTACTAAGGACTAGGACTAAGAGTCAAACATGAAATATTAATTTCATAACTAACAGTCACTCAACACAACAAACCTTATTTTCAACACATTACAATGTGCATGCATGATTAGAATCTTAATCATATGCCCTAGCAACACTTGTATTCTCTCTATTTTTTAACCAAATTACCTTCTTGTATCTGACTAACCTACCTCATGCTCAGGATACCTACTCTCCTCACTCCTAGCTTGATTGCCTACTAATTATCTACAAGTATTTTCTAAAAATAGAATAAAATTTTTCTAACAACAGATTAATTATTTCCATTAATTATAAATACTTTTGAAGTACAGTAATTAGGCTTCCAAACATGTACCCTTAAATTCTTTGGGGACATATTGAATGTTGTCATCATTTGTATTTTCGTCTTGTGCAATTTTAAGTCCAAAAAAATCTATTGCTCTAGAGATATTGATATATTTTCCATCGTATTCTTCAATGTATTTGATTTCTCCTAGAGGTGATGTGAGAACCACATACCAATTGGTGTCAAGTGGATCATTTACATAAATGACTTGTCTGGCTTGTGATGCTAGGATAAATGAATCATCTTTTAGTCTATCCTAGCCAAGTAATCCATTCATGTTGATCAATGTGAAGCCCATTTTATCCTTTCTACATCCATTCCTTGTATCAAGAATATTCACCCAGTCACATTTGAATATGGGGTATCAAAACCGATAGTAATCCAACAAGATTATTTCCCTAATAACACCATAATATGTGAATATTTGAAGCACTAGATTTATGTATTTTGTGCTTGCTCTACACAAAGTAGTAGCATCGACATACACACTGCTATTTTGAGTTGTTATTTGGTCCTCTTTGTCTTTGATATGAAATCTATAATCATTGATAAAATAGCCCAAATTTTTTATTGTAGCTTTCCTTGAACCACGTGCCAACCATTTTATTGTGTTGGATTTATTATTATGTTGCATTTCATCTCCATGAAATTTAAACAAAGAAGAATAGTTTAAATATGTTTTGCAAAAAATTATATGACATTTAGTACATGAAAATCAATATAAATGTAATATCATATTCAAGAGAGTAGACAATAACCTAATGTCATGGCCAAGTGATGAATTTCTGATTATGGATTTTTTACAAAACCCCTTCATCTCTCACTGCATAGGAGTTGGATTCCTTGATACTCTTTAGGTGATTTTTGATTTGATCCAATGTTTGTCAAACTTAGTTGGATATAATTAATATAATTCCATATATAACAACAACAAATAAACATCTAATTACTCTATCCAAGGTTTAACTTCATCCATGTTAAAGAGAGCGCATTAATGGGCTTGCTCGTAAGAAGTTTTATCCAAATCAAAGTCTTCACCACTAGACAAAGGCCTCCCATTGATTATAGTTTTTTTGTACTCATCACTTCATACCTCATTGTTACCATGGTGATCATAAATTACTTATGTACCTCTCATGTAGTTCCTACAAAATGAAACAGATACCTCAACAAGAGAATGTTCGGCAATATAACCTTTAGGTCTATATTGGTTCTTTACATAGCCCTTAAAAATATTCATAATTCTAATAAAGGAAACAAACAATTTTGACTAGATAAGACACTACAAAAATTAGAAAAATGATATTTTATGAAATTTATAAATGCATACAAACCTCTCGAAAGGGTACATTCATCAATATTGTACAGGTCCACATAGATGCACCTTTCATACCAAGTGAATAGTTATGTTCACCATGATATCAAAAAATGAAGGGGAGAAGTACTTTTCAAGCAAACATAATGTCTCTATGACCTCTACCAATAATTTCTCTATTTTTATAGGATCCACAACTTTAGCATATATATTCCTTTAGAACATGCACAACCGATAAATGGTTTGTCACACTGGCTTATCAAGCAAATTTTGTAGCACTACCAGAAGAAGTTGTTGCATGAGAACATGGAATTCATGTGATTTTAGGCCTTGGATCTTATGTTCTTTCATAGAGAAATTTTTTCTAATATTTTAACTATATCCATCCATTACTTTCATATTGTAGTGTCTGATAAAACCTTTCTTTATCAACCTTCGATAGATTATAGGGTGTTGGTGGAAGATATGTATTGTTTCCATACATTATTTACCAGAATGTGTTCTTGATACCCATATTTTTTAAATCCTCATGATAATTTTTACCATCTTTTGACTTTCCATCGATACCTAGCAATGTTTCGAATAGGATTTCATCACATGCATCACATCCAAGTTGTGATGAACTAGAAGGTGTTTATAGATAACAACAACAAATAGAAGGTATAAGTTTTATGAAAGGGAAATTACAATTATTGTGCACTTAATTTTTTGATGATTATAAGGTACATTGTTGATATTGAAAATTATTTATGTCTTTTACAAGTAGGAGTTATAAGGTGTTATTGTGGTTTGATTTTTGGTTGAAATTTTTGTATGGTGAAAATTAAGTTTGAGAGGTTTTGATAATTTTTAATGTCCTATATTTTGAGAACAAAAGGAGAGTAATTGAACATCATTTTTAGATTTCATTGAGCATATATTTTTGAGAAGAAATTTAATGTTGATGGTTTGAAAGAGAAATCTACTAACCAATTTTGAAGTGGCACTTTGAAGAGGAAATTCTTTTGAGGCAAGTTTTTTGAAGGTATGTTTTCATCAAAGCAAGATAAGAGGTAGGGCAACATTATTCCTTATTTAAGGTGTTTGGTTGAGAAAATAATTCTGAATCATAAGGTGGAGAAATAAGGATTATATATGTGCATTGTTGGAAATATTTGAGTTAGGGTTTGTGAACAAAATGTGTTTCATTGTTTGAACTAATATGTGAAGCTTTTGGGCATTGGTTTGAGTTACATTGAATGTGAATGAGCAAGTGTTAGAAACCAATTATGTGAAGGAATTTATGCATTGGACTTGAGTGATATTTGGACAGAACATATTGTGAAATTGTATTGCATATCATTTCCTATGTGTTCTTGAATAATAATTTCTGGTAGAATATGTCTGAAGTATTATGATAAAAGCATGTTTTATGAGTAGTTTTGAAAAAGTGTTATGAGAAGATTCGAGGATGTGTTATGAGCAATTTTCAGCATACGTTAGAGCAGAGTTGAGCAGAGATAGTAAGTATATTAGAGTAGTATTGTGAGTTTTTTTTATAAGACCTTTTTGAGAGGGCTTGTGAGAATTTTTAAGCAAGTTTTGTGAGTAAGTTTAAGGCACTCTTGTGATCAAGTGTGAGATAGATCAGTATAGGTAGTTGAGTAGAATTTATTAGATTTGTGAGCATATTTGATCAGATTTTTGAGTAAATTTGATCAGATTTGTGAGCATATTTGATCAGAGTTGAGCAGAGTTGATAATAGGCTTTAGAGTCAACCAACACAAAGAGGATAGAATTATCCTATGGAGAGAGGTCCACAAACTAGATTAGTGGGGATAAATATCTCCTATGGATAGAGGTCCACAAACTTGAGCATAGGGTATTGATGTCTTCTTTGGACATAGGTCCATAAACATTGTATTAAATATTTGGTTCCTAAGAGATTTGTTGAGAAAATTTATAAGAAATATTTTATTTGTTGGCATATCCCACATTGGGTGAACCAAGTTAAATTCATGTATCTCATATGTGTGATGATTTATGCATTATTTAATACCTTTATATTATTTTTGTTATTATTTAGATTGAAATGTAAATTTTGATCTTATACTATTCACCCCCTCTCTCAGTATAAGCTTGTGTTCCTCAGATAATTCTTGGGAATTCCCCCTCCCCCCATTGTCAAAAAACATCCTCATATTATTGGTATAAGAGGAACTCTTCATAATTAGGTCCAAATGTTTATATCTCAGTATCTCATCCCCCAAGACAACAACTAGCAGCTTCAGGAAGATGGTAAAATTTGGACCAGTGGTTAGGTGAAGAATGGGAATCTAAAAAATACAAACTAAAAGAACTACTATAAAAAAGAACATGGCTATAGAAATATGGACCTGACAAACTAGCATGGAGATATGGGAAACAAGGCACTTACATAGTGAAATCCGGCTATCGAAAGGCTCACAAAAGTAGCAAGAACCAACCCCAACAACAACATCCTTGGAAAGAAATATGACAACCAAAAGGTTGGCCAAATGTTGATTATTTTATATGGTAGGTTACTCATAAAAGCATTATGACTCAATATAATATGAGGAGAAAAGCTTTCATTGGACCCAATAAATGTGTAATGTGCTTCCAAGAGGTATAAACTATAAACCACCTCCTTTTTTATTGCTCCTATGCTTACACAATCTGGAATTGGAGGTACTCCATATTTAGCCAAACAGAATGGTATCCTCCTAATGGTAGTAATTTTTGGGACTATTGGTTACATAACACCTTCAAATCCAAAACACTAAGTATAACTTGGAATTTAGGGATTGGCTTCATCTGCTGGTAAATATGGTTGGAATGGAACAACAAAATTTTTAAAGAGGAATTTGGTTCAGAAGAGAGTGCTTGGGGGATTATGTTAAGGAATAATCTCCGAAGGCAAAGGTAGAACAAGACATTTGGGTATAACTATGAAATCAAATGCAACATGAAATATTCTAGGAACAGAAAAAAGAACAAAGAGGCCTCAATAATATTTGTTGGAAGAGGACATATACAGTTAAGAAAGATGTAAATTTTAAATAATAGGGGACTCAAATATCCTAGGAATATAAAATAAAATAGAAAAACTACATTTTGAGCCTTGCCATGAAAGGCAGGATATCAATAAGGATTTGTATAAGCTGATCAGTTTTTTTGAATAAATTTTTTTCCTTTTACTCCAAAAAAATATCATCTTGTGTAGAATGAAAGAAATAATTCAAAAATTTAAACATGTGAAATATTCTCAAATTTGTCAAGAATGTAACAAGATAACATATGCACTTGCCAACAATGTTATAAGAAAAGATCATTCCAATTTGAAAATTAAAATGATTTTTTTTTTGAAAATATGTGATGGTAGATGAGAAAGAGAAAGCAATAGAGTAGATGGATATTTGGGAGCCTTTGAAGATTTTACACCTTTAGATATCTTAAAACCTTCATAAATTTTATATTAAATATATAGATAAGTAAACAATATTACAACATTTCATCAATTCACTAATTAAAAATACATAGATTCTATGATTAGTTAACTATGGTTTTCCATTTGTGAATGTAGAATTAATATCATAGAAATGTAAACATGATACATTCTTAAAATATTTTCATTTTTATTTCAAAAAATATTTATTGATATAATTTTAAAACCTAAGTCAACCTAAATCAACCTAATTTTCCTCTTTAGCATACACTACCACAATTTCCATGACTTTTATCCAAATGACTTGCCAAACATTATCCAAGGATGAAATATTTCTCTAAAAATTCTACCATTTCTCTCTAGCCATAATTTCCACCAAATTAAATTTAATGTAAGCTTCCATCCAATATGAATAGTTTCAAATTTAAAGTTTCCCCTCTTCCAACTTTTCCAAATATTAATTAAATTTAGATTATCATTAGCTCAAAATTTATGATATAAGAACCATCTCTCATATATTTGACACATGAATGACACTCATACATTAGGTGGTATATTATTTTCTTTACTTTGTAGCATAACACACACTAGGATAGGCCAATATCTCTGCTACATCTGAAACTATAAAAGGTAGACAACTATTGCACCATCAAATTTTTCTTCAATCCTCCACCTAATATGCATGAGGAGGGTATAAAAGGATCTCTTTGTATTCATCCTTCATTGTATAGACTCCAAGGCTCTCATTGCTCGAAGTTAATCCCCTCCTCATCACTACCTATAAGAAATATTTCTACAAGTATTTTAGTCATGACAAGTGCCAATTATGGACGGATTGTAATTTGCCACTTGACCAACTTCTTAATTTGCTTAAATAAATTATCTTAAAGTTGGCTAGTGTTAAAATAAATTTTAATCTTGATCCAACCCTTGCTTTCCATGGTTTTTTTATCAGTAGTAGTTATGGTAATTTAATAATGATAGGTGGTTATTGATCCCATTTATATGTCTAGAATCATGCCTCCTTCCCTCTCTCCTCTTTCCAAAAAAATTTTCTTTCACAACCTACAATCTTAGTTTTAGTATCTGCCATACTATGGATCCGTTTCCATACAAGGGGAATCAACTCACCTTATTTAGGTTCATATATCTCAAGTATTTACTAGCTAAAACCATACTAAAAATGAAGTTGTCTAGGATATCCACCTCTAGTAAATCTTTCCATTCAAATCTTTATTATCTAGATTAAATCCCCTAAGGCCCAAACCTTCCTTCACCTTAGAATGAATTATTTCTTCCATTATACTAATGTATGTTTCCTCTTTCCTTTTGTTTATCCCAATAAACATTTTTTATCCATCATTTCCAACTCTTTCCATATGATATATGGGATAGAAATATAAAAAAGTAATATATTGGCATTGCCTAAGTGATTGACTATAAAAGAGTTAATCTATCCCCAAAGGTGAATCATTCATGACACTAATTATTAATATTTTTTTGATATAGTCTAAAATATTATTGTAGAAAAATATATTCAATATTTTAAAATGTATAGGGACCCCCAAATAGACCACTAGGAGATAAATACTCATGAATCTCAGGATCTCTAGAATTATGTCCAAAAGCCTTTGATCAAGACTATAGAATACCACTTTAGATTTCTCATCATTGATGGCTTGATTTATGGCCCTATGATAAATTTTAAGTGTGTCTCTAATAATTCTTGGTTCATTTGGGATGGCCACTCCCATTAGTCTTATTTCATCCATGAACTATAGGTGAGTCAAAACCTCCTCACCCACCTTAATGCCTATTAGAAAATCCTATTGTATTCTCCTCAATATATGTTTTCCAAAGCCTTCAACCAGTATGATAAAAAGAGAAAGGGAATAAGGATTTCCTTGGCAAAGGCCTCTAGAATATCTAAATTATTGTGAGGAAATACCATTTATTAGCAATGAGTATGTCAGAGTAGAGATGTAACTCATGACACACTTTATCCAATCTTGAGAGAAGTGAAAGACTATCCTCATACTTGTCAAGAAGTTCCACTCCACACTATTATAATATTTGGACATATCCAATGTTTAGAGAATTCTTCTATTTTCATTTTTTTGCATTAAGTGAATTGCCTTCTAATCTAGAACCAGATAATCTAATATTTATTTGCCCTCTATGAAACCTCCTTGTTCTAGTGAGATAGTGTTGTCTAGA
Organism: Wollemia nobilis; assembly: GCA_028583015.1. Lineage (NCBI taxonomy): Eukaryota > Viridiplantae > Streptophyta > Pinopsida > Araucariales > Araucariaceae > Wollemia > Wollemia nobilis. The sequence continues at coordinate 775,980 of JAQPPZ010001273.1, read as the reverse complement.
AAATGTTTTATCCGCATAGCTATTATTTTCATGACTATTTTATAAGTGGCATTACACAAGGTGAAGGTCTATATTCTAAAATATGCACCACATCCTTTCCTTTTCAAATTAAGGCAATGAAGGTAGTCTTAGTGCTTGAAACATTATTTTTCTACCATTGAATCCCTCTATGATATCCATTAGATCTTCCTCCATTTTTTCAAAGTAGGTCTTAAAAATAATATTAGGAAGTAATTTAAACGTAGATTTTTTTCTCATGTTCATTTCAAATTCTACCTCCTCCAACTTCTCTCTATTAATAGGTTTATATATGGGTTGGTTTTGATCATTAATGATGATACAGTGTATGGTGGCAAGAACTTAGTGATGATAGGTTTAAAAAATTTAGCAAAATAATCCATTGAATGAGAGTGTATACATGGGATTGTGTTAAAGGAGATTTTATCTTCATCTGTAAGAAATTTCATCTTGTTCATCTACCTCCTATAACAAGTGGTCCACTGAAAATATTTGGTGTTTCCATCCCCTTTCAATAACCAAGTGGTTATTAAACTCTATGTCCAAAATATATCCTCTTGGTTGTCAATGTCCTCTAACACATTATGTGACTCATCATCCTCCTCTTTGAGATGATTAGTAATTGTTCCCTCTCTAAATATTTTTTACACTTCATCCCATCCAACCATCAATGGAACTCTTTGACCTAGAAGTTCAATTTTTTATATTCCTTCCACTATTTTAGTTGATCCTTGACATGGTGAAGTTGATTATGGAAGTTAAATATTGTTATCCCATACTTTGAATATACCTATACCCACTATTATGAGATTTTATTTTGAATTTCCTCCGTTTGTAACAAAAAAAAATTAAATTTAAATGGTTTTTAGTGTTTTCCTATCCAATATTAGGGAAGTGATCCAAGATTGGACCCTCTAAAATCCAAAATTTTAGATTCCATTCAAGAAATTCCTCCTTCAAAACCAAAAAACTATCTAACTTTTTATTTCTACTATGTGACTCCCCCCTCTTGTTATTTCAAGTATAACTACTTCGAGGGCATTGAATATCCACCAAGTATAATACATAGACCTAGGAAATCATGAGCCAATCCCTTGAGCCCAAAACTAGATTTCCCTCTTCTTGATCATTGGATGATAGTTTAGCGTTAAAATCCCTAAGAACAATATAATATAGCTCCTCCCTTGAGATTGTCATGTTAAGCACTGCTCTCCATTCACAAATATGTCTATCTAGGTTTTGGGCCCCATGGAAATTTGTGATTAAGACATGCACAATTATCATAGTATTCTTAAAATGGGATGTAAGGACACCGCTCCAATCCATATGCTCTATTGTTGTCCATTCAAGAGAGTTCCAAAATGTAACTATACCCCTCGAGACCCCTTATGGAATCACTTCCATATGATTAACACCTCTCCAATGTCTATTTACAATTTTATACATTAGATCGAGCGATGTTTTTATCTCTTATATGAGCAAAAAATATGTTTTACTTTTCTTTAAGAGTATTTGAACAACAAATTGATGGGTTTTGCTATTTAAACCCCTAATATTCAATACTTGTATTATCATTAGTTACTTGAATCCAAGATTGTCTTATGAGTTCAAGTTCTACCTTTATTGGAATATGTTAGATGAGATTCATTTCAATGCATAAGCTAGCATAGGTAGCTACATTTTCTTCAAAAGTTGTCTATGGTTTCCAAACATCCTCACTCTAGAACTCTATTAAGAATGAATACAATCAAAACCAAACTAGGATGGTAGTGGGTTTAATTTTGGGATCAAATCCTAGTATTTAGGGCCAAACAAATAATATTACAGTCAAGTTCCTCCTTTAGGGATAGATTTTCTCTTGAAGTTCCTCATTTTGTAACCAATTATTTTCCAATTTAAATGATTTTTGGTGCTACCCTATCAAAAATTGTGAAAGTGGTCTAATATTGAACCCTATAAAAACTAAAATTTTAGATACCAATTTAGAAATACCTTCTTCAAAACCATTAAATTATCTAACTTTGCCATCCTACTATGTGGTTCCCCCCTCTTGTTCATCCAAGTATAGCCACTTTCAGGGCATTGAATATCCACCAAATGTAATGCATAGACCTAGGCAATCATGATTTGATCCCTCGAGTCCAAAACTAGTCTTGCTATATCATATTTAGGTTCTTTGTATTAATTAAATTTAAATTTATTCTTTGAAAAAATTTGGAAATAATATATTATAGCAAGATTAATCACAAGTTGGAAAAACACTTCTCTAAGACTTAGCTAGAAAGAGCATCATTTTTCTCTTTTTGAATTTCAAAAAAATATCCATGAATTTAAAGTCCAAAAACCTAAGAGCTAACCACTATTGATTACAAAACTAAAAGAAAATCTGCATTGGAGCCAAACCTCCTAAACTATGTGTCTAAATTGGTTGTTTAGATTAGTCAAATGGTATATTTTATCATCAACCTTCCCAATACTATTATCCTCTATAGCCATGTCATCGTGCCATTGAACCCATACATCCTTCTCGGTACCCAGCATAGCTAAGAATTTTACCACTATATTCAAAGATCCACCCACACAAATCAAGATCAAATCATCCAATTCATTCCAAAAAATCTTAATTTGGATGACAAGATTCATCAACCTCCATGTCTCTAAGTTAAACTTCCTTATGAAGTCTAGAGCTCTTATCAAGATTTGTAAATTTGATTCTATGACTATCCTACAATGACCCTATCTTACCATCCAAAGATAATCATATTTTATAGCTATTATTATTACTTCTTTTTGTTTGGCCTTTCCTAGGCTATGTAGTTTCCAATAGAGCACTATCCCAATATAATTATTGAAACCCACTACAATTCTAGCATTGCATGGATTGCCTTTCGTAGATCCATAGATGTTAATTTTAATCCAAAATTCTAGGGGTACATTCAAAATGGTTGTAACTTACCTCTCATACACTTCAAATTACCATGAATTTTCTCCAAATGACTTGCAAAACACCATCCAAGAATGAAATTTTTTGTCTAAAAAGTCTATCATTTCTCTATAGCCATAGTTTCCATAAAATAAAATTTAATCCAAGTTTCCATCTGTTATGTATAATTTCATATTTAAATTTTCCCCTCTTTCATATTTCTAAAATATTAATTCAGTTTAGATTATGATTGGCTTGAAATTTATAATCTAAGAACCATCTCTCCTAGATCTCACACATGAATGAATCTCAAACATTATGTGCTATGTTGTTTTCTTGATTTTTTAACATAACACTCTAGGATGGGCCAAAAATTCCCCTATATCTAAAATTTTTAAAGGTAGGAAATACATTATGGATGAACTTCCAGGTAAAGAAGTTTTCTATTATATAATTTTTACACTACAAAATATTTATTCAATCCTCAATCTAATATGCATGAGAAGGCTCTAGAAGGATATCTTTGTATCCATCTGTATTGCTCCAAATTTTTCACATCCTTACCTTTAGGCTATAGGATCCACGCCCGTAATGGGGATGCGAGAAGTATGGGACAATACCTCGGACTGAGAGGCCCTTTGAAGGTCGCGCCTCTCGGGGGAGGGGTATAAGGGTGAATTTTCAACAGATGGTGGGTTCACCAGGAAACTTTGAGTGGTAGTTTCCATGCCTAGGTTGGGAATGGTTTTGGTGTGTTCATTTTATGCTTGATCATTCATAATCCTAGATTGGCCAAAATGAATCTAAGTTATTCTATATAAAAATGTTGATTTATATGAATGCAAAAAGTAGGAATGAATCCTAAATGTAAATATTATACGAAATGAGAAAGAATGCACCTGATTTCTGATGTCTGATGAAGATTCTAAAGCTTGTAGGAGTCCAGATCGTCCTAAATATGATAGGATTGTCTATAATTGTACAAAATCATCTTATATCATAGGTGATCATCTGAGATCAGACAAGATCATCATCGATCCGATGAATTTGTCAGAAACCTGCAATCACAGAAATAGACACCAAAAAAACAAAAATTCTACTACCAAAATAATGCCAAATAATAGAAATGATAGTATAAATGCCTAACTGACAAATCTAGATAGCAAATTGAAGGAAATGCATTGTTTAAATAACTTATTTTAACTTTATCATGCACTTACGCTGAATGAGGTGAACTCCAGGATGCAGAATGAAAATAAATCAAACTAATGCATAGTAAAATAAAGAAGACAAATGAGGAATGCAAACTCAAGGATTTGGTTGCCCCCAATCTGAACTACAGTCGATATCACATCCAATCATATGAGATCATCGCAGATCTGTGATAGGATCATCTGAAATCATATGGAATCACCTGCGACGATCGAAGATTTCTCCAACTGAAGCATAGTGAAAACCTGTAATGAAAAATTAAAACTACAAGTGCAAACAATGGTGGATAGGACATCTTGACACAACAAAACTAAATTGCAAGGAAAAATCAATCAGGGAATCATAGGATCAGCCAACCAAGGGGATAAACAGAGAAAATCCCAGTTTAAATAGGATTAGGGGGAAGGTTAGGAGGTTGGGGATCATCCCAATCTAGGAGATCCTCAGCGGAGGAATCTCCAACTGCGTAGACACGCTTCTACCCAAGTTGGAGAGGTTGTTAAAACAGAAGATATTTATGAAAATTTGGTTTTGGGACGAAATCATCTAGATGTTATGTTCCAGACGAATTCGTCCGATCTGGGACAATTTCGTCTGATCGGTGACGATATCGTCCAACGGTCAAAACAACTCCTAAAAATGGCACAAAAAATGGGGTGAGTGGTTAACGGGCGGTTTCTGGGTTAAAATTCAAATTTTTATCTTTTTACTAACGGTTTAACTATGCCAATTTTAGGGTGCTACATTTTTCCCCCTCTTTAGTGAATTTTTTGAAGAAAATGTGTTAAAGACGAGTTCTTCCCATTCTACGAGAAAACAAAAATTTACTCAAATTTCTAGACGATGATTCTAGGTCGAATCGTACAACAGCTTATTATGGTGCCCCCTCTGTGTTTTTACCCAAATCGAACATTTGAGGTAAACGTGTGAAAAAGCAAAATTTTTTAAAAAAAATTTGCTTTTAAATAAAATTAAGAAAAATAGGGTAAAACCCTAATTCATTTTTACTATTCATTTTTATTGTTTTTAGAGCTCTGCAGGCAAAATGGTAGAAACAACACATAGATCAATAGAGGTCTGGCATGGGTTGCAAGTAAGGATCTAAACCTAGTGAATTATGTTTTTAATTTGATTTGTGTAATCTTTGATTTAAATTTTGACTATTTTGGGGCATCACAACTGTTTTTAGGCTGTCGACGACGTCAGGATGAAATCGTCCCAATTTCATCGAAATCGTCACTAGATCGCCGATTTCATCTAGGGTTGAAATCATTAGAATAGGGGCGATCCCGTCCAACAAGGGTCGATCCCCAAGTTGTGAAATAGGAGATGATTTCATCCTACCAAGGAATATTTGACCCAATTTAGGATGATGTCATCCAATGGTGGACGATATCATCATTATTTTTAGAATATTAAATTGATTTAACTGATTTTAATGATTATATATTGATGATTTTTATTGTTTTATTGTTTATTTTACATAGGGGGTTACTAAAAAGTCGAGAGTGGAAATACAGGGGACTTAGAGACGACATAGCCGCACTCGACCAAGGGCTACTGACAACCCTAGCAGAGAGGTGGTATCCGAGGTTGTCCTGTTTTCGATTATCGACAGGGGAGATGGCTCCCACTCTAGAGGACGTATGGAGGATCTTGAGGATCCCCATACAAGGGAATTTTATGACTCCTATGGCCAATCAGGGCCATGCCATGATGCACCTATGCAAAAATCCTAGCTTCGCCCTAGAGAAGGGCGGGGTGAACATCGAGACATTACGAAAGATGCCTAGGGCATCTTGATTGACTTAGGTTTTGGTAGGGGTAGTAGGTGGCTTACTGCTATGCCACCAGAGTGGATGCAAATTACCTTGGCTAGTTTCAGATGTGGTCTACAATATGTGAGACCATAGCTATAGATTTTCTTGGGATAGCTTTGTGTTATGCCAGTTGTATAAGATCCTACACGGGGTCGTATACAAGGGAGGTCGATGTCTAGTTTTGACATCGCTGCTATAGGTTTGGTGCTGGGAGCACATTACGATGTGGAGGCTGGTAGGGCTTCCACTGATAGGGGTTGACCGAGAGAGACCCTAGGTTTCCTATTGGTGGCTCCATAGAGGGTTGCAGCAACGGATAGATCTATCGATGTCTCGAAGGTTGCTAGATGACCTCATCCCATACCAGATCACCTAGAGGCTATGGAGAGAGCATCCAGGGTGGGGAGAGGATGTATAGGAGTTGGATCACATCAAGTGAGTCTACTGGCTAAGGATGGAGCAGGGAGAGGTAGATCTTCACCGCTATTATCGAGTTTTATGACAATTCAGTCTACAACAGGGGATCCCTTCTCTTAGGGATTACGAGTACTCCTAGAATGTTCGGGATAATACTACACTGAGTGAGGATCCAGATATGTAGTGATTATAGAGTCACGATGCGGATTATGGCCCCATTCATCTAGTGGATGGGGATGACATAGGGATTACAGATTGATATGATGCTTGGTACGTAGGCATCCACCCTCCTCGAATGATGAGGGCACAATTTTTGATGCACACCATGGTGCGATGAATGGGGAGGCAGCACAAGGCTGCTATTGAGGTAGTGAGGGGTCATGAGGAGAGGGATTAGTGATGGTCTCCTCAGGAGAGACATCAGAGAGTGAAACAATCTCTAGAGAGACCATAGCAGATAGAGAGGATAGAGGGACTCCCTTATCAACAAAGGGATAGGCCAACATCGCTCGATAAGGGCAAGGGTATCGAGGTTGGGGAGAGCATCGAGATGGCAGCTCTCTAGGCTAATAATTCTCGCATACGAGCTCAGGTGTAGACTCTATAGTATGATGCTACATAGCTCAAGGATTAGAGCAGAGGGGTGAGCATGCAGGAGTTGGCATGGTCTATTGCTTAGATCATGTTCTATCAGGGAGTATACTTTCGGTTGGTTCCAGAGGGCCAGAGGATACAGCTGCTAGCTAGCATTATGGAGCCGATCAAGATGGGATCATCAAGGACATCCTCACGATCGATGGTGAGGACCTGAGACATAGCACGAACCTCTATGGGACCACCTCTTCCATTCTAGGGTGGGAGAGGAGATGATGCTGAGAGCTCTCAAGAATAGCTGCTATAGACTGTAGATTGTATATTTTTGAGAGGATTGAGTATGCCATGGTATAGATTGTGGCATACCAATCTAGTTTTGATATGATGTACAGATATTTTGATATATATATATATATATAAATAAATATATGATCTTTTTTGTGATATGACTTGTCCATATGTTTTATGATGTTTCAATTTTGGATTTGTTGATTGATTATTCATATAATTATGTCATTTGGAAATAGTATAATTTTATGTCATGCTATAATATTTAAATGAAATAATTTGATGTAAACAAATTGGTTGTTTTGTGGTGTGATTTGATGAAAAATAAAGGGACTTCTAACAATAATTTCAAAGGACATTGTCATTGTTATAGACCATTTTATGGAGTCGTCGCTCTCTAGGTCGTCAAGCTAATCCCAATATAGAAATATTGTTAAAAGTAAAAGAGTGCTTAAGAGACTGTCTTAAGACTTTGTGTTGTGATGATGAAAATGATGATGGTGATGATTTGTTTTCAGATTTTCATAAAAATATTATGCATGAAATATTAAAAATATGATTTTTGCTAGGCATAAAATTTCTAAGTGTGATAAAGTTTTGAACAATTCCTTAGGAATTATACCATGGTTGCAAAATGGAATGTTGACATAATGAAATAGAATAGAAAAATGTGTTCGTTCTTGTTAAAGCACAATTTTGTAACATAATGATATAAGCCATATGTTTTTATAAATAATAATGAATGGGAAATAAAATTAGAACAATGGTTTACGCTAGGCATAGAATTATAGGTATAGACTTATACCATCATCACGAAATCCAAAAAAGTAATTTTATTGCATAATTGATTTTTGATGTTGAGATAAATAGAAAAAATATATAAATGTGACTTTATTGCTCAATTTTGAATATGTTGTGGAAAAAAAAATGTTGGATTTTTGAAAAAAATGTATGTAATTGTTTGTATACGAAACAAATGTTCTTAAATAAGAAGATGAAATTAAAAAAGAGTTGCAAAAATATTTTAAATAATCTCAAAGACAAAATGTAGATTTATAAGGAACCCTCATGTGCATATGTGACTTCATTGCCGATCTTGATTTATCATAATGATACAAAATCTCTCAAATGCAAATGTGTGTGCAATTGTATTGTTCATTTACCAATTTTGAGCAAGATAATTTGATACAAGTAATTTGAATTAACCAAATGAATGTTCGTTGACCATGATTTATATGCATGTAACCGTACTAGACTACTATGTAAGTCGGGTCATCAAGAGCTAGCTGATCCATAAGCAGACATATGTCTCTACAAAATAAGGCCGCTAATGTGATAGACATACCACCATGCTAGGGATTACCCAAGGCCAATCGGGTTGCGCGCAAACCACCTGTTATGGGGCTTACCTCACAGTTTTTGAATAATTGAAAATTCCAGGGATTCAAGCTCATTCACCCTTCTTTTATTTTTTCAAAGGGTAGGGAAAGGGATTTTATTGCTTTTTCTTTTTCTCTTCTTTCTCTCTCTTTTTTTTTTTTTGTATTTTTGCTTGATACTGAGATAATGCTGAAATATTGCTAAGATGTTACAAAATGATATTTTTATTTTCCTCATTTTCTTTGAATTTATTTTTTTTCTTCCTATACTAGAGATACTTGCTAAGATTGGCTGTAGAGCAAGGGATTTTTATTCTGGGAAGGGGTGAGCTTTTCCTTTTGTCAATTCTCAAAGATTCTAGACCATGTGCATGATAGGATAGCAGGGGAAACTTTTCGCTCAAGAAACCACTTCTACTATGTAGCATCATATTGAATTTGCAATGAAATCATTTTAATGTGAATAGATATACTTGGTTCAAGTAAATAACAAGATCAATTCTCTATGCTCAAAACTTTATTAAATTAAACTGTGGACTTTGATATAAGAGAGATTAATAATCATACCAAATAAAATCAAGATATTTATGCATGTGAGTGTGAAAGTGCAGGATTCCAAATAAATGTTAATTTATCCAAAATAATGGAAAATATAACTGCAATACTTCAAGAATTGACAGGTACGAAAATAAAAGATGTTTTTTTGAATATTTTGATGATTTTGATGTTTTTATATTTTGATTTTGATTGATGAATTGAGAAGATACACAATGTGATTATTTTTTTGAAATTTTTATATGAATGACTAAAATGAGACAACATGCAAAATAACAAAATATACAATGATAAAATGACCATAATTATGCGTAATAGTGCCTAAGATGCATAATGTTCATAGGTTTCTTAAGATCTTTACCATATAAGGTAGCTAATCGGTATGCTCCTGATCCAAATTTAGCAGTGATGATATATGGCCCAAGCTAGTTGGGCTCAAATTTTCCTTTAAGATCTTTGGTTGCATTAGTATTTTTTTTATTTTCTTTCAAGACAAGGTCATCGATCTCAAAGGATCGATGATGAAATTTCTTGAGGTATGCTCGCTTGAGCTTGTTATGGTAGGCTCGAAGATGTTCCAAAGCATTGATGTGCTTCTCATATAGGAGTTCTAGCTGACTAAATCTACCAGCACGATATTCATATCCTACTTTAGTATCTTGAAGTAGTAGAGCCAAAGAAGGGACTTCTAATTCAAAGGGAAACACTGCTTCAGCACCATAAACCAAAAATAAAGGTGAAGTGCCTGTGGGGGTACGAACGCTAGTTCGATAAGCCCACAAAATAGAATATAGTTGAATGTGCCAATCTCGGCTAGATTTATTGACCATTATTTTGAGGATTTTAATTAATGTTTTATTAGATGCTTCTTCTTGGCCATTACCCTGAGGATAATAGGGAGTGGACCAACGATGTTGAATTTTATATTTTTGACATAATTATTTGACATATTTATTTTTGAAACAAGTTTCATTATCTGAGATGAGATTTGCAGGAATTATGAACCTACAAATAATTTGATTAAAAATAAATTTGGAAACTTGGGTTCTAGTGCAAGAAGCTAAGGGCATAGCTTCAACCCACTTCATGAAACACTCGGTGGCGATTATGATGAATTTGTGTCCATCAGATGACATAGGATTGATTTTTCCAATGATGTCTAAGCCCCATTTTGAAAAGGGCCAAGGAGATGAAATAGCCTATAGCTCTTGTGCAGGCACATGGACAAGGCCAGCATATTTCTGGCACTTTTCGCAATGGTGCACATAATCATGTGCATCATTTTACATGGTAGGCCAAAAATATCCTATCCTAAGGAGCTTCTTAGCAATGGCACTACCACTAAAATGTCCCCCACAAGATCCACGTGAGCTTCACTCAAAGCTGATCTAGATTCTTCTAGATTCAAGTATCTCAGTATGATACCTTTGAAAGATCTCCTATATAACGTATTGCCAATTATTATGAAATGACTTGCTCGTCTACGTAATAACCGGTGCTGGTTTCTGTTAAAATCTTCAGGGAAGGTCCCATTTTGAAGAAAATTGAATATATCAGTGTACCAAAGTTCAAGAGTAGTGTTGTTGATTAGAAACACATCCAAAGGTTCTAAGCATGATTTATTGGAAGCGGGTTCCTGAAGTACAGGAATAATTATGGTAGCATATTCATCATCTACATCCAAGGGTAAAATGGATGCAACTATAGCCATAGTGTCAACCGCACAATTGCTAGTGCGAGGAATAGCTTCCAAAGTAACTTGATCAAATAAAGATAATAATTGTAATACATATGCTTTATATGGATGTAATTTATCATCTTTGGTCTGATAAACATCATTAATTTAATTTATGACAAGTTGAGAATCACCAAAAACTAATAGATTTTTAATTTTCAGTGCCAAGGCAGCTCGTAATCCAAGGATTCGATCCTCATACTCAATAGTGTTATTAGTATAATAAAATGTTAATTTAAAGGATAGAGGGATAATATGTTTCTGTGGAGATATTAAAATAATACCTGCACTAGCCCCATTCATGCATCGAGCTTCGTCAAAGTATAAGGACCATTGCTCTGAATGATCTGCCTCTAGTTTAAGGCATTCATCAGTAAACTCAATGATGAGGGGATGGGTAGACTCTAAGGGTGCAAAAACTAATTGATCTGCTATGATTTGACCCTTAACAAATTTTTTTCCTATAAACATGAGTTCAAACTCACTTAGGGCAAGAACCCACTTTGTTGTGTGACCAGATAAATAAGGTTGACTCATGAGATACCGCAAAGGATCATATTTAGCAATAACATAGGTTTTTCGATTGAACATATAATGGCATAATTTTTGTGTAGAAAATATGACTGCTAGACATAACTTCTCTAATGTTGTATAACGGGTTTCATAACTGATTAATGTTCTACTGATATAATAATTAGCATGTTATTTCTTCTCATCATTGAGTTGAGCTAACATAGCTCCTAAGGCAAGATCTGAAGAAAAAATATACAAGATAAATGGGCGATCAGGTCTAGGTGGCGAAAGCATAGGTGGGTTAAGAAGATATTGTTTGAGGAGTTCAAATGCTTGCTAAAATTCATAGTCCCAATGAAAAAAAGCATCCTTCTTGAGAATCTTAAGAAAAGGTCCGGTTTTATCTGCCAACTTAATGATGAAGCGATAGATAGCTTGAAGCTTACCTTGTAAACTTCGTAATTTTGATATATTTGTGGGTGCGGGCATATTAGTGATAGCCGCAATCTTGAGAGGGTCAATTTTGATGCCACATAAAGAAACTATAACTCCCAATAATTTACTGGACTTACCTTCGAATATACATTTAGCTGGATTCAATTGGATAAGATATTCCCTTAATCAATTAAATACTTTTCTCAAATCATCTAAATGGTCATCTTATTCAGTAGAACAAGCTATCATTTCATCTACATAATCATGTAGTATATCATGCATCATATCATGAAATATGTAAGTCATGGCTCGTTGATAGGTTGCACCTGCATTCTATAAATCGAATGACATCACTTTCCAACAAAAGGTTCCCCAAGGGGTAATAAAGGTTGTTTTAGCCTGATCTTCAGGAGCTATCTTGATCTTATTACAACCAAAAAATCCATCCATTAGGGATATCATTCCACTCCCAACAGTAAAATAAATGATCTAATCCATATTGGGAAGAGTAAAATCGTCTTTCGGGCATGCATCATTAATATCTCTAAAGTCTATGCAAACCCTAACCTTGGTAGCTTCTTTCTTAGTTACTAGAACTACATTCGATATCCATTCAGAATAATCAATGGCTTGTATAAAAATAACATTTAAGAGTTTTTCTAACTCCCCTTTGACTAGTAATGCCACTTTAGGATGCATTTTTCTAAGTTTTTGTTTAACAAGATAGCATCCGGATGGACTACTAGGTGATGCATAACTACAGAAGGGTCTAATCCCGGCATATCTTCATATGTCCAAGCAAATACATCTTCATATTATTTAAGAAATGCAATGTATTTATCCTATTTTTCTTGACTCAATTCTGATCCAATTTTGATTATGTGAGGATTACCCTCAGTTCCAATGTTAATTTTTATGACATTTTCTACTTCCATGTGTAGGTTTTTCTCAAAATTAGGTGGGGTGGGTGAAATGCCCAATTATTGTAATTCTTCCAAGGTTAGTTTGGATAATTCATCATGAGGATTCACGGCCTCAAGCTGGGCTATACTAGGTATAGAGCCATCAAAATAAAATTCATGATGTAATAATTCCTCAATGAAGACATCATGGAAGATATCTCCCTCCAACTCATCGTCGGATTCGACGATCATCTCAGGGTAGGCTATAGATAGCATATTACATGTAAATAGATTATTCATTAAATGCAAAGCATCACGTTGATATAAATAATCTTGGTAACATATGAGATGGTCATCATCCTCAAATGGGAAGGGCTGACATTTACTAGGAAATAGGTCCACACCACATCTGACAGGCCATGGTTCTACCTCAAAAGGTTCTTTCATACCATTTTGGAAAGGTCCTAAACCTTTCCCTTCATATCCCAATTTAATCATTATATATTTGGCTTTAATATAATCATTAGTAAAATAACATCGAGCATATCCATCGTAATGAGTCTTATTGTTTCTGGGTATTCTACCCCAGTCATATCCCTTGTAAATAAAAGCATAGCTCCCGACTTGGTAAATACTTCCCATAGGCTATGGGAGACCCAAGGTACGAGGAGATGGTGGAAAATTATTTAAAATAAGGGAATCTTGCATGGCAGCATTCATTTTCTCTGATATAAGAATTTTAGATAAATCGGGTAAGAGCTCGTTAGTAAGAGCATAAGAGGTAGAAGGAAAATTTCCTACATCTTTTGATGTAGAAACTATGCCTTTGGTAGATGTATATGATGTAGATATGTCGATGGATGATTCTATTATAGTATAAAAGTTATAGGAGTAGAGCAATAAGCCTTGGTTGTGGGATTATGATCTTTTTGAGATCCTAATGTGGTTTATTTAGAGGATGTTTGAGCTGTATGAAGGAGTGGAACTGATGTAGAAGGAATAGATGGTGTTGTGGGTGTGTGTTTCACACGTTTAGATGGATAATGAAAATTAGGATGTGTGGATGATAAAGCAAGGTAAAATTGAACTCCAACAGGTTCTGCCAAAGCACACATATCAAAGGGTCTAGGATCACCATGAATGGTAACCAACTGATTCTTAAATTCAAATTTAACACATTGATGTAAAGTTGAGGGAATGGCTCGCATTACGTTGATCCAAGGGCGACCCAAGAGTATATTGTACGATGTAGGGCAATGTACAATAAACACAGTCGTATCCAAGGTTTTTAGACCAACCTGCAATGGGATGGTAATAACTCCACACATTTCTTGTGTTTCATCATTGAAGGCTTTTATGATCATATCAGTTATTTTCATTTCATCAGTTCTAAACCCAAATATTTGGTAGAAGTCAAAAGTGTAGATGTTTAAAGATGAACTATTATCAGTCAAGACTCGTTTAACTACTACATCTCCAATTAATGCAGTAATATATAAGGGGTTATCCTTATGTAAACTATGTTGAGGTATGTCTCTATCCCGGAAGTCAATACAATAAACTTCATGAGTTATTATAGTAGGAGCCATGGATTTAGGTTGAATGTCTTGTGGTACCATCATCTGACTTAATGTGAGTATTAATTCATCTCTATGTGTAGGAGAGGATCTTAAAAGGTCCAAAAGGGAAATTCTAGCTATAATGTTTGATAGTTGTTCATTAATATTATAAGGATTTTTAGGTTGCACATTAGGTGCCTGATTCCCTTTATTAGGAAATTTTGAAACAAATGGAGTTGATCCATTGTTTTACATTTGATCTTGTTGAGAATTTTGAGCCTGCTGTCTAGTAACAGCTCTGATGGTACCCACAATATTATTCTGTGGATGATGAATGGGTCTTGGTCTAGCATTTATGGCTTACTCATTAGAAATTAATTACTGAGACGATGGTCGAGTAGTGACTCTTCTTGGAAATGGTTCTTCTGGGACCATATGACTTGTGATAGGGAGAATAGGATTTGATTCATCTTTAGAGCTATTCGATTGATTTGAGGTGATTTCCATATCACTCTCAGTATCATATTTTGTATCACTAAGATTAGGTTTTTGAATATTATGTAGAGGCCTGGTTGTAACTATGGATAAAATTGTGTCAAATATTTCCAAATCATGAACAGGTAAATACCCACTAATAGTTCCAACATATCGGGTAGGAGGGGGAACATTATGATTTTCAATTTGATTAGCCACTTCCTTGCCATGTTTTGGTAAAGGATGTTGAAATATGTCCAATGACTAATTGGCATTATGATTATGGTTTTGAGGAATTTTCTTTTGAGTATTATTAGGAGGATTTTGCTTAGGTTGAAAGGCTTGCACCTCCATATCATTGTTATCAATCAGGTCCTGTATTTTATGTTTTAATATTTTACAAGAGTTGGTAGTGTGTCCAGGTCCTCTATGGAAGTCATAGTGTAGATCAGCTCTGTATCTAGGTATAGTTGGATCAGGTTCCCGGATAGTTGGTAATTGAATCAAACCTCATTCTAATAGTTGTGTAGACTCCAAGGCTCTAATCACCCCAAGCTAATTTATCCTTATCCTCACTACCTATTATAAATATTTCTACAAGGATTTTATTCATGACAAATACCAATTATAAAGGTATTAGAATTGGCCACTCGACCAAATTCTTAAATTGCTTAAATATATTAGCTCAAAGTTGGCTAGTATTAGAATAACTTTTAATCTTGATCTAGCACTTGATTTCCATGGTTTTTTTTATAAATTTTAGTTATGGGAATTCAATAATGATAGGTGGTTATTGATCCCATTAACATGACTAGAATCATACCTTCTTCCCTCTCCCTAATTTTCAAAATAATCCATCTTTCACAACTTGAGATCCTAGTTTTAGTGCCTACCATACTATGGATCCATTTCCATCCAAAGGGAATTGACTCACCTCATTTAGGTTCACATGTCTCAAGTATTTACTAGCTAAAATTGTATTAAAAAAATATGTTGGCTATGATATCCACGTCTAGTAAATCTTTATTATCTAGATTTGATCTCCTCATACCCAAGTATCCCTTCACCTTAGGATGGATTATTTCTCCTATTATAATAATACCCATTTCCTCTCTCCTTTTTCTCTCATTTTTCTCCTTCGAAGTAGACCACTACAAGAGAAATCCTCATGAATTCCAATATATATAGAATTATGTCCTAAAGACTTTGATCAGGACTGAATAAGAGTACTTTGGATTTCTCATCATTGATGGTTTTATTTATGGACCTATTATAAATGTTAATTTTATATCTAATAATTCTTAGTTCATTGAGGATGGCCATTCCCATTAGTCTTGTGTCACCCATGAACTATAGGTGATCAAAACCTCCTCACCCACCTTGATGTCCATGAGCAAATTCTATTGTCTTATCCTCAATATATGTTTTCCCAAGTCTTCAAATAAAATAATAAAATGATAAGAAGAATAATGATATCCTTTATGAAGGCCTTTAGTGGCTTTAAACAATTGTGAGGGAAGACCATAGATTAGTAATGAGTATGTCAAATTAGATATGTATATCATGATGTACTATATCCAATATTGAGAGAAGTCAAATGTTGCTATAATACTTGTCAAGAATATCCACTTCACACTATTATAATACTTTGACATATCTAATTTCATGAGCATTCCTCTATTATCATATTTTTATATTGATTGAATTACCTCCTAAGATAGAACTAGATAATATGAGATTTGGTTGTCCTCCATGAAACCCCATTGTTCTAGTAAGATAATGTTGTCTAGGAGAGGTTTTAGAAACTTAACTATTACTCTCATGACTATTTTATAAATGACATTGGATAAGGTGATAGGTATTTGGTTTAAAATATACACATCCTTATTCTCTTTTGGAATTAAGGCAATGAAGGTATGTTTTAGTGCTTGAAGCATTCTTTTTCTACCCCCAAACTCCTTTATGATAGCCATTAGATATTCCTTGAATTTTTCAAAGTAGGTCTTAAAAAATAAGATTGGGAAGTCATTCAAACCTAGATTTTCCCATATTCATTCCAAATACTACCTTATTTAGCTTCTCTCTATCAATAGGTTTATATATGGATTAGTTTTGATCATTATAAATGATAGAGTGTACGGTAAAATAAATTCTTTCTAATTCTCTTTGTCTTACAATAAAACTTAAATAATTTAGTAAAATAATCCATTTAATGAGAGTGTATACATGTTATCATGTCAAATGAGAGTTTTTTCTCATCCTAAAGATATTCCTTCTTGTTCACCTACCTCATAGCACAAGTGCCCCACTGAAAACATTTGGTGTTTTTGTTCCCATTCAATAACCAAGTGGTTCTTACACTCTATGTCCAATAGATATCCTATTGGTTTTCAATATTCTCTACCACTTTATGTAACTCATCATCCTCTTTGAGATGCTTAGTAACCATTTCCTCCCTAAAGGGATTTTAAATTTCATCTCATCTTGCCATAAAAATTTCTATGGACCTAGAAATCTAACTTGATAGATGCCCTCCACTATTTTAGTTGATACTTTACATAGTGAATCTACTTGCTGAAGTTAAACATTGTTATTCCATACTTTGAATATCCCTCTACTCACCATTATAGGATTTGCTTTTGAATTTCCTCCTTTTGTAACCAAAATTTTTCAAATCTGAATTATTTTTAGTGCTTCTGTATCCTAAATTAGGGAAGTGATCCAATATTAAACCCTCTAAAAACTAAAATATTAGATTTCATTTTAGAAATGCCTCTGAAACCAAAAAACTATCTAACTTTTCCTTCCTACTATGTGGCTTCCCCCTCTTCTTAGTCCAAGTATAGCTACTTCTAGGGCATTGAATATCCACAAAGTGTAATGCATAGACCTAGACAATCATGAGCTGATCCATTGAGTCCAAAACAAAATTTTCCCCTTCTTGATCTTTGGATTATAGTTTAGCATTAAAATATCCATAGCAGCAATCCATTTTAGCTAGGTCCGAGGTGTAGACCAATTGGTTCACCCAAAACCTATAAGGGGGGTGGAGGTACAAGGTTCAAATCTTGGGCCTAGCTAGACTAAACACTTGTCCCTTTCTTGATGTTTTAAGTTGTGTAAAAGGTTTAAAATTATCATAGCATGGTGGTTATATGGGTGAACTACATAGAGATCTATGCGATGGCTTCTTAGGAAGACATTACTGAATATTGTGGTGGCCATAAAAGTTGGATATCCTACATGGATTCGTGGCAACTACTAATTTAGCCATGTAAAAAAAACAATCCATTCTAGCTCCTCACTTAAGACTCCTATATTATGTACTTATCTCCATTGATATATATATTCATCTAGGTTTTGAGCCTCATGGAAAATTGTGATTAAGACTTGCTTAGTTATCACATTATTCTTAAAATGAGATGTGAGGACACCTCTCCAAGCTATATGCTATATTGTTGTCCATTCAGAGTGTTCCAAAAGGAAACTATATCCCTTGAGGGCCCTTAAGGAACCACTTCCATATGACTAACATGTTTCCAATATCTATCTATAATTTTTACATTAGATCGAGTGATACTTTTATCTCCTATATGAGAAAAAAAATATGTTTTACTTTTCTTTAAGAGTCATCGAACATCAAATTCATGGGGTTTTCTATGTAAACCCATAATATTCCATAATTCTATAATAATTAGTTAATTGAATTCAATATTATCTTACAATTTTGAGTTCCATATTTATTGAAAGAGACTAGACGAGATTCATTTCAATGCATAAGCTAGCATAGATAACTACATTTCATTCCATTATTTCTCTAGAGATACCCAAATAACTTCCTAGAAAGTTACCTATGGTTTCCAAGCCTTATCATTCTAGAAAACTATATAGAAATCATACAATCAAACCCAAAGTAGGATAGTAGTGGGTTTAATTTGAGGATCAAATCCCACTCTTTAGGGTTAGACAAATAATATTGCTATATTGTGGTTCCTATTTTTTGTTAGTTAGTGAGGAAAATCTAACAACAAAATATCCATTTCTAATCTACCATAAGGAATACTCATCAAGAGGCTCCCAATTTATTTAAAACTATGAATAGAAGAAGCTCAAGATGGGGGAAATACCCTAAAAATTTTAGATCATATCATGATTGACTTTATATATGACCATTTATCCTACTATAATTTTCTCAATGATTATATTTGGTCTTGATTCAGACTATGTAAAGCATCCATTTACTTGTTGAGGTGCCTTCTTGCTCATTGATCATAAAATAGCATTTTCAACATTTTTTTTCATACTTTTTCAATCTCTTGACATTTATCCTTTAGCAAATATACAAATGAACTCTATCTATCTAAGAGAGGATCTAGAGATACCCCCATTGGGACTTCCTAGGAAATCATTCTCATCTAGGAATTTTCCTATGTGTTGTGCATTTTTTTTTAGTTTTTACTACTCAAATGTCCTTTGGATTTTAGTATTCATAATTAAATTTTAAATTATTGAACTTATATATTTTTTTGATTAGGGTTGGTTTTCATTATTAAATTCTAAATTATTGAACTTATATATTATTTATTGTAGTAAATATAAAGTTTTTTTGAATGAATACATACATTTTCTCAACTAAGAGCACAATAGGGACCACCCTCCCCATGATTCCAACTTGAATCTCCTTGATGAAATCGAAAAGAAATACCAATTTGGTGTCTCATAAGAACAAAATAATAAAGATTCACCCATAAAATTTAAACCTTAATCTAAAATGTGCGATTCATTATTTGAAACCAAATTGATCTAAACCCATAAGATAATTATTAAACTCATATTACTATCCGCATACAATGTAGAATGTAGAATTTATAAAATCGATAAGCGATTTAACTTCCATTCAATACATATAAGAGATGTCCATAGCCATATATCATTAAGCATTGAATGTGAAGGTTCCCACAAGAAAAAAGTCCAATACTAACTTCAAATAAAATTATACTAAAGTTATATCGTATTCTCCTTATTAATGAAATTTGGAGCTTAAACAAACCTAAGTAAATTTATTTATATTTTAATAAATTTTAAAAAATTTAAATTTTTTACAACTTTTTTAATAAATTAATTGCCTTCGGTCGTAGCATAAAATCATGGAGCTACCACTATAACCCCTACCTCGCCGAGGTAAACACAGCCTACGGTAAGAGGGTCAAATCACATTGCCTCTAGTTGTAGCATCAAATCATGAAGCGAGAGAGACCCCGGTGGCTCGGTGTTGGTACCGTTATCATCAAGCTGGCACACACTCAATAGATTTTAGTCAGACTACTACCTTTGCCCTAGAGTGGGCATGACTACCTTTATCCTAGAGTGGGCATGCCATAAAAGTTTGAATTTAGGTCTCCTCTTGGTAAGTACCCAACCTCTTACCAATCCGACCAAAATCTTATATCGCAGTAACACCATACTTTCCACATTTTGCGATTTTACATAGCAGTATATATATATAATAATTTAATATATATTTAAATATATATAAAACATAGTAACACCGTACTTACATTTTACGATTCTGCATAGCACTATATATAAAAATTAATTTAAAAATATATTTTATGTCATCCTTTAAGAACTAGTAACGTCATGCTTCTCACATTTTACGATATAGCTATATGTAACATACACTACTAAACAGTTAAACATAGAATATACAAGTCTAAGATCATTTCCCTACAACAATAACGATGCAGAAAGAGAATACAGATGACATGCAAGCGATTTCATGCATTATGTATACACTACGCAGGACCCATTTATCCATTGTTATCTATCATCCTACAATGCATAGTGTTCATTGAATGTCACATTCCACTCTGTGAGCACATCTTGTTTGCTAGTAACTATACGGTTTCCTGTCGGCCCTTAGACCCATCTCTTTATTAGAGTGCACCTTCCCAACCTTCTTTAAAAAGGGAAGTTGGGGTCTTGGGGAATAGTAACCGCTGTCAGGAACAGAAGAAACGTTTTTCATCTTTGTCTCTCCGGGGAGCTTAAACGCGTCGCGACACACCAAAGCAGCGTTACGGAGAAGACCGTCTGAAATGTCATGATTGATTACGAGAAAACAACCCAACTCTTGACAAGCTCTCAGTGTTTCTATTAATATATGATAATCATAAACATACGTGAATAAAGTTACATCTAATATATTATATTGTTTTTAAATTTTTTATTTCATTATATTTGTTTTTTTTTAATATTAATGTAAAAAGTATTAAATTTATTATATTAAAGAATTAAAAGAAAATAGTGGATAAACATGTTAAGCGATTAATGTTATTAACCAGAAATAATCCTTGTTAAAACAGATCAACAACTTAATCAAACAATTTACACCTAATCAACATTGTTTTATAGAATTGATGGACAAAAAAACTAATTGATTACATAATAATGAGCCTCCATTATATGGGTTCAACCATCCCTAGGACCTATTCCCACCCAAAAATAGCATTAGGAGACTTTAACATCAAGTCCTCCCTTATCCCAAAGTACCAGGAACATCCTTCTAGCCATAAACAAATGGCTTTTGGTTGCCAGTAATCATTAAAGATCCTAATTTGTCCCAGCTGTCAAGTCGAGGAGTTGGGGGAGATGGGAATAGTCAAGTAACCATGACCATCTCTGTAAGGACCTTGAGCTAGGATAGGAGTGCATTTTGGGAGAGACCAACACTATTATTAGGACCTAGACTAGCTTCGAGGAGTATCTTGTTTAAGAGGGACCTGATTAACTATGTACGATGTATTTCTCCACTGATCAATAAGCTCTTGAAGATGAGTGAGCTCCATGGCCACCTTATTATTCTAAACTATAATCTAAAAGTACACAGATGAAATAATATTAGACTTTTCAAAATAAGAGATGTGCAAAGACGAAGAGCACTTACCAAAGATACAATCATTTCTAGCTCTTCATATGCTAAACATGGTTGTCATATGAAACAAGGCCACACTTCAAAGAAAATAGCTAGCAAGGACGGGGGGCCTCCAAAAATGATAAGTGTCCACTCAAACGTGGTGAAGGAAGAGGGTCTAAAAAAGTAAAAAAGCCACTTCGAAAGGGAATGAACATGAGTGCAAACCCAAAAAATATGGACAAAGACTTTAGATCGAAGATAAAAAGAGCAAGAAGGGTTAGGGATTCCTAAATGCTATAGATACTCCCCAATAGGAGGTCCTTGGTGCAAAATATTCTAGGAAAAATAGGAATGTTTGGACTCCAAGAAAGGAGTCCAAGTGGTCTAGAACCTATGCATCCAAATAGACCGAGGGGAGGAGATCTTCCACAATTTATTGAGCTTATAAATCATGGGGAGGCAAGGAGAGATCCATCCATACCCCAATCAAGCCTTATAGTTTCATAGAATAGTGTTTGGATACCACTTCTAGTCTTTCCACCAAGATTGTTATGAAAGTATATAAATCTTGTATAACATGGAGTCAAGAAGAGCAACCTTGACAACCTTAAAATTATCCCTGTTAGAGTGACTAATCCCAATATAAGCTAATGGTTATCCGCATTCAAGAAACTAAATTGACAAAGAAATTAGCAAGAATATAATGGAAAAATATATGCATATTTTAAGACCTATAAGCAATATATTCATTAAGTGATTTGAGGGGGGCTTCTCCTTAAATGGGTTCCATAGGCCCTGATATGTATTAATAAAAAAAAACACTCAAATTGGATAGCAACTTCCTTTTCCTCTCCATAGGGATAAACTTTGACCATAGCCAACTTTTATGGATCAAATAACTTAGTCTTAAAACAAGAGTCTTGGAAAAGTCTATAACACTAGATTCATTAGGAAAGACCCCCAAATTTAATTATATCAAGGGACTTGAATGTGACTTTAGCCCAATGGAAGAAAAAAGGAGGCATTCCCTCAAAAGACCCTTCTAAGGACTTGGTTATGCAAATTATAACTAAGCAAAAAATTTATGTTATAATACCCAAAAATGAAAAATTTACATGGACAATCAAAAGAGTTGGGGTTAAATTCATTGTAGAAGGATTAGATAAATTCTTGATACAAGAAGATATACTATTCAGGTATCCACTTATATCAAATGACATAATTCAAAGTTTGGTCTGATATCATAAGCCTATCTATTTGGATTTGGGTGATAGTGCTCTTGTAAAAAGGAATATTTATTTCAAATACAATCCAAAATGGATGTATCATGAGGAGTTTTCACCTTTAGTAGAAAGTATATGGAATCAACATGTCTATGAAAATAGTCCCCAAGAGGTATAGAGAATAAAAATTTATAATCTCAAAAAATCCATTAGGGATTGAATTGCAAATAATACTAAGTTCAAGATAGGTCAAGCATATTGCTACAATCGATGAAAGAATCAAATCAAGATATAGGTGACCATCCTCCAACCCCTCAATAATAAGAGAGAAGAATCTTGTTAAATCAAGAAATGGATCAACCTTTTAGAAAATAAGCAGAACCTTGAAGACTTTGATTAAGAATAATACTACTCAATAAAGGAGACAAAACACAAATTACCTTCATATAAAAACAATGCAACACTACCAATGGAATGCATTCAAAGAATTCATAAAATTGAAAAAAATATTATGATCATGTAGTCATAAAGGAACTAACAAGATATCATTACTCGTCCCTTCTCAGAAAGACAACAATAAATTAGCAGGCTCATTCCAATCTCCTAAACAACATTCCTCCTTTGTTAAAAATTAGAGATATAGAAGATATCTCTTTTTTAGTAACCAAAGAAGAGTTGGAAGAAGTTATGCGTTCATTGTCCAAGTACAAAGCTCCAAGACCATATGGTTTCACCAATAATTTTTATCAGTAGCTATATCAAATTATAAGAGATGATCTATTGGAAATGATTGAAGAGACAAGGATAAAAGGTAATATATCTAGGGTAATCAACTCCACTTTCTTAGCTTTAATTCCCAAAAAAAAAATGTAGTTACTTTTGATAGATATAGACCTATATCTTTGTGCAATTGCTCTTATAATATTATGGCTAAAATAATAGTAAATAGAATAAAAAATATGATTAATGATTTGATAGAGCTAGAACAAGGGAATTTTATTACA
The DNA here is from genome assembly GCA_028583015.1 of Wollemia nobilis. NCBI lineage: Eukaryota > Viridiplantae > Streptophyta > Pinopsida > Araucariales > Araucariaceae > Wollemia > Wollemia nobilis. The sequence goes on along the minus strand of JAQPPZ010001273.1, from coordinate 752,013 downwards.
AGGAAACAAATATATGACAACATTATAATGGTTCATGAGTCCCTACACTCAATTTCCATGTCCAAAAATAAAAAATATCCATTAAAATTTATATGGCTAATGCCTTTGATAGAGTGGACATTGGATTTTTTTACACAAATATTAGCTAAATTTGGATTTCCAACTCAAATGAGATATTGGATAAGAGCTTGCATAAAGGGACCTTGGATAGCCCCTCTAATCAATGGATAACTTGCTAACTTATTTAAATCCACTAGAGGATTAAGGCAAGGGTGTCCTCTCTCCCCTTACCTTTATATCGTTCTAGCTAAAAATTTGGGGAGAACCCTGACTAAATTGAAAAGGAAAGAAATCTTAGGAATTAGAGCAACTATAGGATATAGAACAATCACTCATGCTGAATTTATAGATGACACTATTTTACGAGGGGAAGACACAAAAATAAATGTTAAGTTGATCAAAAAATATTTAAATTGCTTATATTCAACCACACAGGAAAATATAAACACCCAAAAGAGCATATTTTACACTAAAAATACTTGAATATTAGAAGACAAGGGTTTTTCTTAGATTTTTGGACTTCACAAAGGTAGTGATACCTTTAAATACCTAGGTTTTCCTATGGGATTCTATATATAAAAAAAAAATAGGAATATAATTATGTTGAGAAGCAACACACCCCCACTAAAAAAAATGAAATTCCATCCTTTGAAAATATTTAATTTTCATTTTTCTCGTAGGGACCCTCTTGAGTTTTTCGGGTTTTAATTCCAAATTTTGCTTGCATCCTTTTTCAAATTTCGCCTACATCAAAGTGTCCAAGTAGGCTTGCATATGGCATTGATTTCAATTTAAAATTTTTGAAATTTTGCATGTTAAATGTATTAATTCATATTAATCATTTCAGAAATTTTAATTTTCAATAGTTTTTCTATTTTCAGGCCAGCAGACTTCTAAATGCACTTTTTCTTAATAAGTGATGAATTTTAAAGTTCCGTTTGCAGATTTGGATACCCTTTGGGCTTATTTAGATGCTTGTAAATTTTCATCAAATTCCGGGCACTTTGAATTTTTATCATTTTTCTACACCATGTGAAGCTGACCATTCTCGAGCAATTTAAAATTTATTTTTCAAATGTAAAATAATTTCTGAGTAAGGAAGATCCTTCACCAATATGTAAAAATGCAAAATACAGATGGACAAAGTCATTGGAGTCAACCTACAATTTTTGGAGAATTTGCAAAGTGGAAGAAAAGCTTGAGGGAAATGTCGCGATATCACGACATGTTCCATTTTCGGACATGTCTCATTTTCGCGAGGGCAAAAGCTTGGAAGAAAAGCTTGAGGGAAATGTCGCGATATCGTGACATGTTCCATTTTCGTGAGGGCAAAAGCTTGGAAGAAATGAATTGAGGGAAATGTCACGATTTTGTGACATGTTCCATTTTCGCGAGGGCGAAAGCTTGGAAGAAATGAAGTGAGGGAAATGTCGCAATTTCGCGACATGTTCCATTTTCATGAGGGAGAAATCTTGGAAGAAACGAAGTGAAGGAAATGTCACGATTTCGTGACATGTTCCATTTTCGCGAGGGCGAAAGCTTGGAAGAAATGAAGTGAGGGAAATGTCACGATATCGCGACATGTTCCATTTTTGCGACTTGTCTCATTTTTGTGAGGGCGAAAGCTTGGAAGAAATGAAGTGAGGGAAATGTCATGATTTCGTGACATGTTCCATTTTCGCGAGGGCGAAAGCTTGGAAGAAATGAATTGAGGGAAATGTCGCGATATCGCGACATGTTCCATTTTCGCGAGGGTGCAAGCGTGAGAGAAATGAAGTGAGGGAAATGTCGCGATATCGCGACATGTTCCATTTTCACGAGGGCACAAGCTTGAGAGAAATGAAGTGAGGGAAATGTCGCGATATCGCGACATGTTCCATTTTCGCGACTTGTCTCATTTTTGCGAGGGCAAAAGCAAGGAAAAAGTAGCTTGAGGGAAATGTCCCGAAATCGTGACTTGCTTTAGTTTCATGGCATCACCCATCCAAAGGAAGTGGAAGCTTTTCAACACAGTCCAAACCCTAGAAATATTTAAATGAAAAAATTAATTAATTAAATTAATTAATTAATTAAAATGAAAAACATTAAAAATCTAACCTTTGCTTTTCTTTTGCAGAAGGTGATCCGACAGTTGCATAATGGTAGAAGTAATGGCGAGAAAGATAGACAAACCTAAATTTCGGCACAAATCAAGCAAGGACCATCGGATGGGAATAAGAGATGCCAAGAAGTTCTGATCCATCCAGATTTTGCAGATCTGGCCGCAAATACAAACTTTAAGGAATTTGTCGGTGGATCCATTTGCCCAAAAAATTTATGGCAAGTCAGTGACTCATCCAGATTTTGATGATCTGGCCGCAAATATAGACTTTAAGGAATTTTTCAATGGATGCATTTGCCAAGAAAATTGATGGCAAAAGTAATGGCGGGTAGAGAATCTCAACTCGAACCAAACAAAGGTGGCTGTGCGAGGATGGAAGGCCTAGGAAGTCAGTGACTCATCCGAATTTTGCAGAAGAATTAATGAGATGCTCTGATGGCTTATCGAAAGATGAACATACATTTACATGCGGTGTCCATTTGATGAGGATCAAACCAAGTCTTATCTCCTCCATTTATGGCAAGATCCACGCGAAGATTTTCAGAGTAATTAGGGCTTATCAAAACTCTATATAAAAATGCCTTATATTGTAAAACCTCGGCAATGGGATTTTTATGATAAGATTTAGATATTTGGAAGAAGATATTTTGAAAATATCAGGGTCTGTCCTGAGTCTATATATACTTCTCTTGAATGTAAAGTCCAGGCGACGAAAACTTAGAATAAAAGACATTTTAGCAATTTCTTGCAAATCTTGTTTGAATGCTTTGTTCTGGACCTGGGGTTGGTGTGACATCATTTTTCTATGATAGCATGGCCAGGAGCCTAATCTCTTTCGGATTGCGATAAGTGCATCTTCTTTTGTTTTCGTCTCGCTAAGGTTTATTTATTTTAGTTGTAAATCTATGTTATCAAGATTGAATATGCTACTAGGCTTCATTCCGTTTGTTGTATGCTAGGGAAAATTAAAGATTTAAGGTTTGGGTCTGTTCTAATTGCTCTATCCTCACTACGTGAGCTAGGCTGCTAGTGAGAGATACCAGTTGACACCGACTTCCCTTCTATTTATGATTTTCTTTTAGATCTATGTCATCTCCGTCTTATGCTCTTAGTAGAAGGTGATCTTAGAAAGCTGGACACCTTCCTCTTTGATTGGTTTTATTGTGAAGCTAAATAGTGTAACTAAAATTGGTAGTTTTGATTTTGCAACTAAGTTAGATAAGCTTCTCTTTTTTGCCCTACTCTACTCTCTCTGTTCCATCGTTAAATGATCCATTTTTATTTTCTTTCAAATTTGTCTTTTATTTAATCTGCTAAAGCATAAAGAGCTATATCAAAGAACTCATTGTAAATCTGATTGTCAACAAAGATAACAACCACTAAACATTATTGAATGAAGGTCGAACCCATTGTAAGGTAACAGATAGTCTACTTGAAACTATTCCAGAAGCGGAAAAGAGTGAATAGCCATTCGACCCAACTCTGTAACTCACACCTTGGATAACCAGCAAGATCCTAAAGTGAGTGGGATTTATCCCGTATAAGTGTTATTGGTATTTTATGCTCATTCTTCATGGGGTGTGTATGAAAGATGAACCAACATTTAAAATTGGTGCTAGAAGGAGGGCCCACCGAACTCCGTTCAGTATTTGTTAAGGATTGTAAGTTGCTTGTGTAAAGTTGGATTCTACCTATAGAGTAACCAGGTCCCACTCCAGAGCTGGAGAGCTCCTTGTGCCTGAGTTAGAAACCCCAAGGAGAAGCAGCCTCAAAAGGGCCAAGTCTTTGTCCAGCATAGTTTTATCACCACTTGTAGTTCCTCCAACTGCAACTCAAAATATCATCGTTAATCAGGTAGTGATGGCAAACTGGTTGGGTTCCACTACTTTGAATATCCCTGGTGCAGCACATGATTTACCCAGAAATCTTGAGAAGTATCTTCCTACCTACAAGCATGATGGAATCAGAACAATAGAAGAACACCTAGTGGCATTTAAAAATGCTCTAAAGTTGTTGAATGTGCAGCATGAAGATGTGGCTTGTAGGTTATTCCCATTCACTCTCCGGGAGGGAGCATACGACTGGTTTTTGAATCTTACTAATGACTCTATTACTAGTTGGAATGACCTGGAGAAAGTTTTTGTATCACAATTTGGTGAAGTGATTGACCCCAGTGTGTTATATCAACAGTTTTCCAGCATTAAGAGAGGAATCAATGAGACTGTCAGATCTTTCAACGTCAGGTTTCAAAAAGCTTATGGTAGATTGATGGGTCATTATGTGCCAACTGCAGATCTAGCATTGGAAATTTTTAGGAATTCCCAAGATCCAGTGACCTCTATTTTCCTGAAGAGAGATGCCAATATTACTAATCTAACAAAAGCTTATAAAGAAGCTTTGGTTCTTGAAAGACAATTGGGACCTCAACCTTTGAATGCTCCTCAAATTCCCTTTGTTACACAAAATACCCCTGTTTTGAATCCCATCCCACATCAAATGATGTTGCCAGCATGCAAAACTCCACCGATAGGAAATCCATTGGATGTAACACATGCTGAACATGTACAGAATACATAGAAAGAATCTGATAAAACAAGAGTTGAGGAAGTCTCAAAGATGGTCCAAAAGTTGGCAAATGACTTTTTGAGTTTCAAAAGGCAAGTGTCCACCAGGGAAAACTCAAATAGATTTTCTTATCAACGGAATAGATTCACTAGACCACCATATGAACCCAACAAGGATTATAAAGGTAAGGGGCATGAAGTGAATATTTGTGACTTGGCTTTGCCCAACTGGTGCAGGATACACGAAACATCTCAGCACGAGGAATTGGATTGTTTGGAGTTCTGCAATGCCTTTGAAGCTCTATCTGGTGAGTTGGTTTTTCCTAAAAATCAAAGAAATGTTGATGGTCCAAGTTCATCCAAACATAGTGCAGCTATGGTGTTAGATTCATTCACTTTTCCGGATGAGTCAAAGAATGTTGTGGAGATGCCTATGGATGAAGTGCAAGCTTTTCAACAGTATAGAAGGGACAACTACAATCTCAGGAACAAAAATATGGAGCCTAATACTACATCTACACCTCTAGAAAACTCCCATAATGTTCCTCCAGATCCATCTCCAAATAATAACCCACCTCCACCCAAGGGAGGAGATCCAAGAGTACCAGATGGATTTGTTGCTCCACTCAATAAGGGATATAATATAGTGGAGGATATGAAGAAGATCAAGGCTAACATCACTCTTCATGAGTTGGCTCAAATTATTGAACAAAGGGATAATTTGATTAAGACATACTCTGAGCCTACTACTAAACCTCTAGAAAAGGGGAAGAAGATAGCAAATGCAAATATGGCCATGTATAAAGAAAATACTGAAGTTTCGCCTTTCCTGCTAACTGTCTGTATATTTGGAAAAAATTTACACAACTGTCTGGTAGATTCTGGTGCCTCAGCCAATGTCATGCTTCTAGCCATCTGTCAATAGTTGGGTTTAACCCCTATGAGGTCTGAGAGAAGAGTCATCCAATTGGATAAAACTGAGGTTAAGGTGGTAGGTGAACTTCAAAGTATACACATCCAGCTAGCATCTGAGCCGAGAGCACAACACAAAATTGACATTTAGGTGGTAGATATTCTTGTGGGATACGGAATGCTTATGAGTAGAGATTGGTCAAAGTCTTTGAATGGGTACTTGGCGACTGATTTTTCACATATGTGGTTGCCCTGGAAAGGTGTTGCAAATCAGTTAAGAATCGAAAGAGAACCTAGATATAAACACATGATCATTGAGTATAATGCCAAGAATGAGACTGTTAATCTTGCTGATGTAGATATCGAGGTTTATAATTTGACAACTGCACAAAAGGAGAAACCTATTAAATCTCATCTTGATCATGATAATGAAGTTTGGATGCTTCATGTTGATGGAACCAAGTCTAAGCAAGGTTTTGGTACAAGGATTGAAGAGGATCCCAGACACCTTAAGTTAGCTAAAGCTTGTGACCCTGAAATTAAAAATAATATGATTGAATTCCTTCACAGGTCCAAGGATGTTATGGCCTGGTCTTATAAATACCTAAAGGTTTTTGATCCAAAAGTTTACACTCATATAAAACCCTTAAAGGATTTCTACAAACCCTTTCGATAGAAATAGAGGCATGTCAACGTTTTTTTGGAGCCCCCATCAAGAAGTATGTTGGAGACAAATCCAGACAATGGCACACACTATTAAAGTATGCACTTTGGGTGGACAAGATAAGACATAAAGAAGCTCTTAAAACTTCCCCATTTGCTTTGTTGTATGGTACCCAACCCATCGTTCCTATCTCTTTAAAATTGCCCACTTATCAATTTGCTTTAGATTACTTTGATGATCATGCAGATGCGAAAGCTCGTGTGTTGGACTTAATTAATTTGTAGGATGAACGACTTCAAGCCTTGGAGCATTTTAGTCGACACCAAGAGACAGTCAAGCGCTGGTTTGACAAAAGATCCAGAGTGAAGGCCTTCAGACTTGCAGACCTGGTGCTTCTATGGGACAAAGCCCATGAAAAGAAAGGTAAACACACCAAGTTGCAACCTCTATGGATAGGGCCATACCAGATTGCCGAAATCCTAGGTAATAATGCATTTCATCTACAGGACCTAGAAGGTAATTTTCTGAACCTTCTTGTCAATGGTCAATATCTGAAGCATTATTTCTTAGTTTTTCCATCCACTACATCATTTGAGTAATCACAAAGACTTTGTGCATATGTATATATTGTAAATAAAGTTTGAAGTAGTATGTTTTTATTTTTGTTTTATTTAAAGTTTGAAGTTCTGTGTTTTATCTTTTGAGGTCTGTGCAAATTTATCTTTAACTGGTGGCCTTTTTCCCTCCTCTTTAGCTTTTAAAATTAAACAACAAAACACAAATCAACATTTAAAATTGGCGCTAGTGTGTTTTTATTTTTTTTTTTTTTAAGGTTGAAGTAGTGTGTTTTCATTTTATTTTATTGTTATGAGAAAGTCTTCTAGGAATAAAAAGTGGAACTACTTGTTATTTAGAACAACAGTAGAAAGATAATTGGATTTTGTATCTTGCTCGCCACAATTATTTTGATTATAAAGAAACTACTATACTGTTTGGCTGAAGAACTCCCAGGGAATCCAAGAAAAGTTGGTCATGAGAGGGGACTCTGATTCATAAAATTATTTTAAGTGTCCAAGGAGGTTGTTGGTACCCGGGCTGAAATAGTTAGTCGATCAATTGCTCGATCAATAAAAAAAAAAAATTTAGCAAGGCATTCCAGCTATCGGTATCTTTCAAAAAAAAAAAGAGAGAGAAGGTGAAAGTTGGGCAAGCCAACATAAAACTGGCACTCTTTTCTGCACATAGCCAAGGCTCCCGAAGGATACATCTCAAACGTGTTCACCAAGCTATAGATGCCACCTCATAGTTGTGAATCAGAGTCTCGTAAATTTAAAGAGTAACTTTGTCGGGGCTATAAAAGGCTAAACTAGTAAACATAGCTCTACTCGGTTTCCCCTACACAATCTAAATAGTTGATCAATCCATAGTAAGCATTCGAAGCCCCGATCATCCTTGAAGGAAGGTTTATACGCTTATAATCGCACATCAGAATCTTCCTTAAGTGGTTCAACCTAGTATGTCCTTGGGAGAAACTTTAACAACTAGCAAATAGTAGTTAAATCATTTTAGAAAATATTTGTGGCAAAGCATGGTACATAGTCTAAATTGTTTTGAAACTAGAGTTCTAGATTCTAAATAGTGCTACTATTTTCCCCATAGATATCGCCATTTTTTGAGAAGCAACACACCCCCACTAAAAAAAAGAAATTCCATCCTTTGAAAATATTTAATATTCATTTGTTCCACAGGGACCCTCTTGAGTTTTTTGGGTTTTAATTCCAAATTTTGCTTGCATCCTTTTTCAAATTTTGCCTACATCAAAGTGTCCAAGTAGGCTTGCATATGGCATTGATTTCAATTTAAAATTTCTGAAATTTTGCATGTTAAATGTATTAATTCATATTAATCATTTCAAAAATTTTAATTTTCAATAGTTTTTCTATTTTCAGGCCAGCAGAATTCTAAATGCATTTTCTCTTAATCCGTGATGAATTTTAAAGTTCCGTTTGCATATTTGGATACCCTTTGGGCTTATTTAGATGCTTGTAAAGTTTCATCAAATTTTGGGCACTTTGAATTTTCATCATTTTTCTACACCATGTGAAGCTGACCATTCTCAAGAAATTTAAAATTCATTTTTCAAATGTAAAACCATTTATGAGTAAGGAATATCCTTCACCGTTATGTGAAAATGCAAAATATAGATCGACAAAGTCATTGGAGTTAACCTACAATTTTTGGAGAATTTACAAAGTGGAAGAAAATCTTGAGGGAAATGTCGCGATATCGCGACATGTTCCATTTTTGGACATGTCTCATTTTTGCGAGGGCAAAAGCTTGGAAATTTCATGATATCATGACATGTTCCTTTTTTGTGACATGTTCCATTTTCACGAGGGCGAAAGCTTGGAAGAAATGAAGTGAAGGAAATGTCGCGATTTCATGACATGTTCCATTTTCACGAGGGCGAAAGCTTGGAAGAAATGAAGTGAGGGAAATGTCACGATTTCATGACATGTTCCATTTTTGTGACAACAAAAGCTTGGAAGAAACGAATTGACGAAAATGTCACGATTTCGCGACATGTTCCATTTTTGCGAGGGTGAAAGCTTGGAAGAAATGAAGTGAGGGAAATGTCGCGATATCGCGACATGTTCCATTTTCGTGACTTGTATCATTTTCACGAGAGCAAAATCTTGGAAGAAATGAAGTGAGGGAAATGTCACGATTTCATGACATGTTCCATTTTTGCGAGGGAAAAATCTTGGAAGAAATGAATTGAGGAAAATGTCACGATATCGCGACATGTTCCATTTTCACGAGGGCACAAGCTTGAGAGAAATGAAGTGAGGGAAATGTCGCGATATCGTGACATGTTCCATTTTCATGAGGGCACAAGCATGAGAGAAATGAAGTGAGGGAAATGTCGCGATATCGCGACATGTTCCATTTTTGGACTTGTCTCATTTTTGTGAGGGCAAAAGCAAGGAAAAATAGCTTGAGGGAAATGTCCCAAAATCGTGACTTGCTTTAGTTTCATGGCATCACCCATCCAAAGGAAGTGGAAGCTTTTCAACACAGTCCAAACCCTAGAAATATTTAAATGAAAAAATTAATTAATTAATTAAAATGAAAAACATTAAAAAATCTAACCTTTGATTTTCTTTTGCAGAAGGTGATCTGACAGTTGCATAATTGCAGAAGTAATGGCGAGAAAGATAGACAAACCTAAATTTTTGGCACAAATCAAGCAAGGACCATCGGATGGGAATAAGAGATGCCGGGAAGTTCTGGTCCATCCAGATTTTGCAGATCTGGCCGCAAATACAGACTTTAAGGAATTTGTCGGTGGATCCATTTGCTTGGAAAATTTATGGCAAGTCAGTGACTCATCCAAATTTTGTAGATCTGGCCACAAATACAAACTTTAAGGAATTTTTCGGTGGATGCATTTTCCGAGAAAATTTATGGCAAAAGTAATGGCGGGTAGAGAATCTCAACTCGAACCAAACAAAGGCGGTTGTGCGAGGATGGAAGGCCTAGGAAGTCAGTGACTCATCCGAATTTTGTAGAAGAATTAATGAGATGCTCTGACGGCTTATCGAAAGATGAACATACATTTACACGCGGTGTCCATTTGATGAGGATCAAACCAAGTCTTATCTCCTCCATTTATGGCAAGATCCACGCAAAGATTTTTAGAGTAATTAGGGCTTATCAAAACTCTATATAAAAATGCCTTATATTGTAAAGCCTCGACGATGGGATTTTTATGATAAGATTTAGATATTTGGAAGAAGATATTTTGAAAAGATCAGGGTCTGTCCTGAGTCTATATATACTTCTCTTGAATGTAAATTCTAGGCGGTGAAAACTTAGAATAAAAGACATTTTAGCAATTTCTTGCAAATCTTGTTTGAATGCTTTGTTCTGGACCTGGGTTTGGTGTGACATCGTTTTTCTGTGATAGCGTGGCCAGGAGCCTAATCTCTTTCGGATTGTGATAAGTGCATCTTCTTTTGTTTTTGTCTCGCTAAGGTTTATTTATTTTAGTTGTAAATCTATGTTATCAAGATTGAATATGCTACTAGGCTTCATTCCGTTTGTTGTATGCTAGGGAAAATTAAATATTTAAGGTTCGGGTATGTTCTAATTGCTCTATCCTCACTGCGCGAGCTAGGCTACTAGTGAGAGATACCAGTTGACACCGACTTCCCTTCTATTTATGATTTTCTTTTAGATCTATGTCATCTCTGTCTTATGCTCTTAGTAGAAGGTGATCTTAGAAAGTCTGGACACCTTCCTCTTTGATTGGTTTTATTGTGAAGCTAAATAGTGTAACTGAAATTGGTAGTTTTGATTTTGCAACTAAGTTAGATAAGCTTCTCTTTTCTGCCCTACTCTACTCTCTCTGTTCCATCGTTAAATGATCCATTTTTATTTTCTTTCAAATTTGTCTTTTATTTAATTTGCTAAAGCATAAAGAGCTATATCAAAGAACTCATTGTAAATCCGATTGTCAACAAAGATAACAACCGCTAAACATTATTGAATGAAGGTCAAACCCATTGTAAGGTAACAGATAGTCTACTTGAAACTATTCTAGAAGTGGAAAAGAGTGAATAGCCATTCGACCCAACTCTGTAACTCACACCTTGGATAACCAACAAGATCCTAAAGTGAGTGGGATTTATCTCGTATAAGTGTTATTGGTATTTTATGCTCATTCTTCACGGGGTGTGTATGAAAGACGAACCAACAAATTCTAGAAAAAATATCAAGGATAATACAATAATATAGTAATAGTTGGTTGAATTTGGTTGGAAGAGTTATCTTAATAAAATAAATATTAGCAAGATTTATCTCAATTGGTAGTGTATCATGCACCCTTATATATCATACAAAATCTAGATGCAATGTTAAGAACTTTCCTAGGGCAAAGAGGAAGATAATTATATAGGAGCATGTTCCATTTGGTCAATTGGGATATTGTTACGAAGCCAAAGGAACAAAAAGTCCTATACATAAAAAAAATTGTTAGTAAGGCACTAAGTGCTAAGCTAATTTAGAATCTTCTCACTCCACTAGACTCTCCATGGAACTAAATATTAAAATGTAAACATCTAAATAACTCAAATTGGATCTAATTTATAAAATGTGTGAAAAGTAGAGGAGGATCCTCCTAAATTTTGAAATATATTGTGTAAACTAAATATGTTATATTAAATTATACCTCTTGGTTTATAAGGGATGGCAAAAAACTTAATATCTAGTGTTTGGAGGACCTCCAATCATAAATATTTTTTATTCTAGAAATAACATCATATTTTCAACAATTAGGTGTTAAATCTCTTGCAAGTTTAATTGAGTGTGTGAAAGATCCACCCCGACCACATCTTGTGCAAGACGCATGGAGATAACTGCATATCACAACTAAAGGGATTAAAATTTCTCTCCAAATTCTAGATCAACTTATATGGAGCTCTACTAGTGGGTAAATTTTTTACATAGTTAAACAAGTGGTGTTATTACAACAATAGGGACACAAGAACTTAACCATACCTAAGGTATGGAATTACAAGGTTCCTCCTAAAATTCAAGAATTTCTTTGGTTGGTGCTCCAAAACAATATTCTTACTGAAGACAACCTCATTAAAAATAATTTCATGGATCTTCATATTTGTCATATGTGTCCTAAGAACAATGAAACAATATCACATATATTATTTCATTATATAAAAGTAGTTAAAATATAGATTGAAATAACCCAAAAACTAGGATCAAAACTTTTAGGAATATTCATCTTTAAAAAGTACCTAACCAATTAATGACAAATGTATAAATGAGGACTGAAGGACAAGCACCTTATCAAGAATATATGGTATTCAATGCCAATGTTCATCATTTGGCACATATGGAAGGACAAAAATAGGATAATTTTTATGATAAAATAACCAATTTTCATTTGTTAGCCAATAGAGTGTTAAGGGAGATATTATTAAACACAAAAGCTATATATCATAAAAAATAAGACATTAGGATATTAAGAAAAAAATAGATACAACTTGTAGACACCAAAAAAGCACCAATCCGATTACGTGACAACAAGCGCTGATCGCATTGACACAAACAACCCCAAGGGCAGCCCCCAGAGGTTAAATAGTGGTCCTAACCACTTCCAAAAGTAGTTTTAGAGGTCATAGGTCAATTTGGCACCTTTTTGGCACCTTGCTCTCTGCTCGTCCCACCCCGGGATGAATACAAACTGGCACTCATCCCACCCAGGGACGAATAGCAGCATTCGCCCCAGGGTGAGGCGAATAGCAAGTTTGACTGGAAAAAAGTCAAACCTCGGTAACTCCGCAAGTTAACTGAGGCTTCAGGCCATGCAATTGTGAGGAGTAGCTTTTATTCAAGAAGAGAGACTTCAGTGATGAGTGTCTTTATTTTAGAAACCTCATGCAAGAAGATTTTTTATCAGGGAGTTAGCTTTTCTCTGAAAATAGGACAGTTAACTCAAGTGGCGCCCTCGCATGCGCAATTCAAACAAGGAGACCCTAAGGTCTATAAATTGGGGAGTTTTCCCACCCAAAATATATACAGAGAAGGAGCATTTGAGCAATGAAGTGCTGCCAATTTACATACCTACTTGCGATTTGTGCTTTTACATCCTTAATCTCTCATTCGAAAGGGAGGTTATTGGGTGACTATTGGAAGCACGAATCCGGACCCAAAACCCGATTTTTGACCACAAATATCCACAAAATTTGTCGAAAACACCCCATAACCAGTTTTGGACCCATCCCAAGTGGATTGGTGCCGAAACAGTGCCTCAAACGGTGGGCGTCCTGCCCCCGGGCGCTCCCCAAACTATCACAGTGCTAATCGCCCCACCCCGGGATGATTAGAAATATGTGATATATTTCTTTTTTTCTTTTTCATTTGATTCTAGATAGGTTAAATAGGTTACAGTTCAAATTTCATTTCATTCTGATCATTTTTGACCAGGTTATTGCTATTTCCCGCTTTCACTAACTTGCAGATGCCATCTTCAAAATATGGGTTCTAGAGGAAAAATTGGAGAAATATGAGCATCTGGGTCTTCCCAAAACACCCCCAATTAGCTAACCCCAAGTTTTTAGGTCTTTTGGAGCTTCCTAAGTAGGACATTGAATAGGGTGCTTTTTGGCAAATTGTCACAGTCCTATTCGTCCCACCCTGGAGCGAATACAGATCTGTGAGGAATTTTTAGACTATTCTTTTTGCAATGGTCTTCTGATAATATTTTTATGCTTCTATCAAAGTTTCAGGTCAATCAGAGGTCATCTGATAGTCGTTTTATTATTTTCATGCATACACTAACAATAGGCTTTGGGAAATACATGTTTCATTTTGTCTGTAGGTACTACTAATATTTTCTGTTTCTTTGAATGCAGGTTTCAATAGTAGAGGAGTAGGAAAGAGCAAATAATCACATACAATAGTGGTGGTGATGTTTTGGTCCGCCCATCTTACATGTGGGCACGCGGAAGAAGGATTGTTATCCATGGATGTTGTGACAAGAAACACATTTGACTCTCCTATCCCCTAAAAAGGAAGGAGATGTATTGTAACACAATTTATAAAGCGTATCAATAAAGAGATTACCATATTTCATATTGCTTTTATCTTGTGTCAATTTGTATATGTTATTTCTTGTTCTTTTCTTGTGGCATATTCCTTTTTGTTTCCGTATCCTCGTGCTTTCAGTGGCGATCACGGTGGGACCTCTGTCCCTTGATTTTTAAGATTAAATTTCTGATTAAAGTTGCTTGTTCTTTTGATTATAGGTACCAAGTTTTCCAACACTGGACTATTTCAGAGCAGAAATTCAGAGATATCCGACTTGGGCAGAGAAGAGGTAGAGGTCTTAAACACCTTTTGTCAATTCTTTGCTTTATGTTCTCTGTTTATTTGCTTGCATAGGAGAGTTTGAATGCTTGCGTGCTTCATTTATGCAACTTAAAAGGAACCCCACACACCACGTGGTAACTGAAACAACAAGGCGTTGGTCGTAAAACCCCAACCCTTGAGCAAGACCAAAGGTGGATTCCATTATCACTTTGGCTTGAGATATTGCATCCATTACCCCGATCGTGACTGTTGCTAGACGTAAATCCTGACGAAAGCTGACCAAGTGTAGCGGGGGTGATTCCCAGTGCATGAGGATAAGTCTTCTATGGTAGGTGTCATAAACAGAGTGATCCCCCTTCAGTACCGCCTATGTTCCACGTACCATCTGCTCTCACGTACCAATAGTTTCCCTCACGTAAGGGCGGGTATATAGAGAGGTTGGTATATCGGTCTGGCAACGGTATATCGAAGGGGTGACCATTTTATGGGAGTCATAAGAGCCCTCATTTTTGCATTTAAATGTTCTTTCACAAAGCTTTCAAAACAACATCATAACACACTAAAACCAGATTTTAGGGCACACTTTTAAATCTTTAAACGAGATAACCACTGCATTGATTGTGTGTTTCTTTTCTGTTTAAGTGTAGCATAAAAAATCCTAAAAGAGATAAAAATCTACTCGTCTTTAGGAGCACATCACTATGGTGTTCACTCGTAGCCGAGCCCGATCACGGGCAAGCGCTCTAGAAAGTGCACCAAGGGGGACAAGTCGCCTCCGATATAGTCTTGAGGACCTGGTCATCCTGCCTTGGTGGCCTGACCCACAAGAGAGTCCACATCATGCCATAACAGAACAAGACTATAGAGGCACCTCTTTGAGGGGCACCCCTACTCACCATAGGTCCTTCCAAGAAGAGAACCTATATGTAGCACTTAATGTAGATAGGAGACCTCCCTTAGAAGCCCGTTATGGGTGGCCTAGCGATGAAGTGCTAGAGCAACAGAGGGTCCAGATGGAGGGGCCACAGGATTTCATCCTCCCTCCTCTACCTCGCATTGCTGTTAGAAACACTAGACAGTGTCCAGAGTATCAAGCTTTCTAGGCAGGGCAAGACAATTCTGCCCGCACCTTTTATGCATATGAAAGAGAGGATGAGGATGATTACCACGTTCCTCAAGAGTAGTACACAATGCGAGAGCGATGTACCTCCATGCCTACCATGTATCAAGATCACCCATCGAGGCTACAGCCTCAAGTTAATGCAGCCAACCTCGACAGAGGGAAGCAGCCCATAGAGGTCTCGGATCACCACGACCGAGGTAGACATATAGGAGAGGCATCTAGGCTTCCAAAACAAGAGACGATGGAACAAAGTGACTTGGCATTTGCCAAACAAGCCACCCACCAAGCGCAAATCATGCAGCTTAGGCAAGATCAAGAATAGTTAGAGCATCTTTGTCGGCTTAACAAAGAGCGCATTCAACGTCAAACAGCCAAATTGTTGCATAACAATGTGCCTGCGAAGGTTCCAAACCCTCGCACGCACAAAGTAGATGTGTATGAGAGGCATAACCCTTTGGTACGAGAGAGGTCCACGCGACCTTATCAAGTATTGCCTCCGAGACCTCCTAGACTTGAGCGGGAGGCCACTCCCCGAAACAATGATGGGCACCCTCCACGGGCACCTACCCATGTGCATAGGACTCGGCCAGCCACTCCTCAGGAAGCTTATGAGGAATATGAACAAGAAGAAGAGAGGGCTGAAATGCTCTATCAAGGCAGAGGGGGTGCTACCCAACTACTTCTCAATAGGCCTCAAGCTCCCCGCAACCCACAATGGGAGCAAACTAAGGAGGACGAAATTAAATCCTCTGATGCATATAAAGCATTGTTAGAGCGCTTAGAGTCTATGGAGATCAAGACTTCTGGGCCCCAAAAGCCCACTTTACGCCAACTCCATAGCCATCCTGTGCATCCGTCAGTGCTGGCACCTCCATACCCGAAACACTTTAAGCTGCCCCAGTTGGCACTCTTTAGAGGGGAGGAGGATGCCCAAGAGCATGTGACCAGGTTCTTAAGCCAGTGCTTTGGTATTCAAGATAATGATGCTTTGTTGTTGAGAACATTTATAACCACATTCGTAGGCCCTGCCTCGGATTGGTTCACCCAATTACCGAAACATAGCATCACTAATTTGGATCAGCTAGTGGACGCGTTCCTCGAATGCTTCACCTTCAACACTAAGAAAAAGGCATCATTGAGTGACCTAGCTAGCCTCAAGCAGTATGAGGAAGAGACCATGGTGGCATACGAGAACCGATGGAGGGCATTGCTTGCAAAGCTGCCTTACCTCCCTCCCATGTCAGATCTGACTCAAATGTTCTCGAAAAGTTGTTTGAGATCAATCTCCATGCTATTGCAGCTACAACAATATGCCAGTTTAGAGGAAGCTCTGGCGCAAGCCAGAGTTATTGAGGAGATTAAGATACAGGATGGCGAGATCGCCAAACCTAAGAAGAAAGAATGGACAAAGAATACTAAACCAGGGACCACGCAACCAAAACCTGCTGCGGTTAATCAAGTTGCCATCAATGTCCCTAAGCCTGCACAAGCAACACAGCCTCAAAAGGCTAATTATCAGGCTGTGCCTCCCAACAACTATGAGAGAGAAAATCAAAGGCAGGAGCAAAATCAGCAGCGTCACCCTAGGCGACAATTTACTCCTTATACAGAGTCCAGGGACTCTTTGTTTGACCGCTTGTCAATGGCGAATTTGATCAACCTTCCAGAGATTCAAACTATAGATCCCAATGCACCGAAGCCTAAAGGGTATAGAGAAGACTTGTACTGTAGGTTCCACAGGTGTAAAGGACATGATCTTAACGCATGCTGGAAGTTCAAAGGTTTGGTACAAGATCTCATTGACAATAAGACATTGGCGGTGGACAACCCCGTAGCACCAAATAATCAACATATGGGAGTATTCAGAGACCCCTTGCCTGCCCATGAGGCACTGGAAAAACCCCTTCAAGTTAATGAGGTGCAACAAAATTGCCCTATGCAAGGATATGTGGGGATGATAAGCATAGTGACTAGGAACAAGAAGTACCCAGGAGCTGCTCCCGCGATAGCCACAAGAGAGGTTCCATCAACGTCACAAGCTCAACAACACCCTACGCAACTTCCCCCGCCTAGACCAGTGGCCACGATTCGAACTAGACTTACCCAAAGTCTAAGGACCACATCGGCTAGGCTCTCCATATATGAGCTAATTCAATAATCAACGCCCCATCGGGAGGCTCTCATGGAGATTTTAAAAGCAATCGAGCTGCCACCCCATGAAGCGAATTCGTTCAACAATTTTGTGGGGCATGTAAAATAGTGTACAGAACCAGTCATCACCTTTAGAGAAGATGAATTGAAAATGGTGACTGGTGATGTGGCGGATCCACCCTCGCACGTTATCGCATGGGTCAACGGGATTCCTTATAAGAGAGTGTTGGTGGACACTGGCTCGTCCAATAATATCATCACTACAGCAGCTCTGAAGCATTTGAAGTTGCCAGCATCTCATATCGTGGCTTCCACTTACACACTACGAGCATTCAACGATGCAATCTGCTCGACAGTTGGCACAATTGTCCTACCTATCCAAGTGGGACAAAAGACCATTCATACATTGTGCCATATCTTGGAAGGCGAGATGGCTTATAATATCCTGCTAGGCCGGCCTTGGATTCGGGACATGAAGTGTGTCCCTTCAATCGCTCATCAGTGCCTAAAGTACACATTTGAAGGACAGGTGCATGTAGTCCCGGTGGACTTGGAGCCTTTCAAATACTGCAATACAATGCAATTCATGCCGCAATCAACCCTTCCATCAACACATTTGGATTTTTAGTTGAATCCATCTCAACAGGGTTCGATTTCGTGGGCATCTCCAGTGATTAATCCATCGAGTCCTCAATCGGGTCCATCTTCTTCCGCCAGTCCTTCCACAATGATGCCACCTACGGTGGCCACATCCAAGGACAAGGGAAAGCAACCCTTAGAAGAAGAACCACCTCTAGTCTCAACCATCTCGATAGAAGAGATACCTAGTAGAATGGAAGTCGAGACGCCTAGTTCACCCCACATGGAGTGGACTCAGGAAGGACTCCCATTCGCTTCCCCTCAACCACCAACGGTCACCGTTGAAATGGCCAGCATGGGCCTAGGGGAGTATCTAGTGAGGAACATTATAGCAACGCCCACACTCGAGTCCATGCAAGACATGGGGAGGCCTCGACTCCCCATCGGCTCAGTGGTTCCTTTAGGCTACCCACCCAATCAGACAAACTTTGTTTATGGGGGCCTGGATAATGGCATTGAGATTTGTATGCAAGAAGATGAAGACGAAGAGCCCTTTGTGGAGGATGTCAACTATCTATCCAACCCTGATTTTGCTCTAAGATATCTAGGCCAATGCAATTGGCATGGATATGGGTTGGGTAGGTATGAGCAAGGAGTGCATGTTCTTTGCCAACCGAGATATCAAATGCCATATGACAAGTCAAGAGTAGGGTTCAACCACCCCTTGCCCCTAGACATCTTGGTTGAAAACATGCAAGGCCTAGGGATAGGCAACAAGGATGGGTTGGCATCAGATCCATATGCCAATCCTAACACAACTTATACATTGGGAGATTATCTCCCATTACAAACAAACAACCTTGTTGACCTCAACAACCCTTTCCCTTCGGCCGAACAAGGAGAAAATTCAAGGACTCACCCACAAGGGGGATATGGACAAGACCAAGAAGGGTCTTCCGAGGATGAGTCGAAGTACGATCATTCACAAGAATATCCCATGAATGATGATCAAGAAAGCTTCCTGACAATGTTCCCATTGGCTGCTCCATTTGAGCACATGCCACTTCAAGAGAATCAGGTCCCCCCGTAGAGAGCGGAACAACCTCGATGGGACCACATCAATTTGCTCGAACAAGATGAGCCTCATATGTCGCAAGCAGCTGTTGGAGTTAACGAAGGCTTTTGGATCTCTGACAGTGATTCGGAAGATGAAACTGAGATGGCCTATCTCAACCACATGCGACAAATGCAACAACGATACCCTTTGGACATAGATGACATGTTTGAACACTTACATATAGGTCCAAGACATAGGTGGCATCTCAACCCGATGTAGTTATAGCAATTACTGCACCCGCCACTCTAGGTACATAGAGAGCATCTTCCGCCTGGAGACCCTATCAAACCATCAGTGCCTAGGGTGGACCCTGTCTTCGTCTCCACGCATAGGGCTGATCCCTTTGTGCCAGTGCCCACAGAGCCAGATCTGGAGCACACAGATTGTCTAGGATGTCCGAGTTATAACACCCACGGTAATGGAGACCACAATCATTTCATCAACATGATCTCCATTGACCTAACCGCACCCATCCATGATCCAGCCGACCCGACATGGTCATTGTATCTAGATCTAGATGCTATCGACTGGGATCATGCTGACACACCACCATCCCCATCAGAGTACTGGCCTTGCGGAGGAATGTTCCATTTCACCCCAGGACAGACTCAGGATGTCTTCCATGCTGAAGAGGAACCTGATGTTCCAAACGATGATCTAAATTCAGCAAACGATATCCATTTGATCCCAACTCCACACCAGTTGGAGGATGGATCCCACATGTCGGTCGAGGAGACGACTGACGTAGACATCGGCTCAGATCCAATGAATTTGCAAATCATCAAGCTGGGGGTAAGTTTATCCCTCGAAGAGCGAGCCGACTACATTGCCCTTCTCAAAGAGAAGAAGGAGGTTTTTGCATGGTCATACAAGGACATGCCGGGACTAGACCCGTAGCTAGTCATGCATAATTTAACGCTTGATCCGACAATCAAGCCAATAAAGCAAAAACTACGTAAGATGCACCCAACAGTGGCCTTAATGGTCAAAGATGAGTTACAAAAGCTGTTGGATGCACAGTTTGTCATCTGCGTGGATTATCCACCATGGTTGTCTAACATGGTTCCCATCAAGAAGCCCGATGGGAGGATTCGCATATGCACCGATTTTTGAGATCTAAATAAAGCGAGTCCTAAGGATGATTTTCCCTTGTCGAGCATCGACGCATTGGTAGACGCTACAGCGGGCCACGAAATGCTTTCCCTCATGGATGGTTTCTCAGGATACAATCAAATTCGTATCAATCCCGAGGACCAACTAAAAATGGCGTTCACAATGCCTTGGGGGACATTTTGCTATAAGGTCATGCCTTTTGGCCTTAAAAATGTCGGAGCCACCTACCAACGTGCCATGACGTACATCTTCCATGATTACATGCACAAAACTTTGGAGGATTACATGGATGATTTGTTGGCCAAATCTCTTTTGCGCCCAGATCATCTCGATGACTTAAGCAAGATCCTCGATCGCCTCATGGAGCATAAGGTCAGACTAAACCCCAAGAAGTGCGTCTTTGGCATCACATCTGGAAAGCTCTTGGGTTACATAGTCTCTAAATGAGGAATCGAGGTAGACCCACACAAAGTCAAGGCAATCCTTGAAATGCCTCCCCCAACTACCATCAAGCAGCTCAAGAGTCTGCAGGGAAAGGTCACGTCGATCAAGCGCTTCATAGCATAGTTATCTGACAAGTGCCGACCCATGAATAAATTATTGCATAAGGGGGTCACATTTCATTGGGATGACGAGTGCCAGTCAGCCTTTGATGACATTAAATAGTACTTGGCTTCACCGCCAGTATTGGCACCACCTAGACCAGGAGTGTCATTCTATTTATACATCTCAGCTACTGAGGTGGCACTGGGTGCCATGCTGTCCCAAAAAAATGAACTTCACAAAGAACAGGCTACATACTATCTTAGCCGCACCCTGGTCAGTTATGAACTTAACTATGCATACGTTGAGAAGCTCTGCTTGGCAGTGGTGTTTGCTACCAAAAAGCTATGCCACTACATGCTCGGTCATACGACGTATGTTGTGTCTAAGGAGAATCCATTGCGATACATGATGAGTCATACTTATCATAGTAGCCGCACGGCAAAATGGATCATGTTGTTGACGGAGTTTGACATAGAGTTCATTGGACAAAAATCCATAAAAGGTCAAGTCATCGCCGATCAACTGGCAGAGGCTCCTCTTGAAGACGATCAGCCTCTGACCGTAGAATTATTGGATGATGGGGTTTTTCATGTTTCAGAATCGCCAGATTTTGATGAGCCTGAGTCATAGGCTGACATGACCCTATTCTTCGATGGTTCTAAATGTGAGCAAGGAGGTGGCACGGGAATTGTATTCTTCACTCCACAAGGGGCTCCAATGCCTCTGTCATTTAAATTAGACTTCTCGTGCACCAACAACAATGCAGAATACGAAGCCTTGCTCATAGGTCTTCAGACAACAATCACCATGAACATTAAACGTTTAAACATCTTTGGTGATTCGTTGTTGATTGTCAATCAAGTAAAGGGGATATTCCAATGTAAATGTCCAGTTCTGCAGGCCTACAAAGCCCTTGTGGACAAATTCTTGGCACAACTTGAATGGTATGACATCGAGGCACTCCCTCGATCATCGAATCATTTTGTGGATACTATGGCCTCCTTGGGGTCATTAATCCCGCAAGACCCTTCTGGTGAAATGACAACCATTCAGGTTAAAACATTATCGCAATCTACGATGGAGCGTGCAAGCTCTGACCTGACGCCAGGAATCCACCTGATCCAGATTGAACCATCTCTGGATAAGTTCTCTCGAATCCATGATTGTCTGACTCGAGCCAACTGGGGGTCCTTGTTCTCCCCGACCCCTCTTAATAGCAACACAACGTTGTTTTTACAAGTTCTTTCCCGCTCAACTTTTGCTAGGGATGGACTTCAAGAGGGATTGGTCATTCATACTATCGAGGTTTCTGATCAGCAGGATTGGTACACACCCATTAGGGATTACCTCAAGCTAGGTAACCTCCCACTTGGATTGACACAAGCCATGAAAAGATCATTCAAATAGAAAGCGGCAAAGCATGTCTTGTTAGGAGACATTTTGTATCGTCGGAGCTATGAAGGAATCCTCCTCCGTTGCTTGGACCAGCAAGAGTCCGCTTGGGCGATCACCCAAGCACACGATGGTACATGTGGTGGCCACTTCAGCGGTATGGCCATCGCAAAGTGCATTCTTCGCATGGGTTATTATTGGCCATATTTAGAGCGAGATTGTTGCACATATGTGAAGAAGTGCATGAAGTGTCAACACCATGCTAATTTGACACACGTACCTTCTCAGGCCTTGCAGTCAATCCAATCGGCTTGGCCTTTTTTGTAGTGGGGCTTTGACCTAATCGAAAATATCTCCCCTGCATCGTCGGGTCATCACACATTCATCATAATGGCCACAGAGTACTTTACCAAGTGGGTGGAAGCAATTCCGCTAACCTCTATGACTGGATCCCGCATTGCGGAGTTTATTTTGCATAACATCATATGTCATTTTGGTATTCCATCCAAGATCCTATCAGATAATGGGACACCATTCAAGAATAAATATGTGCATGCTTTGACCACAAAGTACAAAATTCAGCATAGTTTTTCAACACCCTATTATCCATAGGCAAATGGGCAAGCAGAGGCGTCAAACAAAATGCTAGTCACCATTCTCAAAAATATAGTCGTAGACAATCATAAGGATTGGCACATTCAGATCCCGCTTGCCCTATGGGCTTATCGCACTAGCATCCGGATGCCCACTAGGGCAACTCCATTTTCGTTGGTGTATGGCTCCGAGGCAGTCATGCCTCTTGAGTTGGAAATCCCTTCCCTGCGCATTTCAATGCAAGAGTTCATCGATGATGACACTGTGCAGTAGGCCCGGTTAGACCAACTGACGTTGCTCGATGAATGACGCGTTAATGCTCTCGAGCATTTGCGTATCTATCAAGAGCGACTTAAGAAAGCATACAACATGAAGGTCCACCTAAGGGAATTTCAGGTTGGTGACTTGGTCTTAAAAGAGAACCAACAGAATTCTAATTTGTCATCCCATCTACGGGACAAGTTCATGGCAAACTAGTTAGGTCCTTATGTCATTGATAGTAGAATAGGACCTGGAACATACCGGCTTGCCTCTCTTGAAGGAATCAAGGAAACAGAACCCTTGAACATCAGTCATTTGAGGCCATTCCACATCTAGAGAGCCATAGTCCAACCAAAAGCTCCAAGGATTCCCACAATCGCTTGGTCAACCCAAAAATGCCCCAAAGGTATCTATAAACCCTTTGGTCAACCCAAATGCTCCAAGGATTCTCATAATCGCTTGGTCAACCCAAAATGCCCCAAAGGTATCTATAAACCCTTTGGTCAACCCAAAAGCTCCAAGGATTCTCATAATCGCTTGGTCAACCCAAAAATGCTCCAAAGGTATCCATAAACCCTTTGGTCAACACCAAAAGCTCCAAGCATTACCATAACTGCTTGGTCAAAATAAATATTCAAAAACAAACAAAAATAATAAAATCATCAAAAATAACAAAAAAATTGCATTTCAATTCCATGCATACTCATAAAAATAAAAAATAAAAAAAATATTGCATTTCAATTCCATGCATACTCATAAAAATCAAAATACAAAAATATAGGTTGCATTAGGCATCGCATCCATACATTGCATATTTGCTAGGTCATACAAGTCAAACGCACCATAGACTGTCATTACTTGGCAAATTCCCTCATTTTCCACATCAAATCCATTTTCATAAACGCATACATCCAGAATAACACCATCACCATTTTTAGCATAGTCAGTTGTCTCCTAATGTATATAGGGTTTTCGTCATTCAGTTGTCTTTAAATTTCTAGCCAAAAACTGTACACAGTTAAACAGATTTTACATGGGAAAGTTTTACTTGGATCACACCTTGTTACGTAGCATCCCAACACAAATTAAAACACATAAAATAATTCCTAAGTTGTGTGAATGCAAGAGAAACCTACAAAGCAGTCTAGGGTACCATAGGTGAAAGATTAGCCTGTTCATCCCCCTGTGCGAATGGTTCCAGAATGCTGAGAATTGACAAAAGGACGAGCTCTTCCCTATCCATTCCCCATAATAAATAGTGGTTTTCACCACTCCCACAAATCCCAATCATAGTTGGTCCCCAAAGTTGTAAGGATTCATACTACACGTCCCTGCCAAGGATGGGTAGTCATCCCCAAGACCTAAAAGGATCAACGCCATTCAAAAACAAAATTCCAACAAACCATCATCACAACCATCTCCACTCACCTTTGGTCTCAAAGTTGTAAGGATTCGTACTACACGTCCCTAACTAGGATGGGTAGTCATCCCCAAGGCCTAAAAGATCAATGCCCTTACTTCATAATCTCCATCATCCCCTTGGTTCCCAAAGTCATAAGGATTCGTACTACACGTCCCTGAACAGGATGGGTAGTCATCCCCAAGGCCAACAGGATCAAGGCCATTCACAAGCTCAACCTTACAAAGCTCAAAATACAAAATCAAATAATAGTGGTTATCACCACTATTCAAAATCCTTGCTCAAAAAGAAAAACAAAGAGAAAAATAAATAGTGATTTTCATCACTATATAGACGAGCAAGTATCCCAAACCATTGAGCAAACACATAGCTTGAACTTGAATCCCTAGAATTCTCAACATTCGAAAAACCATCTAGGTGATCCTCATTACAGGTTTGGTTGATAGCCTACCTGGCAATGGTGGTATCCTACCCGCATGACGATATGTCTGTCACATTAGCTTTGCATGTGCATAGACCAATGTTTGCATGTGGATGAGCTAGCTTATGGTACCTTAGATTGTCCCATGGATTAATCTTGCTAAATACAACAACGGAGTTAGTGGAGCTAATTAGGTGATCCTCAATACAAGTTTGGTTGATAGCCTATCTGGCACTGGCGGTATCCTGACAAATACCACATAAATGAACTCAATTGCACACACAGGGATGTGAAATAACTTGGTTAAATTCAAGTCGGATTTATACCTTGTTCAAAAGTCTTGCGAGATAAATGTATAGTCTTGGCTAGTTAGTTAAAATATCTGAATCTCAGAAAAGCTTAACTACATTTTAAAACAACTGGTACATTTCATTCCATACATCACCATCAAAAAATATGCAAAATACAAAAACAAAGTTTTCACATGCAAAGTCATTCCACAAAGTCATCCCATTAGTACAACAAGTCAGTCAAATCTTGCACAGTCTATGGTGCCATCGACAAGTTATCAACAACTCATTTCATTCATTCCATATGCATACATCATACAAATTAGAAACATCGCATTCATAATCGCATTTGCATACATCAATGTAAAAACATGTACATAAAAACAAACCATAAAAAAATGCACAAAAATGCACCAAAAACAAGCCCTAAAAGTGTCCGATCAGAGTGCTTTTGCACTTGGACATTTCGGGCATGCAAAATAGATGTCGGGGTCACAAATCCTCACTATCCTATTCCCTAAGAAGGCTACCATAGCCGGACCGCTCCACGGGAAGACGGATTTTTGAGAATTTCATCCCCAAATGGCGTCACCAAAACGGGTCAAAACCCATCCAAAAATAGCAATAACATTGCCGAACGAAGGCGCTTTTGCGCCTGACATTCTTGGCATCCAAAATAGATGTTGGGGTTACAAATTGTCACTATCCTACTCCCTAAGAAGGCTACCATAGCCGGACCGCTCCACGGGAGGATGAATTTTTGTCAATTTTAGCTCCAAAATGCATCACAAAAAGGGTTAAAACCCACCAAAAATAGGTCAGAATGTTCGAAAACTGCTTTCGCATTCAATGGTAAACAACTGAAGGCACCCTTACCTAAGTCATCTTGGGTCAAGCGACTCATCGCTTTTCTCATGTCGGTCATTCCCTCATCGATTCGTCGCTTGAGGGGGTAGTCACACTTAGTCGCCAATCAACAACAATATACCCAATCATGGAAATGACACGCATTCAAAGGATCATTGACAAAGACAATCGTGCCCCTGCTTGGGGCAGCAAACAAGCAATTATCACAAGCTGATCAAACACTTGGCATTCATGAATCATGAACTCAAGGTTCCCACAGACAAAAGGTTGCGCCCTTTGCCTATTCATGATTGATCAATGTCCAAGCTCAAGTAACACCTCACCGAACAAGGTTAACACTTGATTTAAGTTCCTTAGCTCGTCAGAAGCAAGGATTCAAGAATGCATGCCCTTTCCATACTTGGGGCATCAAGAGTTGGTTAGGTTACTGAGAAACCCTAATCATTAGTGCTTTGGTTATCTATTTTTGCTCGACGTTGCGCCTTGCACAGCGCTTCCCAAAAAGGGGCATCTGTAGACACCAAAACAACACCAATCCGATTATGTGACAACAAGCGCTGATCGCATTGACACACACAGCCCCTAGGGCAGCCCCTAGAGGTTAAAAAGTGGTCCTAACCACTTCCAAAAGCAGTTTTAGAGGTCAGAGGTCAATTTGGCACCTTTTTGGCACCTTGCTCTCTTCTCGTCCCACCTCAGGGATGAATACAAACCGGCATTCGTCCCACCCAGGGACGAATAGCAGCATTCGCCCCAGGGTGAGGCGAATAGCAAGTTTGACTGGCAAAAATTCAAACCTCGGTAACTCCGCCAGTTAACTGAGGCTTCAGGCCATGCAATTGCGAGGAATAGCTTTTATTCAAGAAGAGAGACTTCAGTGATGAATGTCTTTATTTTAGAAACCTCATGCAAGAAGATTTTTAATCAGGGAGTTAGCTTTTCTCTGAAAATAGGACAGTTAACTCAAGTGGCACCCTCGCATGCGCAATTCAAACAAGGAGACCCTAAGGTCTATAAATTGGTGAGTTTTCTCACCCAAAAGATATACAGAGAAGGAGCATTTGAGCAACGAAGTGCTGCCAATTTACATACCTACTTGCGATTTGTGCTTTTACATCCTTAATCTCTCATTCGAAAGGGAGGTTATTGGGTGACTATTGGAAGCACGAATCCGGACCCAAAACCCAATTTTTGACCACAACTATCCACAAAATTTGTCGACAACACCCCATAACCAGTTTTGGACCCATCCCAAGTGGATTGGTGCTGAAATAGTGTCTCAAACGGTGGGCGTCCTGCCCCCGGGCGCTCCCCAAACTATCACAGTCCTATTCGCCCCACCCCGGGATGATTAGAAATATGTGATATATTTCTCTAGTTTTTCTTTTGCATTTGATTCTAGATATGTTAAATAGGTTACAGTTCAAATTTCATTTCATTCTGAGCATTTTTGACTAGGTTATTGTTATTTCCCGCTTTCACTAACTTGTAGATGCCATCTTCAAAATCTGGGTCCTAGAGGCAAAATTGGAGAAATCTGACCATCTGGGTCTTCCCAAAACACCCCCAATTAGCTAACCCCAACTTTGTAGGTCTTTTGGAGCTTCCTAAGTAGGACATTGAATAGGGTGCTTTCTGACAAATTGTCATAGTCCTATTCGTCCCACCCTAGAGCGAATACAAATCTGTGAGGAATTTCTAGACTGTTCTTTTTGCAGTGGTCTTCTGATAATATTTTTATGCTTCTGTCAAAATTTTAGGTCAATCAGAGGTCATTTGATAGTCATTTTATTATTTTCATGCATACACTGACAGTAGGCCTTGGGAAATACATGTTTCATTCTGTCTGCAGGTGCTACTAATATTTTTTGTTTCTTTGAATGCAGGTTTCCGATAGCAGAGGAGCAAGAAAGAGCAAAGAATCACATACACAAGCGGCGGCGACGTTTTGGTCCGCCCATCTTACATGTGGGCACGCGGAAGAAGGATTGTTAGCCATGGATGTTGTGACGAGAAACACATTTGACGCTCCTATCCCCTAAAAAGGAAGGAGACGTATTGTAACACAATTTACAAAGCGTATCAATAAAGAGATTACCATATTTCATATTGCTTTTATCTTGTGTCAATTTGTATATGTTCTTTCTTGTTCTTTTCTTGTGGCATATTCCTTTTTGTTTCCGTATCCTCGTGCTTTCACAACTATTACACCAAATGGATCTTTAAAACCTCACAAATTTTGGGCCATATTTTAGAACAATAAAACCTCTAGAGATAAAGTTCCTTACACTTTTCTTTGATGGAGACTCTAAATCAAACTCAATTATGCAGTGGTTGGTAGTGTGATTTTAGTGGAACCACACTATGCAATGCTTTAGGTCAAAATTAATTTGGGAAAACAACCAATAATATCATAGAATTGATAGGCTATGAAATGGGATAGAACTTGTCTTAGGAATAAGGCATTATACAACTCCATGTGCATGGTTATTTGAATCTTGTGATATTTTCCCTATCTAAGGGGTAGGATTTTTTATCAATTCAACTATAAATATTTTAGTTAATACTAAGATAATTAGATTAGAAGTTTGAATATATACAATACTCCCATAGTTAAAAGAGGTATAGAATAGTGGTTTATTACATTGTAAATGAGGCCATACACAACCTATTTTCATCTTAGAGTAATAAGAAAAAATAAAACCAAACAACATGAGTAGCATTTATGATAGGACGCACATGGAAATTTTGGATCCTATAAATATTTTTGGTGCCCCTAGATATTTTGATGCCTTTGGACCACCCTCAAACATTACATGATTCTTATTATTTTGGTGTTTTATGTTTTCTTGGTTGTTATTGTACCCTTTGTATTTATGACACCCTTGGTATACCGTTGCACTTTTTGAAGTTTTTGAATTTGTTTTATTGTGTGTTTCTCCTTTTGGACAACAATATGTTTACCTCCAAGCTACTTGTTGGATAATTGTTCTTTACAAATTTTAATATCATTATATAGCTCATTTTATTAAAAAAGAAATATTTCTAAGCTTGATAATAACAACATTTTCTATGTATATTATTTTATTTTATGATATCTGATGTAGCATATGAATTTATTTTATAATGCAAATTATATATTTTACTTCCCAATTTAACTATTACTTCTTTTTAAACACTAGTTGTATAGCTAGGATAGGTAGGATATTAAGTTTGAGAATAAAAAAAAAAATCAAAGTTTATAATATTTTTATAGAACATTTCAATTGATCTTGTCTACTTGTTTCAATATGAAAATCACGTTTGTTGTTTTTAATTTAGTTATTACATTTATATGAGGCTTAATATAAGGGTTAACCGTACTTTTGTAGTATTGGAGTTCTTTCTTTGCATTTATAACAACATCATTTCAAAATTTATTAGTGATTTTGGTTTATGATTCTTTTAATGATGATTGTTTATCAATGTTTTGGTAACCTTACCAATTATTAAAATATTTTCACAAATATTTCTTTAGTCATAATCTAAAAATATTTTTGGACCATATTAGGAAGTCTATATTAGCTATTATGAATTGGAATTTGTATACACAATTGATAATACTTTAAGGTGAACTCTTTTGATTTATATTTGATCTAACCTTATTAAGGAGATTTAAACATTACCATGTTACAGAAGAGAAGAATTAAAAAATAAAAAAGAATGCATAAAATGTATATTTAATATTATATAAAAGGTTACTCAATGATATTTATGAAGAGATATGGGAGATATAGAAGAACAAATAGATATGCCTAACACTATTTTATATTACCTACTTTATAAATTTTAAATTAACTAACCTATATACACAAATGGATGTGAAGAATCATTAGAGAATATCATGCAATTCATATTCCAATAATTATAAAATTCTTCATATATTTGGTTCCAAGGGTTAGCACATGTTTGGTTATATAACATCAGGTGTGATAGGTAAAAATTAGTGGCATCTTATGGATGAATTTATGGATAGAATTTTTTAAAGTAATATAATATGTATTAGCATAGATAAATGTGATTGTTGAGCATTATTTAAACCAGATTTAGAAATTGGAAGAGGGTCATGTTATGGATTGAATATCTTTACAAAGAATGAATTCTATTCCTTATATAATTTGTAAAATATGATACCCATGGAAAATGAAGAGACAAATCCAATAGCTATTGGAAAAGGGGATGAATTTGAATAATCCCAAAAGTTTCTATAGGCCTTGAAGTGTCACTATGACTATTGATCCTTGGACTTCCAAAATGTGAAATGAAAGGTTGTAACATCATTTTATCTCTAGTAAATGTACAATAATATAAAATAATTGTAGAATAACATGGATAAAATATTATAAAACTTATGATTTCATTTGGAAACAAAAATAACATTCTATTCTATTTATTTTATGAAATACATCCTTGTTGTCCCTAATTTTCTAAAACTTGAAGTCAACTTGTAGAGCTTATAACTTTTTTTTTTACTTATCCATTTTGCATGTGTCATACATAATTCAAAATATTATTTTGTGGAATACAATCAAAAAATTTTGAGCAGTTTTGGTCCATCAATTGTTAATTGTCTTGCTATAGAAATTTTTGCTATAATTTTTATTGCTGAATTTTTGCAACATTTTTTGCTGCACTTTTTTGCTCCTTTATTTTAGGTTAAATAATTCATTTGGTATTAGATATTAGATGGTTTTTTAGTTTGATTTAAATTGTTTTCATGGTTCTTATATAAGTTCATTGAAGAAAAACTTCATTTGTTGCTTGAATCTAATGGCCAACTTCAACAACTCATTTTCCATTCCAAAGTTTAAAAAGGAAGATTATATTTATTGGAGCATAAATATGAGGACATAATTAATTGCAAAATATATTTTAGAAGTAATTAAGGGTTTTTATGAGGAACCACCTGCTTGGAAAACATTATAGATAAACATGATTATGCATAGTGGCTAATCATTGTTAATTAACAGATATTTGGATTTTTAAAATTTAGAATTGGATAATATTGGGGACCTTTGACTAGGGTCCATTAGCCCAAAAATTTTGGGTGTAATTTTTTTTGGGTAGAATGGTAAACTTGCAAACCATGAAGAAAGTTTTTGATAATATGCAAATGAAAGAGGCTAAAAGTGTGGGTCATTATTGTGTTAGAGTGAAGGATGTGGTGAACAAGATGGCCACCATAGGAGAGACCTTGAAAAATCATGTATTTGTGAATAAGGTATTGATATCTCTCACCCCTAAATACAATCATGTTGCAATAATTTTTTATGAGAGTAAAGAATTATGTACACTTAAATTTGATTGCCTAGTTGGTTCTCTTATGTCACATGAGGAAATACTAAGAGAAACTAGTAAAGAAAATGGGGAGAATGCTATTAATTATAAATTATATTTTTTTAGAATGATGTAGTTGGTCCAAGAACAAGTAAACAAGCATATGTAAGAGGAATAAATCTGAATTACTTAAGAGACAAATGAGGAATATGATGATGAGTTGTTCTTGCTAGAAGAGTATAAGAAAGAGCTAATAAAAAAAGATTTTAATAGTATAATTATCATAAAATGGGGCACATTTCATTATAATTCAGGGTGAATACCACAAATGAAGAGATAATATCACACTATATATGTGATGATAAAGCTACACAAGGTATTTTTTTTTGTTACTAGTGACATGGCTAAAACAACTAGTAAACAAGCTTGGTATCTATATTCTGGTTGTTCTAACCACATGATTGGAAAGAAATAGTTTTTTTCTTGATGTGAATGAGAATTTCAATACCAAGATAATTCTTGGGAAAAATAATTCATTGTATGTGACTACAAAATTCACCAAGGAGATTAGTACTAAAGAAGGTACAAATAAAATTCATGATATCTATTATGCTCCCAATTTAAAGAATAATTTGTTAAGTGTTGGACAACTTGTAGAAAAGAAGTATTGTATCATTTACAATAATAATAATGATAAGATTCATATGGTTATGAATATTCCTATGTCAAAGAACCCAATGTTTCCTTTAAATTTTGGAGGAGTTATGAACATGGTACACATGGCACTTAAAGATAAGAATTGGCTTTGGTATATCAGTTATGGATAATTGAATTTTAGATGTCTAGAATTTTTATCTTCATAAGACATGGTAAATGGACTACCTAATGTTGGAGAGCACAAGGGTATGTGTGAAGCATTTGTGATTTGAAATCATGCAAGGAAGGAGTTTCCAAAATGAAAAGCATGGAGGGACTCATACCCAATCCAACTTGTACATTCTAATATTTGTGGACTTATGCATACACAAAGTTTGGGTAAATATTATTTTCTCACATTCATTGATGATTTTACAACGAAGTTTTGGGTGTATTTTTAAAACATAAGGATGAATCATTTGGCATGTTCAAAAATTTCAAAGCATTGGTTTAGAATGAAACTTGACATAAAATAAAATGTTTGAGAACTCATCATGGAGGAGAATTTTGTTCAAGTGAGATCAATGTTTTTTTCAAACAATATGACATCAAGATGCAGCTCACTACAACATATACATCACAAAAAAATGGGGTGGTTGATAGAAAAAGTAGAACCATTGTATAAATGACAAGAATCATGTTGAAGAAAAAAAGTTTGAGAAATTCTTATTGGTCTTATACAATTTATACAATGTTATACAATCTCAATAGGTACTGCATAATATCACTACACAAGAAGACTTCACATGAAGCATGGTATGGAAAAAAAACCCACTATAATTCATTTGAGGGTTTTTTGTTGTCTTACATATGCACATGTGGAGTGTATAGTCATAAAAAATCTGCAGTTAAAAGATATATGATGTTGAAGAAGATAATACAATTAGGGGATAACCTTCAAATGTTCAATCTACTTCTCCAAGACCACCTAGTAGCCCATAAACATATTTAAAGGAGACTATATCAAGTTTAAGCACAAGCAACTCATATACAAGTCCCACCAATAATACAAATAAAGGAAAGGGAATACTCAAAGCATATCCAACCAGTCAAATTATGGATATGAACTTTCAAATGAGGTTAACAAGAAGGAAATTTCAAGAGTTAGACCAAGTTGTTTCAAGGTTGGAGAAGATCTAAATGTATGGTGATGATGAATAATAACCAAAATGTGAGTTAGTGAATTACGCTCTATTTTTTGAAGCTAATTTAGATCCTTCATGTTATGAAGATGCTTGTACTAATGATATTTTGGGGCAAGCAATGAAAGAAGAAATTTAGTCCATTGAAAAAATAACACTTGAGAACTTGTGGAATTTCCTAAGGATAAGAATATTGTTGGATCCACAATTGGGTCTACCAAATATATTTTAATAGTGATGTAAGCATAGAAATATACAAAACAAGGTTGGTTTCAAAAGGATTCATTCAAATAAATGGTGTGGATTATGAAGAGACATGTACCCCTATTGCGAGAAAAGAGATAATTTAGATGATTCTTTCATTGGTGGCACATAAATAGTAAAAACTTTATCACATGGATATGACAAGTGTATTCTAGAATAGTTATCTAGATGATTACGTTTATATTCAACAACCTCAAGGCTTTGAATTGGAAGAAAATGAAAATCATGTTTACAAACGGAAGAAAGTATTATATGGACTGAAACAGACACCTAGATCATGGTAATCAATAATTGATATGTACTTCCAATATTGTGATTTCAATAAAAGTAAGAATGACCCCACACTCTATTTCATGAATAAAGGTGATGATATTATTCTTGTGTGGCTATATTTTGATGATTTTATCTACATAGGAAGTAGTTTGAAACTGATGAATTATTTTAAACATGTTATGATAAAGGAATTTGATATGAAATATTTAGGACTGATGCAACACTTTTGTGGTATGTAAGTACAAGAAGGTGATGGTAAAATATTAATTTATCAGTACAAATATGCAAAATATATGTTAAAGAAATATATCATGGAAAATTACAAACTAGTTTGGACACCTATGGCACATGGAGAATTTTTGTGTAGATATTATGAAGAAGAGAAATTTGATGAAAAAATATTTAGAAGCATTATTGGGAGCTTAATGTTCCTTAGTACAATAAGGTATGATATTGCTTGTATATTTTCACTTGAATCAATGTACATGAATTAACCTTTACAAAACCATATGAGAGAAGCCAATAGAATATTGAGGTATGTCAAAGGAACCTTGAATTTTGGTATACATTATGATGCTAGCAACAAAATAGATCTTGTTGGATATAGTGACTTAGATTGGGAAAGTTTCTTGGATGATAGAAAATTAATTTTTGGAATTTTTCACTTGGTTTAAGAGTGATAATATGGATCTTAAATAAGAAAAGTATTTTTGCTTTATATTCTATAAAGGCATAATATGTTGTAGATACTATAGCAATTACACTAGCATTTTGGTTGACAAAGGTAATTGAAGAGATTGGTGAAGTTCCAAATAGTCCAAAAATAATTTTTTGTGACAACACAAGTGCAATCAAGATTGTAAAATTTCTAGTGCATCATAGTAAAACTAAACATATTGATTTGAATATTCATTTCATAAGAGACATGGTTGAAAAATTGGTTGTAGATTTGAAATATTGTAGCACCAAACAATAGCTTACAAAACTATTTACCAAAGGCATAAATAAAGAATAATATTTGATATTGAGAGACAAACTTGTCTCACCACTCAACCGCAAGGGGGATTATGTTAGATATTGATGTGACCAAGAAAATACAAAGTCAATATTTCTTCCAAATGTTTCTATAGGCCTTGAAGAGTCACTATGAATGTTGGACTTCCAGAATGTGAACTGAAGGGTTGTAACATTATTTTCTCTATTGTAAATGTAAAATAGTATAAAATTGGTGTAGAAGAATGTGGATAAAATATTGTAATACTTATGAGTTCATTTAGAACAGAAAATAACATTCTATTCCATTTATTTTGTGAAATACATGTTTGTTGTACCTGATTTTTTGAAACCTACAGTCAACTTGCAAAGCTTATAAATTTTTGTTTCACAATTCCATTTTATGTAGGTCATACACCATTGTAAAGGTTATTTTTTGTATAATCTATTCATAAAATTTTATTGAATTACAATCATATTTTTTCCCTCAAATTTTGACTATCTCACTGCTATAAGTTTTGTTATGTTTTTTGCTACACTTTTTCTCCTTAGTATTGGGTAAAATACTTCAAGTTACCATAAAATACGAATTAGATAAATATATGAATGGAAGATTGTGTTTAAAAATAAAGAGGAATTTTATGAACGGTTTATCATGTAATTTAGATTGATGAATTCAACTAGCACATTTATGTTTTGATAAATGAGGTTTTGATTCTTGAAAATATTGAAGAAGAAGTGTACTTTGTAGTTATTACCAAACCTATAGAAGTTGAGGAAGTGGATGGAATGGAGAAAATTATTCATGAAATATATTATTTGTTGGAATAATTTATGTATATTCTCTCTAAGGAGTTGTCAAATGGATTATCCCCTATGAGAAGCATTAATCATTATATAAACTTCATACCCAAAATAATTTTACTCAACAAGGCAACCTATAGGATGAAACCCATGGAAAATGAAGAGACAAGTCCGAAAGTTATTGGTTAAAGGGATTATTGGTGAGATATTGAACCATTTGTAGTACTAGTTGTACTAGCAATGAATAATTGTGAAAAATGGTGTATGTGCACTAACTACTGGGCTATTTACAAAATCACAATAATATAAAGGTTTCCATTACCTCTTATGGATGACTTGATGGATTTTTTGAGTGAAGTGAGCTACTTAAAAAATACTGATTTTAACACATATTATTATTAAATACGAATACAAAAAGAGATGAGTGGAAGACTATGTTTAAAAATAAAAA
This sequence comes from Wollemia nobilis, assembly GCA_028583015.1. NCBI lineage: Eukaryota > Viridiplantae > Streptophyta > Pinopsida > Araucariales > Araucariaceae > Wollemia > Wollemia nobilis. The sequence continues at coordinate 716,006 of JAQPPZ010001273.1, read as the reverse complement.
TGGATTGCATGAATGGTTGGTCATGCCATTTAGGTTGACAAATACACCTAATATATTTATGTTATTGTTCAATGAAGTTTTAAATAATTTTCTAGGTAAGATTGTGGTGGTTAATTTCAATGATATCTTGGTATTTAGTAAAGCAAAATAAGGATATCTAATTCACTTGATAATATTAGAAAGGTTGAAATAGGAGCAATTGTTAACTAATTTGAAGAAATGTATTTTAATGATGAAGGAATTGGTATATTTGGATTTTTTCATCTAAAAGGATGGTTTAATGATAGTTCCTAAAAAGGTGAAAGCTATTATGGATTTTCCATAACCAATAAGTATGTTTGATTTATGAATATTTTATGGTTTGTAAAGTTTTTATAAGAAGTATATCATAGAATTTAGTGGGATTTATGCTCCAATAATGGAAACAATGAAGGTTGGTAGGCATGATTTCAAATGGACAAATATCACAGAAAATCACTTTCATCTATTAAAGGAGTATGCCATAGAGCAACCAATTTAATTGTTTCCATAATTTAATAAGGTTTTGTATGTAGATTGTGATACAAGCAAGATAGCCATTAGAGGAGTTTTCGTTCATGAAGGTAATTCTATTGCTTATTTCATTTACAATTTAAATGAATTGAAGAGAAAATATTTATTTTATGATCAATAGTTTTATTCTATTATGTAAGCACTCAAGAAGTGTAGCAATTACTTGATATTGAAAGGGTTTGTATTGTTTATAGATCATCATGCCTTGGAGTTCTTTAGAAACCAAGTAAAATTGAACCAAATGCATATGAAATGGGTGGAGAATATTTAAATTCAATAGTTTTTGAAGCATAGAAGTGGTATTTCAAATAAAGTAGATAATACCTTTAGTGTAAGAATTTTACTTATGAATACAATGAGGATTGAAGATGTAGGTTTTGATGTTATCAAATAACTTTATGTTGATGATTTGGAACTTTGTATAGAAGCTTAGACAACTTACAATAACCATACTATAAGAGATAGAACACCATGGACTGATTATCTTATCCAACAGGGGTTATTGTTCAAGGGAAAAGTGTTATACTTTCTATGAAGCTCAATGACAAAGAATGTGATAATAGAAAAACATAGTGGAGGACTTGTTGGATTTTTAATATTATATAAAACCATGGGATAAATTTATGAAAATTATTGTTGTCTATAAATTAGTGTGCATGTAATAATATTTACGTAGGATTTCCAATTTTATCAATTTGTAAAGGGAAGAATCCAAAATATCATATTGTATTAGCCATTACCAATACTAGAAAGGCCAAGAAGACATAAGTATGGAATTTATTCTTAGATTAACTTAAATTCAAAGAGGTGACAATTACAATGTTGTTGTTGTTGATAGATTTTCAAATATGGCATATTTTAAACCTTGTAGGAAAATAAATGATGCTACTCATATTGTGAATTTTTTATTTAGAGAAGTTGTAAGATTGAACAGTTTGCTAAAATGTACTAAGTCAAATGGGAATAATTAATTTTTAGGTCACTTTTGGCAAATATTATGGAAGATATTGGAAATTCAGTTTTAGTTTAGCTTATCATCCATAATCAGGTGGACAAACTAAAGTTGTGGATAGAATCCTTGGATATTTGTTGATGTGCTTAGTTTATGGGAAGCCAAATTTATGGGATACCAAACTAGCACAATAAGAATTTTATTTAAAAATTTGGTAAATAGAAATACAAAGAAAGTTTCATTCTGAATTGTCTATGAATATTGTCCAAGAGGAATGAATGAGTTACAGAGTATAACTAATATGAGTTGGTCAAATGCTATTATGGAGGATTTTTCTGATTATATGCATGATTTATGTTGTGGGTGATAAATGATTTGGAGAAGAGTGCTATAATATATAAGCAACATGCAAATTTAAATTATAGAAAATTATTAATTATGGTTGAGGACTTGGTTTTGGCATATTTATAGAAGTAAAGGTTTTTGAAAGGCACAAATAATAATAAAAAATTTAAAATGATTGGACCTTTTGAATTTCTTAATGCCTATGAACTTGAAATATTGAAAGGAATAGAGATATCATCAACTTTTTATGTGGCTAATTTGTATTTGTATTATGATAGTTTAATGAATAGTAATACATATATGACTTTTTTTGATGGAAGAGTGGTTACAATAGTTGCCAAAGAAATATTAGGATAATATTGAAGTAGTGATATATTCTAGAGTGTCCAAGAGAAAAAATGCCAAATATTATTATGATTATTTGGTTAAGTGGAAATTTTTAACAGCTAAAGAGGCAATGTGGAGGAATGCTTCTAAGGTTGGTAGGTATGGAATCTCAATTGAGGATTTTATAAAATATTCATGAGATTTTGCTCATGGAACATTTTCTCTTACCTGATGTGTATGATGTAGAAGTATTTTGGCATATACATAATTCTACGTTAACTAGTTAAAAAATAAATAATAAATAAATTTAATTACAAAATAATTGTTGTTGTGCAAGTGTTATTATCATACAACTACATGGTCATCATGTAAGTATCATCCTACTACTATTATCTATCATCTATCGTTTATCATCTATTGTCCTATTGTCTGTCTTCTATTGTTTTCTCATCTACCATCCTATTGCCATCTATCATTTTTTATCCTAATATCATCATCCACTATTTGTCATCTTGCTTTATGTAGTTTGTAATATATTGTTTATCATTCTATTGTCTACCATCTATAATTTTTTCATCTACCATCCTACTATTATCATCTATTGTCTCTCATATTTCATCTACCATGTATCATCTAAGCATACCATGTTGTCATTTAGGCATGTTGTTAATGTTTGATCATGTCATACAAACATTTGGAAGTTGTAAGAAAAATAAAAAAATTAAAAATTTGAAGAACAATTTGAAGATGAAAGGACATAGATTTTTGCATTTTGGGTTCCACCTTCATTTCCATTGATTAAAAAAAATGGTGCGTGGTTGAATTTTTCTAGATAATAGACAATAAGACATTTTAATGATATTTCATTATTTTGGAAAGTTGTTTTTGTTTTGAGTTGTCATGAATCTTTCATTAGAACCCCTTCTCTTATCTAAATTATATTGTATCAAAGTAGGTTTTGAAGGTTTACAATATATGCTACATTAGATATGGAACACTAAGGAAGATGAAGACCATATGCTCTTATGCTTTGGATAATGGATATAGCAAATATGCTAAGGGGAATTATAGCTAGATTAGATGCAATTGAGACTATCTAAAGGAGAGGTGTTCATATTTAATATATGGGTGATAATGAAGAAGAAGAGGTTGGTCATGTAGAATCTAAAGTTAAATATCAAGGATAAAAACTAGAGTACTGATTATTTTGGAAAAAATCTAGCATGGAAAGTAAGACAAATTTGGATACTCCCAATTTTAATGAATATTTAAACTAAGGAGAGTTGATAGAATGGGTAATAGATATAGAGAGATTTGTTCACTATAAATCTTGAACCCAAAGTGGGTCAAATTTGCATGGATTTATTTGGTGGGATCATATCCAAAAAGAGAGGGAATAAAAGGGTAAGGAGAAAATTCAAACTTGGGATAGGTTTATTTCTAAATTAAAATTTAAAAATTTACCTATAATTTATCAAATTTGACTATTTAGAAAACTAGAAAACCTCAACCAAAATGAGTTGGGAGTGAAGGAGCAAATGAAATAATTTTATAAATTGATAATAATATTAGGCCATATTGAAAATGATGAGGATAAACTAACAAGATAAATCAATGGGTTAAGGCTATCCATACAAGATTAAAATGATATAGTTTAGATTAAAATAGTTGAGGATGCATATTAATATACACTCAAGGTGAAAGAGAAGTTGGCCCACAAGCAATAAAATAATGCATGAGGGAGAGGATTATATTCAATAGGAAGAGGACAATTCAATAGAGCAAGAGGGTAATAAGCTTGAGATGGGGGAGAGGGATTATTACAAACAAATAGTTTTAATCAAGGTACCAAAAAATTGATAAATTATTAATAAGACGAGGTGTATTTGGTAGAGTAAAAGGATGTGGTTTTATCGATAAATGATATAGGTTCTTGGAAGAAGGATGTAGAACTTATGAGTGCCCTTAAATGCGGTAAATCAACAGACATGGATAGGCAGCCCGTAACCATATTGCACAAGTGGATGAAGAAATTACTACCTTACAAAAGCACATGGAGTAACCAAAACAAGGAGATTCATTATTGATAAAAAGGGTATTATTAAAATTAACCAAGGAAGAACATGAACCAATGTAGAGAAGGAATATTTTTAATACTATTTGTAAATTGGAAGTCCAATTTTACAATGTGATTATGGATAGCAGGAGAACGAATAACTTAGTGTCAATAGATATGGTGGATAAACTTGGCTTGAAGAGAATTGAGCATCTAAATCCTTACAAACAATCATGGTTACAAATGGGCACCAATTTTTGCCAACCAAACAATGTATGGTAAATTTCCAAATTAGGTCTTATAAGGATATAATACTATGAGATATTATGTTGATGGATGCATGTCATATTTTGTTAGGTAGACGATAGAAATTTAATAGGAAAGTGGTAAATTATTGTAGAATGAATACTTATTCAATTGTCAAGGATGGTAAAAATTATGCTTTTAGTCTAATGAAGGACAAAGGAGAAGAGGTCGACTACAATTCTAAATTTTTTCTAATCTTAGGAAAATAATTCTTAAAGAGATTGTATAAGGATTAAGTGTGCTTTGCTTTCATAACCAAACCTATAAAAATTGGGTCAGTGGATGGAATGGAGGAAATTCTTCATGAAAAAATTGATGTGTTGGAAGAATTATGCATATTCTATCTAAGTAATTATTGAATGGATTACTACCTATGAGAAATATTATTCATAATATAGAATTCATGCCTAGAGTAAATTTGTTGAACAAGGTAGACTATAGGATTACAACGATGAAAAATCAAGATATGAAGAGACAAGTCCAAGAGCTATTCGACAAGGGGCTGATAAGGAAGTGCTTCATACAATGTGTAGTACCACACATATTAGAACCCAAGAAAGGTATTAAATGACATATGTGCATGGACTCTTAGTCTATCAATAAAACTACAATAAAGTATAGATTTCCATTACCTCGTATGGATGACTCAATGGATTGTTTAAGTAGATTAAAGTACATAAAAATTTTGATTTTAAGTGTAGTTACCATAAAATCCAAATAAGATAAGGATATGAGTGGAAGACCATATTTAAAAATAAAGAGGAATTTTATGAATGGCCAGTCATGCAATTTGGTTTGATGAATGCACCCAACACATTTATGTGGTTGATAAATGAATATTTGAGGAATTTTCTTGGTAACTGAATGGTGATGTATTTTGATGATATTTTGTGTATGGTAGCACAAAAGAGAAACATTTAATGTAGTTGATTCTAGTCTTGCAAAGTTTGAAAGAGAAGAAATTGTTAATTAATTTGAAGAAATAATTTGTAAATTTGGATTTTGCCATCTTAAAAAATAGTTCATGAATGGAACCCAAAAGAGATAAAATCTATTGTGTTTTGACCATAACTAAGAAGTATGTTTGAAGAAAAAAGCTTTAATAGTTTGGTAAGCTTTTACAATAAGTATATTGGAAATTTTAGTGGGATTTGTGCTCTAATCACAAAAACAATTCAAGGCGGTAGACATGACTTCAAATTGACAAATACATAAGAAAATAGATTTCAATTATTAAAGAAAAAAATCATGAAGCAACAAGTTTTAACATTATTAGAATTTAACAATGTTTTCCATGCATATTGTGATGCAAATTGGACAACCATTGGAGGTGTTTTGAGCCAATAAGGTAAGCATATTACTTATTTTATTAAAATATTAAAATTCTAAGAGAAAATATTCAATTTATGGTCAAAAATTTTATGATATTGTAGAAACACTCAAGAAGTCAAGACATTACATATTATAAAAAGAGTTTGTATTATTTGTAGATCATCATGATTTTCAATTCATTAACAAAGGAAAATTTAACCAAACACATGAAATGAGTGTAATATATTCAAATTTACTCATTTATTTTGAAAAATAGAACTAGTAGTTCAAATCAGGTAGTCGATACCTTAATTAGAAAATGTTTGTTGATGAATGCAATGGGGATTGAAGTTGTAGGTTTTGATGCCTTCAAAAAACTTTATATTTATTTAGATTTAAAATAACTTGGATAGCATGCAATATAACTACTACAACAGATAGAACACCATTGCTTGATTATTTTATCAAAGAGGAATTATTATCCAAGGTAAAACGGTTATGCATATAACAAAGCTCAGTGAGAGAGAACATGACAAGTGAAAAATATATTGTAGGACTTGCTAGATATTTTGGAGAAGATAAAATTATGGGAAAACTTAATGAAAGTTATTATAGGTAAAAAATGTGTGTGGATGTAGGAATATTTCTTTAGGGTTATCAAGTTAGTCTACATGCAAAGGGAGGTAGCCAAAATACCAAATTGTATTAGTTATTACCAATACTAGAAAGGCCATGAGAAGACATACGTATGGAAATTATTCTTGAATTACCTTGAACACAAAGAGGTAATGATTTATTTATTTATTTTTTGATAGATTTTTTAAGATGGTACATTTCATGCCTTGCAATAAAACGAATTTTGTTACTCATATTGTCAATTTTTTATTTAGATAAGTTATAAGATTGCATGGTGTGAAAAAAAGCATTTTGTCGAATAGGGATACTAAATTTGTAGGTAACTTTTGGTAAACATTGTGAAAGACATTGTGTTGGATAATATTACATTATTTAGTACATGCCAATGTACCACCTTGGTACATTATTGTAAATATTAGATTAGGTTTGTGTCCTAGATTAGAGTGTGAGTAAATATTTTATGTAATGTAATAATGTGCAGGAAATACATGTGTCATGTAAATATGTGTGCAAGTGTTGTGTGTAAATATTTTATTTGAACAAGTGTCCCATATGTAAGTGTGCACATGTTTTCTTATATTAGAAAGAGATATGAAGAGTCATATCCAAGTGTGCATACAAGATAGTTTCATGTGTATGCAAGTGTCAAGTATAGAAGCCAAGAGTCATAAGGCTTAGCATATAAAAAGGAAGAGTCATGGTAACCAAAGAGTCATCATAGAAAGGCTATATATTACTCCATAGAGTGAAGAAAATACATAGTGATCTACATCATTTATATAGCGATCTACATTGTTCATAGAGTCATCTTTATGAGATATTTGTAACAGAAAGTGGAGTAATACAAGTTTGCATACATTTGATAAATTGATATTGTAAGTCTTATTATTGTGTATGATTCAGGCTATTACATACATATTTTAGTATATTATTTATTGTTATATTATTAAGACTTGAAAATACATACTGGTTGTATCATATTATTTATGTTACATTATTATTATTTAGTTCCACTATATTACAACTCCATTATATTTGATCATATGATTGTTTTATTGTGATGATTTACATTAAGTATTGAATCTTGAAAAGCTAATTGTGGTATTAGAGCTAAAAAAATGTTGCTTGCATAGTATTTGAAAGTTACAATTGGCTAGTCTTCTCAAAGTTGTAAGAACAACTAGTCAAGATTAGGACTAAATAATAGAATTTGAAAAAATCTAGGGCCTTTACACAAGGTTGAAGATAACCCATGAAGACTAGGAATCAGAAAGTATATTTCCATTAGATTGAAGAATAACTAGTGAAGCTAAGGATATTTTCACTAGGTTGAGGAAAAACTAGTGAAAAATAAGATTCATATTTTGGAGAACCAATTCTGAAAGAAAAAATGTTCATTCAAGGAATAGATAACCCTATCATAATACTGAGAGAGGACCAACTTAATAAAATTTGAACATTGCCATTCTTCTACAAATATTTTGAATATACTAGATTCTTAAGTAATTCTAGAAAAAGCCATCTAAGATATTACTATAGTGAATATTGATATTCAAAATTTGAGAAGCTTCCTACAATAGATAGAGAAGACTTTCATATTGATTTTAGGAAACCTACTATTAAAACCAACACACACATAAACACAGAAAATAAATATATATGCTCACAACACACTATGGAAATAAAATGCACACTAAAGAAATAAATTGCATAAATGGAACAATCTCACAATAGCACTGAATTGCAAGCCTCTTTGTGAGGGAAACCTCCTTCAATACTTCATTCAAATATGTAAAAGGATACATACAATAATACCCTTGTATGTTAGGGAATTCCTCTAGAACCTAATTCCCAAGGTTGGATTACATGCAAAATGCTAGCTGAGCTAAAATTTCCTACCTGCAATTAGTTATATTATTGAAAAATGATTACATAGAAGGATACCATTTGGATAGGCAATTCTTAAACCAAAACTATAACAAAAAATTACAAAATATTAACATGGGTGTTATGCATGTTCCATAAGTACTTTTACATAAAGGTGTTATGGTGGGGTCCTAATATGCCCTTCTCCTTCAAAAATATTTGTGGAAAGTATTGATGGAGTTGTTGAAGAGGTTCCTATGTTGCATCATCTTGTTTTAAGACATGCTACTAGACCAATATATTTGTGATAGTACACCAACAAATGGTACATAATATTCGATCAATAATGCATTTAGGTTCAATAATTGTGGACCCTTCCTTGTCTAAATCTAGAAGTGTAGACTACACATACACCCTATTTCCAATAATCTTCTTGATAGATGATGTTAGAATATTAATGCTCATGTGCACTATGCCTACTTTCAACTTGACACTTGTAATGTGTTTCATATAGGCTTATGCCTATATATTATAACCCTTTTTATTTGTGATACATCTCATCTATTTCTCATCCTAACATTTGGTATCAGAGTTTCAAGAATTCTCCTAAGCTTGTGAGCTTGAGGGAGGATTTACCTCATGGAAATACCCCCTCCCCTCATTTTTCCCTTCAGTTTTTCCCTTAAATTTTTTCCCTCATTTTTTTTCAATCCAAGGAGTATTCTCTCCATCCTTTGATGGATGGATCAGAAACTAGAAGCTTGGAAAATTAGTGGCTATCATTTTTCTCTATGTATCCATTCGAAGTAGTTTCTCCATAGAGAAATGAAAAATGGGATACTAGGTGAGCTATAGGGTTTCAATTTTTCTCTGTTGTGTATCTTATTTGTAGGTGGAGCTTCTGCATAGAGCTATTATAATATGGCATTACTATTTTTCCAATATGGTGGTTTGTAGAGAGCATTCAAACCAGGAAAACTAAGCCCATGATTCAAGCTTGGATTCATCCTATCGGCATCGAGTTTATCATATTTTGGTTGCATCGATTGCATAGAAAGAACCACACATATTCGAATCGGCCACATTTTAGGTGGTGTTTTTTTCATCATATTGGTTGTAGTACCTAAATAAATGTGATAATATGTGTAATAAAGGTGAATTATTTTGCTCTTGCTCAATCTATAAGCAAAATATGGCCCTTGCATGAAAGACGTTACATCGACAACTATTCTATCTACTAGTGGTCGTTGATATTTTTAGAAGAGGCATGTTCCATTACTGAGTGAGGATCATTCATTTTTTTATGGAGAAGATGTTGTTGGGCAATGAGCAAAACAATATGGCCAAATATAAACTATGAGATTTGTAGATAACGAAGCCAACGATAATTTTGTTTTCAAGATTGCAAGTGTGGCTGCACTTTATTTTTAATGGAAGTCAAATATCGAACTGTCGTCCATCCCCTTGACATCCAGGAACATGGTGTATTACAACAACAGTGTAGTTTCAAGTTTCAAATAGCATATTATTTTCCTATGATGAGGATAGAACATAGAGTCCATCTTTGTTAAGTCCTAGTTTAGCACTAAAGTTATAGCTAGTCTGCAGTGGTCATTGTGCTTCCAATTAAAAAAATAAACCACACCTGGTGTGCTCAAAAATAACATAGTGCCTTTTGCTCCAAAAACTCTGGCAATTTGAATAATTCCCATAGCCCATAGTAGAAACCCCTCTCTATGATATTGCTTAAATTTCTCTGTGGAAACCTCCCATTACATAAAAACTGTGATAAATAAAAATAATATGTAAAACCCTCTATGTACATAAAAACTGCAATAAATGGAAATAATCAATAAAACCCTCCATTCACATAAAAACTATAATACATGGAAATAAACCAATAAATATTTTATTTTCTCATTCTTGGATTCACTTCCCCTTTTACAATGCAATACCAAGGGAATATATATCCCTAAATAAATCCTAAAATAAAACCCTAAATTTTGAAGCCCTAAAAGAAAACCATAAAGCTTAAAGCCCTAAAAATAAAAATAAAATACTATTTTTGGCAAATTGATTTTTTCACCAAAAATTGCCTTTTTAAGTAATTACTATTTTCAAAAAATTATTTTTCCATCAAAATTTGCCTTTTTAGTAATTATCATTTTTAGAAAATTATTTTTGCATCAAAGAATACTATTTTGAGTAATAAAAACCCTCTAAAGATAAGCTCCTGCATCATTCTCCTCTGGTTGAAAAGAACTCTGCTCATGCGAGTTCCTTTGATCAAACTCATAATTGCTCTCCATATAGGGCCACACATTTGCAAGTACTCCTCAAAGTACCAATCTCTTTCTGGTTCTATATCTCAAACCTCCTACAAGCACTACACATAGTGCCAATTTCTTCCTTCGAGGTTTTACATGAAAAAAAAACCTCCTACAAGCACTACACAGAATGTCAATTTCTTTCTCTAAGGTTTTACAAACCTTTTGCAAGCACTACACAAAGTGCCAATTCCTCCTTCTGAGGTTTTATATAAAAAAAAACCTCCTGCAAGCACTACACAAAGTGTCAATTTATTTTTCCAAGGTGTTACAAACCTTCTGCAAGCACTACATAAAGTGCCAATTCCTCCATCTGAGGTTTTACATAAAAAAACCTCTTGCAAGAACTACACAGTGTACCAATTTATTTCTCCAAGGTGTACAAACCTTTTGCAAGCAGTACACAAAGTGCCAATATCTTTATCTAAGGCTTTACATTAAAAAAACCTCGTGCAAGAACTACACAGAGTGCCAATTTCTTTCTCCAAGGTTTTATAAACCTTCTGCAAGCACTGCATAGAGTGCCAATTTTCTTGGAGCCCTTTTGCTCTCCTCTCCTTTTCTCTTTTCTTCTCTTCTCTTTTCTTCCCCAACAAGATCCAACTTGCTCTAATACCAAATGATGTGAATCCAGCTACAAAAGGTCAAAATAAAATACCTCCCATTACATAAAAACTGTGATAAATAAAAATAATATGTAAAACCCTCCATTTATATAAAAACTGCAATAAATGGAAATAATCGGTAAAACCCTCCATTCACATAAAAACTATAATACATGGAAATAAACCAATAAATATTTTCTTTTCTCATTCCTGGATTCACTTCCCCTTTTACAATGCAATACCAAGGGAATATATATCCCCAAAGAAACCCTAAAAGAAAACCCTAAAGCTTGAAGCCCTAAAAGAAAACCCTAAAGCTTAAAGCCCTAAAAATAAAAAATTACTATTTTTGACAAATTGATTTTTCCTTCAAAAATTGCCTTTTTAAGTAATTACTATTTTCGACAAATTATTTTTTCATAAAAAATTGCTTTTTTTAGTAATTACCATTTTTGGCAAATTATTTTTGCATCAAAGAATACCATTTTGAGTAATAAAAAATTTATTTTAAAACTTCTTTAAAAAAAACCCTCTAAAGATAAGCTCCTCCATCACTTCTATACTATTTTGTGATATGTACTATAGAGTTCATGGTGATAACAACAATGGAATACTATGTGCCATCGTTGACTACATCATCAGCCATGACAATAACTATAGAAATTTCCCATCCATTTTTTTTAGCAGTGGTTCTAGGTTTGCCCTTGCTATTAGAGCTGAACATGTTTACCAAGATGAAAGTAGTCATCAGTAAATTCATCGCCATCTTCTTTGAAATCGAATACATGATCTTCTCTAATCTTGTGTGTTAGCCCCTTCTTCATCTTAGGATACTTCTATGAATGGTGCACTTCTATGAATGGTGCTACTTTGGTTAAGATTTTTTGGGTAAAATATAATAGGAACACCTGCAATGTCCTTGATCGTGCAGTCGTGTTGAATATTTGGAGGCACAAAGAAATTTTTTGTTGGTGTTCAATTTGAAAGTGAAGATTTTTAATTACTGATGGAGCGAAAGGTGTCTGTTTTCTGATATGATTTTTCATGGAGGAGAGTAAATATTGCCAGCTTGGTGATTCATGGCACCGCACTAGTTACCAAAGTTTTTTTGGTACTCATGCACATGTTACTTGGTATTTAGAACTGTCAATAAGGAAAATTTGGAGTTGGATCTTGCTGATAACATCATCCATCACGTGGAAGCGATAAGCATTATAGACTATTTCAGCTGCTCCCAAACTCCTCTAGCTTATCTGTATAACCCCATGAAGCTTGATAAAGTTTTTTTGACATCCATGAAATTGATTGCATGATTGATTTGGCCTATTTTCATTGAATTTGAATACGCTCATCCTAAATTTCCACCTGGTTGAAGGTTGTGGTTTAAATTGTTGTTATGATCTATGTTTCGTTCAAAGGGAAGAGTCTATTCCCACATGATTTGACTATGGGCACTGTACAAAAAATATTTAGATGGATACAACATGGATAAAACATCTATTATTCACCGCAATAATGAAAGAGCCATGCAGATTTTTTTAATTTATATTTTCAGTGTTTGTAGTGTTTACATTCGATATATGACTGGTGCTGAAGTTGATGAAGAGAGGTGATGAAAGAGATAAAGCCAGTGCCACCTGTTGTGATGGGACCCACCTTATTAAAATGGGTACCACTGATGCTTAATGTGCATGGGTAGATTGACGAGGTGGTGGCCTAGTTCCAGTGGTGTTGCCTATTGTGATTTGTGTGTTTGACATAAACTGACTATTGAAAATTTTCCACCACAGTTCTAAATTTTTATGATGGCATGTTGGAGTCTGAATTTATTTTCATATTTTATTTTAATTATTATCTGAAGTAATATTTATTTAAAGTTTCTTAAGAGTGGTGTGGTGATGTTATTTTTCATCTTATTATATGCAAGTGGAGGGGACCACTTGTTTAATTGTATGGAAGTTAAAAACTTGGAAGGGAAGTGCTTGTGATAGCATTGGTCATAAGTATGTATTAATTGGCCATTATTTTAATGAATTTTTCCATATAGGTAGTGGAAGTGGAAGGCCCTCATGAAAAATTTATTGTTTTAAAAAATATGGAGGCCCCATTGCAAGTGAAACATAGGGGAATTTATAGTCATCGAAAATATGTTTTTGAGATGAAAACAATGGTGGTGTCAAATTGTAATTTTGAGGTTGTTCTATATGAATTTTTAAGCATAAAATATTTGTACCTTGGAGTGCACTCTTGGTTGTACCTGACACTCCAAGGCAATTTTTAAGTGATCCTAGTATCTAGTTTCCTTCCCTATAGCACCAAGCATATGCAGCAGTTGGTTACCCATGCATTTTTATGGGATGAGGAGGTCACCATAAGTACACCTACTCTAGGGAATATAGACATAGACACCCTAGACTCTATTCGAGGTATTTTCTAGATCAAATTCTAAATACTATAGATGAAGACACTTCAGAAGATTCTATTATCTTCTTTCTTCTTCTCCTCCACATTTGGCTTCTATGGCTCATTTTTTTATTGTATTTTATGGCTCATATTTACTTTGTATTAAGGTGCATTTTTGGCAATATGGACACCTAGATTGATTTCACCATGGGGGTATGATATTCATGGTGAATCTAATCAGTGACCTATGAGAGATAACATACTTGGAGGATGACCTATAGAGGCAAAATACCCATAAGTTGCTAACCTTGAGGTCCACATGATGACCCTGAGGTATTTAGATGACTAAACCAATGGAAATAGATCCAAGGAAGTGGCTGACCCTGAGGCAATAGACTAAGATGTATACACTGTTGATATAGCATTATTCATAGTTGGAGAGCCAAGCATAGAGCACGAGCCTAGAATAAATTAGCAATAAAGAAGGATAATAGGGTTCTTTTAGAGAAGTCAATATTAAGGGGGAATGTTACCTAATATTGACTTGTTTTTTATCTATAATTAGGATAGTGCACATGAAGAGGGAATTTTAGAATATTAATGCTAATATGCACTATACCTACTTTCATCTTGACACTTGTCATGTGTTTCATATAGGCTTATGCCTATATATTGTAATCCTTTTCATTTTTAATACATATCATCTATTTCTCATCCTAATAGATGATACATAGAATATTGGATGAATTTTGGAACTAGCTAAAAGGGCTAGTTTGTATGATATCACCCCAAGCCTCTACAATACCTTATAAGGACCATAGCATTTGGTAGTAAGTATCCCATGGATGTTAAAGGTGGAGACAAGGAAAAGTTGGATGATAATGGATGCAGTATAAGGATGGGATAGGGAACATAAGTGAGCATACTTTGAAAGGTGATCCACTATCATGAGAATAACCAATTTACCTCTAAAATTTTGTAGCCTTTCAAATAAGTCCATAGATATATCAATCCAAAACTACCTAAGAATGGGTAAGGGTTGAAGTGTGCTTGAAGAAATCATAATTTCACCTTTCATGCACTATTTGTGATCACATTTGGTAATAAAATTTTGGATTTCCTTTTCATTCCTATCCAAAAAAAGTATGCTTGATTTGGGAATATGTTTTGAGAAATATCGAATAACCAGCTATAGGAGAAGCATGCATTTCTTGAAGGATGAGGTCCTTAATTTTAGATTAATATGGTATAACCAAATGGTCATAAAACCATAAATCCTGATGATGGCAAGCATAGCCAGGGTGGGAATGAGGATCCTCTTGGAGGGTGTAGATGAGAGTTTGTAATAAGAAATCCTTGGCTAGATCCTCATGAAATTGAGGAATCTATTTCAAGAGGGGAGTGAAGATAGCATGTAACATGGTCTAATATTCATGGATATGAGACAAAGCTTCTGCCACCATATTATCTTTACCTTTATTATAAGATATGTCATAATCATACCTCGATAATTTGGATATCTATTTTTGTTGTTTTGGAGTAGCCACCCTTTGTTCTAAAAAATATTTAAGACTTTGATGGTTAATTTTAATGGAAAAATATTGATGAATGAGATATGAATACCAATGTATGACTGCATATAAAATGATAAGAACTTTCTTATCATAAGTGGAATTGCCAAAATTTTGAAGGGAGATTACCTTGCTAGTGAAATCCAATGGTCAACCCTCCTGCATTAAAACTACCCTAATAGCTATGCTTGATGCATCACTCTCAATGAAAAAGGGTCAAGAAAAATCTAGCATTGCTAAAATAGGGAGGGTGGTCATAGCATGCTTCAAATCAACAAAAGCCTTCTCGACCAAATCAGTCCACACAAAATAATTTTTCCTCAACATGGTTATCAAGGGAGTTGATATCTTGCCATAATTTTTCAAAAAAAATCTATAATATCCTGTATGACCCAAGAATCCACAAATTTCTTTGAATGTATGAGGTTTAGGCCAATATTCAACGACTTTGATTTTCTTAGAATCAACCTAAAATCCTACCTTAGTGACTATGTGTCCCAAATATCCAACCTCCTAATGGCCAAAGGAATACTTTGATTGCTTTGCATAAAGTTGATGGTCAAATAAAATTTTATGGGTATCATCTAAGTGGTGAATATGATCCTCGCATGTGTGATTATAGATCAATATATCATAATAAAAACACTAAAATGAATTTGTAAACATGAAGACAAAAAATATAATTCATCAAAATTTAAAATGTGGAAGGGGTATTGGTCAACCCAAAAGGCATAACCAAAATATTATAATGCCCTCCATGAGTTCAAAAAGTTTTTTTAGGAATATCTTCATTCTTAATGTGGATTTGGTGATAGCCTAACCACAAATCCAACTTGGAAAAACACGGAGCCTCATGAAACTCATCAAGTAGTTCATCAATGTCATGAATAGGGAACTTATCCTTAATAGTGATTTTGTTAAGATCCTAATAATCCAAACACAAGCATCAATTGCCATCCTTTTTTCTTAATAGAAAAATTGGTGAGGAGTAGGGGCTAACACTAGATTGGATAATTCTAGAAGCTCAATGTTCTTACACAATTTTTAGAATTTATGTTTTCTTAGCATAAGCATAACAGTATAGACGAACATTAGGAAGTATAATGCTAGTTGTATTGCATGATAATGTGAGTGTTGATGAGGAAATCACTTTGGTTCCTTAAAGACATGAGCATACTTTTTTAATATATCTTGTAATTATTGTGTGTTATTAGACTCCCCTTATTCGGGGGTGGTGATAGAAAAAATGAGCTTATATTGAACGGGAAGATTTATTTAATAATTTTTTCATCTTATGATAATAAATAAACTAAACTACTCTAGCCTTTGTGCCATAGAAAGTATATTTCTTACCATCTTGACTGAATTTCATCCATACTTATACAAAATCCCATAATACTAGTCCTAACATTATCAACCAGTGTGCTCCCAAAACTATATCACATCCTCCTAAAGGTAAGGCAAAAATGTCAAACTTGAGATTATAGTCCCAAATTTTTAGTTTAAAATTATGAAATTTTACTTATTAATAATCATTTATAATCATAACTTCATGGGAATTGCATGTGATGATGTAACAATTTCCGTATTTGGCTACATGTGGATCAATAAAATAATGTGTACTACTGAAATAAATCAAAATGATGACCCTTTATCCCTTGAAATGGCCAATCACCTTCATGTTTTTGGGGGTGGATACTCCCACTAAATCATGTGTAAATATTTATGGTTGAGTTTCCTCTTGCTCAACTATATGGTCTATGGTTTATATTTCTTAAGGATCCTCCTCATCGTCAGAATATTTTGTAGTGGAAACTTTATCCATATTGAGCAAGTACATTTTTTTATGCTCACACATATACCCTCTAGAATATTTTTCATCACAATTGTAACATAACCCTTATACCTTTATATTTTCCATCTCCTCATGACTCAATATTTGTATAGGTGGAGATTTAGTAGTAGGACTTGGCATTACCTTGGTAAAAAAAATGGGTTAGATTGAGGAAATTTAGAAGTTCAATCAAGAGCCTTGAATTTATATTCTACCAATTTGGACAATTGTAAGGCCTATGGTAGTGTTTGAGGTCACAAAAAATTAACCTCAGTCCTAATGTCATCCTTCAATCCACTCACAAAATAAATTTTGAAAGAGTCAACACTTAGACCAATGGTTTCATTGGCAATTTTTTCAGTTTGATCTTGGTATTATCGAATAGTTGAGGTTTATTTGAGCTTGAAAAGGGCTCCTATAAAATCTTCAAACTGGATAGGACCAAATCAAGTGAGTAAGTGTTTCTTAAATTTGGACCAAGAAAGGTTAGGTTTGGCTTTTCTAAACCATAAAAACTAGTGGAGTGCATCTAATTCAAAATTAAAATAAGCAATGATCAACCATATGAAATAATCAACATTATGAAGAGTGAAATATTATTCTACCTTACAAATCTACCCCTTAGGATCTTTTCCATCAAACCTGGAAAATTCTAACTTTGGTAATCTCATTGCATTGTGAGTTGGTATAATTTGTTGATGGTTGCTTGTACCAATTTCTTCTTGGTCATTTTGATCTGTGAAACCAATAGAGACATGACTATCAAACTTAACCTTCATTTATTTTTTGTGCAAGGGAGATTCCACTTATAGTTTCTTGGAAATATTGGAGTTGTTACTGTATCTCTTATAGGATTTTTTTAATTATCACCCATAGTTTTTTTCCCATAATATCTACTTTGAATTGAATTTCCTTATCCAATTCTTGTTGTCAAGTACCCCCAACAAAATTTGAAGGGTTGTATCATTTTCGTGGAACTTACTAAAAATAGAAATGTGTTTTTTAGGATTTACTATTTCTAGTAAGGGTCTAAAAAAAGGTTTGGGTGTGGTATATCAAAATTATCTTCTTGAAAAATAATCACAATGAGCTATTTACCACAATAATAATTTTGGGGACCCAAATTTTTTTTTTATATTGTTGTTTTGATGAGTGTACTGGTGTGATCAATATTTTATCTAAAGTTTTGGTTTAAAAATTGAGTTATGGATTAAACCCCTTTTTTTTATTATTTGTTTTGACTAATCTAACTACTGATTGATTCTTGTTTCTATTTTATCCCCTATATAATTTTGACTTTGTCACAAATATTCTTGTTTGTTTTTGTTCTGACTATCATAGGTAACTATTCTAACTATCACATGTAACTTTTATAACACTGATATCTTGACCACCTTTTAATGATTGTTACTAATAAAATTTCTTGACTGTAAATTGCTCTGACCCTCCTATTTCCCTTGTTTTAGACTCTAAAGTTTTATGTCTTCCCATTATGCTCTTATGTGATTTTTTATTATCTATTTTGCATACAAGAATTTTGGAATGAGGATGTCTTCTGTGTATGCTCAACTTCTATGAAGTATACAAACGCGGGTTCAAATTTGCGATTGTATTTTAAGAAAAACAAAAATACTTGGAGGAATAGACTTTGTTAAAATGTTTAAACAAAACCATGGTATGCTAGACAAATGTGCATGTACTGCCCATAGGCCCTCTATTATACCATAGTGATTAACAATAATACTCAAACCAATATTTTAGACCACTAACCTAGGTGGATTCCATGCATACACTTGAGCACACTATCTACCTCTCTGATAGTGTGGGAGGGTAATCTTTTTGTATGTTGTGTTTGATGTACTATGGATAATAAAATACCAATAATATTCCTATGGATATTTTTTTGTTTAATATTTGATGGTCTCCCGATATATCTGAAGATACATGGGAGCTCAAATCCTGTAGGAGTGTTGTCTAAGGCCTGGGTATTGGAACTTGATCACCCCTCACTTCACTAGACACTTTAAGGGATATCTAGATTAGCCAATAATGATAACTCCATGATATTGTAAAACCCATAGCACATGGTTTATACTCTATGCAACTACTATTGATAAAAAGGATTGTATATATATATATATTTAATAAAGAAAAATTGGTAAAAAAATAAAATATAGAAATCGTATACCTAGCAATCGATATGGAATAAATCATCAGAGTTGCAATAGAACACAACCCTAAAAAGTGCTCTTATATGACTTTCTAGGAATATACTATTAAAAGTAGCATTTGCACAAACAAAAAAATAATCACAACACATTATGGAAATAAAATGCACACTAAGAAAATAAGTTGTATAAATGGAACAATCTTACAATAACACTGAATTGCAAGTCTCTTTGATTGGAAACCTCCTTCAATAATTCATTCAAATATGCAAAAATATACATACAATACCACCCCTCATGGTTTTAAGGAATTCCTCTAGCATTTAACTCCCAAGGTTGGCTTACATGCAAAATATCAACCAAGCTAAAATATCCTACCTACAACCAGTTACATTTTTGAAAAATGGTTACATAAAAGGGTGATATTTGGCTAGGTGCTTCTTAAACAAAAACTATAACAAAATATTACAAAATATTAACATGTGTGTTACCCACGTTCAACAAGGACTATTACATAAAGGTGTTAGGATGAGTTCCTAACACTTCTATTGCTTGAAGTTCAAGAGATTTCCTCATGCAGGGATTGATTTGAGCTATAGTCAAGTACACTTTTTAGGTCATTGATAAATAGACCTTGATAAGATAGATTGAGTTAACCTATTCCAAGAATCTATTTGAAATATAAGGAAGTTTATAGTATAGATTCAGGTCTTGATGATAGACCTTGTTATTGAAATCAAAAGCAGAGAAAGGAGACCCATTAGAAGAGGTACCATTAAGGAGACTCATTAAAATAATCCTATAGAAAAGATATCATTAATATAGTTTGTTCTACAAATATTGAAAGAAAGTAGATAAAACATGAATGTAGTAATAAGAATTCAGGAGAATAATAAAACTTTGAGGTAGTGTTTTGGAAGGCAATTATCTTTCGAATGTTTGAATTTATAGAAGACTTTAACACAGTAGGAATTATTGACAACAACATAAAAATAGAGGCAATAAAATACATCTAAAGGTTTAGATATCAAGAAAAAACTGGATTCAAAGGTAGTTTGAAGTCTTTAGACAAGCTAGAATGAAGTGTAAATATTGGATTAGATAGAAATAGACTATAGTAGAAAGAATATAGCCTACATATAATTCCACCATAGTACAAATGAGGACAAAATTTGTATATTGATTAATGCTAAATTATTGTGATAAGTTAAGGTGCAATAATTTAAGAAGGAAATATGTCTAAGTATCCTACATTAGAAGAGCTATAAGTCACATTTTCACATGACAATAATAAAAAATAAAGACAACACACTAAAATTTAAAGATAACAAGCTTAAACTTGAAGGCAATGTCCACATAGAAAGAAAACTAAAAGGATGATATAGGACAACAAGCATATAATTATTCAAAAGAATAGGTTCTAGTCTAATAATAGCTATGAAGAGGCCATAATTTTAAAGGAAACAAGCAAAAGTATAAAGACATCAAAGTAATATACAACTTTTAGGAAAACAATGTTGGTAGAATTATAAAGCCACCATTATAAGCAACCACTAAAATATTTAAATTTCTTAAATATGTTTGAACAAATCCTACACAAAGAGTGAAATTTATGAACTAAGCTAAAGCCAATCCAATAGCACCTATTTCCATACAAGAGTACCACAACCATACAAGAGTGCCTAAGTCCATCCTAGAATGCTAATTCCATTGAAGAGTGCTTAAAGCCATCGATGAGTGATGAAGTCATCCAAGAGCACCAAAGCTATATAAGAGAATTAAAGTTAATATAAAAGTGTAGAAGCCAAGTTTTACCAAGCTGAGCCAAAAATAGCTGAATTTGAGGTAATCCAAGCAACATTTAATAGTGGAGAAGTTGACCAACGCCATCAAGCAATCACAAGAACCGAGTAGGAATGCAAATATTGGGCACCAACCATAGGTCTATAGAAGACCAAGGGAAATAGGAATCCAAACATCAATATTTAAAATGAAGAGCCATAGAAGTCTAAAATATGTAGTGTCTAGCTAGGAATCATGGATAAGACATGTAATGTAAGGGTAAAATATAGTTAATAAAGGACAAAGTTGAGTCACACAGTAACAAATTAAGAGTCGTGGTCAAGTGCAAAGCAATTCTACATAGAATTCTAGGAGGTTAGAATTCTAAATAATTCCAAGAGATAATATTTCAAAGGGACAAGCATGTAAACTATAATGCTAGAAATATTGCATTAAGGAGGGAGTGTCAATGATACATTGAATTGAGCAATCAAATTACATGTAATTCAAACAAAAGGACACCTTGCCACCTCACCAAGGAATGTTGTTGTAATGATAGATTTGGATAGAGTTTTGAGCACAATTTATGAAGGTGAAATGGTTGGGAAAAATGAATTGAAATATCCACCAAAATATTCAAATATGTCACTTGCATGTTGAACAAAACCCATTCATTTGAAGCCAACTCCGAGGACAATGAATTTTTTTTTTAAGTCAAAGAATAGCACCAAGTTTATGCTCCTTCAAGCTTAGAAGCAGATAGTAAAATTCCTGAAGAATTATTGTTAACATGTAGTGCCTAATTCACTTCAAGAAGCCACAGAGAGAGAAAGGTGATATCTTAGTCGGTAAATAAATTTTTGAATCTTAAATTTTTCTAAAGTTTAAAATGAGAAATAAGGTTTATGAGATTAATATTTTATTTTTTATAAGGTTTATAAGATTAATATGGAGGAATAAGGTTATTAATAGTTTAGCTAATTTTTTAATTATTTTTAAAGTTTTTGGAGTTATAATTAGTGATAATATTGCTTAGTTATAAATTTGTTTGTAGTATTTGAATTTGAAAGTTTTATTACTTTATCATTTTTTTTAAATTCAATGTTCAATTTTTTTTAATTTAATTTTGGAGAGATAAGAAAGTCTACTTCAAATTAGTATTTTTTTTTGCAAGTTAAAAATTTTCCATTGATGAGGGCATTTGAAAGGTGCTCTAATGCCTTAAAACATTAGATGATAAGAAGGTTGCATATACCACAAAAAAAAAAAAAAAAAAAAACCATCCTTGAGGACCTAAGAATAGAAAGGAAAGTATGAACTAACCAAAAAGAAGTAAGGAAAAACCCAAAAGTGACAGAGACGCAAAACCAAAAAAGAGAAGCCAATTAAAAATTACAAATTCATTGATGTCCTCCTTCTTGGCATCCTTAACATCATCCTTAACATCATCCTTAGGGATGTCCTTGAATATTTTCTTAGCTATTTCCACAACTTCATCATCCTTAACTTCTGGTTTGGTTTTAGTAGTAGACTTAGCAGGAGTATCTTCTACGAAATTATCATAGAAAAATAGGAGGTTTAGAGCATTCCTATGCTCTTTCATTTGTGAAATTGCTCCTCCAATTGTAGACATGGCACTCTCCAGGTGAGCAATCATGATTGAAGTGGTCTTAATAACATATTTTTGAAGAAACTTCTCCACTAGATCATCTGAATCATCCTCAGTAGTGTCTTGTGGCTTTCATGGACTATGGAGTTCATTGTTTTTAAGGCGTTGCAAGCTCCTTGTAGGAGTCACCTCAACATTGGTCCTCTTTTTTACCAACAACTCCAAATTTTGGTTTTTATCCTCCACCTTCTTCCTTTTGGAACCATGAACCTTAGTGACAGGAGTAGATGAAGTATCCTCCTCGGTGTTATCCACCTGTTGGTCCTATGTAAAAATATTTTCCTTAGGAAATTTATCTAATATATGGGCATAAAAGACTTTAAAAAGTCCTTTATGAGAGGGCCTCTCTTCCTCCTTTTTCACATTGGTTGTAGTGATGGAGTAAACCATCGATAAAAAAATAAATTTAGGAATATTGATCTGCTTAACCTCCCTGAAGTGGTTCACGAAGGAGATAAGGAAGCTTCTGAGTTGTGAACTAGGATCATCCACTATTATATATTCCATAAAAGACTTCATCACTTATTCCAAGGGGTAATTAGGTCACCATGGATCATCCACAGCTTGAAAATCCTCCTCATGGGTGACTTAGGCTTGAATTGACTAAGTTTGGCTTCCTAGTTGTGCTTGTCCCTATGCACTATTCATCCTATCGGTGGTTGCTTTGTAATATCAACCAGAATGCCAATGTCCACCTAAAATTCAACACCATTAATGATTACAAAATATATTTCCCATGTGGATGTGAAAGCCATGTTGATGTCCCAGTCTATGCCAGAACAAATCTTAAGGAACGACATGAATCCTCTATCACTAAGGATAGCTTCCATGATTGGTTCAATGGAAAAAGAGTCTACCTCAAAAAACTGCATACTTTTGGGAAGCCAAAGCAAAGAAACAAGAAAGAAAGATATTTGATAGGGATGAAGTAAATACACATGGAATGTGCAGAATCCTTCCACCATAAAGCTTTTGTAAACCTTTGATAGGTTTGGAAATTTTTGGAATCCCCCCACCTTTCTTGTAAATTTTCAAGTTCTAGGGAAAATCACATCCAAGAAAACATGGATGAAAGGACAACATTCCTTGAGCAGCTTGAGTTACCAATGGTTATTATTTTCCATGAGAGTAGAAATTTATGCCAACCATTGGAGGGTTTGGCCTATCAAGAAATGAAACTTAACTCCCTTAGTGAACTCACAGAAGAAATCTGAAGCCAAATGTTTTGAGAAATGACAAGGAACGAGAGTGGACATGAACATAGGAAACAAGCTATGAAAGTGAATCATGAGGTAAGGTAGCAGGAAAGAAAGGTACGATGACACATGATCAGGAGACCAACAACTAGAAAATATTGGTACGGAGCAACCCCAAAAGATAGTGTAAAAAATAGCCAAAATTGAAAATTTTGGACAATAGGCAATGACACGGGTAAATGGCATGAGGAATAAGAATGACACAAGGGGAATGTGTGAAAAAATCCAACCCACACTAAAAATCCAGAGTAATAAGTGCCTTGAGAAGATAAAATCCATCATGGAAAATATCGGTTTGATAAAGGTGATTGTGAGAGGATGCAAATCACGTGATATATTAAGGCCTAGAGAACACCACCTTTTCGATCTTCTAAACTTGAAATAATGAATATTATGCATTTTATGATTTTGTAATTTTTCCAACCTAAAAATTTCATCAATTTCACGTGGAAGGATGCCAATCCAAGTCAGCATCCCAAGGGTAAAAGCTCCAATGTTATCTAATTTATCGGTGATTCCGTTGGCTTCCCTGAAGACATATTGGATAATGACTTCATGTTGGAATAATATTAGGCTTTGATCCTCCTCAATGAGGCTTCTTACCTTCCAAACTGATGATTTGGAATTTTTTAAATAATTGATAACATTTAAGGAATCCCCTTCTATGATAACTTTCCCTAGGAATTGCTTGATAAATTGAAGACCCCTCCATAATGCTTTTGCTTCAGCTAAATGGTTTGATTGATCTCCCAAGGATTTCATGAATGCAAATATAGAATTTTCCTTGTGATCTCTTAGAATTCCTCCTGCACCAGCTCTGCTTGGATTTCCTTTAGCTGCTTCATCAAAATTAAACTTGACCCAGTACTAAGGAGAAGGTATCCATTTGATGTTATTTCTTGAAATTTAAGATTTACCTGGGTTAGGATTGTCTAAGAAAACTTGAAAGGATTGAATTAAGGAAGCTTCAAATTGAGGGATAGGAAAATGATCAAAATATGCTGCAAGAGCATTTTCTTTAGCAAAAAAGACAATTCTATTAGTGATGGAATCTAAATCCTTGGCTTCCCTAGAAAAGACTCATTTATTTCTCTCTAGCCAAATCTGCCAAAGATAATGATGAAGGAAAAATTTCCACATTCCTTTGAGATAGGGATTGCTAAAAGGATTGGGCCATTGAGAAAATAAATCAACTAAGGATGGAGGTTTGACCCAACTAATTTGGAACTTTTGGAAAAGCTTATTTAGGATTGAACTGGAAAAAGGACAAAATATAAAAATGTGACTTGTAGACTCCCAATCAGAAAGGCATAGGAAGCATCTATTAGGGAGAGGAATTCCACATTTTATGAGGTTTTCAAAAGTGAGGATCCTATCTTGAATAGCCATCCAAGAAAATAAGGATACCTTTGGAGTTAGGTGCTTTGTCCACACTAGTCTGAAAGGTATAAGAACTTCTTCAGGGGTTAGGATGAGTTGATAGGCTGATTTGACCCTAAATTCCCTTGTGTATGAAGGTTCCTAGATGGGTTGATATCTATAAATAATTTATGGTAACATAAAGGCAAATAATAGTGCTTCCAAGGATGAGATTTTTGCTAATAGATTGGGACATTGAATCATTTTTCATGAGCAGGAACCATTAGATATAGTTAAATCAACAACCTGGTAGCCAAACAGAGGATCAATGAATTCCTTTAAAACTCTGAACCTTGGTATTTATAAGAGTGGTTGATTTCATAACCACTTATACTCCCAAAATTTAATTGATTTCCCATCACCAACTTCCCATATTAGGCCCTTTCTTAGGATTTTTTTATTTCCCATCCCAAAAATATAATTAGGATTTTTAAATTTGTAAAATTTTTTACTTTTCTAGTTTCTAATAAATTAGGAAGAAATAAAGAATTCAACATCATAGGTTTTGTAAAATGTTTTGGAAAATTATTAATTATTATTTAAAATCTAGGGATACATAAGGTAGTCTACATAAAAGGAAATATATTCTCAAAATAATTTTTCATATCATGGAAGAAATTTTTAAGAATGCATTTAATGAGGATATTGAAGACATGTTGTATGCACTTAGGTTTTACTCTTAAAACTTAATAAATGAATTTTATGGAAAGAAAAAAATGTTTAATGATTTAAAATAAAAATTGACCTTGTTTCTCAAAGAAGCAAAAGAAGGGAATTTCACATCTCTTATAAGCTATATTCATGAAAATATTTTTAGGACATTGTGGGATTCTCAAAACACCATTATATTTTATTTAGAAGAGTGCTTAGTGAAGTATCCAACATTAATTAGTGTTGATATTGTAGAGCAAAAAAAAATGGTGCACCTAGCAAAGGGAAATTAAATGCATCTATTAATATAAACACTAAAAAGAGACATTTAATTTAAACATGATAAAAAACAAGTGAAATAAATAGGGGTTATCTTTATATTAATCCATTTGTTAAATACAAGGTTACAAAATGTCCCCTTGAGGGCTCTTAATTGATATAATTCATTACATAAGTTCAAACGATATAATCCTTTTAGAAATTGAAGGTGTTCTTCAGTGTCTTTCTCGCATTCACGAATTGAAGAGTGGGTTTTTGGAACAACTACAATGATCTATCCATATTCAAACTTGTAAATCCTTCCTTATGTTTTGAAATACTTGGATCTACACACAAAGAAATCATATTTGTTAATAGCATATGCATATTGAGATAAAATCAAATAGATGCATGCAATAGTGAATATCAAAAGTGCAATAGAAGGTTCAAAACTAATCAAAATTGCATCAAAACTTAGTACCATGCATATATTATAATCTAGAAATGATCTATGCTAAAATTAAGATGAGATTATATGCAAAATTCATGGTCATCCCTGGGTGTTCCAATTGGGATTGTTAGAATGAAAAACCTAATAGAATATACAAAACTACTCAAAATTACACCAAATTCTAGTATGATGCATAGAAAACACTCTAGAAACGATCTAATACTAAAATTGAACAAAAAAAATTATGTATTGTCATCCATGGGTGTTCCTATTGTGATTGTTAACCATCCTAGGGGGAATGACCACCAAACCTGGTGGTTTTTACCACCAATTCCTATAGGATCTAGTACAAAATACTCCTAAGGGTGTTGTCATCAAATTTGGTGATCTATTTCATAAAAATGGGTGGGTTTTGGAATGAATTTGTTTATTTTGGGATGACTTGGAAACCTCCTTTGATTAATGAAAATTCAAAGTAAAAACACATGGTGAAAGGGGAGAGTGAATCTCGATAGCACTTCATTGCAAAATATTGCAAAGACCTCTCCTTTGAAATTGGGTGGATTGACTCCATTTTATAGCCCAAGAGAGCCACAGGGTCAAATGGGTAAGTTAGGGCATGCAGGGTAGGAGTTACCACTTGTCAAAACCATGCCATGCATAGGGTGGGAGAAGTCTCCAAATTGGGCCTCCCATTTGTAGGTTGTGATGGATTTGATAGGCCCTCAATATATCATAAATCATTAGGTGGGATAAATGGTAGAATTTTATTATCATTTATTCTACCCTTGAATTTTTAAGGGGCCTAAGCCATGGCCATCCCACCTAGGGATGGTTTCTAGTGGTCATCCTTGGGTGGGATGGCCATGAACTCTGTTTGTCTTGGGGTGAGACGACCATGGCTATATGGACCAAAACTTCCCAAAAGTGGTTAGGACCACTATTCAACCCCTGAGGGTTGCCCAAGGGGGGCATATGGCATTGATAAGAGTGCATCATTGCAGTCTAATTGTATTGACATGATTTTAGTATCTACGGATATCTCTTTTTGAGATGTGTTATGTGAAACAAAGCACAGAGAAAAAATAAATGACTAAAATATAAAATAATTAAGGTTATTCAGTAACCTAACTAGATTTATATGCCTCCATCATGGAAGAAGCATATATTCTCATAATCCTTGCTTTTGACATATTTGAATAATTTGATTTTGGTATACCTTTCAGTCGCACTACAAGGGCAAATTTTGGGGCTTAGGGCATACTTGGTCTTGCTTACTTATTTGGCTTATAATATTGTTCTGGGATACATGTCCTAAGGCTTCAAGGACATAAAGACTTTATTTTTTTGAATTGGTTTTCAATTATATGCCCTTGCGTGAGTTTCAAATTTGTCTTTAGAAATAATTCTTTTGATGCAAGTTGCAATTTTGAGTGTTTGAGTGTTGATTTTGATTATTAATTCATAATTATGACTATAACCTAAATCAACGAGTCAATGAGGGCATGACCAATGATGAAAGTGATGATTCACTTGACCAATATGACTTGATTAGGGTTCCTTTAGCTTTACCCATTTTAAAATTTATCAAATTTGTTAGGATTTTGACAATTTTGTGGATATTTAATGGAATAAAGGAAATGAATACCTAATTCCCATGGGGTGGTTTGAGTTCAATGAAAAAATTGGTTCAATATTGATCCTTTGTGAATTTTATTAGTTTTGACATGTTTTTGGTGGATTTTAGGCCATTTTATTTACCTTTTCTTCTATTGTTTTTGGTGTTTTTTAGTGGCTGTCCTAGGGTGGGATAGCTACAAATATCATGGTCATCCAAAGGTGGTATGATCACCAAATTTTTTGGTCATCCCACCCTGGGATGGCCATGCTTATTATATCTTTTCAAGCTCAAAATTGCCAAAATGAGCTCATTTGCACACTTCTGACTTGTTATATTGAGAGGTGAGGAGTAGGAGAGTGAATTTTGAATAATAGTGCTACTAAAACCATCCCAAAATCACCATGATACAGCCTCTAAACGCAATGAGCGGTGGAGCCAACATGAGACAAGTAAGGGCTGTATTTACTACTAGACTTTATTTAATTTAGAAATGTAATTATTTTTGAGTTTTCCGATGATACACACTAAATATCGATAAATGAATCTAATTAGTGATAGAATTTAGTATTTTGTGCTTTACGTTTTGTTTTTGTGCAATTTTGTTGCATTTTGTTTTATGTTTTAATGATTTTTTTTCCTATTTTTTGTGGTCGAGAAGGCCATTTTTGAGCATTTTTGGGGGTCGTACCTAGGTGGGATGGCTGCTAGTGGTTGTCCCTACATGGTATGATTACCAAGTTGGGGGCCATCCCTAGGTATTACAACCATGATTTTTGGAGAAAAAGGTCCTTTGTTTGAGTTGTTTTTGTGTTATTTTGTTGCATTTTTTTAGCTTGCTTTCCTCTGCCAGGTGATTAAGAGTCGATATCAATTTTTTACTCTCTTTTAGACTAATAGGGACTTAATTATATAGGATTAATATAAATGGCTTGAAACCATTAGTCTCAAACAAGTGACACGGTTAGAGCCAGTGCTAGGAGATAGATCCTACCTAACAACTTTGATAGATCTATGGGACCCTTGCACCAACACCTTCCACTTGTCGACTGGGGAGATGATAGTGATATTAGAGGAAATCTACTAGATTTTATGTATTATGATAGAGGGGCATCTTATTATATCTACTCATTGAGATATTAGAGATACGATTTTGCAAATATACTTCGAAGAGGACTAGCACGAGGTAGTACGAGACTTACCTAGCAGAGGTATCCTAGTGCAGCTATGGTATGAGGTAGAAGTTTTGACTATGATATATACCTTGCTAATGATGCTCATATCCAACATGTTTATACAAGACTCATCAGGATCCAGGTTCCCCTGGAACCTTTTGGAGTTATCATTTTCACTAGTGGAGTGCACCATAGAGAGGTCGTTAATGATGTCATGGGGTAATACTTTGCTAGTACAACTTTATGATGAGTTGTACGAGATTTGTTTTCATGGGTGGAAATTATTGGGCTATAGATTTCTATTGCAGGTGTTAGTATGATAGCACATTGATGTGAATCAATCATGGGGACTACCTTGGATGAAGTAGGCACAAATTGTGGATGTGGAGATAGGCTATGGTATCCTATGGTAGGGAGACTTGGAGAGGGGTAAGAGCCATCCCTATATAGGTAAAATTGATCACTATGCATAGTCAATTGCATGGATCAAAGTAGAGGAGGTTATGTAGAGACCATATAGGGATTGTTCAATATGTCCTAAGGCTGAGTTATAGCTTCATTGGGTGTGATGAGGTAGATGATTATTTTATACACACAGGACCAAGCGAGAGTATTTCCCATATACTCAAGTGATGTGGTATTTTAGAATATACCAAGGGTTAACTAAAGACACCATGGGTATAAGAGGATACTTACTTGGCCTATAGTGGAGGCAATTGGAGAGGAGGCAAATCCTATGGACATATTTGAGCTAGATGATGCAAGGACCATATCAAAGTATGACTCTTGGCAGGTGATGCACCATTTTTGAGGGGGAAGGGCCACTAGGAGGTGGTATAGATGTGATGATAGAGGAGGATACATATGAGGTATATGATGAGGCTATAGATGAGGACAATATAGAATTAGGTGAGTGACATATGCATATTTGGATAGATTATAAGTGGATGGATAGCATGGATATGGAGGGTTAGTAAGATGATTATGATGAGGATGATTTTTATGAGCAAGAAGTGTAGGAACAGTTGACAGCATGGGATGCCACCATTATTGAGCTATAGGGTGATCTTATTAGAGGGATATAGGATTTGAGGAAGTACATAGAGGAGAGGAATCTCCTATAGGCATAGGTGCAAACTGCATAAGAAAATATTGATAGGTAGACATTAGTGATTGAGAGGTAGCTAGTAGAGTTAGCTACTTTTTAGTCATAGGTTAGAGTAGGGAGCTCAAAACATGGGGTATCTAATTATGGTGAGGTAGCGTAGCTATGATAGGAGGTGATATAGCTCTATAACTTACTAAGTGACTACCATGATCATCGTTGAGAGGATTTGGCATACACATAGGATTTGGAGGATGAGGTAGCATACCTTAGAGGGTACTTACTAGCTTGTCCTTCTACTAGTGGGTCCTAGCAAGAGTAGGATGAGTGGTACATGTTAGTCATCTATGAGGATAGGTGATCCTAGATCTATGAAGAGATCATATAGGGTTGGGGGAGAAAATCTTGGAGCTCTCGATGAGCGATGACCAAGGGTGGAAATGAGAGTCATCGTGCCAGTCCTGAGTGACCATGGATTTTAAGACTCTATGGTTATTTTTAGATTCTGGAAGCATGAAATTGGAGGACCCACTTTATTATAGTCTACAAGCAATTTTTGGATTATGATATAGCCTTTTTATCCCATACATACATACATACATACATACATATATATATATATATATATATATAAGTTTTTCTATTTTCATCACGTGTTTCCTTATTGTTGTATTAGATGTATGAGATGTTTTAGTTTTCTTTACTAATGGTTTTATGGATTATTATCATGGATGCATGTATTGTAATATGATGTTGGTTGATGATATGTATGTATGTGTGCATAATGAAATGGATGATTTGTTAATTTGTATGATGAATTATGAATACTATTTGACACACTAGATGCTAGCACCATAGATTGTATAAAATTCATCGATTCATTTTAACATTATCATAAGATTATGTGATGGATTGTGAAAATGTAAATTGACAAACATGTGATAAAATGGTATGGCATGGAATGAATAGTAAGATGTTATATAATGTCCTTGATGTTTTCATGAGACTCAAACACTCTAGTTACCTAGTCAAAAGTTATATATTAACCATGCAAGACTTTTTGGCAAGGTATAAATCTGCTAGGATGACCAAGATATTCAATATCCCTGTGTGTGCATGTGATTTCATTGATATAATAATGCATATAGTTACCCCAGTGCCAAACAAAATATATGCAGCCCATATGTACTAAATATCACCATGCGAGTATCATGATCTTGACTTTTGTATGTAGTTAGATTAGATCATAGGTAATACATGCTACAAAAAGCTAGCTCATCCACAAGAAAACATTGGTCTGTACAAAATAAGGTTGCTAATATGATAGACATATCATCATATATGAGGATAACACCATTGCCATTTAGGCTTGATACCACCCAACCTATAATGAGGATCACCTTATGGCTTTCAGATGCTGAAAATTTCAAGGATTCAAGTTCAGTAATCCCTTCTTTTCTTTTATTTTTGAATTGCTCTAGGGATTTGCTCATTTTTTTTTGGTGAGCAAGGTATTTTTGTAGTGGTGTGAACCACTATTTATTTTTATTTTTGCTTTTTTTAGTGGTGAAAACCACTTTTTCTTTTGGTTACTTTTTTGCTTTTGTATTTTTTGCTCTTTGGATACTTGCCTAGATTTGGTATGGGGTAAGGATTTTTTATTGCTTTAGGTAGGTAGGAGCTTGTCCTTTTTTCAATTTTGTATTTTTAAACCATACACATAGGAGGATGAGCAAGGTGAACTTTTAGTTTTAAGGTAACATGGACCACTTTGTAGGTTTCATTTTTACTTGTGTAAAACTTGGATGTATTAATGTGAGAATGTGTTGGGATTTTGATGTATACAATGTACAATAAAAGTAGGACTCTATCTTCTAAAAATTAGGATATCTTTCTATAAATTTGAAAATAAAACTAGAGATGGTTGAGTGACCGAAAATCCTAATGACACCTTATAAAAAAGGACTAGGTGAAGGGAAATAGGCACCAATATGAAATGTGGGGAATGTGTATGGAAATGATAATTTTTGAAGGATGGCTAGTGTAAAAACCTGGTGTTAGACATGTATGGGAAACTCTAGAATGCAAAATGCAATAATGGGTATGGTTAAGGAAAGTGATTGTATAATGCAACAATACGAAATGGAATATAATATTTTTTGTATTTTTGTTATTTTAATGATGTTTTTGGATTTTGATTAAGATATATATATATATATATATATATATATGCATTTTACCAATGGGCTTAGTGGATGCCATTGGGGATTTTTAGGTGATCAAAGGGTTTATGGATACCTTTGGGGCTTTTTGGGTGACAAAAGGGTTTATAGATACCTTTGGAGTTTTTTGGGTGACGAAAGGGTTTATAGGTACCTTTTGGGATTTAAGGGTGACCAAAGGAGTTTTGGATACCTTTAGGGTTTTTTTGGTGACCAAAGGGTTTATGGGTACCTTTGGTGCATTTTGGATGACCAAAGGGTTTATGAATAACTTTGGGTCTTTTTGGATGACCAAAGGGTTTATAGATACCTTTGGGTATTTTTGGGTGACCAAAGGTTTTATGGGTACCTTTGGAGATTTTTTCATGACTAAAGGGTTTATAGATTCCTTTGGGGCTTTTTGGGTAACCAAAGGGTTTATTGGGGATTTTTGGCTGACCAAATGTTTTATTGGGGATTTTTAGGTGACCAAAGGGTTTATGGGTATCTTTGGAGCTTTTTGGGTGACAAAAGGGTTTATGGATACCTTTGGAGATTTTTGGGTGACCAAAGGGTTTATAGATTCCTTTGGGGATTTTTGGGTGACCAAAGGGTTTATGGATACCTTTGGGGCTTTTTGGGTGACCAGAGGGTTTACGGATACCTTTGGGTATTTTTGGATGACCAAAGGATTCATGGGTACCTTTGGGGCATTTTGGGTGACCAAAGGGTTTATAGGTACCTTTGGGGATTTTAGGTATGGCACGGTGCTTTTAAGCATGAAAAGGTTGTAGGTGAAGGATATTCAAGGGTTCAGGATCCTCACATACCTCAATGGAAGCTAGGTGATAAATTCTAGATCGGATATGACTAGTGATAATTTATGGACCTAACCAATTTTTTGCAAATTTGTCCCATAGATGGGGTGGCAAGTTAGAGTTTTATTGGTTCTATTTTAGAGCAAGGTCACCAACCTGAATGTCTCTAGGATGGACTTTCATGCTATAATATCTCTTAAGACACTCTTGATAAATATGTAGGTGCTCAAGAGCATTAACACATCATTCATCAAGTAAATTTAATTGGTATAAGTGAGCCTACCAAACTATGTCATCATCAATGAACTCTTGCATGTATATGCATAGAAACGATATTTCTAGCTCTAAAGGCATGACGACCTCAACACCATATACTAGTGAAAATAGAGTTTCCCTAGTGGCTGTCTGAATACTAGTGTAGTAGGCCCAAATGGCAAGAGGCAATTGAGTATGTCAATATTTGTGATTATCCTTAATGGTTTTATTTAAAATGTTAATTATTGTTTTGTTTGATACCTCAACTTACCCGTTGGCTTGTCGATAATAGGGCATATAAAAGTTGTACTGGATGTTATATTTAGTTGTTAAAGCACACACATTTTTATTCTTGAAATGTGGTCCATTATCTAAAATTAATTTGGATGAAATACCAAAATGATAATTGATATTATGTACCATGAACTCTATAATGCAAGGCCCATTTTTAGTGGTAAGGGGAATCACTTCCATCTATTTTGTGAAATATTTGATGGTCGTAATGATGAAAATGTGATGGCCTGAAGAAGAGGGTGAGATTTTACCAATTAGGTCAAACCCCCATTACAAAAAAATCCAAATCAATTGAATTGGTTGTAAGGCCTTAGAAGGTACATGTGTCAAATTAGCATGGTGTTGACACTTTATGTACTTCTTAACATAAGCACAACAATATTTCTCTAAAGTTGGCCAATAATAGCCCATGCAAATAATGCACTTTGAGATGGCAATGCCGCTGAAATGGCCACCACAAGTACCATCATGTACTTGGGTGATTGCCCAAACTGACTCTTGAGGTTCTAAGCAACAAAGGAGGATACCCTCATAGCTTCGACGATACAATATATCTCCAAGTAAGACATATTTTGCTGCTTTTTGCTTGAATGTGCATTTGACGGAATGCGATAATCTAGAAGGGATGTTACCAAGCTTTGAGTAATATTTTAGCTAGATGGACCAATATTTATTTGAAAAAGCCTCAAATGCATAAATTATTTCATCCTTTTGAAGTTCATCTCTCGAATGCTGATTGGGAGAGAACTTGTAGATATAGTGTTGTTCTACTATCAAAAGGAGTTTAAGGGAATAAAGTCACCCAAGCGGTATTATTTAAGAAATTGTGAATTTGAGAGAACCATTCATGAGAGGGTTCAATTTTATTCATGTGGACTTTAAGTAGGGAGTGAATTTCCTCACGCTTAGTTGAAAATTTTGATAGCATTTTGAATTTAATAGTTGTTATATCATCAAAAGGGTTCTACGATATTAAAGACCCTAAGGATGCCATTGTGTCCACAAAACGGTTAGATGATCAAGGGAGTGTATCAATATCATACAATTCAAATTTTGCCATAATTTTTATCCACAAGGGCTTTGTAAGCTTACAATATTGGGCATCTACATTGGAATATTACCTTGAATTGATTCACTATGAGCAAGAAATCACTAAATATGTTGAGCTTAGTAAATTTTTGTGGAGATTATCATTTTAATGCCTATGAGAAAAGCATCATAATTAGCATTTTTATTAGTGTATGGGAAATTGATTTTGAAGGAAATGGTATTGGAGCCCCTTGAGGTGTAAAAAACATAATTTCTACACCACCCCCTTGCTTGCATTTAGAGCCATCAAAAAATAGAGTCATTTCAGATTGTGCTTTAGGCTCTTCAAGATCAGGTGATTCTGACATTTGAAATATTACATAATTGGGAAGTTATATGTTAATAGGCTAGTCATACTGGAGGGTAGCCTCTGCAATTTGATCGGCGATTACCTCACCTTTAGTTGATTTTTATTCAATGATTTTGAGGTTAAATTCCATCAACAACATAATTTGTTTCACTATACAACTGTTATGGTAAGTATGACCCATCATATATCACAATGGATTCTATTTGGATACTACATACATGGTATGATTGAGCATATAATGGTATAGCCTTTTAGTGGTAAAAACCGTTGCTAAGCATAGCTTCTCAATGTATGTGGAATTTATTTCCTAATTGACCAAGATGCGACTAATATAGTAAGTAGCATGTTCTTTGTGCAATTCATTCTTTTGGGCCAACATGGTGCCCAATGCGAGCTCAGTAGCTGATATGTATATATAAAATAGAACTCCTGGTTGGGGAGGTGCCAATACTAGAGATGAAGCTAGAATTGTTTAATTTTTCAAAGGTAGCTTGAATTTTGTTATCCTAATTAAATGCGACCCCTCGTGTAACAATTTGTTCATAGGTCACTACTTATACAATAATTGTGCTATGAAGTGCTTTATGGATTACCTTGAATTTATTTGGATCAACCTCTATGCCTCGTATAGAGACTATGAATCCCAAGATTTTTCTAGATGTGACACTGAAGACACACTTCTTAGGATTTAGTCTAACATTGTGTTGGATGAGGATATCAAGGACTTTGCGTAGTACATGAATGTACTCGTGGCAAAGTAAAGATTTAGCCAATATGTCATCTATGTATTATTCCAAAATTTTATGCACGTAGTCATGGAAGATGTATGTCATAGCTCATTGGTAGGTAGCGCTAGCATTTTTGAGGCCAAAAGACATGACTTTATAAAAAAATGTCCCCCAAGGTGTTGAGAACAACATTTTGAGTTGGTACTCTAGATTAATGCAAATTTTATTGTATCCAAGGAAACCATCCCATCATGATCACCTCTGTAAAGCGAAAAAAACTGGTGCACCTATCAAAGGGAAATGAAATGCATATATTTATATAAACACTAAAAAGAGACATTTAATGTAAACATGATAACAAATAAGTGAAAGATATGAGGGTTCTATTTATATTAATCAATTTTCCAAATACAAGGTTACAAAACATGTCCTTTGAAGAACACAAGCTTATACTAAGAGGGGGGGAGGTGAATTGTATAAGACCACTCTTTACTTTCTTTCCAAACAAATATCAATTAATGTCTTTAATTGCAATAACTAAATATATCAGTGTGCATTAATAACTCATATAGAAATAGTAAGCAAGAGCACAAGTCACCGCACACAATTGAGACACAAGATTTAATGTGGTTCCCCCAATGTGAGATACTCCACAGAGAAAATATTTTAATAAAAATTTATCAATAAATCTCTTTGGTAATCACTCCCAATTACAATGTTTATGGATATCTATCCAAAGGAGATTTTGATTCCTTAATCTCAAGTTCGTGGATCTCTTCCATGGGAGAACTCTTTCCCCTTCTACTCTAGCTATGTGATATTCTAGAAGACTCTATCTCTCTGTTGCACTGACTGGTGGACCTCTCTCCACTTGAAGACTCCTCACTCAGATATGTCTTCAACTATGTTTGTTGCTAGATGTCTATCCACTAAGACTTTTTCCTATGTAATCTATCACCTCAAAAGCTCTATCAATAGGCTCACTAAGAACCTTCTCAATAGGCTCACATAGAACCTTGTTAACAAGCTCATACAAAACTTGTCCAAAACTGAATAACAAGCTCACACAGAACCTATCCAATGTTGAATAACAAGTTCACACAGAACCTGTCCAATGTTGAATAACAATTTCACACAAAACCTATCCAATGTTGAATAAAAAGTTCACACATAACCTGTCCAATGCTGAATAACAAGCTCACACAGAACTTGTCCAAAAATACTCTAGCAAGCTCACCAAGAACTTGCCCAAACCTACTCTACAAATATTTCCACAAAGATATCCACAAATTTGTCCCAAAACTATCCTCAAATTTGTCCAAAGTCCTTCTCAAAGGCTCAATCAATCATGCTCAAGTATTACTCAAAATGAACTCAACAATGAATGGCAATCTCAACTCAAATTAACTTCATAGAAGCATAAAGAGAATTTTTAGAGACTCAATATGTTCTAATATCACTCTCAACCCAAATCAATCTCAACTCAACTCATATAAGAATAAAGAGAATTGTTAGAGACTTAATATTTTCTATACTCACTCTCAACTCAAATCAACCTCAACTCAATTCAAGTCTTATAGAACCATACAGAGAATTGTTAGAGACTCAATATTTTTTAACCTCAATCTCAACTCAACGTAGAATGATGGAATAGTTTATTTTATAGAACATGAACAATTACTTCACACATCACTTGACTAGGCTCAATCAACTCAACTCAACCAATCATCACAAGGGAAAACTCTCTCTTAGACAATCCTAGTCCAAGTATGTATCAACCAACTCAAATGTTTCTAACAATGCTAAACCACAAATCTCACATAACAATGATACTCATGTTCTTTTCTAACTCAAGTTCTTTCACAACCAATGGGCTTCAAAAACTATGCTTATACAACAAAGTTTAAACACAACTCTCAACTTATAAAACCTTGAAGCATTCAATCAACCACTTTTGAAAAGGAAACCACAAACAATCCTTTTCCCTCCAATGATATTTCAAAAATAAACCACCATAAAAAATCAATAGAAGAATGTGTCCATACCTTTTATGAAGATGAAAAAAACCTCTTTGTAAATCTGCCACAATCACAAAATTATTTTGCCAATCTTCACAAGGGTTAGTAGATCACAAAATAATCAACATTACTCCACTTTTCAATAATCATCACCAAGGCCTTTAATTGCACAACTTTATTATATCTCCTAAAACCATTTGTACCATAAAATAAAATAAATCAAAACATTGCATAACCTTTTCACTCCCAAAACCACTTATACCATAAAATAAAATAAATCACAATATTGCATACCTTGTCACCTCATGAAAGAATTAGTCCTCTTGAAAAATAACAAGGCAAACTTCACTTTTAGAACCCCTTTGTAAAATTAGAAATACCTCTTTACACATACCTTGTTTCTCCTTCTAAATAAGTTAGTCAAATAGCCCTTGAAATAAGCTTTTATATGATATATAATATTCCACCTTTCTGAAATAAACTAAAACCTTTATATATATATATGCCAACCTCCATTAATGGCACATAGGTTGACCGTCCATTAATTGCACATAGGTCAGCCCTCCATTAATTTAAACTTAAACTTTAAACTTTAATATCTTCATCATCGAAGGTCCTTTTTCAATGAAAAAAAATTCCACCTTGCATTTTAGGAAAAGCCCTTTCCACATAAGCCCACCATGGTTTTAAATAAAACCTTTTATTTTGCCTACCTTGGTTTTCATAAAAACCCTGTATATATCCATGCTCTACAAAATATCATAGATTATCTTTGAAGTGCTTTTGCCACCAAAACTCAATGTGACATCAATGATCCATGTGACATCCATGACAACATAAAATAACTCAAATTTCAAACAATCTCCCCCTTTGTAATTGATGGCAAAACCTCTAATGTAAATTACTACAATCACTACAAAAGCCATCTCTGAGAATCAAAGTTGCTCCCCTTGACTCAATACTCTCTATAGAGGTTGCTCCCCCTAACTCAATACTCTCTTTGGAGGCTGCTCCCCCTAACTCAATGCTCTACCCCTTACTCAAATCTCCCCCCTTTGATATCAATGGCAAAATGGACACCTATGGGGCTAAAATATATAACTCTTAAGCTTAGCCGCCATCACCCCCTTCTTTTTTGAGGTTATTAATTTTGGGGTGTGAGTACTTTTACTCTCATATCACTTTGTTTCTTTCCTCTATCAACTTCCTTCCATGTTTTTATGATATCCTTATCTTGATTAATTACTTGATATTCTTGTATAGAACATGTTTGGAATTGAGTCCTACACCATATTGCAATATACCCAAAGTTATTGCAATTAAAACACTTGATATTGTAACCTTTGGATGGTGCCCATGTCCTGAAATCATTCTTAAAATAATTTCCATATTCATTGTTTTCTTGAACCCTATACTGTGAAGCTCTATTTTTATTAACATTATAACCATGAATTCTGAAATGTGTAGCTCTAAAACCAAAACCATGTTCCTCATTTCCTTTGCATTGAAAATCTCTATGACAAATCATGTTGCATGAGAAGTAATGTCCCTGAAAACCATACTTTCTTCCCTTGAATTTTCTTCTAGCAAAATCGAACTTCTTTGATCCATGGATCCTGCAATGTATAGCCCTATGTCCAAATACAATACAAGAAAAATAATATCCTTGAAAAGCCCTTTGTTCATGCCTTGGTTCCTCAAACCTTTCTTGAACATTATCCTTATGATCATCTTCAACTTGTGCATTGCATTATTAAACCTTATTTGTAGCATCTAAAACCTCTTCCTTGCCTTTCTCTTTAAGAATTTATTTTCCTTTTGAACTTGATTCACCTATCTCAAAACAAGAACCAAACTAAATATTTGAAGCCATAGGAACTTTGGAACTTTCCTCACAAATATTAGGTGCTTCCTTGCTTTCATCTTTTAGAACTTCCTTTCCTTTTGAGTGTGATTTTTCTTGGAAGTAAGATACAACCTTAAAATAAGTTTCCACTCCTTTTTGAATATTTTCATATAATGTATCATGTCTTTCCGTTGTTACCCTTAGTTCTTCATTCATCCTCTCTTCTATCATTTTTGCATTTTTAAGCTCTTCTCTGAGATTACTGATTGTTTGAAGTAGTTCTTCTCTAATTTTGACATCTGTTCAAATCTTGTTTTCAAGAATCTTGTATTATTATTTTAACCTTTTGATTTTTAATTTTTTTTTACTTGGCTCATCCTATTCCTTTTCTATTACCAAAAATGAGACTTTTTTTTTTCACTACTACTAGAATTATCACTAGAACTGTTGTTTTCTTTTTCAAATACACTTTCCTTTTTGTAATTGTTGTAGTATGTACAATCATCATCTATATGCCCAAAATCTCAACATTTGAAGCATTTTAGTATCCTTAGACATTTCTTGTACCTATCTGCTTGCTCAATGGCTATGGCAAGCTCTTTATGTCTTTCTTCAATAGGCACATCCTATTATTTAACTTAAATACCTAGGAATAGTTATTCTTACTTTTCTTCACTTATTTTAAAGAATGTACATTCTTCTTCATCTGACTGATATTTATCACTGTAATATGAATTTTCACTTGCTTCTACAATGTAGTAAGATTTCTTTGCCCACTTCACCTTGGAATCTCCTTCATAAGTATTCCTCAACTTGGTCCACATCTCATTTGCTAAAGTACATACCATGACCTTTGCAAAATCTGTCTCACGTAGCCCACTAAAAATACAATTCATTGCTCTTGCATTTATCACAACCAATTTCTTGGTAGTCTTATATTCCTCAGGATCACCTTTAACCTTATACTCTTTTTCAACCATCTACCATACCTCATATCCTTCTGATATCAAGTAGTTCTTCATCCTCATGCTCTGGAAAGCATAATTGTTACCATCAAACAATGGAGCCTTATTTGTAGATAATCTATTTTGTGAATCCATCTGTGTTCTTACAGAATATATCCTCAAACTATTACCCTTTTCGAAGGAACCCTCTTTGATACCAATTGAAGAACACAAGCTTATACTGAGAGGGGGGTGAACAGTATAAGACCATATTTTACTTTCTTTCCAAATCAATATCAATTAATGTCCTTAATTGTAATAACTAAGTATGGTAATGTGCATTAATAATTTAGATAGCAGTAGTAAGCAAGAGTACAAGTCACCAAACACAATTGAGACACAAGATTTAACTTGGTTCTCCTAATGTGAAGTACTCCACGGAGAAAATATTTTACTAAAAATTTCTCAATCAATCTCTTTGGTAATTACTCCCAATTACAATGTTTATGGATATCTATCCAAAGAAGACGATTATATCCTAATATCAAGTTCATGGATATATTCCATAAGAGAACTCTTTCTCCTTATGCTCTGGCTATGTGATCTTCTAGAAGACTATGTCTCTCTACTGCACTGACTAGTGGACCTCTCTCCACTTGAAGACTCCTCACTCAAATCTATCTTCAACTATGCTAGCTATTGGATATCTATCCACTAAGACTTTGTCCTCTATACTCTGTCACCTCCAAAGCTCTTTCAATAGGCTCACTAAGAACCTACTCAATAGGCTCACATAGAACATGCTTAACAAGCTCACATAGAACCTGTCCAATGTCAAATAACAAGTTCACACAAAACCTGTCCAATGTTGAATAACAAGTTCACACAGAACCTGTCCAATGATGAATAACAAGCTCACACAGAACTTGTCCAAACATTCTCTAGCAAGCTCACCAAGAACTTTCCCAAATCTACTCTACAAATATTTCCACAAAGTTGTCCACAAAGTTGTCCTAAAATATTATCAAATATATCCCAAAGGCATTCTCAAAGGCTCAATCAATCATGGTCAAGTAGTACTCAAAATAAAATCAACAATGAATGGCAATATCAACTCAAATTAACTTCATAGAAGCATAAAAAGAATTTTTAGAGACTCAATATGTCCTAATCTCACTCTCAACCCAAATCAATCTCAACTCAAATCATAGAAGTATAAATAGAATTGTTAGAGACTCAATATGTTCTAAAATCACTCTCAACTCAAATCAACCTCAACTCAATTCAAGTCTTATAGAACCAAGGTTATGCATAGTGGATTTTTTTGCAAAATTGGCTAAAATTAGTATTTTTAAAATTTGGAATTGGCTAATATTTGGGACCCTTGACCAGGGTCCATTACCCAAAAAATTTTGGGTGCAAAATATTTTTTTGGGTCGATTCGTCCCAATTTTATAATAATTTGATCATTTTAAGTTTAAAATTTCAACAATGCACCTAATAATAGTGAATCTTCTACATGTGTTTCAAAACTATTCACTTGGATTTTGAAACTGATTCACCAAATTTCTATAAATATATTTTGGGTCGGACCCCTTATGCATAACTCTCTATAGAACCATACCGAGAATTTTTAGATACTCAATATGTTCTAACATCAATCTCAACTCAACATAGAATGATTGAATAGTTTATTTTATAGAACTTGAAAAATCACTTCACACATAACTTGACTAGGCTCAATCAACTCAACTCAACCAATTATCACAAGGGATAACTCTCTCACACACAATCCTAGTCCAAGTATGTATCAACCAACTCAAATGTTTCCAACAATGCTCAACCACAAATCTCACATAAAAATGATACTCATATTATTTTCTAACTGAAGTCCTTTCACAACCAATGGGCTTCAAAAACTATGCTTATACAACAAATTTTAAACACAACTCTCAACTTATAAAACCTTGAAGCATTCAATCAACCACTTTTGAAAATGAAACCACAAACAATCCTTTTCCCTCCAATGATATTTCAAAAATCAACCACCATAAGTAATAAATAGAAGAATTTGTCCATACCTTTTATGAAGATTAAAAAAAACCTCTTTGTAAATCTACAACAATCACAATTTTTTTTGCCAATATTCACAAGGGTTAGTAGATCATAAAATAATTTACATTACTCCACTTTTCAATAATCATCACCAAGGCCTGAGGTTTAGATTTCAATTGTATGTTAATTTTATGCAATATCCCTACCAAAATATTCTTAGTTTTATCCAATTGAATAACTTTATTATTTTATGGGATAGGAGTGAGTCCTAATATTTTACTTACTACATATGGTATCACATTAAT